>OX244260.1:43261120-44461120 GCA_945867215.1 Epinotia demarniana | reverse complement strand
GCTACGTGGGTGAGTAGCCCGCGCCCGGCGCCGGCCGCGGCCGCGCTCCTTCTCCTGTATCTTATCGCAGTGTACACAACACTGATAAATGGAGCGCATCTAGCGGCAGATTATGCAGCCGATACCTTCCCCGGCTCGCAGGTGTCTGTCGTGTTGACATAGTTAAGGTGATATCGCGGCTCTAATTACTTTCTTTGGTGTTTCGAATTTGGTTTAAAAACTTTGTTGCTGTAATCTAACAAGTTTGCTTTAGTCCCTTATCTCGAGTTGTCTACAGTGTGTAGATAAGGTTGAGCTTGAAACTGGAGAAATCTTATTGTTCGTCAGAATAGTCTAACTCCTCAGCATTGAGGGAACAGTTGATGACGATGAAGCCAGACCAGCTCAATAGCCTTATAAGATTCTCAAGTACTTACTAATAGGCAACCCAATGTAACCAAGTATTGCAGTGGCTGCACCACATATGTGACTAATGTAAGATAGAGAAATCCTACTAATATTATAAATGCGTAAGTTTGGATGTTTGTTATTCAATGACACTTAAATGGCTCACTCAATTTGGATGATTTGTTGTCATGAAGATAGTTGGTAGACATGGGATGTTTTTTATCGAAGGTCCACTCAGACAGTTGCAGGCTGTAGCTAGTTAGTAAATATAGAGAAAAATGTAAAACTCTTACACATTTTTGCACTCAGAATTAGATTGATTAATAAAACTTTAAAAAGTACTCTCTATTTTACCTGTGCCTGTGTATTGGTTGTCTGATATGACTCACTATGTAGCTTGCAGAGTTCACTTTCCCCATATGACACCCATCTGTATACCTATTTTAAGCTTTGTGTCTAATTAGGCACTCTCAAAATCTGCTATTTCTGCATTTGAGCATTTGTTTCTTACCTTTCAACACAGCAAACCCTCAAAGCAATACAGGGAATTTGCATGTTACACCCCTGAAGTGGCTGTAGTCCATGGGCTATGGTGTGGTTTACCATCTGGCAGGCTGTATACTTGTTTGCCACTATTGTGGCTCATACTAAGCCTTATCTCAGTGCACTTGTTTGGAGTTAGTAATACATAATGAATGTACTGAGTTTATGACAACGAACGACCATTCATTGTCTAATAATAAAATTGTTCGCTAAGTATTGCTTGTAGGGTTGTAGGGTTCTGTACTTAATATGTCAACTCAATGTAACAAATCGCGCATTTTTTAAACGCTTAAGTGGGGACACTTACTGTGACGGACGGAAAACTACGGAACCCTACACTGAGCGTGGCCTGACACGCTCTTGGCCAGTTTTTAACTTTTCTAATCCCTTCAGTAGTAAATGCTGTGTGGAGTATGTACAATCATCTTAAGACATTTTCTCAGGGTGAGGCAATTAAAAATATCTGATACACACTCCGGGAGCTGTTAGAGTGCGTTAAATATTTTATCTAAGCACATATCATTAATGCTCTAAAATGCGTTCAGAAACCGTAGGAAATGACCAGCATTACTACAACCGATTTTACTATGAGAACTTTCTTGTGTGTGGTAGTAGGTAAAATCTGAACTGTAATGTTATTACAGTTCAGATTTTTGTATCGTTATGAGTTTAAATTTGGAACAGTTGTCAAAACTCAAGTGAGTCTCTATTCTAGTATCCATAGATATTAAAACAGTTATCGATACGAAACGTCAATTCAGTACGTTTTTTCTCTCGCTAACGCTCGTTTCATAAAACCACACTCGTGTTTTAAGGCCTCTCGTTATGGATCAGTCGCATAAACTACTATTATTATATGCACGTGTCAGATGTATTCACCGACTGTTGGTGATTGTAATATGTAATGATAAGAATCGGTACATTATAATTACGCACGGTCCACACTAGCGGAGACAGGTGTACACGTTGCGCCGGCGCGTGGTCGGTCGCGCGCCACTTGCGCCCAATAAAGCGACTCGAGAAGTCGAGACCATCTCGAGGATTCATAATCATAATCATAATCGTTTATTGCAGCATGGTAAATAAAAGTTGTTACAATATTATAAGTGTCTCATGGACCCTAGTCGGGTATTGCAAACTTAATTTCTAAGTACAGCAACTCACATGGAGTACCAATTCTGCCTTGTTATACGAACATCTCAATAAGCTAATCGGCTAGTATACCTTGACCCCGATATTCGTGAATGACACGCTTAATCGAAGGACAGACCTATACTAGTTTGCCTGAGGAGATATGTAAGCGTTGTGAATTGCTTTTTTGTATAGGTATTTGTATTAGCAGTTCTAGATGTAGGTGTAGATAGCTTCTAGGCTTTCGTGAAGTGTGATCTCGAGTTTCGTCGCCTGCGCAACCGCGGTCTCCTCATGATCATGCAACACTCTTAGGCAAGGCCTGCACACACGCGCTACACTTACTGAGTCTTACAACCCATGTGGGTGACATGTTGACTAACTTTGATGAGGTACCTCGTTGAGACGAGACTATTGGGAGTAGAGAAATGTCCGTCGAGGAGTTTTAGTCTCACATAAACAATAAGATTATCATAAAAATATCCAGCCAGTCTCCAAATTTACCGAACTGATAAATAAGGTGAGCATTTTTAATTTCTCAATGTATTGTTCAATGTGTAGACGATGTTATAAAGTGTTTTATCTACGTACATATCATTAGTGCCCTAAAATGCGTTCAGAAACCGTAGGAAATGACCTGATGAGCATTACTACTACCGATTTTACTATGAAAACTTTCTTGTCTGTGGTAGTAGGTAAAATCTGTACTGTAATGTCATTACAGTTCAGATTTTTAATAAATTTGTATCGTTATGAGTTTAAATTTGGAACAGCTGTCAAAACTCAAGTGGGTCTCTATTCTAGTATCCGTAGATATTAAAACAGTTATCGATACGAAACGTCAATTCAGTACGTTTTTTAATACAAACCGCACGACATTTGATCTCGAGTGATATGAATACTCGTATAGGGACTGCATTCGTTTGTCTATTCTTTAAGTCGGTTCTCTAAATCATCTCCGAAAATTTTATGTACGAATATCACATCGCAACCAATTTTTCGCATAATGTCATTTCGCCGAATGATTAAGTGTCAACTTATCAAAAGGTTTAGTTTTATTTCCCAACCACACAGTTACCAACTGTATGCTTGGACTTTTTTTCATAAAGTCACTTTTCAAAATTCCACCTTTCGAGTAGCAGAATGGGTCAGTTTGACTTATATACATTTCGTGGTATAACACTTACCAGATGTTTTATTTAGTAACTATGTAACGTATTTACAAAGTGAGTAAGCGCAATCGCTCACTTGTTTTTTTGACAATGATGGTACCTGAATTATCGCATCATTGGAGATAAGTGTTTACATCATTACTTTTGGACTGTTGCTTGGTGGAATGTATGTATGTAGGTGTACTTTTAGTTATTTTTTTAAACAAACACCTGCCAATTATTTTAACCTCACCTAAACCTTACCTAACCGCCAGCGTGTCGACGTCACCCCGCTACGCGGGGTGCCTATTTCCGCTCTAAGGGACGCAAGCTAACCCTAACCTAACCTACAAATAACATCACTGTTACGGTTATATGTTATTTTTTACTGCAGGGGCTTCGCCCCCGCACCCCCCCCTGTGGCTGGCTTCGTCTCCCCATCGTCACTTCTATCCTTGTAATTTATATAAGAACACGTTGAATAAAAGTGACTATGTTATGCTGTCTTGTTCTTTGTAGTAAAAAGTTGGCTTATGTAAGAAAAGGGAACTGTTGCACTGACGAAACGTTCTTCGGTTAGTAGTTGTTTGTCCAACTGAAACATTTGCCAAATGATAGGTATGCCAATTTTTTTAATTCTTTATAATAATCGACTTAACAATAATTCTACCAAATGAATCTGTTGTCATACAAAAATTTGCCATAAGTTAGTTGTCAAGGTGAATCATCGGCGAAAAGTTGGTTGGCAAGTGAAATTCGGACATAACTAATTCGGAGAAAAGGCAGAACCCCCTTTAAGTCTTTTCTTTATTATTTTGTAAAGCCATGTACATTGTAAGTAAGGTGTTACATTCAGTATTCAGGTCAGACCATGACACCCTGTAAGGGCACACAAAACTTAACACTAAATAGCATGCGTAAGATAACAACATTATTAATAACATTTTTGCATTAAATATATATTCATACATTTTAATTTTAATTATAAATTTAACTTTCATTTCATATACTTTTTACACTTTTTTTGGAAATATAATAATAATAATAACAATAGATTCATTTATGTAATAATATTCTTTCATTATATTCTTAAGAAAAGGAAGTAACAATTTACATTACAACATTTGCAAAAATTATAAAGAGCCATCATTTAAAAAATCGTCTACTGAGTAATAGCATTTCTCAATTAATAACTTCTTTAATTTGTTTTTAAATATGTTTTCATTAAGTTCTTGTTTAATTGGTTGCGGGATTTTATTTGTAATTAGAGTACATTTATAATGTGGACTATTTTTATACATTGCCAAGTTAGCTTTTGGTAGCAATAGCTTATTCCTATGCTGCGTTCTGGTTGTCTCGACATCTTTTTTCTTTTGAAACAAATATGGATTTTCACGGACAAAAAGTGCGGCTTGTAATATATAAATACACGGCAGAGTCAACAATTTGAGTTTAATAAAGTATGGACGGCAGCTGTTGGGGATGCGCACGTTAGCCAAGATACGGATGCACTTCTTTTGCATCACAAACAGTTGCTGGGCCACCGTACTACCTCCCCAAAGCACCACACCGTATCGGAGCCACGAATGCGCATACGCATAATCTATGATAATCTATGATTTAAAAAAAAAACCATTCGCCATGACGGATGATCGAATTGCCGCCATTGCTGTTGTCATTTCATTATTGGTTTTTTGCTGTTACTTACTACTACTTATGATATGTGTGTAGATAAAGTAGTGTATGCAACTGTACATAATTAGGCCTTAAGACACTCGTGTGATCCTGTTATGAAACTCCTTGACGCTCGTTTCATAAAACCACACTCTTATTTTAAGGCCTCATTATGGATCAGTCGCATAAACTACTATTATACGCATGATAGACGCGTCAGTGTAGTCCTCGTCCGGTCTTTACCCACAGCTCTAACACCTAGGAATAAGGTCGGCTCCCAGCCACTGTGCTGTAGCATCTCACCGCGATGACTAAGTTTTTAAGCCGTCACGACTATCGGGTATGATCTCATCGTCACTTACCGCCCGTTGTGATTGAGGTCAAGCTTTCGATAACCTTCTAACTGAGCTTTCCCGCTTATCTGTGCTTTTATCACTGGATGTCGCATCCTCCACAATGGGCGGTTTGTTTGCTAAGGTTTCTGATTACAATGAGTCTCATTTTCATGAAGTATTCAAAGCAAGTGACCATCGCTTTACATTTGTTGTTAAGTATTGTAATTTATAAGCAATATTTAGGTAGCAAACAACAGACGGCACAAGTTATACAGCGACGGTTTACTTAATAGGCAGGCATGACATGCCGCCTAAGGGTGTTACCACACCAATCGATCTATGCCATCGATCGATTATGTATACGTCGATCGACAGTTTCTACTATCAGCTAAACCTACCAGACCAAACGGCCAATATCGATCGGTGGCATCGATCGTTTGGTGTGGTAACACCCTAAAGATATTTTTTGGCGTGAGTCTCCTAATCATGGAGCCAAACAGAAACAAGCGGAGGTGGGTGCTGTGAAAAAGATAAGTGTTGCAATATATTGATTCAATAAAGCAATCAAAAATATCTAACACGCTCCAATGGATCTGTAGTTAAATCAGATGCTTTCGAGTGCTTTGTTCTGTCTAGTAATATTTCGGGTAGTTGCACTTAAGAAGTTACTATTGTCTCCGTAGTTAAGTTACTTAGGTTCTGCGAGAATGTTTCGTTTCCTGTTGCAAACTGAAAGAAACACCCCAATTATATATGAAATACTATTTATTAAGTCTTACGTTCACAAGTAATCTTTCTAAAGCCCGAGCTTCGGAACTCAAGTGTTCATACTCAAGCGCCATCTTTGAACGGCGCCCTACATTATGATTCCGTATTTAACAACTTTAACAATTACTATTATGTTTTACATAGCATTATTTAGTTCAATAATCTTATTAAAACAACAAATAATTATTAGACACTTAATCTCTTTTCTAATACTTATATTTGAAACATTTATGAATTGGCCGAACCGGAAGTCTCTATTGAAAAGGACTACCGCTAAGATTCTGTCATTGGCCGTACTATTTTCTACTTTATTAACAATTCCAAACATAAATTAATTTGTAGGGCTAGAAATATTACGTTTAAATGAAAATTAGAGTTTACTACAAGTTCCTTTTTCTAACAGTCGGCCATCCCGAAGTTTTGCCTGTCCCTAGGCAGTATGGTACTAGAAGGAATTTGAAGAAAACACCGCCAGATACAAGCAAAACAATTAATACATCACTTCGACGAAGCTATATATATTTTTACATACACATGGATTATCTACATTACGTGGTTTCGTATCTTTAATTAAGGTTATAAAAAGTAGTGAATAGTACAAAATAGTAACTATAACATCTCAATATGATATATCCCTTTTCTTATAAAAAGAAACTAAACAAGGCTAGTTTACTCGCAATATATCTGACTAATTTCACTTCCTAGTAAAGACAACTTGACAATGGTACCATGTAGTTATATTTTAGACTAATTAAACAATTAAATCAAGTATTTCTAACGACTAACCGACCTCAATCAATAAAATTTGCCTTTATACTAAAGAGTAGTAAGCCATTTGGTATTTTGGTTACAATTTAAACTAAATCTCACTTGGTAATAGGTACCACGTTCGGCCATCCGTTACTTATTGGATGACCTCATTCAATTATTTTTTACTTAACTTTGGGAACATATTACGAATATCAGTAGTCGCCTGTTTGGTAGTAATTTGTTGCTCTGTTGTTGTTGGGAATAGTGTGGCTGACGTTTTACTCGTAGTGAACAGTGCAGGATGTAGAAGTCTCTGGTAAGTGAATGTCTCGTAACAGCGTACACACGCAGCACACAGGGTGTAGCAGTCTCTTGTAAGTGGATGTCTCGTACAGCGTAGGAAAGTAGCTTCCGCGTACACTCACAGGGTGTATTTGCCTCAGTTTGATTTTCGCTTGTTACCGCGTACACTCACAGGGTGTATCAGCCTCAGTTTGGTTATGCTTGTTACCGCGTACACTCACGGTGTATCGGCCTCAGTTTGGCTATGCTTGTTACCGCGTACACTCACAGGGTGTATCGGCCTCAGTTTGATTACGCTTGTTACCGCGTACACTCATAGGGTGTATCGGCCTCAGTTTGGTTATGCTTGTTACCGCGTACACTCACAGGGTGTATCGGCCTCAGTTTTGTTATGCTTGTTACCGCGTACACTCACAGGGTGTATCGGTCTCAGTTTGATTACGCTTGTTACCGCGTACACTCACAGGGTGTATCGGCCTCAGGCAAGCTCAATAAAGTAAATACCGTGTACACTCACAGGGTGTATCGGTCTCAGTTTGATTACGCTTGTTACCGCGTACACTCACTGGGTGTATCGGCCTCAGGCAAGCTCAATAAAGTAAATACCGTGTACACTCACAGGGTGTATCGGCCTCAGGTATTGGTTAGGTTTGTCACCGCGTACACGCACAGGGTGTATCGGCCTCAGACAAGGTTAGTAAAGGTAGGTTTGAAGTGATCTGGTATGTGGTCATCTCATCGCCGCGTACTCGCGTAGGGTGCATCGGCCTCTTGCTGAAGTGATCGAGCGCGTGGTCATCTTACTGCCGCGTACACGCACAGGGTGTACAAGCCTCTGGACCGCCCCGCCGCGCCAGCTCTCGGTTGCATGGTCTCAGTTTCGGTATGATAATTACATAAATACATAATTTAATATACATGTGAAAATAAAATTCTGTATAATTTTCATAATAAATAATGAGATTCATTCTTATGTTTAAATTTTGATCGTTTAATCATTAAACTTTAATGTGTAAAATTAGATTTCGTAGTGATGATTTTTAATCTTTATTGTCGTTATATGAGCTATTACTTTCATTTTTAGAATCAGACTTCGAAATAGGACCAGTGTTATCCATGGCTTCATTTAGTCTGCTGAATAAACATTTTTATACTTTCTGGTTGAGAACCCATCTACACTGCTAACTTCGTAACGGTCATTACCCAAGTACTGCGGTTATGGTCCGCTGTAGGGTGGGATCAACTTATTACTATTTCCGATATTCCGATATAACAATAACGTACGTATTAGCCGTGTACCTCTTTTGTCAAATCGCGCCTCCATGAGTAGATGCTGTTCTCTTATACGCGAAGCTACCTGTTCTCGTGTGCACGGTTCATTGTTCCGAAATTTCGTGCAAGTGATCTTCAGACAAGTTAACCGTTTCTTTCTTAAATGATTTTCTTTAAATTTAAATGTGTTATTGAAGCTCCATTGAACCTTGTTGAGATCACTGTCCCAGTTACGATCGTTTTTGTCAATATTTAACGCCGTCAAAGAGCTCAAAATTGTTAGATAGCTCTCAATTTGGCCGTCAAAACGTCTGAATTCTACTGAAGAGAAACTAGTAGCCCGGTCGGACACGATCGCTTTTGAAGAACCCAACAATCTAATAAACTCTCGCAATGTTTGAATTGTAGTCCTACTCTTAATATTCCTTACTGTTCGCAGGACAATAAACTTTGTAAAAGAGTCAACGATTCCTTAAAGTATTTCCGCCTTTGTTTTTAACGGATGGTTCCTTAGCGGAAGCGCAGGTGATGTAAGCGCCAAAATATTTCCTTAAAAAAAATGGGCCATAACACGAAACCAATAGTCTCTTACATTCTTAGCTTCTATACAATTTTTGTCAAGGAAGCTCTTGATAAGTTTCGGTTTCCATTATATTGCGAATCTTCTTTTCTATTTTGAGATAGGTTAAACGATTTCTGGTTTTGACATTGATCTTCTAGGTGACCATAACGATTGCACTTTTTACACTTAACTATTTCTTTGGGACACCTAGTAACGGTATGTCCAGCTTGCCCGCAGTTGTAGCAGGATATTGAAGATAAAAATCCCTTACGGTTCGCGATATTTTCATTAATAAATTTATTATTTTGTTCATGACTTTGATCGGCTGCGTTTAGTATGGAATCTGTACAACGATCCGTATTAACGTTTTTGAACGCTATGGAGTCATTTATGTTATGTGAAATATTACGAAAATATTCTAGAATCTCCTCAGGTTCACAGTAGTGCGCACCTTCAACGTTCATTCTAATATTATAATCATCTATACCATGGCTAATACAGTCTACAGCTTGACGGCCCTTGAGCTGACAGCGATTAACAAGCATTATTTTATCATAGTAATATTCTACTAAAGTTTCATTGCGTCTACTCTTACGATTTAACATTTCCATTAACTGGTCTGCATAATTCTGGTCTTCCGGGAATGCTTTTACCAATTTTTGTTGCCACTCGTCCCAGCTAAACTTAACAGAGGTAAGACCGTCGTACCATTTCTTTGCAAGTCCTCTCAATTTAGGTAGCGAATAGAATATAGTTTGTTGCTCAGACCAACTATAAACTTCTGCAGATTCGTTTATTTTTCTGATCCAATCCTTCATGGTTTGGGACTTCGTGTCAGGATCGTATTCCGTTATAATGTTCTGAGATCCTTGAAAGTGCTGGGCATTTCCACGATAATTTCCATTTTGTAAAATATTAACCAATTTGTCTAAAACAGATTCGCTTGCTACATTACTAGAATTGGTATTTTTATTGCAACGCGCATGTTCCAAACTGATACAGTTTGAAGAAGCATGATGCTCTTCGGCGCATTCTGGACGGGAGGGTGAACGCAACAAGCGACCGCCCGTATAGTGGCGGTCACGAGGCCGTTCATCAAAAGAACGCGAGCGGGTCTTTCTCATTGAAGCTGATTCAACTTCAATGCGAAACTTGCGTTCCGTGCGCCATCTACGAGAACGCGAGCGGCTCCTAGTGACTCTCAGCTGTGGCGAATCAACCCTCGAACGTCGAATGCGCACGCGAGAACGTGAGCGGCTTGTTGATGACGTCGAGTATGTACGAGACGAGCGAGAATCATATCGGCGCCGGCGACAATGACGATCGCGGGCACGACTGCGAGACTCTCTTAACTGTGAAGAGATTCTACGACGTTTCCGATGTCGTTCAGAATTTCGGTTACCAGATTGCCATCGTCCTGAGGATGTTATATTGTGCGACCGAACAGGGTCGGTAGGCGTGCGACTGCGGCGATCTGACATTTTGGTACAGAGCTAACTTTGAAATTAAAATATGCAAAAACACTGAAATACATATGACTAGCACTTTATGTAAAAGAGTTCTGGACCAGAGTAGATCGTACCGCTTGCAATAACAGTTCTAATTGCGTTACCAGTAAAAAAAAATACAATCGATCCTCTTATCTAAACGATCAAAATCTCCAGTTCACTGCTTATTTATGAATAAGGTATGAATTATAATAATATATTTAAAGAATATATATACAACCGAAACCGAGTGATATACATATATTCGGTCACAACGTTGTTAAACCATATACTAGACCTTTATTTTGGGCGATCAATTCCCACTTCTGAACTGAAAGAAACACCCCAATTATATATGAAATACTATTTATTAAGTCTTACGTTCACAAGTAATCTTTCTAAAGCCCGAGCTTCGGAACTCAAGTGTTCATACTCAAGCGCCATCTTTGAACGGCGCCCTACATTATGATTCCGTATTTAACAACTTTAACAATTACTATTATGTTTTACATAGCATTATTTAGTTCAATAATCTTATTAAAACAACAAATAATTATTAGACACTTAATCTCTTTTCTAATACTTATATTTGAAACATTTATGAATTGGCCGAACCGGAAGTCTCTATTGAAAAGGACTACCGCTAAGATTCTGTCATTGGCCGTACTATTTTCTACTTTATTAACAATTCCAAACATAAATTAATTTGTAGGGCTAGAAATATTACGTTTAAATGAAAATTAGAGTTTACTACAAGTTCCTTTTTCTAACAAAACGAAGTTATGTCTGTTAAAGTGCGTCGCACCTACCCCATGTCCACTCGCGCAGGATTAGCTCGCCGGCGGCTCCGGCTTGTGCGTGCCGCCATGTCATAGAGCATCGGTAGGTAGGCGTTGCGTGGCGCCTAGCGCGCTGCACCTGCAAAACGGCTCACATTTCGTCTTGACTTGTGCCATGTCTCGTCTTTCGTGTATTTTTACCTCGTGCTGCGTAGGAACTTTATATGATCGCTGGTTAGAGTAACGAGGTGTCTGAGGAGAGTTGTCGGTAGGCGTTGTAATTGTAAACGCCAGCCCTTCCACGTCCATTCATCCATTCAATGCAAAAAGCATTTTCTAGAATCCTTACCCTAAATATTTATTCATACCTACATAAATATACCATTGGATATGTATTACCAAAGCATATACATTAGGGCATGCGGTACCGGTACCACTCTCAGAACCGGGACTAGATTTTCGGTACTGAGTCAGAACCGGGAATTCCCGGGATTTCCCGGGATTTTAATTTTTTCGATTAATATAATAAAACACCAATTAAATTATTATTTTTTAATCATATAACCCAGAATAGTCAACATAGGCCAAAATAAATCAACACATGACAAAAATAAATCAACAAATACAAAAATAAAAGAGAACTTATAATTAATATTTCTTAAAAGTTCCCTTTGAGATCAAGTTATTTTAGAGTAGGTATTCCAGATTTCCAGAGCAATTATTAATATAAATCCAAATTACAAAATAAACCATACTAAAAACATAAACAATTAACATTTCTTATATGCTCTAAGCTCCAAAGTGAGATCACTTGTCATTGTTTAGTTGGTCACATTAAATATATAATGTCACGATTGAATAGACAAAATCAATCTTTTACATGAGAATATTCCAGAATCCACCTTTCCAGAGCAATCATTAAAATAAACCTAAATTACAAAATAAACCACATAAAAAACATAAACAATTAACATTTCTTATATACTCGAAGCCCCAAAGTGAGATCACTTGTCATTATTTAGTTGGTAATATTAAATATACAATGCCAGTATTGAATAGACAAAATCAATCTTTTAATATTTTTAGAAATATAAAACAAGTAACTACACTCACTACTACCTACACAAATAAATCATGGATAACAGTAGCGTCATGAAAAATATCTCTAAGGCCTCTAGAAAGTATTTATTCGTTGTTTAAATTTTATTTGTAAAATATGACACATTAAATTAGTTAGTAAAATATAACACGTGCTTAAAAAAATATCTAAATAATCTAAAAACAAATATATCAGTTGTCTAAATATACTACATTCTAGTAAAATACAACACGTGCTTGATCAGTCCTTTTACCGATGACATTACATCAATAATATTCTCAAACATATAATATAATCCACCCAAAAGTACATACATATTTTATGCATTACTTTGAATGAAAACCTTAGGAACTAAAAGACAATATATACTTGATACACAGAGGGCGCATGATCGAGTCCTGTCTTAGGCTTATAGTTGATGGCGGTTTATTTTTGCCGTTGTAGGTATTTGTTCTCTGTAACAAATCGATTATAATTTGATCGTGGTAACTTCCACTCCACGTAAAATTTACACGAAACAAAAAATATTTAATAATATAATTTGTAGAGTATGTACTTATTTCAAATATATAATTTTAATGTGATACACACGATTACGTCCAATCCTTGATTTGTCATAATTCGTTCAGGTAGGTGCCCGTTGTACATATAAGCATTATGTAGGTGAATCTCTTTATAATATTTACTGACTACAAGACTGTACTAGTAAAATATAAGTTATCTTTTTATATACAGTGAAATATATTTAATCTGATACTTTCCTTACCTTTTATACGCTGCAAACTCATCACAATCACAACACTTTCTTAGACACAGCACAGTGCACAGAACACAAGTTCACTAAACGAAAACAGCCATCTTTCTGACTACCTGGTTGACAATAACAATACTTATTTACGTCGGTCGGCCGGACCGGTTGACCTTGGATCGTGTCGAGGCGTTGGGTCGGGCAGGCTAGCCTAATAAAGCCGAAACCATCCGAATAAAACCGCGGTCCACGCGAAATTTTGAAACAAAAATATACCAAATTACCAAGCAACAAACTCAGTATTCAAAATCAATTATTTATTCAGCAAATAGGCCACTAGGGCACTATTACACGTCAAACGGTAATTTGCAATAAAATTATCTTGTACAATAATTTCAAATTTGTAAATAATCGATTAACAAAAAAAATATCAGTAGGTACGATTTTTTATCCATTACATAAGGTTCATTAATTGTATAGGTAATGTTACCTGAGCGACCGAGCTCTGCTCGTTTTCTAAAAATGTAACCTAGTTAGATCGATTTATCGCCTCCGAAACACCCTGCATACTAAATTACATGAAAACCGTTGGAGCCGTTTCCGGATTCAGATTATATATATATATATATATATATATATATATATATATATATATATATATATATATATATATATATCTATATCTATCTATCTATCTAATATAATAATAAAAAAATCAAAAGGTATCTCATTTATAGGTATTAGATAGACATATTATTATTATATTAGATAGATAGATATATGATCCGTAATAGAATTAGCAAGAAATGTATAGTATTAATATCAGTACCGATGGAACCGAAGAACCGGGATTTTTTTCCGTCAGAACCGGTACCAGTTTGCTTGAAAATTCCCGGGAATTCCCGGGATTTTCAGTACCGGGAATTCCCGGGAGCATGCCCTAATATACATATTACTATGTAGAATTATGTTTAAGTAGAACTATTAACTAGTTTTGTAGATTGATTACATAAGTTATTATAATAAGTCTTCCTGCAGTCAAACTGTTAAAACAGTTTTGCAGGACTTTAAGTAGTTAGTGTTTTTGTAGAATTTTTAGTAACAAATAAAAAAAAATAGAGGCATAATCGCTAGAATGTTTACTCCAAATTCACACGACAGCTTTTTTAATGCGCATTAATCCAATCGATTGGAGTAAAGCTGCCAGAGATCAGTACGCTTACCATGAGTTTGACAATGACAGCTTACGAGTATCGAGTTTTCTATCTGTGCATCTCTATTGCACTTTGTCAGTACGAGCGGGATGCACAGATAGAAAACTCGATACTCTTTAGCGTAAGCCGTCATTGTCAAACTCATGGTAAGCGTACAGATCGAATATTCTATAACAGTGGTATTAGGTAGTGTACAGGGTTTAGGGTTCTATGGTAAACTTTATTGACTTTTAAATATAGCCACATCGTGACGACATCTGTTCTAGCTGTATCTCAACCACTTAAATTAATATTAAGTAAAAAAAAATCTTCGTCACATTTGTATTCACGATAAGACACTTTCACACGCTTCGGGGCTCACCGCGGCCATATAGGGCAGTTGCGTAACCCTTTCACTGATAGGGCCCGCATATACATATTTAACGCAGCGGAACAGTCACCCGATAATACTATAATTAAATGTTTACAACGATGTACATTCCTCATTCAGCTACTGTTTTAAAGCCCGAGGTAAGTTTTCGGGGATTTTCTCCTCCAAGACGCACCATTTCTTCTAGCATCATTTGTTTTTAGACCATTGATTGGCACGTACGTAATTCCTGGCAATGTCATGTCAGCATTTCTTAAGCGGGTGACAGACGTACGAGCTTTAAAATCGCGAGTTTAAAAGTCGCGAACTTACTCGGCTCGGCGTCAGCGACAGACGTACGAGCTTTAGTCGCGAACTTACTCGGCTCGGCGTCAGTGACACACGATCCTCACCCTTAGTTAGTTAGTTAGTTAGTTAGTTTACTGGGCTATTTTCCGCAAGTCGACATCCAGTGTGCCTATTTTGCGTGAAAAGGGGTAGCGCTACTCTAACCACCCCAGCTCCTCCAAGAAGTTGGTGAGTGCCTTTGTATTTTTGACTGCGTCCCGTAGTGTGTCCGGAGACACTAGGTGTTTTTTCCTGTATACTTCTACCTGCTTGCAGTCCAGTAGAATATGTTTAGTCGTTTCTTCCGCCTCCATGCACGCTCTGCACATGGGGCTGTCCGTGATACCTATGTTGTAGAGGTGTCTGTTCAGAGTGTTGTGTCCTGTTATTATTCCTACTATCTTGCGTAGTTGGTTTCTGTGTGTCCTCAGTAGTGCGGTTGTGAGTTTGTTGTCGTGTTTTGACAGAATCTCTTTGGTCTGTCTGCATGTGTCTAACTCCTCCCAGTGTCTTTGGTGCTGGTTTTTAGCGTATAGGTCCAATTGATTGTATATGTAGCTTTGTGGCAGGGGCAAGATTGGCTCGGGTCCGTATGCCGTTGTTTCTGAGCCTTTCCTGGCCAGTTCGTCCGCTGCATCGTTTCCTCTTGAGCCGCTGTGCCCCTTGATCCATTGTATAGTAACCTTGTTTTTGTCTGCGCACACCTCCGTTAGACTTTGGTGGCATTCGTATATCAAGCCAGATGTGATGTTGTCGTTGTTCAGTGCTTGTAGTACCGATTTACTGTCTGAGAGTATTCGTATGTTTGTGTTCTCAACTTGTCGTCTCTTTATGGCATTGCAGGCTTCGATTATTCCTACGCATTCCGCCTGGAATACCGTATTTTGTTCGCCCAGTGGTTTGGATATGTGTATGTTTAAGTCCTCTGAGAACACTCCACATCCCGTTCCCGTGTTTGTTTTCGAGCCGTCTGTGAAGATTCTAAGGTCTGTTTGGTTTAGTCCCTCTCTCGAGTCTTCTGTTTGTGATATGCCGTAGTCTTTCCTGAAGACTGCAGTTCTTGGTATTTTGTCGATTGTAGCCTCCAGGATGGGGAGGCTGGTGATCAGTATGTTATGAATCTTTGTGTGTGGTGTGTTCAGCTTCGTCCATAGGTTGAGGCTTTTTAGGCGTATTGCCGTCGCAGCCGCTTCCTTTTGTATATGCATGTGTAAAGGTAGGAGTCCTAGCATTATTTCTAGTGCTGCCGTTGGGGTTGTTCTCATACATCCTGTAGCCGCTACACATGCTAGTCTTCGTGTTTTCTGAATTTTGGTAATTGCACTCGTGGTTTGGGTGCGGGGCCACCATACTATGGCACCATAGCTTATCATTGGTACTATCACCATTTTGTATAGCCACAGTATGATGTGGGGGGCTAGGCCCCATCTCTTCCCCACCATCCTTCTGCATTGCCAGAAGGCTACTGTTGCTTTGTTTAGTCTACTGTCTAGGTGTTTGCTCCAATTCAGTTTGTCGTCTAGTATTATACCTAGGTATTTCACCTCCTTCGAGAGTGTTAGTTTTGTGCCAAAAAGTGTTGGCATTTCGTAGGTACCCAGTTTTCGTTTGTTTGTGAAGAGAATTGTGTCGGTTTTCTTTGGGTTTACCGATAGGTCATTCTCCTTGCACCATTTCTCTGTTATTTTCAGTGCTGTTTGTGTGAGTTCACACAATGTGTTTATGATCAGGCCGCTGACCAGTATTACTAGGTCGTCCGCATATCCTATCGTTAGGAAGCGGTTATTGTTTAGTTTTGTTATTAGGTCGTTTACTACCAGGTTCCACAGCAGTGGCGAAAGGACACCTCCTTGTGGGCATCCTTCACCATCCTCACCCTTACTGCACAAACAAAATGGCGGCTCGCGGCTCGCGGTAGTGACAGACAGGCGGGCTACGAGCAAAATTCAAACGTGTTGGATCGTCGAAAATGACACACAGGCGAGTAAAGTCGTCGAGCCGTAAGTACGCGAACTTACTCGCCCGTCTGTCACCCACTTTAGTACTTCCTGTTCCACTGCTCTGGACGAGTCTTAACCAGTGCTTAACCATCATAAGATCGAGAGAGAGAGATAACCTCGAGAGAGGTCTACCTATTCTTCAAACCTCATGGAAGTACCTACATCCACCGACAGCCAATAAATTCGAGTAAATCCACATCCACACCTGCACATTCAATAAGTGTCAGCACACCAACCAACGCGCTCTATTGTTAATAATGCTTTCTGTGAAGCCGTTGCAGTCGTCTGTCCGATGCAAAACAGTTTATGAAGTCCATTTCCATAATCGATTAATTTGTATGCGCCGTAAATGTGTAAGCAGAGAACGGGGAACAATAGACAGCTCCCGCGGTGACTTATGACACGGCGCGGCGCTCGAGTGTGCGGCGCTTGCGCGCCTACGTGTAATCACCGCGTGACGTCACTACCGCAGGCGCGAGGAAGCTACCCAAGCAATCTACAGACAATACGGTTCATTCAAAGCAATTTGATTATGATATGTTTGATACTTTCGTAATTCGTAACCACGTCTTGGCATTTGGCAATGACAGAGACAGTTATGCATCAAGAAAATTCGCATGGCATTCCAGTACCTATATAACTACTTCAAAGCCGCAATCTGGGATAGGCGCCTGACTATTAATTTATGCTGAGTCAGGGTTCCATTTAGCACATTGATGTTTCTATGATTCATATTTAGGTATTGTTTGTTTTTCCTTCTTTCAATATTTGGTCTGTGCTAAATAAATAACTTTACACGTTGTTACGTTTGTAGCCGTGTTACGCTACTTGACTTCCAAGAAATGGTGTGCTGACCTGCATTGCGGTTAATCAGCATATTGTGTCTCCACCACATTGGAATAACATAATGATGGTCGGATTGTTAAGTTTTTCTATTCTTCAAGTAATTCTTTTTATCAACAAGCAGTTACTGAAACGTGCGGACATTACCTAGGAGTACCTACACTCTAAAATTCTGGATCGTGCAAAGCCTATTCTCAACTAATAAAGATGGGCGGCGGCACAATGGGCGTTCTATTCGTTTTTTTTCACTACGGTCAACTTACAGACAGCAGCACACTACGCGGTCCATTACTAGAGCTTATGTCCCAGCAATAAGATTCACGTGTGGTCAGCTAAATGTCGATGGCTCGGGTCGTTCAACGCGCTCTCGTAATATTTGGTCGCGCGGACGTCATATCGCGGAGTCATTAGGTCAAGGCGAATGCTTAGAGGATCGAAACATCTCATGCATCGTGACCTATTGACTCGAAGGTGTTGTACGGCGAATAGGATAGTCCGGTATACATTGACATCCAATACACGCAATAAGGTTCGGGCAAATCTTTTTTTTTACATAGAACGTGGTTTGAACAATTCATACACTAGTCTCTAGGCACTGCCAGTGTCTATTTAGGTGTCTCAAATTAGTGAAATGGGGGAATAAGCTTAGCTTGTTCACCATCACATGAGGCTAATAGCATTTAGACACTTAGCAGAACGTTGTCGCTTTTTATGGAACACGCGACTAATTGAAGCGGGGACAGTTCCCCGCTATTTCTATTTGCAATACAATTCAATTGGGCGAATTCAGCACACCCTCGTTACAGCGTGTTTCGTCAAACGATTTAATTATGCAGTTATTAAGAGTAGTTAGTCGGCGGTCGGTGACTCAGTCCCTTAATAACTGGAGCGGGAATTGGACTCGTATGTAAGTATATATCGTGTGTGGGTTTTTGTTTAGAAGAAATGCTAGGATCGCCCACGCCTGATTATGCAAACATTAGCACATTTAAGTACCTACACATGCGATTAGGAAAGCTTGCGCATGTGCCCGGTAGGGTTTGGTGGTATTCGCGTTGCGTATCGAGCGTGGCATCGAAGGCACCGCTTCTGCGGAACCTCGGTCGGCTCACACCGAAACGCGACGCGACGCGACGATGCAAAAAGAGGCCAGTGATTGCGCTGCGCCGCGCGCCGCCGCGAAACGCATCGCAACGTCTCGAGGCGCATCGTAAAATTGTTGGCAACACAACGCCTCGCTGCGCAGCGAGACGACGCGCGGTGCAGCCGAACGTGTCTACTCGCCGCGTGCGCGCACCCGCCCCGCAGCTATATAGTAGAGACAGGTCGCCACAGCGGCCTTAGGCTGCGCCTCGCGGTGTCGCGCTGCGTCACGCCACGCCGCTCTTGCACACGCGTGCCGGCGATGCAGCGCTGCGTCGCGATGCACCGCTGTACGCCGTGAGGCATCTCCAGGTGCAACGCTGATGCGTGGCGCAACTTACTCTGAATTCACACAATGAAATGTGTACCTTTTCGTGTAGTAAATAAAGTATATTTTGAGTCGCCCTATTAAAAATGTGCGCGCAGCAACCTTCTAAGATGGTTTTTACCACAGATATAGGAAATTAAGGAGATCGGACTGTCGCAAGTTATTGAATTCGTGGTTTCATTTGAAATAAATAGTATAGTATTTACCTGTGAAAAGTGATCCCATTGGTGTGGAAATTTATCAAATCACTGCGATGTTTGCAACTTGCAAGTAATTATTGCACAACTCGGCATTTTGGCATTAAACGGAACTTTCTCGGTGGACAACGGACGGTGAATGTATGGCGGAGTATGCCCAATGAGCTGACATGTGCGACCTAGCAGCCGGCAGCTTTTTTACAAACTAGCCCACAAATTTATTATCACAGAAAAGAAAGATAAAATAAGAAGCCATCGACATAGTCACTCGTAGGGAGGGCCTGAAGCGCTGATGATCTCCCTGTATTATACACAATGCATTATTGTTAGTGTTCCCAAACTGATATCAACTGTGCGTAATGCATGAGGGTCAATACACTTAACAATAATAATAATGTTTGCAGACAATCTTGACAATGACTTGTGCCTATTGTCGCTATTACGCTTCCAATTATATCTCCACATTCATAATGGTGGATGATGGGTAATGTAGAGATTGACTCAATGGGGTTGGCAACTGTCAAATGTTTGACTAGATGGCGCCATCATAGGTTTTACCTAATCAGTAGCCCTTTTCTATGGGATTTGGATTAAACGGCTTGATTCTAAACAAGGAAATTCCGAAAAAAATAACAAGTATTTGACAGTTTTGTAGGACTGACAGCTAAAACCTATGCTGGCGCCATCTGCAAATACCTTCGCCCGGCCAACCCCATTGCAAACTGTGCAATTCTGTGACAACGTCAGTGACAGCTTACGGATTGCCAGTCCGCTAGAAACAACACCCAGCAGCAGTATGGTTAGGTCGACAGAAGGCTGTGCTGTAAGCTATACCGAAAAGGACTATGTTCCCGGAGGTTCCAGGACAATGCGCAATAAGTATGCGCTGCGCGGAGGGCATTGCCCGCCGGTATACCATGCTGTCTCAAATGGCAAGGATGCATTACCGTTACTATTTATTGTAGAGCTATCAGTGAAATCAGACAGTCGTACAAACATGACAAGTCGAAGCCATCTTTATCCTTCCTGTCATAAAACAATGTATTTGTCTGTTTTACTACTTTATGTACCTGCTATGTTTACAAAACGTCAGCTCTCAACCCAATCAAAAAATGTTATTGGCGTCTAGGCACATATTTTGGGAAAGCTACTGACTTGACCTTTCAGAAACAGAAGAAACTGGGTCTTTATACAGCGAACTCCACCCACCTTCTCACCACGTCAAAGGGAGCACCCTGCACTGAAACACTTACACAATCTTACAAAACGATAGCTACTTTTACATTCTACAAACAGAATCTGCAAACGATCCTATGCCGTGTTGTGAAAGGAGGTGTCAGGTTCTGCGCGGGAGTCGAGTGTCAGTGCGTCGCTGCAGTTGTGCGTTTCATTCACCTCACTACGAGTATCGCCGAGATTAGTAAAACTTCGAGTACCGCCCTGTGCAGAGTACGGGCCAGGGTAGATACACTAGATCAAGTAGGAGGGAGGTGGTCAGATCATTTGGTTTTTTCGAACTTTACAAAGGTTGCATTGAACTGACCCTCCAGGAGAGGAATGATGTCAGGTGACAGCCACTTGGTGACAGGTGAGTGCCACTTATGACATGACGGCCACAACCTCTCGGACAGAGTATATCGCCGAAGGAGATTGAAGGCTAGATTCATACTGCAAGGATAATAGATACAAGTCAAGTCAAGTAAACGCTGTGAACACCAGCACAGAGAAACCGATGGCTCGCGCGGAATGCTCACGCTCCGGCGGCTGCCACTGACAGCTACCCGTCTCCACACTCTTATTACTACGAGATAAGGTCTACTTGCTACTAATCCTCATGTTCATTTGTCATATTGCTACACTAATAACGATTCATCTGGTATGAGGGTACAAAAACTTGGTGCATCCGTATGGCCGCACGCGCCGACTCGTCATGTTGTTCAAACGATATTCTTGATCATTTGTAGGCCTTATTTCATTGCGTTAAAATTCATTCTGTCCTCGTTGGTTCAACTGGACATGATCGTTTATTGACGCCGCCACTGCCGGTCGGATCGTTGATGTTGATTGGATACGCGATTGACAGATCACTTAGTGCGGTAAATTCCCGTCGTCGCCCTTCACGAGGATAAGTGACTATCATCGATATCGATTTTGTCGCGTGATTGTTTCATGTTGTTTCTGTAATATTAAATACCTATAGCACTGTAGAGGTACGTACCTACGCCTTATGAGTGTATACTCGGTATTCGTAGTTAGTGGCGCTCGTAAAACAAAAGTGGGCCAAGCAGCTGTGCAGGCAGGCAGGGTTTAAGGTTATTGATTAAGCGCAGTAGTTGGACGATGCATTATGAATGGGGTACTCGTAACTCCTTGTCACACACACGTGGCCGCAGGTCGGACAACCTGTTCAATCGCACTATTTTAAATGAGATGCCTACTCGTTAGACGTCCATCCTTATATAATATATCTTCGTATAAACGCCCTGAACCCATATATTCGTAATAAAAACTTATAGTTATACTAGCCCGTAACTATACATATACACAGCAACGGTGGGTAGCTTTGTGAAAATGCAGTAAATAGCACAGCGATAGCATTAGCGACTAGGGGTACATATTTTTTTAACAGTTCTCGTGACGTGACTAATCTACTTACATGACCGCCGTATCACAAAATGTTCTGTGACATCGCCACTATTCACAGAAGTAATTTGTATTGTTTCAAAGAGGGTCCCAACATATCTTACTTTACAAAGAAATTGACATATAGTTTTTCTTGCGCTAATGCGAGGGGATCAGAAAGTGGTTAAATTTGTTTTACGTAATAAAATAAATGAATAGCCCCCGAGCTGTCATTAAAACGAGTCTAATTTCGCCCAAAGATGCAGCGCGAGCGTCGCTCGTCTTTATGGGACTAGGACGGAGATAAACAGTTCCGCGTCAAGCAACTGCAGCTTAGTGTAAATATTATGGTTTGCTTGATGTTTGAGTTATTGTATAATTATAGCCGAAACATCTGTTTGATACGAGATGGAGTTGCCCCGTTAGGGTTCACGTTTGAAGTTTATTTCAAATTGCAGCGCTGCATCGGCCTTGACTCGAACGCTAAATTCGGAGAGAAATTCGTGCCGACAAAATGGGTTTGGCCTCGGTTGACCTACAAGATCGCCGAATGTTTAATCTGAATCTGAACTACCCACAACATTTTATTATACATAATTACTTTATTAAAAATGCAAATTATGATAGTTTCCTGTTTTTGAGAAAATACACATCAGGTCAAATACATTGAAAATACACTATGAAAGAATAAGGACACCTTCACGGGAAGAGTAGACGACGCGCCGCCGGCTTGGCCCATATTTTATGGATCGACGGGGCTCAATTCATTGAATTTACACTATTTTCACTTGTCTCTGCTCCTCAGCAGTAAATGATGACAAGATACTTTGTCCAAAATGGTCCAAACTAGGTATCATAAGTGCTGCGTTTCGCAATCAGGTATAATGCATCAAAGCAACAATCTTCAAAGTTATAAAAACTGACCTTGATCGCGTTTCGGCTCGCTCTGCCGACCACGGCATCACTTAACTTGTAAATCTTAAGTTATAATGCACGTGAACGCGGGCGCAGGTGACGCAACTGTTTACATTCGAATTACCGGACGATTTCCAATTCCGGGTGATGCCTGTTATATTGTTTATAAGTGTAGATTTTATTTATCTCACGAAAGCGGGCACCTCATGCTTGTGTGAGAGTTGAGATTACACATTTCCAATCCCCTAACACATGCAGTGCCGCTGTTCTTATAACCCTAGAGGAGCTTCCCTTAACCTAAATCTTAACATTTCATTCTGAACACATTAACCTAAGTAACAGGTTCCCAACGGCCCTACCCTTCTTGTTATTAATAAAGGCGTTTTAAAAACAAACAAACGGCCCTGCCCTGTTGTGATCCGGGGATAGTCCCGACCTCTAGGAGGAAATTTTCTTCCTCGAGTGTATCGCCAGGCTATAACTGAGCCACAACTCTCTTCAGCAGTCTACTGCGTGTCCTTATTATAGGCCAGATTCGTTAGGCTATTTATCTTGTGATGTGCGAGTCATCCTCAGTCCTGGCGATGCGGGGCGAGAATGTGATATGTTCCATTACACATTGAGTTCCGGTGTACAAGTCGATCCCTTTCCTTTAGCAGAGATAATTGAGAAGCCTAGATCGCTATCTCTTTGGAAACGTCGTCGTAGTTCAGAAAGCATTTCGAGATGGCGCTACTAGGCTCTCAATGAAAAAAGGTTCGATGAACCCGTGAAAATATTGCATTTTAGTGTCCTAAATCATCATATTAATTAATAAGAAGGCATAAAATACACTTTTGTAACAAAATAACTCGGAAATAGCAAAATCAAAACAAAGCAATTTTAAGTCAGTCACTTGTTCCATTGATCGCAAGATTTTCTTAGCTGAATGGCTACGCACGTGTATTGCAGTCCGCTAGATGGCGCATATTTTAAAAACGCTTATAGTTATCGAAATTGCCCTGCTATTTAAAAAAGTATACTTAAACTTGAAATTGCTAAACAGTCACACACACATTATATCTTTTAATTTGAATTATTAGTAAAATATTCCTACATTTTTTCTACTTTAATAATCAAAAATATACATAAAAGTAAAATCTCGTTTGTTATATATATTTTTTGTTTGATTATTTGTGCGTTTTTATATTTGCGAATTATAAGTACACACATATTTACCTTTTTATTTACACTTATAATAAATGTATTAAGTACTAGCTTCTGCCCGCGAGTCCTTCCACGGGGATGATTTCCGAGATAAAAGCTATCTTATGTCTTCCCCCGGGGTTCAAATTATCTCCATACCAATCTTGTACGGTTTAGCGATTTAAGCGTGAAGAGGCAACAGACACACTTTTGCATTTATAGTATTAGTATGGAATTGTGGATATGGATATGGATTATAACAGTCCCTAGACCGCATGATGCCGTATCACGTCAATGGAATGCCCTGCTTACACAGTCTCACGTCTCTTCGTCAGGTACCTACTAGTGTACATAAAATCTATATAGTTAACAAAAAAAATCATGAGAATCGGTTGAGAAATGCAACCTATAGACGATACAGCGGGACAGACCCCGGATAGACGAACGATTTTCAGAAGCAAGCATAGAACTTCGTTCGCTTCACTCGCTCATTCGATTATCGATCAAAGTCTCCAACATAACATAACCACGTAATCGAATACGTTTCTTCTCAAATTTTATGTATAGATATCTATTTATACACTACCAAGTAGTTCTGTAAGCTATAGAATTTGAAACCATGACTTTTTTTTTTTAATTGTAATAAGTAGTACTTTGATTGGATTCTCATAAAAGTAATTGATGAACCTATTTTCCTAAAAATCGTATTGATTTTTGTTTAGAATTGCATATAAATACATTTACTCCAATTAACTATCGATAAAAATATTTATAGAACCAAATAGTGTCTAAATTTAATTTAACTATATAGATTATTAAAGTAGTACATGAATCCTACAGAAAAAAGGTTTATGTAAAGAATAATACACATTTGAATAGTCCTGTTTAATTCTACAATTGAAGTTGAACTCTTTCCCCGTGTGTTAACGATCACATTCGTTCGCAGCGGCGGCACGCAATGAGTGCTTTGCCGAGTTCGCATTGAAGGTCGCGCTTTCTGTGCCCCAAGACGCGAATTAGATAGATAAGTACCTACGTTACCTACGCAGATTATTTGTAATATGTATATCGTCTTGGACGATGTGCTAGTAGGAAAATGCGACTATTCACGGTGTAATAATGGCGTGAGCGGGAAGCGATTAATTAAATATACATATTTTAGCAAAAGGAAGCCGCAAAACTCAAAACGGAGACGCGGTAGACCTCGTCGGCGATGGCGTGACAACTTGGACTCCATTTTAAAAGACTGGCCAGACATTGCTCAAGACCGCGATGATTGGAAATAGAGGGGGGAGGCCTTTGCTCAGCAGTGGGACATAATGGGCTCGATATATAATAATAATAATAATAATTTTAGCAAAAACATGTCAAGAATTAAGTAAATTTCTATGTTTGATGTCTCAATGTTTTATAATGATGATAAAATGTCATCATTATAAAACACTGACGACAAATTTAACAGATGATTTCCTACTTAAAAAAGTTTAGTGTCCGTTTAGCAGAATAAGTAGTTTGTAGTACGAGATCTATCTACAAATGATTGTAGTAACGAAAGTAGTTACTTAGGTACTTTATTTTTGGCATGGGTAAGAAAGATAACTCCGCTAAAATACTACTAAGCTCAAATTAAACTATACAGGGTGGAAAAATCTATGGGCCCTGAAAGAAAACCACCGTAAATCCTTAACATCAGTGGCTTGCACTACATCAAGGCAGAAAGAGAATGCCTACCCTACTCAAATCTGTGATATTGTTTATTTAGTTACAATCACAATGAATACATTCGAAAATTAAAAATTTGCTTCATCTGTCAGGCGACTAGACAGTCTCTTTGGGGGTATGGTAGTGCCCCCGCCAAATCGAGCAAAAGAAAGAGGCACGGCTAGAAATGGGTAAGGGTGGGTAATTACAATGCACCCGTAAACTCGTATACCTAAATAGCCCAAGTTTCGAAACTCCAACAATAAAAAGAATATTTTGTAGAGCCAAGTCAAGCATTAACCCATTCAATACCGACGACGCGAATTCGCGTCCCATGTATGTGTAATCGTAATATTTGTTTTTTTTTTGCTAGAAAACAACTGTACTTAAATGCTGATACCAAAATGTTACTTTATTTATGAAGGATAATAATATACTGTTGCTGGTTTTTGGATTGGGGCATTTGTAATTTTCATAATTCTTATCTCGGATGCCGAAGACGCGAATTCACGTCCCATGTATGTGTAATCGTAATGCCGAAGACGCGATTTCGCGTCCTTGAAATGGGTTAACCTAATGGCGCGGACGCGAATTCACGTGGCGCTTTGGCTGGTGCTTTGTCGGCCGTGCTTCGGCAGCGGCCGACAAAGCGCCAGAGCCATTTTTTTAAACACTTACATCCATATTATAATAAAAAAAGTATAATATTATTATGACAGATAATATTAGGGAACAATCAAATTTCGTCCAAAATTTATCAGGCGAATCATAAATCTTGGGTCCTTGGCTCTCAAAAACGTTAGGATAAATTATCGTTATGGCAGACAGCGGTATGGATGGATTACGAAAATAGGACAAAAAACGTTATGAATTCCAATATAAGCAGAATATAGAATGTAGTCATGTTGAATGTTTCTTTCGTTCGGTGATTAAAGGAAGAAGGAAATTTTAGGTAAGATAATAAATAATACCTACCTTTAAAATTTTCTGCCTACCCCCTGTCTAAAAACTCAGCGCCACTGATTTAGATTAGCTCAGTTTACACTCAGGACCACCGGACCACTGTAGATTGTGTCGTGTCACTGTCGGTCAAACGTAAAAAAAAGGCAAACGAAGTTTGTCGAATAGTAATTGACAAAAAAGTTTAGTGACAGGTAACCAATAAATAAACATACTTTTACCGAGAATCGAACAAACTTAAGCAGTAAAAATAGGTACATATTTACTACACTTTTTTTTTACTAACCGATAGGATCAATATAAAGGATAACGATACGTCCAGTTCACGTAAGCTTTTCACTTTAGACTTAATTTTATTTTAAAGGCTAAATGTTTATTGGATAGATGTTATCCTTAATACGGAACTAAATAATTACAACATTTTGTCACAGTATTACGATATATTCCCTACAGTAGTGAAACGCCTTTGATGTCGGGTGACGCCGCCTCTCGTGTAAGTACTTACGCTGTCCCGTGCGGATGTGCCAGTGTTGTCACAAAATGGAAAATACATAAAATAAACGTTGTTATTATGAAATGATTTATTAACATGCATTGTACAACCAGATGTTTATGTGAGATTCCCGCGTGGTGTCGGGTTAGAATTTCACCACCACCTTTCTTCCCGAGGGTGTCGTAAAAGTCGACTAAGGGACCAGGCTTGAAGTGTGTTGTGGGCGATGGTCTAGCAACCTATCACTGCAATATCATATTTTATACCCACATTTATGCTAAAAGTGGCACTGGAACATACGTTTCATGTGCTCTGCCTACCCCCTTTTGGGAATAAAGGCGTAAATGTATGTATTTATGTATAAAGTTGACGTCCTATTAAAATAACGATAGCAACAAGGGTTAGAACTTAGGCCCATATGAACAAACCACACTTAAGTTCCAAGTTCGCGCTTTAGATGCTCTTTCATATGAACATTCCATAGCCACTGATTAATAAAAAAAATGTGAACAGATACATAACTCGCTATAATATTATTAACTCTATAGGCTGTAGCTATACCCAAAGAGAATATAACCACGTTACACCTATATAAAAAAAAGGCCGTACCCGGAGCGCGATCCACAACTATATACGGTTAAATACGGTTTCCACAGCAATTCAACGCTGTGCCATCGCAATTTCATTAATTCATTATCGAACCGACATAGGTACCAGACTATAATTATTATTTCCAACATAGGTTGCAGTTAGGTACCTACGTAATTAACGAAATAAGGTATACAAACTTACCTGTCATAACGATCTATCTATGAAATCTTAAATCCTTATTTAATGTTGTTGTTGAGGTACATCCGTACACGGAACAGTGCGCGCCATTGTATCTAATACTCGTAACATCATTCGCCGCCACCGCTCACTCAACTCAAACATGTAGCTACGCGCCACGCGCCTGCCTTGAAAGTTATACAACACAAACTGTGCGCGTTTGTGGCGGCGGCCCGCGCCGCCCGCTTCCCCGCGACAGCCCCCACAGTTGCTCTGCGCAAGTACATTCGTTGCCCAACTGTATGTAATTAAACTGTGGTTCTGGCGCTTCGCCGGCCGCTGCCGTGGCACGCTCGCTAGGCTCGCTCTCTCGGCTCACGCGCTGTAGGGTCGCAGTTCACCTAACACTCTTCCTCGCTTCGCTCGTCGTCGTACCTGCACCGACCTGCTTGTCTCCGTAATACTACTTTGAATTTCACTCAAAATGATCATTTGACTAAACGAATGAAATGCGGAAAGTAATGCTGGATAAGTAAAAAATTGCCTGGGAAACAAAAGTTGTAACAACCCAAAGCTCTAATGATCGTAGCGGTAAAACTCGGACAACTGAAACATTTGAATAACATCAAATGGTAAATGAAAAAGTCGGCCAAGTGCGTGTCGGACCACGCACAATGATGGATTCCGTGCCTATTAAAAAGGTCGTATCGTTACTGAAATCTTAAAGTCCGTCCTTTTGTTTAAGGAAGGCAGTTTGTTTTAAATATCTCGAAAACCTTTGAACCGATCTTGTTCAAATCAATTTTCACTGAAAGAATTTAATAAGCCCTATGTATATGATTTTTTAGAGTAATTTAATTACAAAACTATGTAGCGGCTAACAATATACACTTATCCTCAAAATATTATTCAAATACATCTAATAGTTTTCGAGTAAAATGCCTGTGACATACGGATGGACGGACAGACAGACAGACAGACAGACATGACGAATCCATAAGGGTTCCGTTTTTTTCCATTTGGCTACGGAACCCTAAATAGTAATGAATGGTATATTCAGAGAACTTATAAAAATACGAAAATTCTTTGGACAAAAGATATTCGGTCAATAAATTTGAGTGATTGCAATTAGGTTACCTCATTCATCATGTAATTAGGGCTAAGGCTAGGTAAATTAAATTTAAATAGTGTTTATTTCATGAAAATGAGAGCGAGACAATGAGCTGTCTTAAGGGTTTCCCTTCAGGGCCCATAGATTTTTTCACCCTGTATATTATCTTACATGTAATATTGGGCATAATAAAAATCAAATAATAAGTAAGGGTATAAATCCCTCTAGTTTAGGTACTATTTTAACGAATTTTGCTCTATTACAATACAATCTACACGCCCGTGAAAGTTAAATTGCATAGGTATCTTTATCCCACACTTGCCAGTGTCACTCATTGATAAATAAATAAAAAAATATAATATTCTCATAATTTGTTTCACGAGTATATTAAAATTTAACTGATATCAACAACTAATAGATCTTAGACGCGTTAGATCATGTCGCGAATCGCTGAGATTCGGGCGGTACCTATTACTTATGTTGTACCTATAGTTCCTACGCGGCGACCGGGCGGCCAGCAGCGCTACAACGAAAATCAAATCACGAAGTTCGTATATCTCTACCTCTGTCGTTCGAGTACCATAAAACATAAGTGCGTTAGAGACGGAGATATCCGAACTTCGAGATTCGGTTTTCGTGGCAGCGCCGCAGCGGTGTGCCCCGCTGCAGGCAACCAGCCAATCACGTTAGCTCTGCGGCTCGCGCGCGGCATTTTTAAAGCTACTTTAACAGGTGTTCGTAAAATATGTCTGTTTTCGTCAACACGGTCATTGAACTCGCGTATAGACTTTTGGTACTTACGCGGAATTACGTGTTTTCACACTTTTAAATGAACGCCACATTATAATTGCCCATTTTATCCCTCACAGGAAATAACTGATAAGTAAAGGTTATTTCAACACGTATTAAATGATTATTTATTAGAAAATACCCGAATTTGCATTCGCGGGCAAATGCATGATGAGATAAAGTTTGTTTACGTCACACCTGGCCATAATGCGAGTTTTACTGCACGCTGCGCGTACGGGAAAACTCGCATTGTGGCCAGGTGAAGACGTGAAATTTTGTACGCAGCACGGGCGGTAATTCGTAAAGCCACGTAAAGCCCCAGAGCGCATATTTATGGTCCTCACCTTCGGTTCGGGCCACAAACACCTGAGATCTGGGGCATTTACGAATTCACCGCCCTAGTAATGTACTATTACAGGTCGACACACGTAAAAAGACCTCTGGCGGCTATACATTTAAAATGGCGCGCAGAGCTCTTTTTACGTGTGTCGACCTGGAGTGGCAACGTCGCGCGCAAACGCTGTCACGCGGCAGGTACAATGAACCGGCAACATTGCGTGAGCGATGCTCCGAATTTTGCTATTATTTCATAGAAAATCTTTTGTTTTACGCGTAGGACTATGGAGTATGGCGAAATGTCTCTTTCACTCTTATTGAATTTCGTATGAGGCAATGTATATCTATATACAGGTACTGAATCTTGTTTCATGGGAGCGGAATCGTTAGCTCTCCGTGTATGGGATTATGGGTATATTATAGGGCGTAAATTTGATTGGTATTGGTACAGTAGATTTGACGATAGATTTTAAATAGTATATTGATAAAGATATTAATTAATGAGTATAATTTTGTTATAATTATGATTCCATGTTTTAATAGTTACCTAATCTGCTATTCGGAGCGGAGACAAATCCAAACCATCAAACATCTTTCAAATTGGTCCAGCCGCTCTGGGATTAAATGATGTATCATCTAACACGACTTTGTTATATTTAGGTAGATCTATAGATAGATAACATTACTATTTACTGGCTGTACTTAATTCTAGCACAACTAGCTAGAAAGTCGCGTCGCGCCCACGCGCGACTCATCATCAAAATCGTCTGTCTCACTCGCACTGTAGAAATTAAAAAGATAAGTAGATTTTTCTCGCCACGACACGCAACGCAACCGTCGCAGCGTCAATTGTGTTGTGATGGCCTCGCGGAAAAGTAGGTACTTATCTACGCTATAGTTTAATTTACGCGTCACGGGCAGCGGGGGCCAGCATAACCGATGCCGCGACGTGTCACGTGGCAAGAAAAAATACAAAAACAGGTTACAGGAGTTGGGACGCGAACCGGAGTACTCAGACTTGTGAATTAAACACCTGAACCACTCGACCAAAATCAAATAGCCCCGCGACCCGAAATTTTAAATCTTATGTTAGAGGCGACTACTCAACAGCGTGCTTCACCGCTAACTCAATAGATGGCACAAGTGTAGACTGACAAACAACGCCATCTAAAATAATAAGATGAACTACGAGGTACCGGCGACGATAATAAGATTTACGCGTGCCTTGTAGCAATGTATGGAGATAGCAATCTTCCCTTTTTAACCGACGAAAAAAACGGAGGAGGTTCTCAAGTCAACGCGTATATTTTTTTTTTATGTATGATCACGCATAACTTTTTACAGAGTAGTCCGGCTCTAGGTCAGATAAAGCAATACCATCAAGTGTATTTACTCTACTCAGCGCCACATATGCCTGCCGCGGCTTCTGGCAACAATCACTGGATATTTTTGCACCAATTTTAGTCGTTCAGGGAATGGTATGCTGTCTCTATCATTTACATTGCGGCCATCCGCAATGAGTAAAGCTTTTATCATATCCGGCCAATTTAGATCATTGCACGAAAAGGTCATAAACCAGGTAGGAGGCCCTAGACTTCTTACCATAGCAATCAACTCCGAACAGCATCGTCTCCAGTAAGAAGCAGACCCTCGCACATTTCTCATAGTCGAAAATCGGTTGAAATTTGAGGTCTGGTTGTGGCATGCTAAGCCGAAAGCAGGACCAGTGTTTAATGAAATGCGAGAAAGCAAAAAGATCTTTAGATCTCGTTTAAAGTGGTGTCAGAAGAACGAAGAACAAATTAAATTAGATATTATCGCGAAGCATCACTCTAAACGAGATTTTAAGGGTTTGTAGAAGGCATTAATGATAACAAATGTATTGCCGACATGTTTCAACACCATTTCCAAGTCGAATTACCACTGGGGCTACCACAGTCAACGGGGGTGTCAGATGCTGGGTCTCGTGGTCAGGGGATGATCACCAGGTCTACGGCAAAAGATGTTATCAAAGCTATTAAAGGTATGACACGGGGTGAGTCTCCTGGGCACGATGGTCTTAGCATTGAGCACCTCCAGCATGCTGGCCCGCATCTGCCAAGAGTTCTGGCTATGTTGTACACATTCTGTGTAGGGCACTTGTACCTGCCGTCGGACGCGATGAAGACTGTGGTGGTGCCCATTGTGAAAAACAAAACAGGTGACAGTAGCGACAAAACCAACTACAGACCTATTTCACTAGCTACCATTATAGCCAAGGTGTTTGATAGTGTGCTTAACTCCCACATTGATAAATATCTGAAATTACACGATAATCAATTTGGATTTAAGCCGGGATTATCCACAGAAACTGCAATTGTGGCTCTTAAAATACTGTCAAGTACTAAATGGACCGACAGATAAATGTATACGCATGCTACCTTGACCTATCTAAGGCGTTCGATATGGTTAATTACGACATCCTCTGGCAAAAATTGAATGACTCTGGCGTGCCAGCTGACCTGACTAGCTCTCTCAAATTCTGGTACCTTAACCAGTCCAATGTCGTAAGATGGGCGGGGGCGTTTTCGGATGCATACAGGTTGAAGAGTGGAGTAAGACAAGGAGGACTAACCTCTCCTAAGCTCTTCAACCTGTATGTAAACGAACTTATAGAGGAGCTCAGCAGCGCCCGCATCGGTTGCCATATTGACAGAGTGTGCGTAAATAATATCAGTTACGCAGATGATATGGTGCTGCTGAGTGCCTCTCCATGCGGACTTACGAAACTGATAGGCATCTGTGAACGGTACGCAATGAGTCACGGTCTGCAATACAATGTGTTGAAAAGCGAGTGTATGGTCTTTAGGGTTAGAAATAAAAGTCCACAGGATGTTCCGCCGATAAAACTAAATGGGAAGGTACTGACTGTGGTATCACAGTTTAAGTATCTGGGGCATATTATGACGTCTGACCTTAAAGACGGTACTGACATTGAGCGGGAACGAAGAGCATTGTCTGTGAGAGCTAACATGATCGCTCGCAGGTTTGCTGGATGCTCGAGAAGGGTCAAGTTAACCCTATTCAGGGCCTACTGCACGACCTTATATACCAGCGGCCTGTGGGCGAACTATACTCAGGCACAATACAGTGCTCTTCGTGTTCAATTTAATAACGCATTCAGGATGCTGATGGGGCTGCCCCGATATTGCAGCGCGTCAGGGATGTTTGCAGAAGCGAGGGTGGACTGTTTCCACACTACTATGCGCAAGCGATGTACATCCCTGGTGCGTAGTGTACGGGCCAGTGCCAACAGCATCCTGAAAATGGTCGCTGAACGTAAATATGGACTGTGTGTATATAAACCACTGCTGTATGGTGCACGCAAACACACATGTTAATTATGAGGTCACATGACATTTGACATTTTGAGATTTAAATGAATTATTAATGTAACTTGACATCCAGTGAATAATTATTATTTTTAAATTAGATTACTTCAGAAATATTTACAAATTTTTATTATTAGTTGACTGTAATGTGAATTTCAAACCGGCCTAAATCGTATTATAATTTATTACTATGTATTATCTCTTTAAATTAACTTTATGTGTGCTAACTATGAACTTTGTAATTACTAATATTAAGCTAAGTTTTACTAACAATAGTGATCCATGTTGGTCTTTGAATAAATGAATTGAATTGATAGTCAGATGCATATTGTCAATCAGTCCTTGGGGTGTGAGTTCTTAAATGTATTTTTCTCATTCGAGCAGCATTTCTTGTAGGCCTACCCATGTTGGTATATAAAGCCTCTTCTTTTAAAGAATTTATATTATACAACAAGCAATATAATTACATTAGGATTATAAAGCAATTAACAGTTTCAGTAAGGTAGGAAGCTATTTTAAAAGTAATCAAAAATATTGCATGTAACTAGAAATTAAGTTAGTAATTAACTAAAGTAAGCCACAGAAAATTGAAAAATAAAAACTTTTTAACAAAAAATTAAACCGCCGAAAAGGAACTGAAAAGCAAAAAATAATAAAACTTTTTTATTTAGTTTAATAACTAAATTCTTAAACTATTGTAAATACTTATACCTAAGTAAGTATATAATTTTGTAATTATTTTGACTTTTTAATTACCTAACCTTAATAACTAAGTTCTTAAATTAATCTAAGTGTACCGAAGTAATTTTGAGTCGGCGCCAAACAATCAATGAACAAAGATTACTCCAAACAAGTACAAGTTAGACCAAATCAAATGAATAATGCAATGTGAAATCTCCAGACATAAACATTAACATTCCAAAACATGCGCTCTCCGCACGACCACTCGCTACGACGTGTGCCCTCACGTGTGGCCCGTTCGGGTTGGTGTCTCGCTGACATTAACCATAACTTCGTGAACGCTCGGCATTCAAAATTCAAATATTTATTCTGTAAGCAGGCCTCAAGGGCTCTTTCACATGTCCGATCAAATCAAATAGGTATCAAATCAAATGGGTAATATATCATTGTCCTTAACATAATTAATTAATATGCTTGTTTGGCGCCGACTCAAAATTACTTTGGTACACTTAGATTAATTTAAGAACTTAGTTATTAAGGTTAGGTAATTAAAAAGTCAAAATAATTACAAAATTATATACTTACTTAGGTATAAGTACTTACAATAGTTTAAGAATTTAGTTATTAAACTAAATAAAAAAGTTTTATTATTTTTTGCTTTTCAGTTCCTTTTCGGCGGTTTAATTTTTTGTTAAAAAGTTTTTATTCTCAATAATCTTTGCCTTTAGTAATATGCGAAGTTGGAGATGAGACTTTAATTGTTCCGCCTGTGGCGACTGGTCGGTTGCGTTGCGAACAATCCTGGGAGCGGCGGCAGGCGAGCCCGGAATCGCTGGAGCGCGGATAACGTCGTCTCGATCTGCGCAGTGGCCGGGAGCTAGGCGAGGATATTTATCATCATATTGCCAATGCACAATTGACAAAACTACAAAATTATCCGCTTACTTCAGATTTTGAATTTACAGTTTGACTAAGGATGCATTTTTAGGGTTCCGTAGCCAAATGGCAAAAAACGGAACCCTTATAGTGGAAGCCCAATTTCATAAGAAAACCGCAAATCGATGTACAGTTTAGCCGTTTGGCACACGCATACTAGAGGTCAAAACATTTTTTTTGACCCGCAGTTCCTTAAAAAATTTCCCTTAGGGGGGAGTGCCAAGACATTTTAATTTTTGTATGGAAAAAAAAAAAGTTTTCATAAACCTATCGTGTGTAGTATCATATGAAAGGGCTTTTCGAGGCGATTCTAAAAATATACCACGTCATTACATTTCAGCCATATTTTTTTAATTAAAACAAAAATAATTTTCGAAACATACCAAGTTTGGGCTCCTTCAGACACGATATGTGTGATTTTTTTTAATACAATATACCACAAATGATACTTGATATCCTCATATCTAACCTCAAAAAAGCAATTTTGAATATAATATCTGTAAGATTTTTTTTTTTAATTTTCCAATATTACAAAATGACACAGTTCTACTTCAATACCTATTTTACGTGACTTATGGAACTGTACTGCAGATACGGTACATATTAATCATAAAATGATACATAGTATCTATATATCCAACGAAAAATACCTCTTTAACCCTTTAACTGCGCCTTTTCATCAGTTGGTATAGTTTGTTTAGTTTTTGTCACCAAATATCAAGGTTGGACTGTTTCAGATACGATATATCCAACTAATTAGGTTAGATATCAAGATATAACGTATCACAAATAATCCGTTATATCTTGATATCCAACCCCAAGAAAGCAATTTTGAAATTAATTTCATTTAGTATTTTTTTTGAATTTATTTATTGTATATAATTTTTCAATATCTTCTTTCTACTCGAATTGTATTGAACTGTGCTGTTTTGTTTATTATTGGTGTTACTTAAGTGATAATAACGATCAAAACAGATAATTTCTTTTCGCCGCAATACGAGAATATATATAATTTGTGACGAGTTCATGATAAAAATGAGTCAGATGTGTGTATGTTTCGAAAATTATTTTTGTTTTAATTAAAAAAATATGGCTGAAATGTAATGATGTGGTATATTTTTAGAATCGCCTCGAAAAGCCCTTTCATATGATACGACACACGATAGGTTTATGAATTATTTTTTTCTTTACAAAAATTAAAATGTTTTGGCACTCCCCCCAAAGGGATTTTTTTTTAGGAACTGCGGGTCAAAAAAATTGTTTTGACCTCTAGTATGTGTGTCCCAAACGACTAAACTGTACATCGATTTGCGGTTTTTTTAAGTGTAGGGCTACCACTATTATGGATTCGTCATGTCTGTCTGTCCGATGTATGTCACAGGCATTTTACTCGAAAACTATAAGGTGTATTTGAATAAAATTTTAAGGAAAGGTGTATTTCGTTAGCCGCTACATAGTTTTGTAAGTACATACATACATTCACGCCTTTATTCCCAAAAGGGATAGGCAGAGCACATGAAACGTATGTTCCAGCGCCACTTCTAGCATAAATGTGGGTATAAAAGATTGACTAAATGTGATATTGCAGTGATAGGTTGGTAGCCCATCGCCCACAACACACTTCAACCCTGGTCCCTTAGTAGACTTTTACGACACCCACGGGAAGAAAGGGGGTGGTGAAATTCTAACCCGACATCGATACCACACGGGTAGTTTTGTAATTAAATGACAAAGCATTATTTTTGTGGTATGGAGTGCAACACTTCACTACTTAAAAGTATATAATACCATAAGTCCAAAAAATAATTTTTCATTGCAACTCCACGTGTGACACATCAATCGATAGGCCTTTCAAAATAAATATAAGGTTTCTCAGCAACTTTTTGATTAAGTTAATAGTGTCGGAGACAATCGCCCCGGAAGTCACTAAAATTGTTTCCCCCTCCCCCCCTCTAATTTTTGAACCGTGTATTTTAAAAATATGAATAAAATCATGGACTTATTAAATTCTTTCAGCGAAAATGGTTTTGAACAAGATCGGTTCAAAGGTTTTCGAGATGTTTCATAAAACAGCCTTTGTCAAAGAAAAGGACTTAAGTGCCATAAAATTTCAGTAACGATACGACCTTTGTAATAGGCACGGAACCCTTGTTGTGCGTGGTCCGACACGCATTTGGCCGCTTTTTATAAATGAAAATATGAAATATTAGGTGAAAATAATAAACAAATTGAACTAGCCCCATAGTTAGCCCAATATGGCTTTTGTGTACAGTCAGCTGCAGAGACAAGAACCCCCCCCCTCTGCATACAAACTTTGTATGCAATTACTCGCCATGGGGGGTCCTTTTCTCTGCAGCTGACTGTACCTACCTACTAGACGAGGATATATTTTTTCATACCAATACTGTACGTAATAAAAAAAACAGCCTTTATACGTCCCACTGCTGGACATTGGCCTCCTCTCTTGGCTGAGAAAGAACGGGCAGTAGCTACCCCTACCCTACGCTGGCTCAGTGCGGGTTTTGGACGTCACATGCACCTTTGCATTTCTTCGCAGATGCAGGCTTGGTTTCCTCTCGATTTTTTTCCTTCATCGAAAAGCTAAGGGTAAATATCAAATGATATTCCATACAAAAGTTCCAAAAACCTCATTGTTACAGCCGGGATTCGAACCGACGTTAAGCAAAACAAACTTAATTAAACTCCAATGCAATACGTACCTTTATCAGCCAAACTTTAGACAATAATGATTGTTCTAGACGCCGAATCGTTTCTGACACAGATAAATACACCAACGAATCTAAATCTGCCAGTAAGGCAGTAAATAGAGCCCGACTGCACGCACCGGCTCCCGCGCCGCGCTTCTTGTTATGGATGATCCGCAGATATCTGCCAGTTGACAAACAGGCGGGCTTGTTGATAAACTAGTCCATTCGTACAATAATACCAGTAGACGCTAGTGTAAATAGTATGCGATGATAACGCTGCTGAAAGGCTGGGAGGTCCTAGCGAGCGCGCTCAGCTCTGAGCAAACTGGCGAAGATGGTACGCGAAATAGTGGTCTAAATTAGTAATGTCATACTGCAATTTCCACTGGACTTGTTTTCCAAACTTTGTAATAAATGGCTTGTTTTGTTGCAGACGAGCGAGAAGATGTACAGAAGAAAACATTCGCTAAATGGATCAACTCGCAATTGGTCAAGGTTAGTACCTACGATAAACTGTATACCTTTTTACTGCGTCCTAAGATGTTAAGTTTGTAAACGCAGTTGCTATTTTGTGAGCTGTGACCCAAATTGATCTGCAAATGTGGCTTGGTTTGACTGACTGACCAGATTCACTTTCATCTGAAGTCATCTTGTCGAGGCGTTTATCTCATGAGAAAGACAAAGTCAAGCGTTTCTATCCATGGTAGCCTCAAAAAGGCGCTTAGAAAGATAGATGATAGGTATGAAACGCGTTCACTATGTGCGTGTTTCAGAACGGCAAGCCGCTGGTGGCGGACTTGTTCACGGACCTGCGCGACGGTGAGGTGCTGCTGTCGCTGCTCGAGATCCTCACCGCGCAGCAATATGTGAGTACACACCTGCATGCATACCCAGGCCGAACCGTTAAACATGGGTAGTTGGGTGAGGACCAAATTCTTGGCCAGTAGTTAGCCTAATTAATTGATAGTAGTTAAAAGTTCCGTTGTGACACGAAAATTAGCCATACATTTTCTATGGTTAATGTTCGTGTCACAACGGAACTTTTTAACTACTACCAATTAACGACGCTAACTACTGTCCAAGAATTTGGTCCTCACCCAGTTGACTTAAGTTTGTTTTAAAAAGTGCCCGAAACAAAACAAATTCAACTCTATTCCAGTTGCATACAATTTAAATTCCCTCGACAGAATAAGCTATGAGTATTAAGTAGCAGGTTAAAGCATGAAGTCCGTTTGACACGTTGTGCGGGTGTTGTGTGGTGTGTTGCAGAAGCGAGAGCGCGGGCGCATGCGCGTGCACCACGTGAACAACGTGAGCACGGCGCTGCGCGCGCTGGCCGACGCGGGCGTGCGGCTCGTCAACATCTCCAGCAGCGACGTCGTCGACGGGAACCCCAAGCTCATACTCGGTAAGTAAACAACTTTACTGTCAAAAACTTACTCTGTCTAAATTTTTTTCTATACAATTTTCTAGCAACATTTACTAGTTTCAGACCTACATATGACCGATCCCATTGTATATACAAAGTTTCATGTTATAACATGCCATATTTAAACCAAACAACGTGTGTTTGGAGAGTCGTGCGTACTGGGGACACTTAACTATTGTTCTGTTTTAAACATGTTTCTAGGATTGGTGTGGAGCATCATTCTGCACTGGCAGGTGCAGTACCACCTGAAGGAGCTGATGTCGGAGCTGCAGCACACGAGCCTGGAGCGCACGTTGCTAGCCTGGTGCCGCGCCCATACTCAGGTATTACGTCTTTTCTCTTGCCACGTACTCGGAGAAATATGTCCGTTTGTAATGGCTGCTGGAGTTCCGAACTGAGCTTAAAATCGGAGTAAAACTGCCTTTCTACTCAAGCTGACATGAAGTGAACAGAAATGTGTCTGTCGCAGCATTGAAATAAAGACGAGACCCACTCACGTATGTCGCCTCCTCAGTGGAATGGAAGGCTTATGGCGCATAACTACCTAGACAGACTCGGCATCATATGAGGCATCGAAATGTGTTTAGGTGTCGGAATAGGTGAATGGATGTTTAGATGTATTGGGTGTGCACTGTGCAGGGCTACGAGGGGGTGGACGTGACGAACTTCACGTCGTCGTGGGCGGACGGGCTGGCGCTGAACGCGCTGCTGCACGGCTGGCGGCCGCAGCTGTTCGAGTGGGCCGCCGTGGCGCGCCGCGCGCCCCGGGAGCGCCTCGACCACGCCTTCACGCTCGCGCACAACTACCTCGGCATCGACCGGCTGCTCGACCCCGAAGGTAACACAATACATGCTCCAACATTTAACTATAGCTCCCACGCAACAATCTACACTAAAAACAAACCGCTCGTAGACGACTTCACAATCTATTCATTGTGATGTGATGGTTTAATGTAATGAGTGTGTGTGTTCCAGACGTGAACACGCCGAACCCGGACAAGAAGTCGATCATGATGTACCTGATGTGTCTGTTCCAATCGCTGCCGCACTCGGCGCAGGTGGCCGCGCCCGACTGCGACCACGACCTCGACTCCGAGCCGGCCTCGCCCCCCGGAGCCCCTGCTGAGGTAACATTCCACTTTTATTTTAATTTAGTAAACGAAAATGTTTCCCCAGGATGGTTTGGTTAATAGCCCCACAGAGTGCCACAACAATCGGTCCTGCGCCACTCGCAATTAAAGTAGACGATAGATGCTTAGGTGCCTGTTTGGAGGTAGTCGTATATTGAATGAAGTTCCCGCTTGGTGTTGTGTTTTATTCGGTCGTTATGACATTCCCAGAGCGGGTCGCGGCCGCTGTCGACGGCGACGACGGGCTCGGGCGAGCTGGGCGGGTACTCGGCGGCGCTGGAGGACGCGCTGGCCTGGCTGCTGGACGCGGAGGAGCGGCTGGGCGCGCGCGCGCCGCCGCCGCCGCAGGCCTCGCTGGCCGAGCTGAAGGAGCACTTCCACGTGCACGAGGCGTTCCTGCTGGAGCTGGCCGCGCAGCAGGCGGCCGTGGGCGGCGCGCTGGCGCTGGGCGCGCGCCTGGCCGCCGGGGGCGCGCTCTCCGGCGCCGAGGCCAGAGAGGTCAGTCTATCCTATGCCGATCCTGCTGGAGCTGGCCGCGCAGCAGGCGGCCGTGGGCGGCGCGCTGGCGCTGGGCGCGCGCCTGGCCGCCGGGGGCGCGCTCTCCGGCGCCGAGGCCAGAGAGGTCAGTCTATCCTATGCCGATCCTGCTGGAGCTGGCCGCGCAGCAGGCGGCCGTGGGCGGCGCGCTGGCGCTGGGCGCGCGCCTGGCCGCCGGGGGCGCGCTCTCCGGCGCCGAGGCCAGAGAGGTCAGTCTATCCTATGCCGATCCTGCTGGAGCTGGCCGCGCAGCAGGCGGCCGTGGGCGGCGCGCTGGCGCTGGGCGCGCGCCTGGCCGCCGGGGGCGCGCTCTCCGGCGCCGAGGCCAGAGAGGTCAGTCTATCCTATGCCGATCCTGCTGGAGCTGGCCGCGCAGCAGGCGGCCGTGGGCGGCGCGCTGGCGCTGGGCGCGCGCCTGGCCGCCGGGGGCGCGCTCTCCGGCGCCGAGGCCAGAGAGGTCAGTCTATCCTATGCCGATCCTGCTGGAGCTGGCCGCGCAGCAGGCGGCCGTGGGCGGCGCGCTGGCGCTGGGCGCGCGCCTGGCCGCCGGGGGCGCGCTCTCCGGCGCCGAGGCCAGAGAGGTCAGTCTATCCTATGCCGATCCTGCTGGAGCTGGCCGCGCAGCAGGCGGCCGTGGGCGGCGCGCTGGCGCTGGGCGCGCGCCTGGCCGCCGGGGGCGCGCTCTCCGGCGCCGAGGCCAGAGAGGTCAGTCTATCCTATGCCGATCCTGCTGGAGCTGGCCGCGCAGCAGGCGGCCGTGGGCGGCGCGCTGGCGCTGGGCGCGCGCCTGGCCGCCGGGGGCGCGCTCTCCGGCGCCGAGGCCAGAGAGGTCAGTCTATCCTATGCCGATCCTGCTGGAGCTGGCCGCGCAGCAGGCGGCCGTGGGCGGCGCGCTGGCGCTGGGCGCGCGCCTGGCCGCCGGGGGCGCGCTCTCCGGCGCCGAGGCCAGAGAGGTCAGTCTATCCTATGCCGATCCTGCTGGAGCTGGCCGCGCAGCAGGCGGCCGTGGGCGGCGCGCTGGCGCTGGGCGCGCGCCTGGCCGCCGGGGGCGCGCTCTCCGGCGCCGAGGCCAGAGAGGTCAGTCTATCCTATGCCGATCCTGCTGGAGCTGGCCGCGCAGCAGGCGGCCGTGGGCGGCGCGCTGGCGCTGGGCGCGCGCCTGGCCGCCGGGGGCGCGCTCTCCGGCGCCGAGGCCAGAGAGGTCAGTCTATCCTATGCCGATCCTGCTGGAGCTGGCCGCGCAGCAGGCGGCCGTGGGCGGCGCGCTGGCGCTGGGCGCGCGCCTGGCCGCCGGGGGCGCGCTCTCCGGCGCCGAGGCCAGAGAGGTCAGTCTATCCTATGCCGATCCTGCTGGAGCTGGCCGCGCAGCAGGCGGCCGTGGGCGGCGCGCTGGCGCTGGGCGCGCGCCTGGCCGCCGGGGGCGCGCTCTCCGGCGCCGAGGCCAGAGAGGTCAGTCTATCCTATGCCGATCCTGCTGGAGCTGGCCGCGCAGCAGGCGGCCGTGGGCGGCGCGCTGGCGCTGGGCGCGCGCCTGGCCGCCGGGGGCGCGCTCTCCGGCGCCGAGGCCAGAGAGGTCAGTCTATCCTATGCCGATCCTGCTGGAGCTGGCCGCGCAGCAGGCGGCCGTGGGCGGCGCGCTGGCGCTGGGCGCGCGCCTGGCCGCCGGGGGCGCGCTCTCCGGCGCCGAGGCCAGAGAGGTCAGTCTATCCTATGCCGATCCTGCTGGAGCTGGCCGCGCAGCAGGCGGCCGTGGGCGGCGCGCTGGCGCTGGGCGCGCGCCTGGCCGCCGGGGGCGCGCTCTCCGGCGCCGAGGCCAGAGAGGTCAGTCTATCCTATGCCGATCCTGCTGGAGCTGGCCGCGCAGCAGGCGGCCGTGGGCGGCGCGCTGGCGCTGGGCGCGCGCCTGGCCGCCGGGGGCGCGCTCTCCGGCGCCGAGGCCAGAGAGGTCAGTCTATCCTATGCCGATCCTGCTGGAGCTGGCCGCGCAGCAGGCGGCCGTGGGCGGCGCGCTGGCGCTGGGCGCGCGCCTGGCCGCCGGGGGCGCGCTCTCCGGCGCCGAGGCCAGAGAGGTCAGTCTATCCTATGCCGATCCTGCTGGAGCTGGCCGCGCAGCAGGCGGCCGTGGGCGGCGCGCTGGCGCTGGGCGCGCGCCTGGCCGCCGGGGGCGCGCTCTCCGGCGCCGAGGCCAGAGAGGTCAGTCTATCCTATGCCGATCCTGCTGGAGCTGGCCGCGCAGCAGGCGGCCGTGGGCGGCGCGCTGGCGCTGGGCGCGCGCCTGGCCGCCGGGGGCGCGCTCTCCGGCGCCGAGGCCAGAGAGGTCAGTCTATCCTATGCCGATCTTCATCCGAACCATTCCCAAGAAAACCGGATCATAGGGTCGTTGGCCGAGTACAACGGAAAGGGTAAAGACGAAACGAGATAACCGATTGGTAGTAGAATTGTTTGAAGCGTGGGTTCTAAAAATCCATAATGTAATCCCACCGATAGTGCACTATACTGTAATGATTAAATTGCAAAATAAATAAGTATAACTTTGGCTTGCAGGTTCGGCTTCAGCTACGTTTGCTGGCCGAGCGCTGGGAACAACTGCGGGCGCGCGGCATGGCGCGGCAGGCACAAGTCCACGAAGCCCTGATGCGCGCGCAGCAGGAAACGAGACACGAATTTCGGTCAGTGCCACAGCCCTGTCCGATAGTACAGATGAATAACAAGACACGTCTATATGACCATCTATGTTTCGGAGACCTTATTATATTTGGAAGTCTTTGACGACCCTGAGCTTGCTGTAGCAAATCTTTTTTTTTTTTTTTTCGTGTCTCCATTTCGAGCAGCCAGACTTCCAGTCAGATACGGTGTTGGCTCATTCGGCATGCAGAAGACCTGACCCCACTTCACAGCCTACTCCCACTTCAACTGAGTAGAGCCTTTTGGTATATATTAGTGTTTATATTTGGCAGACAATGGCTAACGGAAACCGAAGACCGCATCTCGCAACTGGGCCCGCTGCCAGGAGCCACGTGCGAGGCGGCGGCCGCGAGCCTGGCGCGGGTGGCGGCGCTGCACGAGGCCCTGCGCGCGCAGCAGCCGCGCGTCGACGCGCTCGCCGACTGCGTGCTCGTGCTCGACGACAACGAGGACACGGGTGCGTACCATTACATTACCTGTTATAAACAGGTAAGGGGCCATTCATTAATTAAGTCATTTCAAAATACAGGGGGGGGGGGGTCTGTCCATTGGATGACGACAGTCATTTTATAGGCCAATTCAAGGGATAACAGGATGATGTCAGAGAGCCGACGGCACTGCAGCAACATCCTTGTGTCGAGTCAGATGGGGGCGGGCGGATCCGAGCGGATCGGGTTCCGCAGTGGTAGTGGTAGTGCCCTCTTGTCGGGCGGCCGGGAGGGGCAGGGAGCTACGTCCTGCAGGTGCGTCCGGCGCGAGCCGTCTGCGTCTGCCCGCTCCGACATAGCTCCGGCCAGTCTGGTGATGAAGTCGTCCAGGAGTTCGACTTCCAGGTGGCGCTGGAGCACGAGGTTGCTCACGTACTGGTGTAGCGTAGCAGCGACTGTTGAGCGCGGAGTCGCCGTCGTGTGTCGTGTGCACTCACACCAGCGCATACCGCGCGGGGGCTAAAAGAAAACTCGTGCTGAGTGGCGAACAGTGCGATAGCTGGGCAGATGTAAAAAGAGAAGCAAGAAAAGCTTTTACAATGCACTTGCTCTGAAAGTGCGCCTTTACATGGGTCAACATGAACACGGGAAGCCCTCCACGCCGGCAGGGGGCGGCCGTGCGGGAATGGATGGAGGGACAAAATTCCCACACGCGTGCGAGAATGAGATTTCATGACAATTCAAATTTCACCTCTTTTGTATAATTTTTAATTTCCTCGCATGATGCATTGTAAAATTTTGTATGATACACGTGCGGATAGGTAATTCCCAACTCGTGTCGATCAAAAACACTGAGATATGTGGAGATTGTAGAGGGATGTAGTTGTAGGTTCTAAGTAAAACCAGACATAGTTTCACCGAAGATGTTGTATTCTCGGTAGATCAAATATAGTGAACCAGGTAATCATTAGCTTATAGTATTTATAGATAGTTATTGCTTACTTGCTATATTACTCAATTACGTGCGTCACATGTTGCAGGGCGTAACGATAAGTTACCGTTAATGTGTTAATTAGGCACATAGTACACCTTCCCCGGAAAGCTACTCTTCACCCCCGCAAACAAGAAAAAAAAAATGTGACAGACGTAATTTCGTTTAACATTTTTTTTTCATATAATTACTGCTAATTGCCTTAAGACTAATTAAATATTTTCAACATACATTTTAGTATTATTCTTATGAGTTATGTATATCTGATTACTTTTTAATATTTTTACATTTGGTGACATATCTTCTATGACCTCATATGGTCCAGTATAAATCGGATCTAGTTTATTTCCTACTTGGTTTTTTAAAAGTACAAAGTCACCTGGTTTGTATTTTACAGAATGAATTTTCTTATCATATATAAATTTCCTACTAGTTTTACTTAACATTAAATTATTTTTAGCTTCTAACTGTGCTCTTTGTAACCTATACTTAAATTCTTTAGGATAACTTTCATAGTTATAGAGAGGGTCGACAGAAGAAATTAGATTATTTGGCAATCTACATATTTTGCCGAAAACTAGCTCATGAGGCGTATATTGTGTCTCGGTATGTACGGTTGTATTAAATGAAAAACACCAATAGCTTAACCAACTGCTCCAGTCCGTGCTATTATTGCTACATTAATATTTGTTTTTTTTAAGCAGTAACGCTGCTAAAGAAAATTATAAATTTTTAAATGAAAGGAAAAATTGAAAAATTTAATGCTCCTAGCCGGATTTGAACCGGCGACCACAGGCATTCATGGCCCGTCGCTACTACCAACTGAGCTATCGGAACAATCTGGTTCGGGCACCAAATCCTTCAATCAGTTCCTTCATATAACGCCTTAGGGAGGCTCGGAGCATTAAATTTTTCAATTTTTCCTTTCATTTAAAAATTTATAATTTTCTTTAGCAGCGTTACTGCTTAAAAAAAACAAATATTAATTTAGTATGGGGTGGCGCATCGTTACTGACGATTTCTCAACATAATTTGAGACGTTGGTGCCGTAAAGAAGCCTAAGTCTTCTGGTAGATGTCGCTACATACGCCTCCCTAAGGCGTTATATGAAGGAACTGATTGAAGGATTTGGTGCCCGAACCAGATTGTTCCGATAGCTCAGTTGGTAGTAGCGACGGGCCATGAATGCCTGTGGTCGCCGGTTCAAATCCGGCTCGGAGCATTAAATTTTTCAATTTTTCCTTTCATTTAAAAATTTATTATTGCTACATTGAATCCGGAGGTAGGCTCCTAGATTCTTGTGCGTGTTTTCTAGCGCGCCTATAGTTTCATGGTGATATGCTGTCGAGTGTAACTTATTTACTCCCAATAAGCTACAGATTTCTGTAAAAACACTAGACATAAATTCGGTGCCTTGATCCGTAATAATATCTTTCGGTACTCCATATCTTAAAATAAAATTATTTACAAACGCTCTGCTTACAGATTCAGTGTCTTTTCTTTCTAAAGGGTATGCCTCGACGAACTTAGTAAGTTCACACTGAATTGTTAATATGTACTTATAGTTATAATTATCTACATCTAGTGGTCCTACTATGTCTAAAGATATCTTTTCGAAAGATGTATCTGGGGTCGTAGTTATCGTCATTGGTTCTTGAATATATTTGTTAGTATGTTTGTTGTACTGACAATGTGTACATTTCTTTACATATTCGATTACGTCATGGCTCATTCTCGGCCAGTAGTAGTATCGTTTAATATTATTAAGCATCCTGTTTACCCCCGCGTGGCCACTGGTGGGTAAAAGATGAAAATCATTTAAAATAACTCTGATTTCGTGTATATCATCACTTTCGTGACACTTTTCGTTACTAGGATCCTAGGAATATCACATTTATAATGAGCTAAGAATGCATTTACTTCCTTTTTATTCTTTTCATTTTTTATTATGATAACTTCATTTATATTTAGCTTCTTGCAAAATACTTCTAATTCCCTCGCTAACACGCCTACGGTAGATAACGATCGGGTTATTAGATAGATGCATGATTCACTTGGTACGTACATTAAATTTCCTTCTTTACTTATAATTCCGTTTTGACTTGTTTGAGTTAACTTGTAATCTGCGGTTAATACAAGTTCTACACAATCCTTAGGCGCTTTGATGATATCCACAATTCTAGGTTGATCAAGCCTATTGGTTGAGGATATATCGGGCACCACGTCATTGCTATCGCAAGTTTTCTTTTCGCGCAACTTCCGTGATTGCGCTCTCGTCATGACTGATACAACGTGTGCTCTGTAATTTTTTAAATCTTCACTATTCCTCGGTAAGCGACTCAATGCGTCTGCAGCTACATTGTTTCGTCCCGGGATATATTCAATGTCAAAAGTATATTCTTCTAAGGATAACCTGAATTTGGTTAATCTGCTCGATGGATCAGTCATTCCGAAGAGATAAATCAATGGTTTATGGTCAGTTACGATTTTAAACCTTCTACCATATAAATAAGATCTAAAATGCTTTGTGGCCCACACGACGGCCAACAATTCCAATTCAATAATTGGGTACCTAGTTTCTGCTGGCTTCAGATTGCGGCTGGCATACGCAATTACTTTTCCATTACTATTAGACAGTATACCACCTAGACCTGTTTTTGAAGCATCTGTGTGTAAGGTAAAAACATTATTACTAGAAAAATCTGGGTAATCTAAAACTTGTGGACTTACAAGTACCTTTTTTAACTTTAAAAATGCCGTTTCACATTCTGGCGTCCATTCAAAACTAACGTTTTTCTTTAACAGTTGGTTCAATGGATAAGCGATGTTCGCGAAGTTAGAAATAAACCGTCTGTAGTAATTGGCAAAAGCAACGAATCTTTTCGTTTCGTCTGTATTGGTTGGTCTTGGGTATTTATCTAACACCTCTACTTTTGCTGGATCGGGTTCTACACCTTTTGATGTAATTTTGTGGCCTAAATACATAATTTCCTTACGTAAAAATTCACACTTTGAGGGGTTAAGCTTAAGGTTAGTGTTCCGTAATCTTTCTAAAACTTTAATAAGATTCTGGTTATGTGATGTCATGGAATTTCCTATTACAATGCAATCATCTAAATAAATGAAACACTGTTTATAATTTAAACCTGACATGGCTATGGTCATCAGCCTGGAGAAGACACTTGGGCTAGTCCTGAGACCCATGGGGGTTCTCTTCATCTGATACATCTTATCGGTCGTAAAAGCTGTGTATTTTCGAGATTTCTTGTCTAAGGCAAGTTGATAATAACCTTGAGAAAGGTCAAGCTTTGAAAAGTATATGCTACCTGCGAGAGAATCTAAAATTTCAGTGATATTAGGCAAAGGGAACTTGTCGTCTTGAATTTTATTATTTAACTGCCTATAATCCACGACTAATCTCCATTTCTTTTCTCCTGATTTATCACTTTTTTTGGGAACAAGCAAAACAGGGCTGGACCACTCGGAAGTAGCCTCTTCAATAATGTCGTTATCAAGCATATTTTGTATCTGAAACTTGAGTTCTTTACGTAATGCATGTGGTATCCTGTAAGGCTTAATGTATACAGGACTAACATTATCTTTTAATTTAATCGTATGCTCTAGCAAGTTAGTAGTGCTGAGCTTGTCACCGGGCAGATGAAAAACATCCGCATACTTAGCACAAATTTGTTCTATACTCAACTGTTCTTCTTCATTTAAATAAGTTTTTAGTTTAGTAGAGTTAGCAAAGTGGTTACTCTATTGACACTAATTCTCCCCGAGTCAAAATGGCAAATATCATAACTACCTAAACTGTGCACTTTTAAACTTGATAAGTCCAGATTAACTGTCTCGTCAGTCGTATTTAATATTCGTACTGGTATTCGACCTTTTTCTGGTTTCGAAATTACACCTGCGACGTAAACACCAGTCTTTATTTCTTCTGCTAATACTACGCAGTCTTCTTGCTGTTGTGCGGGTACGCGCGTGATAATTTCACAACGCGGAGGAACGCTATGCACATAATTACACGAATTTCCTTCAATCGGTACTAAAATGGACTGTTCGCGGTTCTCCAAGGTCAGAATATCGTCCTTATAACTTATGTTTGCATTGTAACGCTTTAAAAATGTTTGCCCTAAAATACCATCGGCAAAACATGTCAAATTCTTAAAAATATAAAACTTTTCTTGGCATATAAATTCATCAAAGTTAAGTGGTAAATAAATAAATCCCTCAGATACTAAGTCTCCACATATTCCTTTAATTGTAATTTTATCTTTCTGTATTTGCCTAAGAAGGTTAAGCCTATTTTGTAAACATTCATACTTCAAAACGTTCAAACTTGCACCACTGTCAATAAGTAGACTTAATTTATCTATACTACCTATCCTACAACTAACTGTAGCAAAATTATTATAACTAAATATGCCATGTTTCATATTATTCACGAAAAAACTGCATGTTATCATTCTCATTCGTATTTACCGACGTAGAAGGCGCAGTGTCATCATGTATGTGTTGGACACGTGCTAGCGCGGGGCGCGGGGACCCTCGTGGTCCCCGTCCTCTATGTGCTGATGACGCAAAATATTGCCGAGTACGTTGCCCTGGATCGGATTGCGAAACATATGGCCTATTATTAGAATTGGAATAATACTGTGTTCCGTATGTATTATTCCTACCTCTATAGGGCCTAAAATTACCTCTGTAGTGGGGATAACGCCCATTATTGTTCCTGTAATTATTACGAGGCTGGTAATGTTGATAGTATGAAATCTGATCGTCGTTTGGTGATGAGATCTGCTCATCAATGGCTGTCCTAATAGCTTCAGGTAGAGACGTAAACTGCCTAGAAGATATTATAGTACTCAATTTGGGATCTGCGAGTCCATCAGAGAAACGCTTGATAGCCGACTTCTCATTCATCGGACGTAGAATGTCATATCTACTGTCGTTGCCATCTGCTTGAGATATGGTCAAATTGACAAAAAGTTCCTCTATCTCAGCTCCGAATGATTCTACAGATCGCCGTCCTTGCCTAGCTCTATACAACTGCGCCTGGATTGAATCTGCTGATTTTTTGGTCAATAAAAACTTACGCATATCTATAACTAAGGCTTCTACGCTAATGTATGACATTTTTAGCCTAAGTTTAGCACTAGACGAAAGTCTTGTTTTTAAAACAAAATCAATTAGTGTTTTGTGTGCGTCGTCATTGATTAGGGTACTGTACATTAAAATACCATCCATTAATTGTTTTGTTACGTCTTCTTGTCCTGTCATGATTGGTAACAAGGCGATTGCCGTTTTGATATCGAACCCTGGTTTAGCCATTTTATTTTCTGTTTGAGACTCCGTATCGACAAATGACAATAATGTCTTAATGTTAATGTAAGTTCCGTTAATTTCCTCTATCAATAAATTACTTAACTGTATATCCGAAGAACTGAACTCTATCTTTTGTTCTTTTAATTGAGACACAATATCCGCAGCTTGGCTAATTATTTCATTCGATGCCTCTAATTTCTTTTTACCGATTTCTTTCTGTCGCCTCTCTGGACCTAACTTTACAATATTATCCTTAGTTTATTTAATTGGTCACGTAAATTCTTTAATTCTTGTAACATACTACATGTGTATACTGCGAAATGGCTAAAGTATTAGATATCGTGTCTAAATAACTCAATTATATTACAAAATAATCGACATAAAACTTACATTAGAAGCGGGAAATTTACACGGTATGTAGGTCATGCTGACGCCGCACGACGTCGCGCAGGTATGGCCGGGCACGTGGCGGTGCGCTGGCGGGCTCGTGGAACTCGATGTGGCTGCATGTGGCTTGATGTGGCTGCAGCTCTCGATCATGGGCCGGGCTAACCCTGGACTCCCCGGAACATGGGCCGGGATAACCCTGGACTCCTCTTGCAATGGGCCGGGTAAACCCTGGACACCTCTTGACGTGCGAGCCGGGAAACCCTGGACAACGCTCTTCTTTGTTCTTATTCTCCTTTATAATGTTTCTTGTTTCTTGTTACAAAATTCTTCTTAATTGTTCTTCATTATTTTATAGCTTCAATTTTCGAGTCTTCGAGATAGTTCTTGCTTCAATTTGCTTTACCGAATTCTTCATTTTCCTTGGTTCTTAGGTAAGGTCGCCATGAGATATGTTGAGATTGTAGAGGGATGTAGTTGTAGGTTCTAAGTAAAACCAGACATAGTTTCACCGAAGATGTTGTATTCTCGGTAGATCAAATATAGTGAACCAGGTAATCATTAGCTTATAGTATTTATAGATAGTTATTGCTTACTTGCTATATTACTCAATTACGTGCGTCACATGTTGCAGGGCGTAACGATAAGTTACCGTTAATGTGTTAATTAGGCACATAGTACAACACTCCCTGACGGTCGTGTTTTTGGTGATCGCCACTCGTTGGGAATTACCAACTTTCGATCTTTATTATATGCAAACAAGCCGATCGAAGTACTGACCTGAGGTCATTTATCATGATCCCGAACAAGAAAGGACCTAATATGGAGCCTTGACTCACTCCAGACCGGGTATGATATGGGGCCGAGACAAAGCATCCATGCTTAACATACTGTTTCCGATCGCGTAGATAACTAGCGAAGAATGACAACAATGCGGGAGAAAAGCCAATCCGATCCAGTTTCGCCAACAACACATCGTTATCCACGCGATCGAAAGCCTTACTGAAATCAAAATAAAGGACATCGACTTGGATACCTCTATCCAGGTGCTCAGATATGCTATCAGTCAATATTAATAGGTTGGTGTTAACCGAGCGGCTATGTCTGAATCCGTGTTGTGCGTCACATAAGAATGGTTTTACCTGTGCGCATAGAGTTCGGTGGACTATTGACTCAAAGAGCTTGGCCAGAGTGGAAAGGACGGCGATAGGCCTATAGTTTTCCACGATGGTAGCGTCATTTGCCTTTGGTATAGGTCTCACCCTCGAGAGTTTCCAGCGAAGAGGGTATGACCCAGTACAAAGCGCCAAATTAAAGATGTAGTGTAAAGGGAATTTAAGATAATTCATGCATCCCTTTACAACGTACGCTGGCAGGTTGTCCGGGCCTATAGCACATTTGGATTTCAGACGCTTTATCCCAGATACAACCTGTTCCATCGATACTGCATCTATATGGATGTAGTTGGCACTACGGTTAACATTCTCAGTTCTCCGTATGTTAGGATCCAGAAGCGGGGTGTCCGGCAAAAATACCCCAGAGAAATAACTCGCAAACGCATCTGCTACCTTAGCTCCAGTATACAGATTTCCATCCAACTTCACACTACTGGCGAACCCTCCCGTCGACTTCAGGCTGTCTAAGTGCTGCCAAAACGCCCTCGGATTGTCTTTCACCTTGCTCTGGATTTGACCGATGTAGTCGTCGTAGGCAGAGGCTATTCGCGCTTTCAACTCAGACCTCAATTTCGCGAACTTCTTATAAGACTCCTTGTTATTTGTACTTTTCCATTCTCGGTGCAGGTCACTCTTTAGTCTCAGGTCATTAATGAGGTCTGCGGTGAACCAAACAGGATAGCGTCTACTACTCTTTCTCGGACGACTTCGTTTAGGAACGCAAATGTCAAAGATTCCGTACAAAATTTGGTAAAAGCTATTCACAGCACCGTCGACATTCCCAGCACTGAGAACTTCCTGCTAGCTCACCTCCGAAACTAATTTGTATAAGAGCCCGTAATTACCTTTAGCGAAGTTCCAGTCCCGCTCCATTTCTACATTGCTCGGAGCTAACCGTTCAGCCGAGGGACGGCGCACCAAACTGTTTGTTGGAATAGAGATCTCCAAAGGAGGGTGATACGCGTCAGATCTCGGAACCAGACCTCCATCCGACAACTCACCCACGTTACTCGTCATGCTCTCTGGCACCAGCACAACATCTAACTAGCCGCCATATGCATTAATCACCTCATTCGTCTCTTTTAAACCGCATACAGCTAAAAAATAACAATAGTAAGTTAGGACATTTTGGGATGTATATGTCGGATTCAAGTTTAAGTTACCGACTACCAGCACTACACACTTTAGTGTCTCAACCACTGACTCTACCTTCTGGAAACATCTCAAATAAGTTTCATCGTTTGCGTTAGGGGGAATGAACACAGCGCACAAACAGAATGTAACTTGGTCAATAACGCACGAAGCCCATAAATCCTCTCCGCTTGGGGTTTCGAAGTCCTGACAACGCTGGAGAAGGACACCTGGTCGCGCAGCGAGGAATTTGAAATGTTAAAACTATTATACACATAGATAGACGATCTTTTAGTGAAACAATTTTATTTTTGATGGAAAATAAAATAATAATGTTATTTTCTAAAAGAAATAAATGAATCTATCTATATTTTAAGTTTCTTTTTGGTAAGTATGTCCCTTATTGGCATAGACCTAGTTTTTCTCCCAACATCCATTTTTGGCAAAAGACAATTTTGAAAAAATAAAAAAAAATAGGATCATCTTCCAAAACCAGTCATCTTCATTGATTTTTGCAGTCTTTAGCTGGAATTCTGCTCCTGCCCATCTGAACTGGCTTTACATATGACATGATATTTTCCATAAAAGGTATTTTTCTCTCTCGTCTTGTGCATAATTGCATATGCAATATCCTTCGTTTTTGCAGCATCACATGTAGAATCCTAAAATAAATAAAAAATCATAATTCATGAGATATGAGATTTTGGTAGTAGTGTTTTTGCGAGTTGAATTATTCTCTTATATACATACACTGACCATCTCATTATCTTCATAAGCAATTGATCCATCCTCCATTATATGGGTAAGGAGTAAGGACCAAATTTTTGGCCAACTTAACTCACTCAATTAAATTTTCTATGAAAGTTTTCCGTTGTGACACGAAAATTAACTATGGTTACTTTTTGTGTCACAACTGAACTTTGTCCACTACTTCAGTTTGTATGGCTAACTACCGACTAACCAGGCTAACTACTGGCCAAGAATTTATCCCTCAGCCATATTCGACAATTTTTCACATTGTTTTTTCTGTATGAAAATAAAGTTAATCTTTGCCACAAAATATTTATATATTTATTTTATTTATTTATTTTAAACCTACGGTTATGTTTCATAACCGTAGGTTTAAATATAACGTTTTCGCACTCAAACTGCCAACCCCCTTTTTTCATAACCGTAGGTTTAAATATAACGTTTTCGCACTCAAACTGCCAACCCCCTTTTTTCATAACCGTAGGTTTAAATATAACGTTTTCGCACTCAAACTGCCAACCCCCTTTTCAGCATTTTACTCGGTCAACATTTGCATCTTCACTCAAAGCAGCATTCCATAGTTTAGCACCAGTCAACACATCTTCCCATGCCAAAACATCAATATTCGTTCACAAGGAGTTAGCCTCAGCAACGTATACGACGTTAGAAGATTCAACAAGACAGGAATGCAAAATCCGTATGAAGGACCTTTTAGGATCGCCGACAGACAAGATAAGACTCTCACTATAATCATCAACGGTTTACCACGCGTAGTATCAGTCAATAATGTAAAACCAGCTTTTATAGATGTGGATGACACTGCTCCGACTCATACCCCTGTCCGGCCTGTTCCTGTACCTATACCATATGAAAAGCCAGCAGTTGTAGCCCAGCCAACACCTGCACTCACGACAAAATCACAGCAAAGCCCTAGCTGCTACGACCAGAACAGGAAGGCGGACTCGTTTCCCACACGGTTTAGCCCATCACTAAAGCGGACTCAGAGCATGGTCACGTCACTCGTCCTCAGGTCCGCCGCTCTCGCGACATTCCGCGTAAACACCGCTTGTACTATTTTGGTGTTCAATCTAAGATTTTACCATGACTCCTTTATAATAAATTATTATACGTAAAGAATGCTTACGGCATTAAGTCCGCCTTTTGTACGATAAGTTGTTCTTTTGTGCAATAAAGATTAAATAAATAAATAAATAAATACGTGGGTTCCAATCTTCATTACACTAGCCGAAACCCACAATATGTTAATTTATATGTCTCTTAAAGAGTATATTTCCAGTTTCATGAAATACATTCCAGCCACCATTTCATCCCCTATAAATTTACCCTTACTCGGCTTACTCCTAGTAAACATCGTAAAATAAATCTCTATGCCTTTCAGCTTTCTATGTCTAAAGGTTTGGGCTAGGCGTGTACCTAAGGCTAAGATGAATAAGATGATGATTATGACGAATTTTATAAGACGATTACTAATTCGAAAATATTACATAAAATACAATTACATCACCCCTAGGCAAGTGCAGTAGAAACATACATTATATGTATAAAATTTGGTACCAATACCATGGTGATTTACCTTCTTATTTGTCTGGCCGTAGTAGCATTTGATTTTTTCATTCCAAATAATTTTCGAAGATTACGCATTTCTATAAAAATATACCAATTATATGCTTTGAGAAACAATAAAATGAATAAACTTACTTAACATGTAAAATTACTTACCAAGTATCAATCTGTAGCGGACGCACTACAGCTATAGGTCAGGCGCGTGTCGGGTACGCTCGGTCACCGACCTTTGGGCAGCAAAGAGTGCGATACGTCTGTTCTTTGGGAAGGCCCGGCGCGTAATGAGTTTTTGAATTGAACAAAGATTTCGCGCGCGCCGTGCGCGTATACCTATTTATTGTGGTTTTTAAAACTGGGCTATATAACTGGGTAACTGGGCACCCATTAGCGTAATAAGAATCAGTCTTGTAGTTTTATAATAAAATGTTTTATTTCCAAAACATCATCAAATACGTGAATAAAAAAATGTTTGAACTAACTAAATTAGACATTTTGTAGCCTTATTTGTTAATAGGAAAACCAATATCATAAAAATAGTGCGATTGCGATGTCGTAAAAGACTATACCATATCCTATTGTAAAAGGCGAACATTGATACATTGTTTTAAGTTTAACCCTTAAGGCCGTTACCCTACCCAAATGAAATCTAAAATCGAGGCCCTCCACACGCCACCCGTCCCGCCCCTCGATACAGTGACGATACAACAGCGCCACGTAAGAAATGGCGACTTAATGAACTAACAGGACACTGATTTGTAAAACGTAGTAGGTACTAAAGACCGAAAAAAAGCATAGTGGTTGTTATAGATGGCGTTAAAGTTAAATTGGCATAATAAAATAAAACCAAGTGTATACATTAAATATTCATTTTATTGAACAACTCTTATTTCAAGAACATTAAAGTTTTTAAAGGGTAAATAATAACAAAAATGAAACTTCTGTAAGTTGGTACAGTTTTCATTTAAACAAATCGACATATAAAACTATAGGTAACCTCTGCAGGTATATCGTCGATATTTATAAAAAGTTCATCAGTGGGCATCAAGAAAATCTAGTATTTTTTACGGTTCCTAACGGATCCTTTTAAGGATCGTGGGATCACTTTGTTGTCTGTCTATTTGTCGGTTCAAATAACACAGTTAATTACATTTTACTTATTTAATGTGGCCCGGCCCTTCCAACGAAGTGTAATATCAGGTAAATATTGAGTTTTGATATGTTGATATGTATGTTTTGATAAATATGAGTTCTTTATATCCCGTATTATTTAATTTAGTTTTGTTATAAAGGAGATTCTGTTAATAATTCAACATACTTTGTCAAAGGTAATTGCTTTTTAAGCATAAATCCCAAAAATCCACATTAATATCGATATTTATTTATTTATTTATTTATTTACATTTGGAGAACCAACAGCTACAGAAACACAATGATTATGTAGATAAAACACAAAAAGCCAATTACAGGTTCCCGCCGATAGCATCGAAGTAGGTAAACATTTGTGAGATCACTATCGTTATACTGCATTTGTGGGATTTCCTAACTAGGGGTTACAAAATGTGGAGAGTTATGTTATGATTACACTTAACTCTATATACCAACAACACAAGGGTAGGGACACAGTATAATTAACTAAAATCTTAAAGCTACGCTCATTCAAAATAACTCGTCGTCAATTTACGCCTCACAGCAGGAATATTACTGTTGAATATGTCAATATCAATGTCTTTTGTCAACTCATTAATTTTTTTACAGCCACGGATTAGAAAACTGTTCTGCCTATACTTACATGGGGCAAAGGGAATAGAGAGAGGCGGATAGTGTCTTTTGGTTCTAGACGGAACATTGAATGAAAGCTTGGCCAATAAATCAGAAGAGTCTACATTACCATTTATAATGTTTAAAATAAAAGTAATATCTGCTAAGTCCCGACGCGTGGAAAGCGGAAGAAGGTGATGTTTTTTACAGATATGGTCGTATTCAGATGATTTGTACGGAGTTTTCAGTTTGAAGCAAAGGCATTTAACAAACTTTTTTTGGACACGCTCAATTCTGTCAATATATGTCTGATACTGCGGATTCCAAATTTGCGATGCGTACTCAAGTTTACTTCTAACATAAGCACAAAAAAGTACTTTCATAGTTTTAGCTTGGGTAAAATACAAAGAATTACGCATGATGAAACCTAATGCTTTGGTAGCACTAGACACAACATTATTAATATGTTCATCGAATAGAAGCTTAGAGTCATGTAGCACGCCGAGGTCCTTCATAACTGGTACTTTTGATAGTTTCTGATCTCTGAGTTTGTAAGAGGTTTGAACTGGACAACGTTGCCTCGAAAAGGTTACGGTGAAGCATTTGGATGGATTGAGCTCTAGCTTATTAGAATAACAATACCTATCGAGACGCATGAGGTCATCCTGGATTAGGATAGAATCTTGCACGGTTTTTACTTTGGCAAAAATCTTCATGTCATCTGCGAAACATAGCAGGTTGGTATGGATGAAACAGTCACTAATATCATTGACATAAATATTAAAAAGTAAAGGGCCGAGCAACGATCCTTGAGGGACACCACTGGGGACGGTTACCCAACTAGAAATGTAATTATTAATGACAACAGCTTGAGATCTATTTGCAATATATGAAGAGAACCATCGCAATAAGTCACCGCTGATGCCCATTTTATGTAATTTTGAGATTAGCAAATCGTGGTCAATTCTATCGAATGCCTTGCTGTAGTCAGTATAAATAACGTCTACCTGACTACCGCGCGACATCTCGAATGAGACATAATCATTGAGAAGACTCAAATTAGATATAGTCGATCTATGTTGAAGGAAACCATGCTGATTAGGGCTAAAATAGTTTTTAAGAGCCTCATTAACCTGAATGTACACTAACTTTTCCAGTAATTTTGAGAGTATACATAGTTTAGAAATTGGCCTATAATTAGTAACTTCCGTTTTTGAACCTTTTTTATGTACAGGAGTAATAAAAGCTGATTTCCATATCGAAGGAACTGTACATTCAGCAAAGGAGCGGTTAAATAATAAGACTATAGGTTCTACGATGGATTTCGTGCAATTTATCAGGAACAGGGCAGGTACATTGTCTGGTCCAGCTGATTTTGATGGATCAAGTTGTAATAAGAGCTTGGTAAGTAGTTCAGGGTTTACCTCAATATTAGATAAATGGGCGATGGGGCTACGACCACCCGCCGCATCGATAGGTGCATTTTGCATAGTACTTGGTGCCGAGAATGTGGAATGGAAATAGGCTGAAAAAGCCTCACATATGTCCGCTGCAGTGTTGACTAGTCGGTCACCATATTTAAGGCTGCTTGGTACGCCATGTGAGCTAGAACGCGACTTAATATAAGACCAAAATTGCTTTGGGTCTTTGGAAATGTTATCCTCGATGCGGCGAACATATGTAGCAAAACACTCCTGTTCGAGTTTCTTAACTCTGTCTCGCTGCACATTAAATGAAATTAAATCGGATTTATTACCATATATTCGGTTTTTTTTAAAATATTTAAACTTCTCCTTAATAGCTTTTTTTAGAGAGGCGGAGTACCATTTAGGAAATGAGTCGGTATGAATATTTTTACTTGGAATATATTTGGTTCTGAGTCTAACAAAGGTAGAATATAAATAGTCAAGTGAGTCATCCAAAGAACGTCGAGAAAATTCATCCCTCCAATTGACCTGAGCCAATTCGTTATTAATAGAATCATAATCACCTTTGTTATAAAAATACTTAATAGAAGGTGCTGGCTTTAAAGGACTAATTACAACAAACCTAATCGTGACTAAAAGGGCCTTATGATACGGATCAATCGGCACTAAGGGGTCCGTACATTCGCTTACGTCAACTGAATCATTTGATAACACGAGATCCAGCAATTTTCCATATTGATTTAAGATACCGTTAAATTGGCTCAAATTACAAGTGTTTAACTCATCTATGAAAGTACACTCATCATTACTTATATAATTAGACGGGGACATTACTGAGTTTAGGGGTGTCCACATAATATTGCTCATGTTGAAATCTCCAATTATTAAGTATTTATCTGCACCACCTAACAATATTACTTCACTGAGACTATCTAAATCCCGGGATTGGCACTCAATATCGGAAATCAATCCCGGGATTGAGAAATATCCTATCCTTGCTTGCCCTGCCCTGCCCATGTTTTAGCCTAACAACAAATAATAAATCCCGGGATTTGATGATGAGTGATTTTAATTTATATTATTTTTTTACAGCGAAATGTTACAGCGAATGAAATTATATGTACTAATTATTTTACAAGTCAAGAAAGCGCAAGCCGCGAAAGACTCAGTGTGGTACAGCCACAGATATAGGAAATTTAGTATTTTATGCTCTGAGGGTACCTACAGCAGAGCCAGTTGGTTCTGGTCAGCGGGTTGCCACACCTACTACTCTTCGCGCCTGCATTACTCTGCCACGGCTGATGACATTGTGGAGTATATTCACCAGAAGACTGGCTACTCGATGGGGGTTTTCAAGCTGCATTTGCGCCACTACGTGCACTTCACCTCGTTTGTGGTGCGCGTGCCGCGGCCGCTGCAGGAGACCATCGCGTGTGCTGACTTCTGGCCGAAGGGTGTCGTGTTTCGGCGGTTCCGGGGTAACCTACCTAATTTTACACCGGACTTGACGGAGCTACGCTGTTTCGCCTAAATAGTTTTTACATGTTCCTATTGTATGCGTGACACTTTAAGGCTGCTTTCACGTGCACACTAGCGCCACTGGATGTGTTAGAGTTAGAGCATGCAATATCGGAGCATTCTCAATCCCGGGATTGAAATCCGATATTAGATTTCAATCCCGGGATTTCGATATTGAAGGTTTGTCATTAAAAAACCACTTTTCTCTGGAAAATATGATATTGATATTTATTTATATCATAATTTACATTCGAATCCCGGCTCGTACCAATGAGTTTTTCGGAACTTATGTATGGAATATTTACCGTTAGCTTTTCGGTGAAGCAAAACATCGTCAGGAAACCGGTCTAATCCCAATAACGTCTAGTTTTCCCTCCTAGTTGGAAGGTCAGATGGCAGTCGCTTTCGTAAAAACTAGTGCCTATGCCAAATCTTGGGATTAGGTGTCAAAGCGGACTAACGCTGTAATTAAACTAAAACTAAACACCGGGAATAACGCTAAGAGGATGATGATAATATTACATTAATGTAAATCTATAGGAATTATTGCTATGATCGTCATAATTGATAATAAAAAATAAAATCATACAAATTAATAGCACTGCATGACTTCTCAGCCTTACGGCTTCATGAATTCGTCCATGCAATATTTTGTAATGATGATACCGGCCGCACCATCACCGGACCACCAAGCCTACTCCACTCAACAAGCTGTACCCACTCGAGGGCATCGCCCCCCCTGAAATCCGTAGAGAGTAGGCAAGTGCAGTGGAAAAGGGGAAACAGGAGTCTGACAGGCGCCAACCAAGCCCTTGCCCGTCTCAAGAGCCGCAGGAGTTTCATGCGGAACACTATACCCCTGCAAAGCGACCTCTCAGATGCTCGCTGCCTGTTATGGCGGACTCGATGCCCTCCGCCCGACGTCTACGTGCTAGCTTCGGAACAACTGCCACCCGGCCACAAGGAGCTATGGCCCATCTGGAGGGCGCTAAATAGGCTCAGATCGCATGTAGGCCGCTATAAGGAAGACATGGCCAGATGGGGACTGCATCGTGGCCAATCAACGGCGCAAACCATGGTGCACCTGATGCCGTGTCCCACATGCCCACACTTCTGCTTGGAACACGACCTAAGAGCAGTGGCGTGCACTTCATAAAGACAAAAAGACACTGCCTACCCTACTATAATTCCGATACCTATCCTTTTAAACTACTTAATTTAAACATTGATCTTAATATCAGTAATCCATTATTCTAAAAATTAATAAGCACTCCATCTACCGGTTGATCATTGTCATCGATAGACTCAAGAGTCATCATCTATGGTATCGCGACGAAGCTTCCACCACGCGGCACTAGCGCCGCTGCGTGCCTTGCACGGCAAAGACAGAAAACATTTCCGTCTAAACTTTTCTATGTGTGTATCTCCGTGAGTCGTAGTTACGCGGTTACACTATAGTGGGTCTTCCTATAAACACGAGCACACAATGATACAAGTAACGCACACAATTAGACGCAGAAAGACAGTGTCTTGCGTCTTTCGTGGCAATCCGAAACGATGACGCCCGAGGTTTCCGAATAGTTCCGATGCGATGATTACATGACTATTTTAAAAGTAGCATTTTTTATGGTAATGTAGTGCAAATACGAGACTATTCTTTTATGCGTTTACTGTATTTGGGTAAGTCTATTTACATTTTTTATTCGGCCGCCATTATTTGTTTGTTTTGGTGAAATAACAGTTGCGGCAAATAATTGTGATTAGTGAAAAAAAGGGATATTTTAACTTGTGAAAGTTGTACGGTGGGTGTGTGTGTACAGACTATTAAAAATGATGCTTTTTCAAAGCTGTCTTTTAGCAAGAAAAAAGAGGTGATCGAAAAAGGACGATGTACAACGGAATTGCAGTTAACACAAACAGTGGGAAAGTAAATCGCAAATTCAATCCGAAACAATATGATTCGTATTATTGGCTTACGGGTTGCGCCCATAACACATTTTTGGTAGGTACTTAACTTGGTAAGTTAGTAAGTAGATCTTTTTTGCCTACCCTGTCTCAAATCTCTGTGCACGCCACTGCCTGAGAGACGCGACTGACAGAGCTGTCCACACCGCTGGGCATCTCTTATTTGAGGAACCTCGACACGAAGAAGAAGAATATATTGTACTTTCCAAAAGTTTTTTTAATTGGGACTGGAATTCCGAGACACAGGCCCCGTCTTTCAATCTCTTCAGTAGTTTTTCATATAGGGTAGGCGTAGGCCCCATCACATATGTTCAATAATCAACAGAATTTCCTTTCTAATTAAAGTAATGTCCCCATGACCCATCTTTTTCATTTTCATGGTGCTAGCCAACTGACAATATCTTCATAAAGAGAAATGCCAATTTCTCTAAGTGATCCCTTAATACTGTTATAAGTAGTAGTAATAACCTTAAAATGACGAATATGAACTACAAGTACCTAAGGAATTATTGTCTTTTCTATAAATGAGAAATTGAACATGCAAATAATTGCCCAAGAACATAGAGAACGGAGAATACAAAACATAGAAAACGGAGAACTTATATCAAAGAGGTCACAATACAACCACAATAGCTGTGGAGTACCCCAGGGGAGTATACTGGGGCCTCTATTCTTCCTCATATACATAAACGACTTACCACGACGTATTAAACACAACTGCATAATGTTTGCTGATGACACGACTTTAATAATTAAGTCAGACAATATAAATAATCTTAATCGTGATATACAAGACGCTCTTGCAGATATTATTGACTGGTTAGATAAAAATAATCTGAAAATAAATATACCAAAAACTAACATTATGCAATTTAGGACATCTAAAAATACTGACATTGACCTTAATGTAAATTATAAAAATAATCAAATAGACGAAGTCGAAACAACTAAATTTCTTGGAATCTATATTGACAAATTATGTAATTGGAAATTTCATGTTGCCTTCGTCTGCGAGAGACTAGATAAATTTGTATTTGCCTTAAGAAGATTAAGCAGAACCTCGTCGAGAGACTTAGCACTAACAGCCTACCACGGCTATGTGTCCTCTATACTCAGCTACGGCTTGATTATCTGGGGTAATTCCGTAGAGGGCCAAAGTGTATTTCTGGTCCAGAAAAAATGTGTAAGAGCCGTGTGTAATACTCACTATTTAGAACCATGCAGGCCTTTATTTAAAGGGATTAAAGTTTTACCACTTCCATGCTTGTACATTAAGCAAATGTGTATCTTTTTGACAAACAGAGCACCTTTTATCATAGATCGACTAGGTATGGAAGCAAATTGTTCTTGCCGCGCTCTAGAGTCAAGCTTCATAAAAACAATTCATACTGTATGGCTATCCAAATCTATAATAATTTACCCAATTTCATTAAAGAGTGCCCCACAAATAGGTTTAAAGGAATGCTTACTGAATGGCTACTAGACAAATGTTTTTATTCTGTCAAAGACTATCTTGCTTATAAGCTAAATATCGAGGACTAATTTCTTTTAATATATGTATATTGTATATATATATATATATATATACAATATACATATATCGTATATATATATATATGATCGGTTTGTGTTAGCTTTAATTATTCCCATAGTCTTGACATTAAATACGGTCAACGTAATTATAATCATCATGTTACTGAATGCAACTAATTTGTTTTGATATTGATATGACATCCAATAATTATTTTAATAGTCTGACATAAAAAAGGTTTGAACTGATTGAATATTATGAAATTGTTAATTTTAATTTGCATGCCTTTTCTGGTAGAACATAAGCAACGCTGTATTTTATTATGTCATCTTATGTAACTATGTTCTCGCAATAAAAAAAAAAAAAAATGATTCAAGATGATCAGTTTTATTTTATTGTTAAAATAGAAAACTAGTCAACACTCTCATGAAAAGGAAATCCCACACTTTTGTGTAGGGTATAATAATATATAAACTACCTATCAGTTTATAAAAAATGACGATAGTATGGATATAAGGTAAGTCCCGGGATTTTATTTCTGGGACTTACACAGGCAACCCTATTGCATTTTATCAGTGTACATTTACCTCTTCAATAATCTTGGTCAATATCAAATGACTGATGAGGAGCCTTTATTCCTTATAATGTAAGTAGGTACAACCTCGTATGATATCATCGATGACATTTTATTTAGTTTCGGCAATCATTTACTAAGTAGGTGTACTTGTAGCAATTTACGAAAATAAGTACAAAATATGCCCAAATATTTGAGAAGATCAATTCGAAGTTCGAAACATAAAGAAATAAGCATCCGCGCCGATGGACAATCATTTAGGTATCTAACCAAGCTTCGTACGCCGCGCCGCTGCTATGGGTATATTTATCACAACGCACGAAGTTACGCGCGACATAGGTAGGTATTTTTATTTTTATAAGGATAAATAAAGTCTATTTGGACTTATTCGTTACCTACTTTAAGTGTCAGCGGTCGATAAAATCGGAGATTCCATTTGCAGTCTGTACCTAAATAAAGATAAATTGTATTGTGTTACGTAGGTAGGGGTAAAAGAGCATATAAATAAAATAATTATACTGGTTAGACCTCCCGTTGCACGAAACCCTACCTCACAAGGAGGCAGAACAAAAATGCAATATAGTGATAGATACTACTTCGGAACACTGGATTTTAGTTGGTTGCCATAGCATATCCTGGAAGAACTATTTCTTTTTTCGTCGTCATATCGCTTTTTTGATCGAAAATTACATTATGAGGTGGCAAATCGAAACGTTTACTTATCGAAAGAGACACATTTGGAGATAACAACCCGCATTGGTTGCCAGCCCAAACCCTGGCAGGTTTCTAGATCAGCCACGTTTTATGAGCCCCAAAAATGGGTGTCAATTACCTCTTCAGGTGGCAAGATGGAACTGATGCAGATCGATTGCCCTAGACGTGCCGTTCACGAATATACAGGGTTGCCTGCCTTTGGCTTAAGCAGTTTTTCTGGTCAGCCACCTCGAACAATATATGTGAAAATCTTGGAATAACGAGAAATTCGTGTATGTATGCTATGATTCAGGGTATAATTTAATAAAAATCAGGATATTAAATTAAAGTCAACGTACTTGCGTCTTATGGTGTTGAAATAATAGGGTAAATGTACCAGTTTTGGTAATTTCTCATTAGTATACCTTGAAATATTGAAAGAAGTGATGTTGCCTTTTACATTCAACGTGATATAGCAATTCTCATCAGGTGGCAAGATGAACCTGATGAAATCGATTGCCCTAGACGTGCCGTTCACGAATATACAGGGTTGCCTGCCTTCAGCTTGGCAGTTTTTCTGGTCAGGCACCTCGAACAATATACTTGAAAATCTTGGCATAACGAGAAATTCGTGTATTTATGCTATGATTCAAGGTATAATTTAATAAAAATCAGGAAATTAAATTAAAGTCAACGTACTTGCGTCTTATGTAGTTGAAATAATAGGGTAAATGTACCAGTTTTGGTCATTTCTCATTAATATATCTTGAAATATTGAAAGAAGTGATGTTGCCTTTTTTGTTCAACGTGATATAGCATTTTTCATCAGGTGGCAAGATGAAACTGATGCAGATCGATTGCCCTAGACGTGCCGTTCACGAATATACAGGGTTGCCTGCCTTCAGCTTGGCAGTTTTTCTGGTCAGCCACCTCGAACAATATATGTGAAAATCTTGGAATAACGAGAAATTCGTGTATTTATGCTATGATTCAGGGTATAATTTAATAAAAGTCAGGATATTAAATTAAAGTCAACGTACTTGCGTCTTATGGTGTTGAAATAATAGGGTAAATGTACCAGTTTTGGTCATTTCTCATTAATATATCGAGCGAAGTGTTACGAATCGAATATCGAAAGCTGTGTTATTGAAGATAATATAATCAAGAATGATATATATTTTTCACAGATCTAGAAACATCATCGTTTCGTAGAAAAATAGGATAATACTTGGGGTATTTTCGCATATCTGGCTCAATGAGCGGCCTTAATAGGACAAAGCATAATTTTTTTGGAAATGATAATTTGTGTTCGATTTATGGGTAAGTTGGGTATCTTGATCCAGAAAAAAACATTTTAAAGTGAAGGGGGTAAGTTGAAGCGGGTGATTTCTGGTGGGAAATATTTCCCCTTGTTCGATGATCGTATTGAAATAATCGGTCTGACCGTTGAGGTAATCTTTATTATTTTCTTTATTTTAAGAATATTTTATGTGTATTCTTTGTTTCTTGTTATTATCTAATACGATCTTTAAAAAATATATAGAAATTCATAAAAAAAACAAACGTTCAACCATGTTAAATATAAACATAACGTAAACTTTCGTAACGTCATCTTATAATTGGGAAAGTAATTACAAAGCCTTCTTTTTTATTTGTGTTTATGATAAAATTACTAAAAAAACAAATATTTGTGACTAGAGTGACTGAAAAAAGTCATTATAAAACCCAAATAAAACCATCACACATAACATACGTTAAAAAGTAATGGTTGTCTACTAAACTCAAACAAATAATATTAAAGACTATTTATTATATAGAAACAGCCATTAAAAGTCGTTATTGTGTTGTATATCTTACTATATATATTTATGAGAAGTTTGCGACGTGATCTGAGCAAAGGGAATTATTTTCCCACTTGGACCCTCCAACTTCAAAGGACGTTTAGTCGGACAAAAAAATGGTTTCAGACAGTAGTTTCTATGCCAAATAACAAATAATACAGTTCATTGTACATAACTGCCATCAAAACCCTCTTATCCGGATCCGGATACTCATCGGCGAAAAACACTGTTGTTTATGTTTACGTTTTCTGATTCACAAGTTATGACTTTGACATTGACGTGTGTTGACAGATGAAGTTTGACTGAAAGGTGTTGCCTGTATAATAAGTATAATATTTACAAGAACTGTAAAACTGTATGGTGGGTTCCATTAAGTGTTGCCGTATAAAAAATATCTACAATTTTATACCAACAGACGAAGTGGGAAATAATATCCCCTTGTACTAATAAGCGTTAAAATGGAAATATTCTACCTAAAGAGAGCTCTGACGCGTATTTTAAGAACTCACTCCGAAGAAAACCTGGTTGTTTTAAATAACCGTTTACAGGAACATAATTTTAGCAATGCAATTGTATAGAATAAAAGTTTTTTTGTACAAAACAGAAGTTTACTTTAACAATGTAATCATTTGAACAAAAATATGGCCTTTGTAAAAGCCACAAATAACGCTAGCTAAAATACGAACTTTTTGTTTGTACGCTCTCAAAGGAGAGGGTAGCTCGGGATCGGGACCGGGCAGCATGGGCGATTCATCACCAACATCATATTCATCATATTAGACGAAAGTTGTTCACCGTTAGGCCTGGGTTTCTTCTAAAGAGCGTCATAATTACCGTGACTTTTACTAGGTCACCAGTCCGGTCCGGTTACAGGCTGATTATTATAATCGTGATGCTCGAGGTTTAAGAGAGTGGTGTAACTTGTTTGTGTGTGCGCAGCGGGCGTGGTGGAGATGGAGGACGAGCTGCGCGCGCTGGGTGAGCGCTGGTCGCACACGTGCCAGTGGACGCTCGCGCAGCTCGCGCGGCTGCACGCGCTGCAGGACCTGCAGCCCACGGACGCGGAGGGACAGCTCAAGCAGGTGGGTACCAAGAGAGTCACACCCGGAGCGGTCGTGGTGGATATGGAGGACGAGCTGCACGCGCTGGGCAAGCGCTGGTCGCACACGTGCCAGTGGACGCTCGCGCAGCTCGCGCGGCTGCACGCGCTGCAGGACCTGCAGCCCACGGACGCGGAGGGACAGCTCAAGCAGGTGGGTACCAAGAGAGTCACACCCGGAGCGGTCGTGGTGGATATGGAGGACGAGCTGCACGTGCTGGGCAAGCGCTGGTCGCACACGTGCCAGTGGACGCTCGCGCAGCTCGCGCGGCTGCACGCGCTGCAGGACCTGCAGCCCACGGACGCGGAGGGACAGCTCAAGCAGGTGGGTACCAAGAGAGTCACACCCGGAGCGGTCGTGGTGGATATGGAGGACGAGCTGCACGCGCTGGGCAAGCGCTGGTCGCACACGTGCCAGTGGACGCTCGCGCAGCTCGCAGTCTCCTTGCGGCGGATCTACCCAAATATTTATATTTTAATATTGTGTTATCTATGTACCCAGATTTCATATTTAAGTTATGTTACGTAAGCACGTGAAATGAATTATAATTGTTCATGAACAGATGGAAGCGAACCCAGTATCAACGGTCCAGGAAGTGCTCGAGCGTATCTCAACTCTGCAGCAGATCAAGCACTCGGTGTCGCTGCAGCAGGCGCGCGCCGCGCAGCACGCGGAGCGCGCGCAGGCGCTGGTGGAGGCGGGCGAGGCGGCCGGCGTGGACTTCGGGGACGTGCTCGCGCGGGCGGAGCAGCTGCAGGACCAAGGGGAGGCGCTGCTAATGATCTTGGATGTACAGGCTCAGAGGGTTAGTATCACTCGGTGTCGCTGCAGCAGGCGCTGGTGGAGGCGGGCGAGGCGGCCGGCGTGGACTTCGGGGACGTGCTCGCGCGGGCGGAGCAGCTGCAGGACCAAGGGGAGGCGCTGCTAATGATCTTGGATGTACAGGCTCAGAGGGTTAGTATCACTCGGTGTCGCTGCAGCAGGCGCTGGTGGAGGCGGGCGAGGCGGCCGGCGTGGACTTCGGGGACGTGCTCGCGCGGGCGGAGCAGCTGCAGGACCAAGGGGAGGCGCTGCTAATGATCTTGGATGTACAGGCTCAGAGGGTTAGTATCACTCGGTGTCGCTGCAGCAGGCGCTGGTGGAGGCGGGCGAGGCGGCCGGCGTGGACTTCGGGGACGTGCTCGCGCGGGCGGAGCAGCTGCAGGACCAAGGGGAGGCGCTGCTAATGATCTTGGATGTACAGGCTCAGAGGGTTAGTATCACTCGGTGTCGCTGCAGCAGGCGCTGGTGGAGGCGGGCGAGGCGGCCGGCGTGGACTTCGGGGACGTGCTCGCGCGGGCGGAGCAGCTGCAGGACCAAGGGGAGGCGCTGCTAATGATCTTGGATGTACAGGCTCAGAGGGTTAGTATCACTCGGTGTCGCTGCAGCAGGCGCTGGTGGAGGCGGGCGAGGCGGCCGGCGTGGACTTCGGGGACGTGCTCGCGCGGGCGGAGCAGCTGCAGGACCAAGGGGAGGCGCTGCTAATGATCTTGGATGTACAGGCTCAGAGGGTTAGTATCACTCGGTGTCGCTGCAGCAGGCGCTGGTGGAGGCGGGCGAGGCGGCCGGCGTGGACTTCGGGGACGTGCTCGCGCGGGCGGAGCAGCTGCAGGACCAAGGGGAGGCGCTGCTAATGATCTTGGATGTACAGGCTCAGAGGGTTAGTATCACTCGGTGTCGCTGCAGCAGGCGCTGGTGGAGGCGGGCGAGGCGGCCGGCGTGGACTTCGGGGACGTGCTCGCGCGGGCGGAGCAGCTGCAGGACCAAGGGGAGGCGCTGCTAATGATCTTGGATGTACAGGCTCAGAGGGTTAGTATCACTCGGTGTCGCTGCAGCAGGCGCTGGTGGAGGCGGGCGAGGCGGCCGGCGTGGACTTCGGGGACGTGCTCGCGCGGGCGGAGCAGCTGCAGGACCAAGGGGAGGCGCTGCTAATGATCTTGGATGTACAGGCTCAGAGGGTTAGTATCACTCGGTGTCGCTGCAGCAGGCGCTGGTGGAGGCGGGCGAGGCGGCCGGCGTGGACTTCGGGGACGTGCTCGCGCGGGCGGAGCAGCTGCAGGACCAAGGGGAGGCGCTGCTAATGATCTTGGATGTACAGGCTCAGAGGGTTAGTATCACTCGGTGTCGCTGCAGCAGGCGCGCGCCGCGCAGCACGCGGAGCGCGCGCAGGCGCTGGTGGAGGCGGGCGAGGCGGCCGGCGTGGACTTCGGGGACGTGCTCGCGCGGGCGGAGCAGCTGCAGGACCAAGGGGAGGCGCTGCTAATGATCTTGGATGTACAGGCTCAGAGGGTTAGTATCACTCGGTGTCGCTGCAGCAGGCGCTGGTGGAGGCGGGCGAGGCGGCCGGCGTGGACTTCGGGGACGTGCTCGCGCGGGCGGAGCAGCTGCAGGACCAAGGGGAGGCGCTGCTAATGATCTTGGATGTACAGGCTCAGAGGGTTAGTATCACTCGGTGTCGCTGCAGCAGGCGCTGGTGGAGGCGGGCGAGGCGGCCGGCGTGGACTTCGGGGACGTGCTCGCGCGGGCGGAGCAGCTGCAGGACCAAGGGGAGGCGCTGCTAATGATCTTGGATGTACAGGCTCAGAGGGTTAGTATCACTCGGTGTCGCTGCAGCAGGCGCTGGTGGAGGCGGGCGAGGCGGCCGGCGTGGACTTCGGGGACGTGCTCGCGCGGGCGGAGCAGCTGCAGGACCAAGGGGAGGCGCTGCTAATGATCTTGGATGTACAGGCTCAGAGGGTTAGTATCACTCGGTGTCGCTGCAGCAGGCGCTGGTGGAGGCGGGCGAGGCGGCCGGCGTGGACTTCGGGGACGTGCTCGCGCGGGCGGAGCAGCTGCAGGACCAAGGGGAGGCGCTGCTAATGATCTTGGATGTACAGGCTCAGAGGGTTAGTATCACTCGGTGTCGCTGCAGCAGGCGCTGGTGGAGGCGGGCGAGGCGGTCGGCGTGGACTTCGGGGACGTGCTCGCGCGGGCGGAGCAGCTGCAGGACCAAGGGGAGGCGCTGCTAATGATCTTGGATGTACAGGCTCAGAGGGTTAGTATCACTCGGTGTCGCTGCAGCAGGCGCTGGTGGAGGCGGGCGAGGCGGCCGGCGTGGACTTCGGGGACGTGCTCGCGCGGGCGGAGCAGCTGCAGGACCAAGGGGAGGCGCTGCTAATGATCTTGGATGTACAGGCTCAGAGGGTTAGTATCACTCGGTGTCGCTGCAGCAGGCGCTGGTGGAGGCGGGCGAGGCGGCCGGCGTGGACTTCGGGGACGTGCTCGCGCGGGCGGAGCAGCTGCAGGACCAAGGGGAGGCGCTGCTAATGATCTTGGATGTACAGGCTCAGAGGGTTAGTATCACTCGGTGTCGCTGCAGCAGGCGCTGGTGGAGGCGGGCGAGGCGGCCGGCGTGGACTTCGGGGACGTGCTCGCGCGGGCGGAGCAGCTGCAGGACCAAGGGGAGGCGCTGCTAATGATCTTGGATGTACAGGCTCAGAGGGTTAGTATCACTCGGTGTCGCTGCAGCAGGCGCTGGTGGAGGCGGGCGAGGCGGCCGGCGTGGACTTCGGGGACGTGCTCGCGCGGGCGGAGCAGCTGCAGGACCAAGGGGAGGCGCTGCTAATGATCTTGGATGTACAGGCTCAGAGGGTTAGTATCACTCGGTGTCGCTGCAGCAGGCGCTGGTGGAGGCGGGCGAGGCGGCCGGCGTGGACTTCGGGGACGTGCTCGCGCGGGCGGAGCAGCTGCAGGACCAAGGGGAGGCGCTGCTAATGATCTTGGATGTACAGGCTCAGAGGGTTAGTATCACTCGGTGTCGCTGCAGCAGGCGCTGGTGGAGGCGGGCGAGGCGGCCGGCGTGGACTTCGGGGACGTGCTCGCGCGGGCGGAGCAGCTGCAGGACCAAGGGGAGGCGCTGCTAATGATCTTGGATGTACAGGCTCAGAGGGTTAGTATCACTCGGTGTCGCTGCAGCAGGCGCTGGTGGAGGCGGGAGAGGCGGCCGGCGTGGACTTCGGGGACGTGCTCGCGCGGGCGGAGCAGCTGCAGGACCAAGGGGAGGCGCTGCTAATGATCTTGGATGTACAGGCTCAGAGGGTTAGTATCACTCGGTGTCGCTGCAGCAGGCGCTGGTGGAGGCGGGCGAGGCGGCCGGCGTGGACTTCGGGGACGTGCTCGCGCGGGCGGAGCAGCTGCAGGACCAAGGGGAGGCGCTGCTAATGATCTTGGATGTACAGGCTCAGAGGGTTAGTATCACTCGGTGTCGCTGCAGCAGGCGCTGGTGGAGGCGGGCGAGGCGGCCGGCGTGGACTTCGGGGACGTGCTCGCGCGGGCGGAGCAGCTGCAGGACCAAGGGGAGGCGCTGCTAATGATCTTGGATGTACAGGCTCAGAGGGTTAGTATCACTCGGTGTCGCTGCAGCAGGCGCTGGTGGAGGCGGGCGAGGCGGCCGGCGTGGACTTCGGGGACGTGCTCGCGCGGGCGGAGCAGCTGCAGGACCAAGGGGAGGCGCTGCTAATGATCTTGGATGTACAGGCTCAGAGGGTTAGTATCACTCGGTGTCGCTGCAGCAGGCGCTGGTGGAGGCGGGCGAGGCGGCCGGCGTGGACTTCGGGGACGTGCTCGCGCGGGCGGAGCAGCTGCAGGACCAAGGGGAGGCGCTGCTAATGATCTTGGATGTACAGGCTCAGAGGGTTAGTATCACTCGGTGTCGCTGCAGCAGGCGCTGGTGGAGGCGGGCGAGGCGGCCGGCGTGGACTTCGGGGACGTGCTCGCGCGGGCGGAGCAGCTGCAGGACCAAGGGGAGGCGCTGCTAATGATCTTGGATGTACAGGCTCAGAGGGTTAGTATCACTCGGTGTCGCTGCAGCAGGCGCTGGTGGAGGCGGGCGAGGCGGCCGGCGTGGACTTCGGGGACGTGCTCGCGCGGGCGGAGCAGCTGCAGGACCAAGGGGAGGCGCTGCTAATGATCTTGGATGTACAGGCTCAGAGGGTTAGTATCACTCGGTGTCGCTGCAGCAGGCGCTGGTGGAGGCGGGCGAGGCGGCCGGCGTGGACTTCGGGGACGTGCTCGCGCGGGCGGAGCAGCTGCAGGACCAAGGGGAGGCGCTGCTAATGATCTTGGATGTACAGGCTCAGAGGGTTAGTATCACTCGGTGTCGCTGCAGCAGGCGCTGGTGGAGGCGGGCGAGGCGGCCGGCGTGGACTTCGGGGACGTGCTCGCGCGGGCGGAGCAGCTGCAGGACCAAGGGGAGGCGCTGCTAATGATCTTGGATGTACAGGCTCAGAGGGTTAGTATCACTCGGTGTCGCTGCAGCAGGCGCTGGTGGAGGCGGGCGAGGCGGCCGGCGTGGACTTCGGGGACGTGCTCGCGCGGGCGGAGCAGCTGCAGGACCAAGGGGAGGCGCTGCTAATGATCTTGGATGTACAGGCTCAGAGGGTTAGTATCACTCGGTGTCGCTGCAGCAGGCGCTGGTGGAGGCGGGCGAGGCGGCCGGCGTGGACTTCGGGGACGTGCTCGCGCGGGCGGAGCAGCTGCAGGACCAAGGGGAGGCGCTGCTAATGATCTTGGATGTACAGGCTCAGAGGGTTAGTATCACTCGGTGTCGCTGCAGCAGGCGCTGGTGGAGGCGGGCGAGGCGGCCGGCGTGGACTTCGGGGACGTGCTCGCGCGGGCGGAGCAGCTGCAGGACCAAGGGGAGGCGCTGCTAATGATCTTGGATGTACAGGCTCAGAGGGTTAGTATCACTCGGTGTCGCTGCAGCAGGCGCTGGTGGAGGCGGGCGAGGCGGCCGGCGTGGACTTCGGGGACGTGCTCGCGCGGGCGGAGCAGCTGCAGGACCAAGGGGAGGCGCTGCTAATGATCTTGGATGTACAGGCTCAGAGGGTTAGTATCACTCGGTGTCGCTGCAGCAGGCGCTGGTGGAGGCGGGCGAGGCGGCCGGCGTGGACTTCGGGGACGTGCTCGCGCGGGCGGAGCAGCTGCAGGACCAAGGGGAGGCGCTGCTAATGATCTTGGATGTACAGGCTCAGAGGGTTAGTATCACTCGGTGTCGCTGCAGCAGGCGCTGGTGGAGGCGGGCGAGGCGGCCGGCGTGGACTTCGGGGACGTGCTCGCGCGGGCGGAGCAGCTGCAGGACCAAGGGGAGGCGCTGCTAATGATCTTGGATGTACAGGCTCAGAGGGTTAGTATCACTCGGTGTCGCTGCAGCAGGCGCTGGTGGAGGCGGGCGAGGCGGCCGGCGTGGACTTCGGGGACGTGCTCGCGCGGGCGGAGCAGCTGCAGGACCAAGGGGAGGCGCTGCTAATGATCTTGGATGTACAGGCTCAGAGGGTTAGTATCACTCGGTGTCGCTGCAGCAGGCGCTGGTGGAGGCGGGCGAGGCGGCCGGCGTGGACTTCGGGGACGTGCTCGCGCGGGCGGAGCAGCTGCAGGACCAAGGGGAGGCGCTGCTAATGATCTTGGATGTACAGGCTCAGAGGGTTAGTATCACTCGGTGTCGCTGCAGCAGGCGCTGGTGGAGGCGGGCGAGGCGGCCGGCGTGGACTTCGGGGACGTGCTCGCGCGGGCGGAGCAGCTGCAGGACCAAGGGGAGGCGCTGCTAATGATCTTGGATGTACAGGCTCAGAGGGTTAGTATCACTCGGTGTCGCTGCAGCAGGCGCTGGTGGAGGCGGGCGAGGCGGCCGGCGTGGACTTCGGGGACGTGCTCGCGCGGGCGGAGCAGCTGCAGGACCAAGGGGAGGCGCTGCTAATGATCTTGGATGTACAGGCTCAGAGGGTTAGTATCACTCGGTGTCGCTGCAGCAGGCGCTGGTGGAGGCGGGCGAGGCGGCCGGCGTGGACTTCGGGGACGTGCTCGCGCGGGCGGAGCAGCTGCAGGACCAAGGGGAGGCGCTGCTAATGATCTTGGATGTACAGGCTCAGAGGGTTAGTATCACTCGGTGTCGCTGCAGCAGGCGCTGGTGGAGGCGGGCGAGGCGGCCGGCGTGGACTTCGTGGACGTGCTCGCGCGGGCGGAGCAGCTGCAGGACCAAGGGGAGGCGCTGCTAATGATCTTGGATGTACAGGCTCAGAGGGTTAGTATCACTCGGTGTCGCTGCAGCAGGCGCTGGTGGAGGCGGGCGAGGCGGCCGGCGTGGACTTCGGGGACGTGCTCGCGCGGGCGGAGCAGCTGCAGGACCAAGGGGAGGCGCTGCTAATGATCTTGGATGTACAGGCTCAGAGGGTTAGTATCACTCGGTGTCGCTGCAGCAGGCGCTGGTGGAGGCGGGCGAGGCGGCCGGCGTGGACTTCGGGGACGTGCTCGCGCGGGCGGAGCAGCTGCAGGACCAAGGGGAGGCGCTGCTAATGATCTTGGATGTACAGGCTCAGAGGGTTAGTATCACTCGGTGTCGCTGCAGCAGGCGCTGGTGGAGGCGGGCGAGGCGGCCGGCGTGGACTTCGGGGACGTGCTCGCGCGGGCGGAGCAGCTGCAGGACCAAGGGGAGGCGCTGCTAATGATCTTGGATGTACAGGCTCAGAGGGTTAGTATCACTCGGTGTCGCTGCAGCAGGCGCTGGTGGAGGCGGGCGAGGCGGCCGGCGTGGACTTCGGGGACGTGCTCGCGCGGGCGGAGCAGCTGCAGGACCAAGGGGAGGCGCTGCTAATGATCTTGGATGTACAGGCTCAGAGGGTTAGTATCACTCGGTGTCGCTGCAGCAGGCGCTGGTGGAGGCGGGCGAGGCGGCCGGCGTGGACTTCGGGGACGTGCTCGCGCGGGCGGAGCAGCTGCAGGACCAAGGGGAGGCGCTGCTAATGATCTTGGATGTACAGGCTCAGAGGGTTAGTATCACTCGGTGTCGCTGCAGCAGGCGCTGGTGGAGGCGGGCGAGGCGGCCGGCGTGGACTTCGGGGACGTGCTCGCGCGGGCGGAGCAGCTGCAGGACCAAGGGGAGGCGCTGCTAATGATCTTGGATGTACAGGCTCAGAGGGTTAGTATCACTCGGTGTCGCTGCAGCAGGCGCTGGTGGAGGCGGGCGAGGCGGCCGGCGTGGACTTCGGGGACGTGCTCGCGCGGGCGGAGCAGCTGCAGGACCAAGGGGAGGCGCTGCTAATGATCTTGGATGTACAGGCTCAGAGGGTTAGTATCACTCGGTGTCGCTGCAGCAGGCGCTGGTGGAGGCGGGCGAGGCGGCCGGCGTGGACTTCGGGGACGTGCTCGCGCGGGCGGAGCAGCTGCAGGACCAAGGGGAGGCGCTGCTAATGATCTTGGATGTACAGGCTCAGAGGGTTAGTATCACTCGGTGTCGCTGCAGCAGGCGCTGGTGGAGGCGGGCGAGGCGGCCGGCGTGGACTTCGGGGACGTGCTCGCGCGGGCGGAGCAGCTGCAGGACCAAGGGGAGGCGCTGCTAATGATCTTGGATGTACAGGCTCAGAGGGTTAGTATCACTCGGTGTCGCTGCAGCAGGCGCTGGTGGAGGCGGGCGAGGCGGCCGGCGTGGACTTCGGGGACGTGCTCGCGCGGGCGGAGCAGCTGCAGGACCAAGGGGAGGCGCTGCTAATGATCTTGGATGTACAGGCTCAGAGGGTTAGTATCACTCGGTGTCGCTGCAGCAGGCGCTGGTGGAGGCGGGCGAGGCGGCCGGCGTGGACTTCGGGGACGTGCTCGCGCGGGCGGAGCAGCTGCAGGACCAAGGGGAGGCGCTGCTAATGATCTTGGATGTACAGGCTCAGAGGGTTAGTATCACTCGGTGTCGCTGCAGCAGGCGCTGGTGGAGGCGGGCGAGGCGGCCGGCGTGGACTTCGGGGACGTGCTCGCGCGGGCGGAGCAGCTGCAGGACCAAGGGGAGGCGCTGCTAATGATCTTGGATGTACAGGCTCAGAGGGTTAGTATCACTCGGTGTCGCTGCAGCAGGCGCTGGTGGAGGCGGGCGAGGCGGCCGGCGTGGACTTCGGGGACGTGCTCGCGCGGGCGGAGCAGCTGCAGGACCAAGGGGAGGCGCTGCTAATGATCTTGGATGTACAGGCTCAGAGGGTTAGTATCATTAATTCGAGTAAATTATCTCACAGGATGGCTGCACTTAGTTTTGTCCGTGGCACCTGTATCACCAATGTATTCTGATTCAAGATTTTTAAGTTAAATAGCTGGATTCAATGGTTTTTATGGGATTAGGTTCGATTATAGTAATGGTCAATTCACAATTATAAACTCAGTCAGACAACACTTATGGTTTTCGCTAAGGGGACAAGGTTCCAAATTGCCCGTTCGTTCGGAAACAGCACTGGCGTGCTATTTGTCATTGTGTTCGTGTTGCAGATCCGCGAGCAAGGCTTCGAGGTGGAGCTGGTGACGACGCAGCAGGCCCCGGCGGACGCGGACTCGACGACGACGACGACGACGGTGACGGTGACGTCAGCGCTGACGTCAGCGCTGACGTCAGCGGACGCGCGCCGCAGCAAGAAGCCGCGCCTGTCCGGCGGCGCTGACTTCCAGGCCGGGTACAAGCCCTACGAGAACTGGGCCAACAACGCCCTCGACACACTTGAGAAGGTTGCCATTTTGTCACTGCTTATTATAGACTGTGTGTTGTGTGATTGACAAATCTTAATATAAAGTCTATTTGATTAAATTGATCTTGGAACTACTTAAAAAATATTTAACGATTCTGACTCGCTGACAAGAAGCGACGGTACCCAGTTCAAAAATATGTAAAGCATTGTCCAGTTGTGTCATGTTCTATAGTTGATAGTTGCAAAAATTCAGATAAGGTAGCGAAGAAACCTTGTGTTAGTTTTATAGGTTCTCTTCCAGATTTTGTCATGTTTGAATGTTTCAGTGCAAGCGTGACTTGGAAGACGAGTCGGTACCGCGCGCGACCGTGTCGGCAGCCCTGGAGCGGCTCGACAAGGAGCTGTCGGCGCAGCGCCAGGACTTCGCGCACGTCGAGGAGATCCAGCGCAGGCTCGCCACCGAGCCCGCGCTCGCAGGTACCCCGCGACCAGAGCACGTGGGAGACGAGTCGGTACCGAGCGCGACCGTGTCGGCAGCCCTGGAGCGGCTCGACAAGGAGCTGTCGGCGCAGCGCCAGGACTTCGCGCACGTCGAGGAGATCCAGCGCAGGCTCGCCACCGAGCCCGCGCTCGCAGGTACCCCGCGACCAGAGCACGTGGGAGACGAGTCGGTACCGAGCGCGACCAAGCGTTTTGGCTCAACTTGCATCGATCAGGCCAGCTGAAGACAATCTTAATTTTAAAGACTCTGACGCTTTAATTAAAGCTACAATGTACGTATAAGTTCTTTTTAAGCTGATATCAAAAACAGGTTATATGTTACAGAGGAGGCCGAACAGCACGCGAAGAGCATCGAGGAGCTGAAGCAGCGCTGGGACGACATCCAGCGCGGCGCGCTCGACATCCGCAACACCATGAACCTGTTGCAGGACAGGGACAGCTTCCATAACGCAGCCGTCTCGCTCCGCCAGGCGCTCGCCGACACGCGCGCCTGGCGGGACCGGATGCTGGCCGACAAGCCCACCAACAACCAGCTCATACACCTGCGCAACCGCCTGCGCGCGCTGCGCCAGCTGGACATCAAACGCAAGGAGCTCGACGCGCAGGCCATCATCCTGCTCACTAAGCCCATCCCGCCCGCCTACAAGGAGGACATCGAAGCCACCGCGAAGCGACTCGGCGTCGAATACGAGGAGCTGCTTAACGACTTGAGCGCCAAAGAGGTAGAGATCAAGCTCGCGATCAACAAGAAGCCCGAGGAGAAGCTCGAGGACGAGTTCGAGAGGTTGCAGCGGAAGATAGAGGACATCGAGGCGCGGGTGATCGTGGTGCACGCCATGTTCTCGGGCGCGGAGGCCATGCGGGGCAAGGCGGAGCAGCTGCGGGGCCTGCGCCGGGAGCTGGAGCAGGCGCAGGCGGGGCTCGGGGCGGGGGCGCGGCCGCAGCCGCAGCCGCAGCCGCAGCCGCAGTCGCAGCCGCAGCCGCAGCCGCAGCCGCAGCTGCTCGCGCGCGGCAGCCTCGAGAACCTGCTCACCAGGTTCGGAGACACGCACGCGCTGCTACTCCAGAAGATCGACAAGCTGGACAACGGTAATAACTAGTTTCATTACAATTATTGCTACAGATTCACTCAATCTCTTTATCAGTTTAGTGGTGGGTTTTAAAACGATTTTTTTTTCTTTCTGTTGGTATTTCGTTGTTCGTATCGTTCGTACCGCTTCGATTAGCGAAAAACCAACCAAAAGTAGGTGAAGCTACTTTAGGATGCATCTGGACCTCCAGAGATCAACAAATAATTGTACATTGTTGTCGAAACAAGGGAAGGAGGCAATTGCTGGCTGAGTATTCATTTTAAACGGACGACCTTCGGAGTCCGTTTAATTTAACAATTTCCCTTCCAGCTGAGCCAAATATAGTGCCTTTCTCAAAAATTGTGCAAGAAAACAAAAATGTACTTTTCACGCCACTGCTCGGAAATGTGACAAAAGATGGTCAGAATTCAGGGTTCAAAACTAGGGTTAGTGAGATCGCACGAACAGACCAACTATGAGTTCAAACTGTCCAACAATCCCGCCCCCGCCGCCGCGCTGCTGGGGGCCGCGGCGGCCCCGCCCGCGAGCGACGGCGCTGAAGTTTTTTCATATTATGATCTTTAATTAGGCTCTTCATTTTTACTTATACCTAGCGGCTCAGCCCTCGAACCCACTCGTCCATCTATTGCCTCCTTTCTGCGCTCTGTTTTGGCTTTTGCTCACAAAACAGAATATTTTTTGAATTGCCGCCTTTGATTTTTTTAAATCATTAGTTGGAAGTGTCTTTTTCTTCCGAAAACGCCCAAGTCACAGCTACTGATCTTCCGTTTTGGCTGTTTAGGACCTATGCCTTTTGTTTATATGGCCGTTTTAACCCTTTAAAAGTTTGTACCACGACAAATGAGGGAATTTGTATGCAACATTGTAGTCGAGCAAAATGGGGCCGGCAAGGTTTATTATTTTTTAAATTTTGCCTAACCGTAAACTATGCACTTTACTTCCTGATTTTTTATCAATAATGTCAACTTTGCCTATGAGAAAAATCCTTTTTGAATACAGGCGTGAAGGTAGTGAGGCAGCTGGAAGCAGACACGATGGAGCTGAAGCAGTGGCTGGACAGTCTGGACACATTCCTCGCCGAGAACGAGTTCATCCCCATCGGGGACGTCACCCTGCTGGAGAGCTTGCTGGACACCAGCAACGTGAGTAGTTCTTCCATTATCTGCCTTGCGTCATAAACCACATTAGCTTATAAGCAAAGTCTTATCCAAGGATTCAGATTCAGATTCAGATTCTTTATTAATAAAATTCAAAAATTTTACACGTCAATAATAACAATAATAAGGTACAGTACTTATGTTCTATAAATATATACAATGGTTCGCATGTTATGGCAATTAGGTCCTTATTTGGTACATAAACATTTCAAGTCATTATTTTCAATAAGTCCGATTGATCATTGATCAATTACATAAAAAAATTACATTACAGGAATTCATTACATTATTTCAATTTAATTATTTAATTAGATACAATTACAATGTCATGGTGACATATTATATAGTATAAACTCGTTTACACTGTAACAGGATAGTTTATTAAGCAATATCTTTAATTTATTTGTGAAGATTGCGTCACTGGCCAAGTTTTTAATATCATTTGGGATACAATTATATATTTTGGGCCCGACGACGTCGAGAGATGCACGAGCCTTAGCCAGCCGTCGTCGCGAGGGCACGAGAAGATTTTTCGCGCGACACCTTTCGCTTCTAAAGCCGTACGCTGAGTACCTATGCTGGTTAGCTCTCACGTATTGGCAAGCAGTTAGAATGTATACACTGGGCAGCGTCAAGATATTGTATTGTTTGAACAGGTCCTTAGCTGGGTGATCGACTGGTTTACGAGCCATGATTCTCAATGCACGCTTCTGAAGCTTGAATGGTCTATCGCGATCAGCAGATGTTGCCCATAAGTCTACTCCTTGTATTAAAATTGAATGAAAATATCCAAAATATGCTTTTTTAATATTATTAATGGATAGCGTAGGAGCGAGCCTGGACAATGCATAGCACGCTGAAGCTAGTCTATTACACACATGGTCAATGTGGGGGGCCCATGTCAATCCGGAATCGATAATAAAACCCAAGTACTTAGTCGCCTGGACCTGAGGGACTGGAATATTATTTAATGAGATGTTCAATTGGGAGTCATCTTTCCTTCTTAGTTTGAAGTGTATTATATTTGTTTTGTCTACGTTAAGTAACATCCCGTTTGCTTTGAACCACATTGAAATTTTGTGCATTGTCATAGATAGTTTGGATCTTAGTTTATCAACGTTGTCAGCGTTCACAATAATGCACGTGTCGTCAGCAAACATTACGTACTCCGGATCGGTGCAGGCGGTTGTGATGTCGTTGACTAGGATTAAAAACAGGTTATTTCCCGCTGAAGAGCCCTGAGGTACGGAGCAACTGCCTATGTGTTCCATTTCAGACTTTGCATTGAGAACACATGTGCATTGTTTACGATTGCGTAAGAACGAGGCAATAGTACCGTGAAAACTACCAGTAAAACCGTAGCGTGACAACTTGTTTAGGAGAAGTGCATGATCTATCATCTCGAAGGCGCGCGACAGGTCACAGAATACCGCCGCGACCTGCCGCCCATCTTCGAGGTGCTGGAGACGTCTCGCGCGGCGTCCGAACTCGAGCGCTGAGGCTGGTACGCATACTGCTGGCGGTTTAGTAGTTGGTTACACGTTAAATGTTCCATTATTCTATTACATAATAGACCTTCAAAGATTTTTGATACAACTGGGATTAATGATATGGGTCTGTAACTCTTAAGTGAGTGCATATCGCCTTTACCCTTGTAGATGGGATGTACTTTTATTTGTTTTAGGGTATCGGGGTAGACACCCTCGGAAACGCATTTATTGAATAGTAATAAAAGTAATGAGATTACGCTCGGGGGCAAACTATCGACGACGCGGGTCGTCATGTCGTATATGTCCTTTGAGTCCTTGCGCTTATTTTTTTTACATACGAATAAGATTTCGCCGACTGAGAATGGTACGAACTGATAGAACGGATGTGTTTTATTTAAGTATTGATCAAGGTATCCGAGAGCGGTACGAGTACATGGATCGAAAGCACTTGGGTTGCGGAAGTCGAGATGATTGCCAGGTGTAAGTGGTATACTGTCTTTTCGGCGAAATTTGTTTCGCTAAATTTCACCTTCGCAACCAACTTTTCGCAGAACTTTCATTTGGTATAAGTACCAATCTTTGGAATTTACTCCGCACTTTTATTATTTGGCAACATTTTTATAATGCAAAATTTTATGTGGCAAATAGGGAATTATGAAGCAAATTGATTTGCTTGCGCAAAAAAATAATCGTATAATGTCATTTGGGAAAATATAAACTTTGCTTTGGATGGATCATTATTGTTAACGTACAGTTAACATAATATTTTTGGAAGACTTTATGACAGGTCAGCGTAGGTACGATGACGAGTGAAGCGAGGAGGAGTGTTAGGAAGAATCGCGAATCTACAGCGCGCGAGCCGAGCATACGAAGCAAGCGTGTCGCGGGAGCGGCCGGCGAAGCTCCAGAACTGAATACTTTTTTGTCTGATACTTACATAATCATATAGTATTCAATATGTTGCTAAAATTATGGTATGCCAATCGATACTGTTTAAGACGATTGAACTTTTGTGGACCGCTAGATGGAGCTGTCACTAGTAGAAACTAGATAACGGTTGTTCAATTCGAATTACTTAGGACAGAGCCGTCTTGTCGTATGGATTGATTGGTAACTAAGTGAGTGCGTAGTAACGGTGTAAACAAAGTGGTCCTTCGAGCCGGAGAGAACCTCACTTCACCGTCGAGTCCAGAACATTTCACGTTGAACCAGTGATCAAGTGTGCTTTCTGCAAGCACAAAATTCTCTACACTGGTATAGAGGATGGCTGTGAAGTCCCCAATCCGCACTGAGCCAGCGTGGGGACTACTGCCCGTTCCCTCTCATACATGAGAGGAGGCCTGTGCCCAGCAGTGGGACGTATATAGGCTGATGATGTGATGTGTGTGTGTGTTCTGGACTCGACGGTGAAGTGAGGTTCTTTCTCGGCGCCCCTGGAAGTATACGTACTCTTGTACATGTTCATGTTCGTCGATTGGCTAGGCTGCATCATCTCTAAAACTCTGGACCTCTTCTCTAAAAGCTTTGTGAACATGCACAGTGTTGGTAATTCTGAAATGTTTAGGGCACTTGCTTCTTCTTTCCACTCTTTGTGTGTTTCTGTGTCTAGCTTCTCCACGGTGATGTAAATAATTAGCGTATCCCAGGAATCGGTGCTAATATTTTGAACTTTCAACTTGTATAAGCACTCCATTGTAGTATCTAGTAGTTCTCGAATTGCTTTAGCTGTACAGTTATCCATTTTCTTTTGATTCAACAGCTTGCTTAAGATAGTGTTTACAATGACTCTCTTGTTGTAGTATCTATTTTGCAGTGTGAGCCATGCTATTTCATAGTTGTTCTCTGTGACTGCTAGATGACCTAATAACTGAGCAGGTTCTCCACATAAATAGCTCTTCAGATAATACATCTTCTGAACGCTGCTCAGGTTTTGCTTATTGTGTATGAGTGATACGAACATATCATGAAACGATGTCCACTCTTGATAGCTGCCCGTAAATCTTCGGAAGACGCACATCATCACTACTTCCTGGCATCGGGTTCAGATTCGTTCTAGTCGTGCATTCTACAGAACCTTCTAGCATACCTGTCATCTCTGCTTACAAGTCAATGTACATTTCTTCACATGCAGAATACACATCTTCTTTAAAATATTCAAAAGTAACTTTATCCTCCAGCTTTGCAATTCTAACCATGGATCTATTATTTGCTGAAAATTGATTCCAATAATCTTCTAAACATTCTTTTCTTGTTTTGACATATCATATAAGCAGTAGCAATTAAACTTTTCAATTCTTCCGACATCTTCAAGCTTTTGTATACAAACTGAGAAAAATCGAGAGAACTGACACTAGAGAAGAAAACTGAATTCATACAAAATAACCAGCTGTATTTTAACTGCCTTATTCCTGGGCACCCAGTAAAGTTTTGCAAGAGCAGATTCTCTTGCCAGAAGTGCGGAAGAAAACACCACTCACTATTGCACAGAAACACACCGTACCAATCCCACGAGAATGAAAACAAGGAAGACGTAAAACAAGAGAGAGATAACATCATTCAAGCCATTAAACAAGACAGAGAAATAAAACAAGATAGTAAATGCGGGAGAGAGATTGTTACCCACCTAACCACAGGAAGCATGACGGCGCTCTTGTCCACAGCCTGGATTAACGTGATGAATGAACAGGGAAGAGAATTTGTACTGAGAGCTTTATTGGATCCATGTTCTCAAACTATGGGACTGAAAAGAAAGCACGTGAGTAGACACGTATCTGGTCTTGGCCAGATGAGCACTCACATCAAATTTGCAGCAGATATCGAAATTTCCTCACGATATAATCCGGACAAGAAAATGGACATTACCACCTACCTAGTAAAGCGAGTCACAAGCATCATGCCTTCGGAAAAGTTAACTATTGAGAACTGGGTACATCTGAGAGATCTATAACTAGCAGACCCGACTTATTACCAACCAGGACCGATCGACGTGTTTCTGGGAGTAGAAGTGTACAACGAGATGATTCAGCCTGGCCTCATTAAGGGCGCTCCAGGCTCTCCCATAGCACTACTCACACACTTGGGTTGGATAATATCAGGAAAGATCACAGTCGAGGCAGAGAGAGATCAAGAAAAGAAACCATTAATCAGCATGCATTTAAATGTCGAGACAGAGAGAATGTTAAAGAAGTTCTGGGAGATAAAGACAAATCAAATCAAATCAAAATATTTATTTTGTAAATAGGCTTAAGCTAGCTCTTTTACACGTCATGCTTTAACTAACCTAAGCTACCTAAGCTACTTACCTAACCTACTTAACTAAGCTATTTTACATAAATGCTTCTTTGTCATCTATAAATTATTTTATAGTATAATAAGATTTCTCTATAAGATGGCGTTTAACGCTAGACTTAAATCTATTCATTGACAATTCCAGAATATCAGAATATCAGCTTTTCCCCACAATAGAATACCGTAGGTCATGGTACTGTGAAAATATGCAAAATATACCAATCTTGCCGTCTTAACGTCTGCAAGTTGGCGAATCCTTTTAACTGCGTAAGCAGCCGAACTAATTCTCCCTGCCAAAGTAGAAATGTGTGGACTCCATTGCAATTTTGAATCCAAGGTTATGCCAAGAAAAACAGTTTTATTCTCCAATTCAATAACTTCGTCTTTTAGAATAATCTGTGTGTTATTTTTATGCTGTACATTAGGCAATGAGAATCGAATACACTTTGTTTTTTTTTCATTAAGCAGTATATTATTTGAGGTAAACCAGTTAACAATACACGACAGTACATTATTTTCTTTTGACTTTAAATATTATCGATGTATCGTCTGCAAAAATAACTAATTTATGTTTTCCGTTCAGTACATAAGGCAAATCGTTTATGTAGGCAAGAAATAAGAATGGTCCCAGAATTGATCCCTGGGGGACTCCCATAGAAATAAGAGACCCGGCTGATTTGGTTTTATTTATGTCTACTCTTTGAGTTCTGTCCTTCAAATACGATCGGATGAGATCATGCTTTGCCTTTCATGCCATAATGGTTCAGCTTTCGAATTAGAGTGTGTAAATATGTTTAATTAAGGTCGTGCCTTCGTCAATAGTAGAGCTGCCCCTCGTGAACCCGAATTGATCTCCATGAAGTAAATTATTAATATTAAAATGGGATAGTAGTTGATCGAGGATAATTTTTTCAAATACTTTGCTTATGGCAGGCAAAATGGAGACTGGTCGAAAATTTGTGGGGTCTGATTTTGACCCGGACTTAAACAAAGGAATGACGCGACTGTGCGCGAAAACCCCTGCATCGACACATCTATTCAACAATGAAGCTAAATGCGGTGCAATAGGATCCATAATAGACTGCAGGACCTTTACAGATAAGCCCCAAAGATCTTCAGTCTTTTTTAAATGTAAAGACCTGAACGCCTTCGTAACCATTTGAGGGGTGACGTATTTCAAACAAAAAATCTTTGAACATTCAGGCACATTTGTTTTCAACAGTGACTCAGCCATAGGAAGAGAGGAATTCAATGATCTGGTTGTTTCAAGGGGGATATTTCTAAAAAAGCGTTCAAATTCATTTGCAACTTCTAAGTCAGAGTCAACCTTATCACATACTAGCGACTAAATTTAGGGTCACGTGACTTTACCTTACCAGTTTCACTGCCGATGATTTTCCAGACGGTCTTAATTTTGTCTTTTGAGTCTCTAATTTTACGTGCAAAGTGCTTGGATTTGGCTAAGATACATATTTGCTTAAATAGTTTACTGTAGGATTTTACATAGTCGCTAATGTTATGGTTTTTAAAATAAATTGGACTGGTAACATTAAAAAGTCTTTGGACAGGTTGATTGAAATGAACCAATCACGTGCAAGAATCGTTGGCCAATCGGATTCGAGTTCCGGTCCGGTAGTTTTTAAGCGCCTAGTCGATCAAAAGGCGGGCATTCTAGAAACGGCACTGGAAGTGAGCGGTTGTCTTACTGTCAAGCAATAATCAATGTTAAATATATTAGCGTAGCATAAGCAGTGATTTGTCGAGATGTTAATAAAGTACTTTAACAACAGTGAATGAGTTTAAATCGTAATAACTCAGAAGTGGGATTCTTACAAGGCTACAACCAGCCTTTCTGCGCTCGCAAGCTCAAGAAAAAAACGTAAGTACAAATTCAAACAAAAGTGGAGAGTTTGATAAAATAAATGGAATTAACGGTTAAATTTTTGCGAGGCCCAACGTGAACTACTCGGTTTTTAGCCCTCATTATTAGCTTGCAACGTAGGGCAATAACAGCTGCAATGGTTAATTGGTTTGAAATTAACCGTTAGTTTTCGAGATTACTGAATTTGTAGGATAAAACTGTATTTATCGTTACGGAGTAATTCCGTATATTTATACGGTTGGTCTTGCATAATTATCTTGCTAGGTCACTCCCTGGATGGGCATGCTAGATAAAATTATAGTTGGAATAGTTTCAGGATTAAACTCTATTTATCATTACGGAGTAATTCCGGAGATTCATACGGTTGGTCTCGCATGTTTATCTTGCTAGGGCACTCCCTGGAGATGAGCATGTTCGATAATTCAGTGATAAATTATATGTAGAGCCGATATGTAGAGCCGATATGTAGAGCCGATATGTAGAACCGATATGTAGAGCCGATATGTAGAGCCGATATGTAGAGCCGATATGTAGAGCCGATATGTAGAGCCGATATGTAGAGCCGATATGTAGAGCCGATATGTAGAGCCGATATGTAGAGCCGATATGTAGAGCCGATATGTAGAGCCGGTATGTAGAGCCGATATGTAGAGCCGATATGTAGAGCCGATATGTAGAGCCGATATGTAGAGCCGATATGTAGAGCCGATATGTGAAGCCGATATGTAGAGCCAATATGTAGAGCCGATATGTAGAGCCGATATGTGGAGCCGATATGTAGAGCCAATATGCAGAGCCCCTTTATGTTGACCCCTGAGGCCATGTGGTGAGGTTACCCCTGATAATGATCTACGGTAAATTCCAAACCACGAGTTTAAAATTTAACCAGTACATTTAGTCCATAAGCTCAGAGTGGTTAAGCAGGCTAGTAGTGCCTGATTCAGTCATGTATGGCGTGTGTTGTTTAATTTATGAAAAGGCTGATAAGGACAATGTTTGTATCTTAGAACAGGCTAAGTATATCTTTTAGAACAGTCTAAGTATCTGTTAGATTAGAACGGGCTAAGTATATGCCTGTTAGATTAGAACGGACTAAGTATTTCCGATAGATCGGGCTGAGTATGTCCGATAGATCGGGCTAAGTATGTCCGATAAATCGGGCTAAGTATGTCCGATAGATCTGGCTAAGTACGCCTGTTAGATTAGAACGGACTAAGTATGTCCGATAGATCAGGCTAAGTATGTCCGATAGATAGTGCTAAGTATGCCCGATAGATCGCGCTAAGTATGTCCGATAGATCGGGCTAAGTTTGTCTGATAGATCGGGCCGAGTATGAATTAGATTATTTTATTTCATGAGATAAATTACAGTTTAAAGTTGGCTTAGTCAAAATTATAAGAATTTGTGTCACAATCGTCACAAAATAACACACAGCGCTCAACAAAGTTGTAATTGTTCGAATCTAATTTAGTGTGTGCGCTCAGCTGATATTCTTAGGCATTATGGTCGCTTATCGCGGTATGCACGGCGATACAGTCGCTGCCTAAGTTTGTAATATCACAGTCGATACTCGAACTCGACTCGGCGATTGCACGAGTGGGAAAATCAACTATGTTTTTACATCCAAAGCTATTCAGTACGTCATCTATCCGCTGTTTCGCACTGTTATTTGATAAGTAATCTACATTGTGGTCATCAACTATCAGATACCTTTTATTTTCGTCATTAAGACTACTTAAAAATTAGTTAAGGGTGTTTTACTGGCAGTCATTGTAAGGGAATTTCCTATGGAGTAGAAAAATATGTTGAACGAGTTCGCAATTTCCTTAGGGTTAGTCTGAAATTGTTCTGTTTTTTTTGGATGCATTTATTCAACGCATTCCTTAGAGTACTATCAAATAGGTTATATTTTCGACAACCGTTTTGTTACTTGAGAATATAGAATGTTATGGTTGTATAGATCGAATTTATAGAGAATGTAAATGATACATTGAAATACTATATGTGTAATTACATAGTGATGAAATATAAGTAAAAATGATAATAATAATTATGATATATGTATCCTTAGGTAAGAATAATTATATGAATAACATTTCAGTAGAAGTAATCACAGATCAGTGCATTCTGCAATGTGAATTCAATACCTGTAAATGTTATGTCTCTCAGTATAAGGATCATAAACTTAATTTATGTAAGGTGCGTGCACCGGGACGTTGCACGAGTCGGATGGCCGAATGTTATGGTTTTTAAAATAAATTGGACTGGTAACATTAAAAAGTCTTTGGACAGGTTGATTGAAATGAACCAATCACGTGCAAGAATCGTTGGCCAATCGGATTCGAGTTCCGGTCCGGTAGTTTTTAAGCGCCTAGTCGATCAAAAGGCGGGCAATCTAGAAACGGCACTGGAAGTGAGCGGTTGTCTTACTGTCAAGCAATAATCAATGTTAAATATATTAGCGTAGCATAAGCAGTGATTTGTCGAGATGTTAATAAAGTACTTTAACAACAGTGAATGAGTTTAAATCGTAATACTAAGATCAACATCCCAGTGTGATGCTCTTAATGCGTATAACTCATTCAATTTATTTCTAGATTTGTGAATCCCAGGCGTAGCCCAATCACTGAACCTCGCCCTGTTCTTTCTTACTACTTTTTTTACTTTAAAACATGCGTTAAACTCATTTTCAATGCTTACAAATAATTTAGTGTAAAAATCATTGGGGTCCTCAATTGGTTCTCTTAAAAACTCGAGTTTACATTGGACATTATTGTTAAAAGTTTTTAGCCTCCTTTTTGTGACTGGTCGGAAAACGATGTCTGAAGGTAACTTATCCACCTCAACACTGATAGATGCGATTTGACCGCAAGGCACTAGTCCCACCGCGAGCGAGTAAGCGATGAGCTATCGGCTATGAAAACGTACAAAAGATAAGCATTCCCGTGTAAATAAAAGAGACACGGCGATGTTTATAGTTACTCGCCCAGCGGTGAACTATCAATATCGCCGCGTCTCTTTTATTTGCCCGGGAGTGCTTATCTTTTGTTCGTTTTTATAGCCGATAGCTCATCGCTTACTCGCTCGCGGTGGGACTAGTGCCCAATGGTCGGAGCCTAATTTGTTAAAAACATTCTTTTCTACTGGGTTTTTAGTACAAAATAGTTAATTGTGTCACAAGGGAGAAAAATAGTATATTTACGACGAGGGCGGTGTATTGAATCCTGAGCGTAGTGAGGGATACAAGTGTTTACGCCCGAGACGAAAATAATTTTGCCACCGAGTGACATACTATTTTTCACACCAACTAGGTATGAGGAAATTTTAAAAAAGCTATTGTTAAAATATATCTAAATTATCTCATTTTTTTATTACTAATGTTTAAATATTACGAAATATTTATAATTTTTTATACAACATTGTTTTATTTAAAACTTGAAATATGTTCGTTTTGAATCGACTACGATGAAATTACAATCGATTATTTTATTAACATCTGTGTTCAATTGGCACATTGCGTACAAATGTTCCAATGCCAATGTATAAATTAAAAAAGTAGCTTGAACAGAAAAGTAGCGTGTTAGTCCCTCTCGTTGTGGAGCAAAACTTACTTTTCCGATTGAAAGGTGTGAAAAATATTATCTATACACGTTGCCGAGGTTTCTGTAATTCTTGTAGGTTCACAGAAAAGATTTACTAAATTGAAAGATCTAAACAAATGTAATAAACAGGAGGACGTGTTTGAATCATCTAGTATATTTATATTGAACTCTCCACAAACAATAATACATTTATGACTGTTAAATACTCTATTTAATGCATCCTCCATAATGGACCCAAAAATACCGAAATCCGCGGATGGGTGCCTGTATACGAAAATTACAATGAATCGATCGAGCTCGGCGCATGACAGTTCAATTGATCTCCCGACAGATAAACTAACAATGTCTTTCCGTTCTTTACATTTCGTATCTTTATTAACAAGTAACAAAGAACCCCCTCGAATACATTTCTGTCTAGAGAATGAACTCGCAACATTGTGATTATTAAATTAAACATAACGAGGCGATGGAGTAAGCTGCATGAGCCTGCACGGGCCAATAATAAAAAATAATAAATAAATAATTATAAGTTTTAATTGAATAGTATGAATTATGTAATTACTAACACTAGAATTAAGTTTTTGAGATTTTTTGTACGCTACTAACAAATATGGACTAGTATCCGAAATAAATGATTATGATTATGATTATAACAACCACAGTACAACCACCTCCAACTGAAGGTTTGGAGATCTACTCCTCACATGCAGAAAACTCCGTTTCACCCGTTAAGCACAAGACTGTCTTCTTACAGTAGCCTGAAAATACTGAATTTAAGCAAACAACACGTCCAGAACCGGTTTACTGCTCAAGGCCTTTTCCTTCAATCAAATTTTTTAGTCCCTTCAAAATTTACAATATTCAATACGAATCTAGAACAAATCATCTTTGAAATTTCGGATAGAATTCTAAAATACCAACCAGTAACCCGTTGACCATACACACCTCCTCGCGGAAACGGGGTGAGCCGCGACGTTCAACAAGCCCGGCACATGTGTTTTAATCATTTGGAATAATTAATTAAGTGTCATTTATTTAATTTCCTATCATTTCTATTTAATTTATTTTGTTTATTCTTACGTATTTCCTATATCGACTTGTTCTGGATTATAAATTAATTTCATTTCATTGGTAAACCGGTATTACTTGTAACAGTCCACTCCTGAATATAGCACGCCTTTGCTATAACGTATTCTGTGATCACGTAGTACCTATATTCATTCTATTGAGGCCAAGCTTCTAATCTTTGGTTTGTTTCACTGTTTATCAATGATAATATCAATAACATTAAAATTATAAACCACGTTCTGAAAAATGATTTTTTGTTTTCAGAAACATGACGAAGAGAAAGAAAAATACGAAACGATGTTATCTTCGATCGAAAAGTCGCGCAACATGGTGCTAGAAGACTGCGACGAGACCCTGAGCAAAGCGTTGCGTTCTGAAGGATCCCTTACCAAACGGTTCGAGGAAACGTGCAAGCGCGCGCGCACACTCAACGAGGGCCTGCGGCGCGCGCTCGAGCGCAGCGAGGGGGTCTTCCGGCAGATCGCGGACACCGAGAGCTGGCTACGGGAGCTCGAAGCGCAGATCCCGAAGGAGGAGGACTGCCGGATATCCGACTCGGCCGAGCTGTATAAGGTCAAGATGCTCTTCCAGACGCTGAAGGACAAGTGCGACGACAAGACGCAGGAGTTTAGGAACTTGAACGAAGCTGGTGAGTGGGACCACTGGAACGTAATTAACATAAAGCAATGTCCTTGTCGCATAATCTACTATTGACGCTGTTGATACCGTAGTAAACTTCTGCACTGACTAATGTCTCTTTAAAATTAATTTAGATTAAATATTTGACAGGCAATGACATAATGCTGGCGGCGGAGGAGCGGCGGCCGGCAGCGCTGGCGCGCCAGCTGACGGCGCTGTCCGCGCGCTGGACGGACGTCACGCGCGGCGTCTACGAGCGGTACAAGTGAGTACTGTCTGTAATGGTCACAGGCCACGACATAATGCTAGCGGCGGAGGAGCGGCGGCCGGCGGCGCTGGCGCGCCAGCTGACGGCGCTGTCCGCGCGCTGGACGGACGTCACGCGCGGCGTCTACGAGCGGTACAAGTGAGTACTGTCTGTAATGGTCACAGGCCACGACATAATGCTAGCGGCGGAGGAGCGGCGGCCGGCGGCGCTGGCGCGCCAGCTGACGGCGCTGTCCGCGCGCTGGACGGACGTCACGCGCGGCGTCTACGAGCGGTACAAGTGAGTACTGTCTGTAATGGTCACAGGCCACGACATAATGCTGGCGGCGGAGGAGCGGCGGCCGGCGGCGCTGGCGCGCCAGCTGACGGCGCTGTCCGCGCGCTGGACGGACGTCACGCGCGGCGTCTACGAGCGGTACAAGTGAGTACTGTCTGTAATGGTCACAGGCCACGACATAATGCTGGCGGCGGAGGAGCGGCGGCCGGCGGCGCTGGCGCGCCAGCTGACGGCGCTGTCCGCGCGCTGGACGGACGTCACGCGCGGCGTCTACGAGCGGTACAAGTGAGTACTGTCTGTAATGGTCACAGGCCACGACATAATGCTGGCGGCGGAGGAGCGGCGGCCGGCGGCGCTGGCGCGCCAGCTGACGGCGCTGTCCGCGCGCTGGACGGACGTCACGCGCGGCGTCTACGAGCGGTACAAGTGAGTACTGTCTGTAATGGTCACAGGCCACGACATAATGCTGGCGGCGGAGGAGCGGCGGCCGGCGGCGCTGGCGCGCCAGCTGACGGCGCTGTCCGCGCGCTGGACGGACGTCACGCGCGGCGTCTACGAGCGGTACAAGTGAGTACTGTCTGTAATGGTCACAGGCCACGACATAATGCTGGCGGCGGAGGAGCGGCGGCCGGCGGCGCTGGCGCGCCAGCTGACGGCGCTGTCCGCGCGCTGGACGGACGTCACGCGCGGCGTCTACGAGCGGTACAAGTGAGTACTGTCTGTAATGGTCACAGGCCACGACATAATGCTGGCGGCGGAGGAGCGGCGGCCGGCGGCGCTGGCGCGCCAGCTGACGGCGCTGTCCGCGCGCTGGACGGACGTCACGCGCGGCGTCTACGAGCGGTACAAGTGAGTACTGTCTGTAATGGTCACAGGCCACGACATAATGCTGGCGGCGGAGGAGCGGCGGCCGGCGGCGCTGGCGCGCCAGCTGACGGCGCTGTCCGCGCGCTGGACGGACGTCACGCGCGGCGTCTACGAGCGGTACAAGTGAGTACTGTCTGTAATGGTCACAGGCCACGACATAATGCTGGCGGCGGAGGAGCGGCGGCCGGCGGCGCTGGCGCGCCAGCTGACGGCGCTGTCCGCGCGCTGGACGGACGTCACGCGCGGCGTCTACGAGCGGTACAAGTGAGTACTGTCTGTAATGGTCACAGGCCACGACATAATGCTGGCGGCGGAGGAGCGGCGGCCGGCGGCGCTGGCGCGCCAGCTGACGGCGCTGTCCGCGCGCTGGACGGACGTCACGCGCGGCGTCTACGAGCGGTACAAGTGAGTACTGTCTGTAATGGTCACAGGCCACGACATAATGCTGGCGGCGGAGGAGCGGCGGCCGGCGGCGCTGGCGCGCCAGCTGACGGCGCTGTCCGCGCGCTGGACGGACGTCACGCGCGGCGTCTACGAGCGGTACAAGTGAGTACTGTCTGTAATGGTCACAGGCCACGACATAATGCTGGCGGTACCGTCTGAGGGTGCCACTGGAGAGTAAAGGGGACAATTTGTAGTAGTAGTCGTGCCAGTCGAAAAATATATAAAAAGGTTAAAAAGATTCGGCATGGCTTTATAAATCAATCACGCCGACATAGTGGCAGAACACAATTTCGGCATATTATTTTGCCTTCTTCTGGAGTAACAATAAATGTTGAGTCTACACCCGTATTGTCACAACATAATAAAAATATTTATTTAATTAAATAAGCCGTTTTTTATTTCACTGAACTGTTAATTATAATATAGTATTTTATGCAATCTTTATATAATGTATGCTTTTTCAGTTGAGTACCACGTTTAGGCCACGAAGCTTGCTGAGTGGCCTAATTATATTACGAGACTTAACATACATACATACATACATACATTCACGTCTTTATTCCCAAAGGGGCAGAGCACATGAAACGTATGTTCCAGCGCCACTTTTAGCATAAATGTGGGTATAAACCCCCTCATACATCAGAGGAGGCCTGTGCCCAGCAGTGGGACGTATATAGGCTGATGATGTGATGATGTGGGTATAAAATATCGACAAAATGTGATATTGCAGTTATAGGTTGCTAGCCCATCGCCCACAACACACTTCAACCCTGGTCCCTCGACGACGACGACGACGACGAGACTTAAAAAGCTAATTATGTAACTGTTGTATACAATACGTTTTCTACGAGTCAGCTAAACTAATTAAACAAACTTTGTATCTATTCAAAATCTAAGCCCTGCTGAAACGAAGTGCAGCCAACGGCTTTTTCTTTTTTATGCGTTGATGTCTTTTAATTTTGGCTTTCTAATGGCGGCGTCTTATTGGTCGAATACATTTTAGTTCAGTAAAGGCGCCACGTTATTGGTCGAATTTATTTTAGCTGTCTATATAGTTGTTAAATGTTGAGTTGGGACCTCCATAGTAAAAAAGTATGTGATTTAAGTTTGGTGTACGTAGTCTTACATCAAATATTGAAGACGACGAGTATAAAATAGTATTTTATGCAATCGTTATATAATGTATGCTTTTTCAGTCGAGTACCACGTTTAGGCCACCAAGCTTGCTGAGTGGTCTAATTAACGTACGAGACTTAAAAAGCTAATTATATAACAATTCTATACAATACTTTTTCTACGAGTCCACTGGACTAATTAAAAAAAAACTAGGTACTTATCTATTGAAAACGAAGTGCAACCAACGGCTTTTTCTTTTTTATGCGTTGATGTATAGACATCCCATAGGACGCCGTCATGAGAAAGTCAAAAGGTAAATAGTACCTTTTGACTTCCTCATGACGGCGTCCTATTTGTCAAATACATTATAGTTCAGTAAAGGCGCCACATGATTGGTCAATTTCATTTTAGTTGTCTCAACAGTTATGAAATGATGAGTTGGGAGCTCCATAGTAAAAAGTATGTGATTTAAGTTTGATGTACAAAGTCTTAATTCAAACATTAAGGTCGACGAGTATAAAAAATATTTTTTAAGTGCTGGCAACCCTAGCGTCGATTGGCCTGCACGAGCGGGCAACGACCCGTGCGTTCAAGGTCGCTCCGTTGTTAAATGACGTCATGAAAAGCGTTAGGTGTAAGGTAGGTATTTTATTCAGACTTGAATATTTGTTTGTACAAGTAATATAATCTGTGGCCATAGTGAGGGCAGCGCGGGCGGGGTGCGCCGCGCGAGCCGGGCGCGGGAGCGGCGCCGGTTCTGCAGCCCCAGGCCTCAATTCTAGCCCGCGACGTTTCTAATCGCATGTCAACGAGAGACCAACCCGTTTCAACAAGCAACTCTTTTATACGATTTTGATTATTTCTTTATTTATATAGGAAGATCATCAGCTTCAATACTACACAGTAGCTTAAAACAGTAGCGACAGTGAGCTAATAACAGATCCTCACCGATAGCGTAATAAGTATGTAAAAAAGGTGAGCAAAAGCCAAACGAAAACACATCATCATGTCGATTGAATTAGATGTAATTTTACGTAGATATGCAATGTCGGCTATATTGAGACGGGTCTCAAGTGGGAGAAGATGGAATCTCCTACACAGATCCAAATACTTATTTGAGTATCAGTGAATACCTAATTTGAAGCAAAGAAACTTTAAAAACTTCTTCTGGATTTTTTCCAATCTCGTTACATGGCATTTGCAACGAGGATTCCAGACCTGAGATGCATATTCCAAGGAACTCCTAACAAGGGCATAATATAGAAACTTTAATGTTATAGCCCGTTTAAAATCCCTTGAACAAGGAAACAGAAAACCTAGTGATTTTGATGCTCTAGATATGACATTATCAATATGGTTATTAAAAAGAAGTTTAGGATCATGTAAGATACCAAGCGCGGCTATCACACGACGGCGCGCGAGCTCTCGTGTTTTCTCGCACTATGCGTCTCTCTCTTAATAGAACACTTAGAAAGGGAGTATAGTGCGAGAAAAATCGAGAGTATGTCGCGGCCGTCTCATGATAGCCGGGCAAGTCCCGTACAGCAACCTCGCGTTGTAAATATTGACCCTTGAACGAGAGTGCATTAATTTAACGAGTAAAAGTTACTATGTACATTAAGGTCCAGGCGATAGAGTGAGCAGTAACCATCCAATCTGGATAAGTACCTTTGAAGTGCATCTGCTTCACGCTGCGATGACACAGTAGCTAAAATGTTCATGTCATCTGCGAAGCAAAGCAGCCTTGACGTGAGAAAACAACGAGCAATATCATTTACGTAAATAACATCTTTTTTCACACCTTTCATTCGGAAAAGTAAGTTTTGCTCCACGACGAGAGGGACCAAAACGCTACTTTTCTGTTCAAGCTACTTTTTTAATTTATACATTGTCATTGGAACATTTGTACGCAATGTGCCAATTGAACACAGATGTTAATAAAATAATCGATTGTAATTTCATCGTAGTCGATTCAAAACGAACATATTTCATGTTTTAAATATTTCGTAATATTTAAATATTAGTAATAAAAATTAAGATAATTTAGATATAATTTAACAATAGCTTTTTTTAAATTTCCTCATAGTCGGTGTGAAAAATAGTATGTGTCACTCGGTAGCAAAATAATTTTCGTCTCGGGCGTAAACACTTGTATCCCTCACTACGCTCAGGATCCTACAATAGAATCCCTCGCTACGCTCAGGATTCTATTGTAGGATCCCTCGCTACGTTCAGGATTCAATACACCGCCCTCGCCGTAAATATACTATTTTGCTCCCTTGTGACACAAATAACTATTTTAGATTAGGCAACTTTTTTGAATTTTTAGAAATACTTTGCAGTACTTAATTATGTAGCTGTAACAAGATGCAAAAGCGCTGTGATTTGGTTGGGCTTCAGCTCACTTATTTTTTACGTAATTATTAAGCTATCGGTGAGGATCTGTTATAAGTTCACTGTCACTACTGTTTTAAGCTACTGTGTAGTATTTAAATTGATGTGCTTCTTATACAAATAACGCATGCGAAGAATTATCCGATTTAACTATTGTGTATATGAATATGTGGCACGGTTGTTTTTTTTTATTTATTTAATTAAATGGTCTTAAATTATGTTTTCACGCCACTGCTCGGAAATGTGGCAAAATATCGTCAGAAACAGACTTCAAAGCAGTCGACACGCGAGCATAATTATGATCTTTAATTAGGTACTTCATTTTGACTTTTAATTATAAATTATCTGCAATTTCCTCGCCGTAGGCGTGAAAAGCACTATGTAATGTCTCAGCCAAAAGTGCAATAGATGGACTCGTCTCCTTCGAGGTCCTCACCTGCGGCTCGGACCTCGAACCTACTCGTCCATCTATTGCCTACTTTCTAGCCTTTACAACAATGTACTATTCCCATGTATTAATAAGTAAGTTCCAATTTAATTTCCATCATGGTATGACATTTTGAGCCCCAACCACCCAGTTCTTTTGTTTGGTTGCGAGAGAGGATTTGGTGTTTGTTGAAATGTAAGAGGTGTGTGGTGTGGTGTATGTATGTGTGTGTATGCAGGGTGCTCGCGGAGGCGTGGCACGAGACGGGCGAGCTGCGCGCGGGGCTGGCGCAGGAGGCGGCGTGGCTGGACGGGCTGGAGCGGCGCCTGCGCACGCGCGCGCGCCCCGCCGACGCCGAGGAGCTGTCCGCGCAGCTCTACGTGAGTACTGGGCCGGGCGCCAGGCGCCAGGCGCCAGGGCTGCTCGTCCCATCATTACCCACCATCCTACTAATATTATAAATGCCAAACTTTACGTTTCTTACTCAAACACCCTTAAACGGCTCAACCGAGTTGGATGAAATATTTTACCGAGTTGGACAGAAGATATTTTATAGCCTGGATCAAAATATGGGATAGTATGTATCCCGGGTCCACGCAGACGAAGTTGCGGGCGGAAGCTAGTAAATATATTTCAAAAATAGTTCAGACACCTCAAAGCATCTCGGTGAATTAGGAAGGATGAACTCTTCATACGAAATTGAATCAGATTCGGATTTCCCTCAAGTAAAACACCCAGAAAACTAGTTATTGTTTACAGCGATGGACTTGGAAGCTTGAAACATGTATAATGTGAATGGTATGCACATGCAGGACCTGGAGAGCTACATGCGCAACCACTCGTCCCTGCGGCTGGCGCGCATCCAGGACGTGGGCCGGCAGCTGGCCGACGCGCACATCATGGCCGGCTGGATCCGCGCCGAGACGCGCGCGCTGCAGGACCGCTGGGACACGCTGCGGGCAGAGGTATCACCTTCAACACCTTCTAGCTCTAAATGTAAACCCTCTACACTGTCTGCTATTTCCTCTACGTCATTTACGATGGGGCGCAGAACCGGACGTCAGGTGTATTGGTGTGAAATATTTTGTGTGCTAGTTTCGTTAGTGTGGACACTTCCTCATTTGCTTCCATCGTGGTTATTTGCGCAGGCGGTGGCCCGCACCAGCACGCTCGAGGGCGCGGCGCGCGAGGCGGCGCAGTCGGAGGTGGGCGTGGACCGGCTGCAGCAGTGGCTGCGGCACGCGCAGGCTCGCCTCCGGGACAAGGACGACGAGGAACACCAGGTCATCTTGCTTTTGGAACCTTACTACTTACAAAGGAGAAACTACTCTCTGTTTTGCCTCCGCTGATATGGACAATGTTGACCCACCTAGGCATTGAGACTTGGTATTAACTGAACGTTAACTTTGCAGGATTTAGTGGAACAGCTAGAAACGCAGCGAGAATCACTAAAAGAGATCGAGGCGCAAGTAGAAGCCTACCGCACTGCGGGGCGGCCCGAGGCGGCCGAGCGCCTGCAACACCAACTAGACCTGCTGCGCGTGAGTGCACAGACAGACACAATTCAGCTCCTCCTTCATCTTATTTTGGACTGTCTTGGTTGCATTTTGAAAAAGCTCGGTATTACCAAATTTCAAGACACGTATCCGATTACTTGATTGATTGAAATTCTGGAGCTGTCCGAAGGCAACTATCAAACGATTCGTGTTTTTAAGCGCATCTCTCTGTCTATACTAGTCGCGAGCTTACGAGCGACCTTCGGGCCTTGTACACCTGCCATGTTGCCTGCTCTGTTGCGGCGATCTGTCTGTTTTGATCGGGAGCTCCTGGAATTTTACCCCTCCTTCATGTTTGCAGCGGCAGTTGGAAGAGTGCGCCGAACGTTTGTCGTCTTCGGGCTCCCCCGGGGCTGACGACGAAGACAACAGCTTAGAGAGCCGACTGTCGCGCGCCATGCGCACGCTGCGGGGCGTGCAGGCGGGCGCCGACCGCGAGCTGGCGCTCGACTCGGCGCAGCCTGACGCCGTGCGCGCCGTGCTGCGCCGCTGTCTGGTGAGTGTTCTGTCTGTAGACAACAGCCTGGAGGCCGACTGCCGCGCGCCATGCGCACGCTGCGGGGCGTGCAGGCGGGCGCCGACCGCGAGCTGGCGCTCGACTCGGCGCAGCCTGACGCCGTGCGCGCCGTGCTGCGCCGCTGTCTGGTGAGTGTTCTGTCTGTAGACAACAGCCTGGAGGCCGACTGCCGCGCGCCATGCGCACGCTGCGGGGCGTGCAGGCGGGCGCCGACCGCGAGCTGGCGCTCGACTCGGCGCAGCCTGACGCCGTGCGCGCCGTGCTGCGCCGCTGTCTGGTGAGTGTTCTGTCTGTAGACAACAGCCTGGAGGCCGACTGCCGCGCGCCATGCGCACGCTGCGGGGCGTGCAGGCGGGCGCCGACCGCGAGCTGGCGCTCGACTCGGCGCAGCCTGACGCCGTGCGCGCCGTGCTGCGCCGCTGTCTGGTGAGTGTTCTGTCTGTAGACAACAGCCTGGAGGCCGACTGCCGCGCGCCATGCGCACGCTGCGGGGCGTGCAGGCGGGCGCCGACCGCGAGCTGGCGCTCGACTCGGCGCAGCCTGACGCCGTGCGCGCCGTGCTGCGCCGCTGTCTGGTGAGTGTTCTGTCTGTAGACAACAGCCTGGAGGCCGACTGCCGCGCGCCATGCGCACGCTGCGGGGCGTGCAGGCGGGCGCCGACCGCGAGCTGGCGCTCGACTCGGCGCAGCCTGACGCCGTGCGCGCCGTGCTGCGCCGCTGTCTGGTGAGTGTTCTGTCTGTAGACAACAGCCTGGAGGCCGACTGCCGCGCGCCATGCGCACGCTGCGGGGCGTGCAGGCGGGCGCCGACCGCGAGCTGGCGCTCGACTCGGCGCAGCCTGACGCCGTGCGCGCCGTGCTGCGCCGCTGTCTGGTGAGTGTTCTGTCTGTAGACAACAGCCTGGAGGCCGACTGCCGCGCGCCATGCGCACGCTGCGGGGCGTGCAGGCGGGCGCCGACCGCGAGCTGGCGCTCGACTCGGCGCAGCCTGACGCCGTGCGCGCCGTGCTGCGCCGCTGTCTGGTGAGTGTTCTGTCTGTAGACAACAGCCTGGAGGCCGACTGCCGCGCGCCATGCGCACGCTGCGGGGCGTGCAGGCGGGCGCCGACCGCGAGCTGGCGCTCGACTCGGCGCAGCCTGACGCCGTGCGCGCCGTGCTGCGCCGCTGTCTGGTGAGTGTTCTGTCTGTAGACAACAGCCTGGAGGCCGACTGCCGCGCGCCATGCGCACGCTGCGGGGCGTGCAGGCGGGCGCCGACCGCGAGCTGGCGCTCGACTCGGCGCAGCCTGACGCCGTGCGCGCCGTGCTGCGCCGCTGTCTGGTGAGTGTTCTGTCTGTAGACAACAGCCTGGAGGCCGACTGCCGCGCGCCATGCGCACGCTGCGGGGCGTGCAGGCGGGCGCCGACCGCGAGCTGGCGCTCGACTCGGCGCAGCCTGACGCCGTGCGCGCCGTGCTGCGCCGCTGTCTGGTGAGTGTTCTGTCTGTAGACAACAGCCTGGAGGCCGACTGCCGCGCGCCATGCGCACGCTGCGGGGCGTGCAGGCGGGCGCCGACCGCGAGCTGGCGCTCGACTCGGCGCAGCCTGACGCCGTGCGCGCCGTGCTGCGCCGCTGTCTGGTGAGTGTTCTGTCTGTAGACAACAGCCTGGAGGCCGACTGCCGCGCGCCATGCGCACGCTGCGGGGCGTGCAGGCGGGCGCCGACCGCGAGCTGGCGCTCGACTCGGCGCAGCCTGACGCCGTGCGCGCCGTGCTGCGCCGCTGTCTGGTGAGTGTTCTGTCTGTAGACAACAGCCTGGAGGCCGACTGCCGCGCGCCATGCGCACGCTGCGGGGCGTGCAGGCGGGCGCCGACCGCGAGCTGGCGCTCGACTCGGCGCAGCCTGACGCCGTGCGCGCCGTGCTGCGCCGCTGTCTGGTGAGTGTTCTGTCTGTAGACAACAGCCTGGAGGCCGACTGCCGCGCGCCATGCGCACGCTGCGGGGCGTGCAGGCGGGCGCCGACCGCGAGCTGGCGCTCGACTCGGCGCAGCCTGACGCCGTGCGCGCCGTGCTGCGCCGCTGTCTGGTGAGTGTTCTGTCTGTAGACAACAGCCTGGAGGCCGACTGCCGCGCGCCATGCGCACGCTGCGGGGCGTGCAGGCGGGCGCCGACCGCGAGCTGGCGCTCGACTCGGCGCAGCCTGACGCCGTGCGCGCCGTGCTGCGCCGCTGTCTGGTGAGTGTTCTGTCTGTAGACAACAGCCTGGAGGCCGACTGCCGCGCGCCATGCGCACGCTGCGGGGCGTGCAGGCGGGCGCCGACCGCGAGCTGGCGCTCGACTCGGCGCAGCCTGACGCCGTGCGCGCCGTGCTGCGCCGCTGTCTGGTGAGTGTTCTGTCTGTAGACAACAGCCTGGAGGCCGACTGCCGCGCGCCATGCGCACGCTGCGGGGCGTGCAGGCGGGCGCCGACCGCGAGCTGGCGCTCGACTCGGCGCAGCCTGACGCCGTGCGCGCCGTGCTGCGCCGCTGTCTGGTGAGTGTTCTGTCTGTAGACAACAGCCTGGAGGCCGACTGCCGCGCGCCATGCGCACGCTGCGGGGCGTGCAGGCGGGCGCCGACCGCGAGCTGGCGCTCGACTCGGCGCAGCCTGACGCCGTGCGCGCCGTGCTGCGCCGCTGTCTGGTGAGTGTTCTGTCTGTAGACAACAGCCTGGAGGCCGACTGCCGCGCGCCATGCGCACGCTGCGGGGCGTGCAGGCGGGCGCCGACCGCGAGCTGGCGCTCGACTCGGCGCAGCCTGACGCCGTGCGCGCCGTGCTGCGCCGCTGTCTGGTGAGTGTTCTGTCTGTAGACAACAGCCTGGAGGCCGACTGCCGCGCGCCATGCGCACGCTGCGGGGCGTGCAGGCGGGCGCCGACCGCGAGCTGGCGCTCGACTCGGCGCAGCCTGACGCCGTGCGCGCCGTGCTGCGCCGCTGTCTGGTGAGTGTTCTGTCTGTAGACAACAGCCTGGAGGCCGACTGCCGCGCGCCATGCGCACGCTGCGGGGCGTGCAGGCGGGCGCCGACCGCGAGCTGGCGCTCGACTCGGCGCAGCCTGACGCCGTGCGCGCCGTGCTGCGCCGCTGTCTGGTGAGTGTTCTGTCTGTAGACAACAGCCTGGAGGCCGACTGCCGCGCGCCATGCGCACGCTGCGGGGCGTGCAGGCGGGCGCCGACCGCGAGCTGGCGCTCGACTCGGCGCAGCCTGACGCCGTGCGCGCCGTGCTGCGCCGCTGTCTGGTGAGTGTTCTGTCTGTAGACAACAGCCTGGAGGCCGACTGCCGCGCGCCATGCGCACGCTGCGGGGCGTGCAGGCGGGCGCCGACCGCGAGCTGGCGCTCGACTCGGCGCAGCCTGACGCCGTGCGCGCCGTGCTGCGCCGCTGTCTGGTGAGTGTTCTGTCTGTAGACAACAGCCTGGAGGCCGACTGCCGCGCGCCATGCGCACGCTGCGGGGCGTGCAGGCGGGCGCCGACCGCGAGCTGGCGCTCGACTCGGCGCAGCCTGACGCCGTGCGCGCCGTGCTGCGCCGCTGTCTGGTGAGTGTTCTGTCTGTAGACAACAGCCTGGAGGCCGACTGCCGCGCGCCATGCGCACGCTGCGGGGCGTGCAGGCGGGCGCCGACCGCGAGCTGGCGCTCGACTCGGCGCAGCCTGACGCCGTGCGCGCCGTGCTGCGCCGCTGTCTGTCTCCCTTTCTTTCGTTTGTCCTCTCTAGGGTACCATTGGGTGATTTGCTTGCTCCATTTGTTCGCACCTCGAATTATATGACCAGCTCACTTCCATTTGAGCCTTTTTATTTTATTTTATTTATTTATTTATTTATTTATTTATTTATACAGGAAGATCATCAGCTTAAATATTACACAGTAGCTTAAACCAGTAGTGACAGTGAGCTAATAACAGATCCTCACCGATAGCGTGATGAATATGTAAAAAATAAGTGAGCAAAAACCAAACGAAAACACAGCGCTTTTGCGTCTTGACACGGCTACATAATTTAAGTACTTATATCTAAATAGACTAAAAAGAAGTGTTACCTACCTAAACCATTTCCCTACCTCTGCCGAAAAATTGACGAGATAAGCGTCGTCTTACTAAAGGAACACTTGCACTGAATAGGTCCAGGTCGTCAAACCTCTGAAACACCTCATTCAAGCCGTTGCTCGCTCTGATCATAAAACTATTTTGCCTATAGTTAGTGGATGATAATGGCACGGATAGTGGCGGCTTACGCCGAGCTCTACTGGGTATACGGATGTTCAATTTACCAAGTAAGGTGGGGCTGTCGATTAAATTCGATGCAACTTTAACTAGGTATGTAATGTCGGCTATATTTCGACGGGTCTCAAGTGGGAGAAGATGGAATCTCCTGCACAGGTCCAAATACTTATTTGAGTCGTAGCGAATACCTAATTTGAAGCAAAGAAACTTTAAAAACTTCTTCTGGATATTTTCCAATCTCGTTACATAGCATTTGTAACGAGGATTCCAGACCTGAGATGCATATTCCAAGGTACTCCTAACAAGGGTATAATATAAAGTCTTAAAAGTTTTAGCCCGTTTAAAATCCCTTGAACAACGAAACAAAAACCTAGTGATTTAGATGCTCTAGATATGACATTATCAATATGGTTATTAAAAAGAAGTTTAGGATCATGTAAGATGCCCAGGTCCCGTACAGCAATCTCGCGTTGCAAGGATTGACCCTTGAGTTGATAGTCGAACGAGAGTGTATTAATTTTACGAGTAAAAGTAACTACCGAGCATTTAGAGGGATTAAGGTCCAGGTGATTGAGTGAGCAGTAATCATCCAGTCTGGATAAGTCGCTTTGAAGTGCATCTGCTTCACGCTGCGACGACACAGAAGCAAAAATCTTCATGTTATCTGCGAAGCAAAGCAGCCTTGATGTGAAAAAACAACTATTAATATCATTCACGTAAATAACAAAAAGCAACGGGCCAAGCAAAGAACCTTGCGGCACGCCGCTAGGGACACTAACCCAGCTAGAGATGTAATTACTCACGACAACAGCCTGAGTACGATTGTCAATATAGGACGAAAACCACCTGAGCAAATCTCCTCTAATGCCGATGCACTCCAGTTTGTATAAAAGACGCTTGTGGTTTATGCGATCAAATGCCTTGCTGTAATCAGTGTAAATGACGTCAACTTGCCGACCGCTATCCATAGATGATGTTAAAAAGTCATTGAAAATAACCAAGTTGGAGACGGTTGATCTAGCTGGCAGAAAACCGTGTTGAGATTCATCAAGGGAATGGCGAACAGCTGCATAAACCTGAGTGTGAATAGTTTTTTCAAACACTTTTGAAATGATACATAATTTGGAAATCGGTCTGTAATTAGTTGCCTCAATTTTCGACCCTTTCTTGTGAACAGGTGTGATAAAAGCTGATTTCCACAGGCTGGGCACTTTACACTCGCGCAACGATTTCTTGAATAATAACGATATCGGCATTGCTAAGGTTTTAGCACAGCCAGTTAAAAATACAGCCGGCAAGTGGTCTGGGCCCGCAGATTTCGCAGGGTCGAGTTTGAGCAGCATGCTACATACAACGTCCTGGTCGATTTCAATTGTACATATATCAGACACTAGGTTGGTTTCAGTAGCGTGTGGTAGGCAGTTCAGAGTGTCCGCACTACAAGCGGCACTGCAAGGGTCGGCACTCAAGAAAGTGGACTGAAAATAATCAGAAAAAAGATTGCAAATAGCATTACCAGTATTGGCGGAAACGCCATCGTAGTTTAAGTTACAAGGCATTACATTCGAAGACGAGCGCGTTTTAATAAAACCCCAAAAATGCTTAGAATTTTTTTCGATCGCGGATTCAACAGACGAGACATAGGCAAGGTAGCATTTGTCCTCGAGCATTTTCACCCTACTACGCAACAATTTGAAGGACTGGGCGTCGCAAAGGTTATGATATGTCTTGAATTTACGGTAATAAAAAAAAAAGTACTTTATTTCAGACCAATTGATCCATAGTGTGTTAGTAACAAGTGACTTAAGACTAATTAAATTTGGTTAGTAACACAAGTATAAAAAGAGAGTTCTTAAATAACAAATTGGGCAACGCCCTTAATCTGCCCAATCCAGTAAGACAGGATTGGACAGTCAAACCTCCACGATAATGCCTGTAGAATGCTGTTGGCACTTGCTCTCACCCTGGCTAATAGCGAGGCTATCTTTTTTCGTACTTATACTGTTCTTTTATAGTACGTTTTAAGGCTGGCGAGTACCATTTAGGGTATGAGTCCGGTTTACATATTTGGGAAGGCACATATTTATCTCGGACATTGACGACCACTGAGTAAAAATAATCGACACACTCATCCAATGTTTTTGAAGTGAAGTTTTTGGTTGAGTAATCCCATACTTTTGTAATACATCTTCATTATTGAATAAAATTTTGCGACAATTATATATATTATATCTAAAATTACGAACATCGTCCAAAATTGCAGCACTTTTTGTCTTGTGATGTCTTCCGTCTCTGACTATACTTATACGCTTTGTCTAATTTTCCCTGTTTAATAAAGTTTTCAATATGATTTCATGCTTCAGATATGTCTTGAGCCTTTGCTTCTGCACTTTAATGTTATTTGTGAGGTACTTGTATTTCTCTATGCTATCTTCATTCACTCCATTCCTTACGCTTCTTCTTTCAATCATCAAATGTATGATATCTGTGGTTAACCATTTGTTTCGTGGTGTGATCTTTTCTTTACCCATTGTTTCGTCAGCGGCTTACCTTTGTTTTACCAAAAAAAATTGAAAAATTATCACTTCCCAAAACATTTTTCGTCGAATTTCATTTGCCAAATTAACACTCGACAAATAATTCTTACGCAAACCTTATGTTTGGCATATTCATGTTTAGGCAATATCTTGTTTACCAACTGTTGATTTGACCAAATTTCATTCAGTCAAATATGTTAGTTGGCATAATATGTTTTAACCAAAACAAAATAAGGCAGATGATTTGTATCGTCAATATTTAATTGACCATTTCTATTGCGTCGGTTAATCAGCAGAGGAACTCTTCAATGACAATTCGTTTGCATCTTCATTTCAATGGTCTATGAGATACACAATAAAATAACAACTTTTTTTTGTTATGTGGGAAGGGAAAATGAATTTGTGTAGAGGTCGCAATTCTAAGCTAACCGTCAGCGTGTCGGCGTCACCCCGCTTCGCGGGGTGCCTATTTCCGCTCTAAGGGACACAAGCTAACCCTAACCTAACCTACCAAATAATACAATTGTTACGATTGTTTGTTTTTTTTACTGCTATGAGGCTTCGCCCCCCGAGCCGCCCTTTTTTGGCTGCCCTAACCTAATTTAACGCTTTTGCCTACCGACCTACTTAGCCGTGCATTTTTTTATTTAAGGGACCGTGCCGTTTTATTAATAGTATTTTGGTAAAATGTCGTAACCCAAACAATTGTGATTTTTGTCTATTTATAGTTTGCCATAACATTAACTTGACGAAATGTTTATTGTCTATTGTTTTTTTTGCTTTTGCTAAGCATTTGCTAAAATATCACATGCCATAATGTAATTTTTCGTAATAATATTTTGCTGAATAAAAATTTGACGTAATGAAAATATTCGTATTAAAATTGTGCCAAAGTTTGCATTGGAAAACAAAATAGTTGCTAAAATTTGTTCAGGGAAATGAGTTTTGACCAAAGTAAATTTGGTAAAACAACTGGATCCCTTCGTCAGCACTAGTCCTTAGTATATCTCTAATGTTATTCCAACGGCTTTCTATAGTTTCTATTTCTATGTTGTCTAATATATCTGTCTTATACTGTTGTAGTTTAAATCCTAACTTATTGCTATATTGCACTCTATAATTGCTATCTATTTCTTTAAGCTTATTGAGATCGATTCTTTTTGGTATGTTCCTTCTTATAGGCCTCTTGCTTTCAAAGTTGAAGACGCTGACTAGAAGATTGTGGTCGGTATTGATGTCTGCACCGGGCATTGTTTAACATGATTTGATTTGCTGCCGGTAATGGTGTTTTATTATGATAAAGTCTAATTAATATCTTCCAATATCTCCAGGCATTTTCCATGTTCATTGGTAATTCGCCCTATTTTTTTTGCACATTCCAACATTATAGTATTCGCTATTCGAATGGAAAATGTATACTTATCGTTATACAAGTGGGTGAACGCGGTCGTACGGAAATAGTTACACAGTATGCAACTAATCCATTGGGGCGAGAACTATGTCCTAATCTCCGGTGTGTATCAGGTTCGTGAAGGTGTCCTTGCGTCTTTCACCGCCGGCAGCCGCTAGCCGGCGTGCAGTCGTTAGGGAGATAGCCAGTGAGCTGCACTGTGTCAGACTAAAGTCCTTCAGGCTTGTATATTGATATAATTGTTTTCCACATACCTATTTGGAGACATAGCCGAAGGCCGCTGTAAAAAGAATTTGAGACCGGAAGGGATTTTCGTTCTTCGCTGCGAGAAACACCCAATATAAACTGGAGATCATGAAGTTTACTTTGACAGCGTATACCTTGACAACTATAGATTTACAGGTTTTTTTCGTTGAAAGGGTCAAACGACATTAATAGCCGAAGTAATTAATGTACGTCTGACGATGTGGCAGTCAGTGTTAAAGTTTGCAGTCTGAAACGCTACGCAAAAATATTGAAACTAGAAGAGTTGTTAATCTCTCGAAGTGTGAGTGTGTGGACGGCGTGTTGCGCAGGCCGCGCGCCGCGGCGCACCGGTCGCCGGCGCCCGTGAGTCTATTCATGCCCGTCACGCCACTCACAATGCGTCCACCATAATAGAGCCGCGGCCCAATGTCACTGCTATGCCATTCATATGGTAAATAGCCTCGAAAAGATCAAACATCTGATGTAACTTTAACATGTTATTTGACCGATGGCAGTCATAATTACGAGTAAATCAGCAACTTGTTATGAAACGCTCTGTGGGTTTAAGTTGGTAGGGAACACTTCACTTGCAAATCACGTCACAATGTTCACTCACACTCTCAGGTTTAGTTTTTTATGTTTATTGATTTTAAAAATCTACAGAATATATATAATAATTTGAAGTGTGATATACAATACATATTCCTAGACTATGTAAATGAGTAGTAGTAGGAAAACTACTAATTAAGTTAACCATATTGTATCAACAGCTGTTGGTTCTCCGAATAGTAAATAAATAAATTTCGTAAAAAATAGTTAGTAGTAATTTAAAAATATTTTATTGTTGTGTCAGATGAAACGAGGCAAGAAACGTCGCAGTATACCGACAAACTTTGCAGACACTAAATTGTTATTGCTGATTAGTAATTATCAAATAAATCTGGACTAAAAAGGCGCTTACTAACAACTGTACACCACTTTATTGTCAAGGCATATTAAGCATTGTTTAATTCGTATTTAAAGGTTACTGTAGCTATGTTAACACTTTCGCAACCAGACTAAGCCGGGTTGCACCGACCTACGATTACAGACCGATCAACGTTAAATATGGCGCTGACAGCTGTCATTCCATAGAAACTTGTCAATACAGATTTTAACGAACACCGCTTAGGATTACAGACGGTTTGGTGCAACCCTCCCTAAAAGTGGAACAATTCACCAGGAACCGACATAATTCGCTAGGTGTGTAAGTTCATACTACTGCCCGCCTAGCGCCTAGGCGGGTTCTTGGTTGCGAACGTCTTAATATCATAATTCATTTATTATTAAAAACGTATTTTACAGAAATAATGGCTTAATACTAAAATATTATATATTAAGGGATACAATTTTATGAGGGCCTGAACTAGGATACCCTGTGTTTCAGGCAGTAGGATAGATCAGTATAACTATTTTACACATAGGTACATGCAAACCATAAAAATCTACGTTTAAATAAAGTACAAAACTTAAGTAACTATTACAATGTATTTATTCTATTTACATAGATATTAGATTCATTTTAGAACAATAAATAGATTCTCTGTGTCTTCGTACGACATTTTTTGAAGGGCATCTCGGAGAGTTTTCTTACATTTAGCATAGACGAGAGAGTATAGATCTAACTTGGCATTTAACCTGTTGTAAAGGAACGGACCCAAGAAAACGTAAAATCTGGAGGAGAACACACATTTCCTATGTGCATTTCGGGTACAAACAATATCTTTTCGTCTATTTTTGCCGTGTTCAGCATTGTACGGGGTTGCGGAGTGCTGTTTTAATATTGTGCTCATTATAAATAGTTGTTGAACAGTAAGCACTTCACATGACGCATAGAGAAGGTTAGTAGGGTAGAGGAAAGAGCGGAATGTGGATACTTTAAGGACAGCTCTTTGGGCTCTTTCTAGTTTTGGCTATACCACCCCATGACGAAATGCAGTATGTTAGTATCGATTGGCATATCGCAAAATATACTTGCTTGATTAAACGTGATTCCGCGATCGAGCGAAGTTTTTTGAAAGCAAACATTAGCTTCCGAACTCTATTGCACAAAGCTTCGATATGTGGCTTGAATGAGAGATACTCGTCAATTATAATTCCCAAATATTTTGTTTTAGAAGTGCTATTTATCGCTGGGCATATACATCGGCTATCAGTAGAGTTCTGACAATTATGTGCATAGAGCTTATGATTGCTTGTGGTCAATGTGGATTTGCGCATGGAAAACTTTATAAAGTTAGTCTTTTCCGAGTTAAGTGTTAGTAGGTTGATCCTGAAGCCAGTTAGTTACAACATTAAGTCCGTGCTTGCATACGTATATACATCATTTGTTGATTTTGCAAAGAAAAGTAGGACAGTGTCGTCAGCGTAGGAAATAATTTTACCACTGTCTATTTTTAGATTACACAGGTCATTTATATAAATTAAAAATAATGTGGAAGATAAAATGCTCCCTTGAGGGACCCCAAAAGAGGTATTTTTTAGGTCATCGCTGATCACGTTGTCTATTTTGACGCACTGAGTACGCCCATCAAGGTAGTCTGCAAAGAGTTTGAGCTGGATTCCTCTTATACCAAGCGCTTCTAGTTTAAACAGTAGGGTGGACGTGGAAACCGTATCGAAAGCTTTGGCAAGATCCAGGAATATCCCAATTGGCTGATTACCCTTGTCGATTTCCTGGACTACGTAGTGAGTCAATTCATGTACGGCATCGGCTGTGGTTAACTTGGACCTAAAACCAAACTGATTCTTTGAAAAAATTGCGTTTTTCTAAATATTGGACGAGTCTACTATTGATGATTTTTTCTAGTAATTTAGATGTTGATGGTAATATAGAAATAGGTCTGTAATTTGTTATTTGTGCTTTATTGCCAGATTTGTAGATAGGAACGACAATGGATTTTTTCAGACATTTGGGAAAGACTCCTTCAGAGAGGCACTTTTGTAAAGCATGGGTAAGGGGTGGAACCAGGATGTGCCTGAAATCCTTTAGAATTTTGTTTGAGATGCTATCCCAACCAACAGCGGAAAAGTTTTTTAAGCCCATGATGAGTCTGTCTACCTCAGCTTCGTAATTAGTCAAACTGAAACATTTAGTTAAGTTTAGTTTGAGTTTGTTTGTTTGTCTGTGCGGTGCAATGTGGTGTCATGGTGTGATTTCCGCGTGGCTCGCGTGCGGCGCCCGTCGTCGCGCCGTTGCAAGGATTCTCCGGCGAACTATGAAACCGTTGGTAGGAGGCATTCGATGTGCTATACAAAATACACTTTCTTTAAAAGATATTTTCCGCGATTAGGCGTTCGATAAAGCCATTCATTATATTGCTTGTTTTTACAGTAGCACGCATTATTTATGATTTTTTCAATATAATATACACACTTGTAATATATTATACAGACACTCCCTTTTCAAACGGTCGATCGTGCGGGGGACAAGAAATGTAGTCCTATGATTATTCATAGCATTCCTCCTCCTATGAGCTTGCAATTATTCTGCCATTATAAAACGTTCCCCAACCCGCGACATGGCAAAAGGAAGTAAAATGCCACGTCCCCTAGAGTCGTGGCTCCCTGGTGTGTCCGCGCTAATCTCGGCTAAGCCGGCACGCGAGCGCAGCCTCCGCCGGCAGTCGCGGGGAAGCAGTGCTCACACACGGTGCCTAGGGAAGGGCCTTGCCCAGCGCTCGATCACTGTGGGATTCGCGTCATCACCCCAGACTACAGTCCCCTATTTCATCGACAAACGGCTCATCGAATGTATTGTTTCGAAAAAAAAAACATTTTACAAAAATATTTATCCAAACGGCACCTACTTAACTAATCGCGTATAATTAATAAAATTATCTTTGGGATGTGTCACAACATCCTTAGCCACGGGACGACTAATAATGTGTGAGAATATCAATACTTGGAAAAATCATTTTACTGAAACTGTTAACTTTTTCGGTACAGCAGCGGCAATTGTGTAGTTTGGTCATTAGGTTAGGTTTAACACGTCACATGTTTACTGTTTCTGAAAATAAATAGTTTCTATGAAATTAAAAATCTGCCAAACATACATTGTATGAGTCATTAGTCGGTAAAGCAAGGTCGAACGGGACCTGTGTCGGCGCGCGGCGGCGCGGCCCACCCTCACGACGGACCATGGAGTGGGACGCGCTTTACCTGAGCCTGGTGCTTGCGCTGGCCGTGGGCAAGTGCCTCGTGAGTTGGAAATCGTTTATGCCGTCAGGGTTTATTATGTTACTAATCATAATTCTGTTGTTGCCTTATTTCTTGATGGAATTGTTTGAGTTTGTTTTGGCAATCATATAATTTAATAGCATGCATCGCTTTCTCGAATTGATGGTCGTCATTTACAGGATGCATTCTTGGAGGGGTTGCTATAGATCACGGGTTCCATCTAGCCTTGATCCTGACGTACAATCCTCGCTCGATTTTATTATAAATGCCATTATGGTTTTAAAAATGCATGTTGTCAAATTAAAATTGATTTCCGATATTTTCCCCAGAAATTCTACCGCACCCTGAGTGAGATCAAATCGGAGGTGGAGACGGTGATCAAGACGGGACGCAAGATGGCGGAGGAGGAGGGCGGGCGCGAGCTGTCGCCGCGGGTGGACGCGCTCAAGGAGCTGTACAACCGGCTCGGGGCGCAGGTGACCGAGGCCAAGACGCGGCTGGAGAACGCGCTGCTGACGGCGCGGGAGATGCACAACGACCTGGCCGCGCTCAGCGGCTGGCTGGCGGGGCTGGGCGCCGGCGTGGGCCGCCAGACGCTGGAGCTGGAGATGTCGCGCATGGAGGCCGTGCGCGACAAGCTCAACAACAACCACCAGGAGTACGCCAGGAGCTGCGACCCCGCGCACCTGGCCGAGCTGCGCGCGCAGGTCGACGAGATCAACGCGCGCTGGGAGCGGCTCAAGAAGCACGGGGTCACGAAGGACGACGACTCGCCGCAGAAGTTCCTGGAGCAGGTCGCGCGCGAACTGGGCAGCGCGAGCACGCTGACGGACGCCCAGCTGCGCGCGCTGCAGGGCGAGCTGCGCGCGCGCGCAGCCGGCGAGCCCGCGCTGCTGCGGCACCTGGACCAGCTGCTGGCCGACGCCGACGCCGCGGTCGCGGTGAGTGTGTGGCTTCTTCGTGGGGAACGCTTTGCTAGCTCGGTTTCCGATGTTCATTGCCTACTAGGAAGCTATTTGTAACAAAATAACAATCTTAGTGAGAGTGAAATCTAAAAAGCACTTATTTGTAACGATGAATTCCGGAAACTAGGCATTCACGGAGCCGACCTGATGCCCGTTTGCAAGGTTTGTGCGTTTTGGGATGCAAACGGCGCATCCAGGTTCGGCTCTCACATTTTCATCCATTGTACATTTCGTCCCTCCCCCGTACCCCCGCAGGTAAGTGGTTCCATCGGTTTTCGTCCCGCATTGTAAATTCGAGCTTGGATGTACGCACAAGTCGCGAGGAGCGCACGCAGCGCGAGCACGACCGCGCGACCCCGGTGTAGTGGCGTGGATTAACCGACTAAAAATACTAAAGGACTCACTGTAAATAACGTCACGCGTAGAGGCGGGTGTGGGCGGGCTCGTCAGCGGTGCTTAGCTGCCGGCTGTTGCAGGCGCCGAGCTACGAGAGCGTCTCGGACACCGTCAAGCGGCGGCTCGCGCCCTCGCCGCAGCCCGAGCGCCGCGAGCCCAAGCGCTCGCGCATCCCCCTGGCGCTGCGCAGCCCCGGGCCCGAGCGCCGCCAGCGGAGCCCCGGCGCCCTCTCCGCCGCCTCGCGCCCGGGGACCAGCACCTCCAACCTGCTGGCCGACAGCGAGCTGTTCCCGCAGATCTCCCGCGAGCCAGCTGCGCGCGAGGCCGGGCCGCACGTGGTGGCCGTGCGCGAGCGCGAGATCGTCAAGGCGAGCGTCAGTCCCGCGGAGGACGCGGCGGACGAGGAGGCGCTGCAGTTCGTGCCGCGGCGCGCGGTGGCGGTGGCGGTGGCGGTCGTGGACGAGACGACGCCCGAGAAGCGCCCGTCCGTGGACCTCGGCACGGAGCCTCAAACGTTCGTCATCGAAGTCAAGACGCTCGAGCAGCGCATGAAACCGACGCTAGGTATCTTGAAGCGCCGAAGCACTGATGACGAGAAACCTAAAAGTGTCAAGATAAACATGGCCGCGCCGGACGTGATTCCATCTTTAGAACCACAGGAAGGTACCAACACCCCCCCGCCGACGCCCATGGACGGCGCCACGCCTCAGTGTCCTCTCATGTTCGACCTAAGTCTGCGCCAGCACGCTGCGCAGCTCAACTTGCGTAGAGACGAGGTCAACGAATACTTAATCCTAGACGAAGTGCCACGCGAACAACCGGCGTTGCCGGAGCCCTCGGCCACTGATGAGCTTGCCACCCACGTGCCGGACCCCTCACCGGTCGAGCCAGAGAAAGAGAACGGGTCCGACGCAGCGAACCCGGAGAAGCCTGTCGAGTCTGTCGAAAAACCGACCGAACAGATCGTCGACGAGACAGAGTCTCATGATCTTACTGTGCCGAAATCCCCAGTAGAGCCACTGGAGCAAACAGATGAAGATAGGGAAGATCGCGACAGACCTCCTCAAGTCTCGCAGCCTGTGGACGCTACTCCCGAAGCCGAGGACAAATGTAGCGATGCCGCCGACGAAGTCATTTACTCTGAAGTGGAAGATACGCCTCAGGTAGATATCGTAGGGCCCGTTAGGTGATATTAAAACAGTTTTACACGTATGCTAGATTTTATGGTAGATATCGTTGGCTCTTTTCAATGAATCGTTCCATTGTAGTTCAAGAACGAAGACTCATCTAAACTGTCTAGTATGAAATCTAGCATACGTGTCTGTTGAAAATGTTGGCAGCCATTACGAATGAGCGCTCGTTGCAGTCGGCGCGGGGCCCGGAGCCGCTGTGCACGTCGACCCCGCTGAAGGAGACGCAGATGGAGGTGTCGGGCGGGAGGGAGCGGGACAGCAAGAGCCCCAGCCCGCGCCGCTCGCACATCCCGCTGAGTCGCGAGCGGCTGCGGCTGCACACGGACCGGCTGCAGGGGTCGGAGCCAGAGGTGAGTGGACCAGTGTGCTCTTTACTAGATGAATTAACCCTTTGTGACCGTAAACGAGTTGACTCTTTCAATTATACGTTGGGGAAGGATTAAGTGATGATTGTCCCCAAGTGAGAATACTGAAAGTACTAATTGGGTTTGTAATATATATTTTAGTGTATATGATTTGAGGATGAAGTAAGTTGAATCCTTTTGAGTACCTAGATTTTTAGTCACCTCATATAAATCGTTCATTAAAAAGAAGTTGAACTTATATGAAGTGGCAATGTATTTTCGCTTTAGTGCATTTTTTTGATTTGAATGACTAAGAATTAGAACGATGAATCGTAAAAGCATTGAAAACGTACGAGAATAAAGACGTGGAAAACTATTTATGGCATGTTATTGCACGTAGATGACATTTCGTTTTCCGGTGTGCTCTGAGTAATCCCCGTGTGCAGTCTCCCCCCCTGTCCCCGGTGTCGACGGGGTCTCGCGGCTCGCCGCCGCTGTCCCCGCTGTCCCCGCTGTCCCCGCTGTCCCCGCTGTCCCCGCTGTCGGCGCCGGACAGCCTGCTGGGCGCGCTGGGCGCGAGCGACCCCGAGCTGGAGGCCTACGAGGCGGAGGCCACGGCGGCCGCGCGCCGCATGGACGTGGCCATGCTCACCGTGGGCGCCGTCGACGCGGAGAAGGACCCCGGCAAGCGGCTCGAGGTACACACAACACACACACACACACACACACACACACACACACACACACACACACACACACACACACACAACATACCCACCCTTGTAGCGCGTCACACTCTTCTCAATGCCTCACTCATCGCAGTGGGCTCAGTCCCCTTAATGCCCCAATCATCACAGCGGGCCCTAACCCATTCGCCGCAACAATATAGTCCTTCAAATGCCGCCTGTTCGTTCCTTTGGAGCGGTATGCGACCCCACTCATGCATAACTAGATTAGGACGCTAACCACTCGCTTGAACGGGAAGCGAACGGAAATCTTCAAATTATGTCGCTGTTAATCACACTTGCCTTAACAAGCAATCGCAATTATTCGAGTGCCGATCAATTGAGCTATCATGGCGCATCATCTTATTTTATCTAGATGATGGCCTTTTCGGATGCACTTCGAACCAGTGGGATCTTTTGTGCATTTGCCATCTCCTGATGTCTACTCCCAACTTCGCTCCATCATTTCCACATAACGGATGATGCAGCTCAGCGGAAGTACCTCGAATTCCTTTGGTTGCGGATGACCATTACCAAAGTAATTCATTCTTTGTTTGGCAAGGGCATGACATTCACACAATAAGTGTTCCAGTCTCATCCTCCTCGCCATACATTCTACAGTCTAAACTGTCCGATAGTCCCATCTTGGTCAAGAGCTCCTGGGGCATCATACAAGACGCAACTATTTATGCGTTAAAGAGAGAAATACCTATTTCAATCATTTCATCACATACCCGATCGTGTAGGAGACTCTTGAAGTAAAACCGACGGAAGATAATTGTTGTGCACACTGATATTGGCATGTGCTGTCCCCAGATCCTGAAGAACCAGCTGGGCGGCCTGGCGCCCGAGGCGGCGGCGCTGATCTCGCGCGGGGACAGCCTGGTGTACGCGCGCGTGGGCAGCAGCCCGCTGCTGGCCGAGTGCGTGCGCGCGCACAGCGACCGGCTGCGCAACAAGTGGGCGCAGCTCATGGCTGAGATCGAGGCCAAGCGGAACGTCGCCATGCAAGCAGAGGTCCTCCTATACTAACTAACTACTTCAATGAGTACATTCAGCAAATTGCCTATGATATAGGGAATATAGGGAAATTAATAAATATATATATAATATTTGCAGGACAACACGAAGGAGCTGAACTCGGTGCTGGGTCGGCTGCGCGGCTGGCTTGCGCGGCTGGAGGCGGACGTGAAGGCGGGGCGCGCGCTGCCGGAGCTGGAGGCGGAGTTCCTGGAGCGCGAGGGCGACGCGGAGCGCGTCGAGGAGCTGCTGGGCGCGCTGCGGGCCGCACGCGTGGCGGCGCCCGAGCGCGCGGCGGGGGAGGCCGCGCGGGCCTGGGCGCGCGCGTGGCAGCTGCACGAGGCCGCCGGCCGCGCCACAAGGGACAACAAGGGGAACATCGTGAGTGCACAACTACTTATTGCCGTGACCTACTTCGACCCGAAGGTCAATGGCAGTAGACACAATTATTGTTTCATATTTTTATTGTCGCTAGAAAACTCCAAAATGACACCCGTGCGGAATAGTATGTGTTCACGCAGCGTTTGTGTTGTGTTGTGTTGTGTCGCAGGACGCTCGCGCGGCGCTGTGCGGCGAGTACGTGACGCGCGCGAGCCGCGGCCGCGAGCGCGTGGCCGCGGCCGCCCGGCTGCTGCAGGCCGCGCCGCTCGGCTCCAGGGACTACGACGACTTCCCGCTGCAGGAGGACGCGCTCGCGGTGAGTGTGCTGGCCTGTCCTGTCTCCCAGGTGCCACTAATCCTGTACGATCGGAACCTTCTCATTTCTGACTCGGCTGCTGTTTAGATTATTGCAATCCTTGCTTTCATTAAAATACATAGTATGCCTTGCTACTATGGCAAGCAATGCAATCTATTCCCTCCACTCTGTTTACAGCGAAATAGTCAACATTTTTTGCCCCAGGTCTACATACTATGTTCATCGCAATACACCTGCTGTTACAATATCCGACGATCATTTCTTAGCTTCTCTGGTTAATCCCCTGTAATTGTTACGAATGGCCATGCTACAAATTAAACTTTAGTTTTCCTAGACCGTTAATGCCATTTACTCGAGGTCGACCATCATGCTCATCCTCCACATTTACTAGCCTCGAGCTAAATATATGTTATTTGTTAATGTTGTTTAGAAGGTGAAGTCGTCGATCTCGGAGCTAGAGGGCGTGGTAGCGGAGACGGAGAGTGCGTACTCCGGGCTGGGCGCGCGCGCGGGTGCGGGCGCGGGTGCGGGACCCGCGCGGGCCGCACGAGTGCGCCGCAAGCTGCTGGCCGAGTGGGCCGCGCTGCAGGACGGATACACGCAGCGGCGCGAGAGGTCACTACACGACAACCATTCATATGTTCCCTCTGAGAGATCTATACTTTTATATTTATTTGTATTAAGGAGAACCAACGCCTTTAAACTTATTAGCAACATGGATCAACAAAAGCAAATTACCGGATCTCACAGATGTGCTAGAATATAAATATGGGTTACCTTTGTTTTACCAAAAAGAAATTGACAAATTATCACTTCCCAAAACATTTTTCGTAGAATTTCATTTGCCAAATAATCGTTTGCCAAATTAACACTCGACAAATAATTCTTACGCAAACCTTATGTTTGGCATGTTCATGTTTAGGCAATATCTCGTTTACCAACTAGTACTCTGACCAAATTTCGTTCAGTCAAATATGTTAGTTGGCATAATATGTTTTAACCAAAACAAAATAAGGCAAATGATTTGTATCGTCAATATTTAATTGACCATTTCTATTCCGTCGGTTAATCAGCAGAGGAACTCTTCAATGACAAAGCATTTGCATCTTTATTTCAATGGTGTACTTACACAATAAAATGTTATGTGGGTAGGGAAATTTATTCGTGTAGAGGTCGCAATTCTAACCTAAACGCCAGCGTGTCGACGTCACCCCGCTTCGCGGGGTACCTATTTCCGCTCTAAGGGACACAAGCTAACCCTAACCTAACCTACCAAATAAATTGTTAAGATTGTTTGTTTTTTTACTGCTAGGAGGCTTCGCCCCCGATCCCCTCTTTTTTGGCTGCCCTAACCTAATTTAACGCCTTTGCCTACCGACCCACCTAACCGTGCATTTTTTATTTAAGGGACCGTGCCGTTTTGTTATTAGTGTTTTGGTAAAATGTAATAACCCAAACAATTGTAATTTTTGTCTATTTATAGTTTGCCATAACATTAACTTGACGAAATGTTAATTGTCTAATGATTTTTTGCCTTATTAAAGCATTTGCTAAAAGACCACATGCCGTAATGTAATTTTTCGTAATAATATTTTGCTGAATGAAAATTTGATGTAATGAAAATATTCGTATTAAAATTGTGCCAAAGTTTGCATTGGCAAACAAAATACTTGGTAAAATTTGTTTGGGAAATGAAATTTGACCAAAATAAATTTGGTAAAACAACAGGATCCCTATAAATATAGTTAACAAAGTGTCAACTTACTTGCACACAATTACAGGAGCAAAGTGATAAGTAATAATATACCTAAAGAAAATTACTTAATGATGATTCACTGCCATCAACAACACAACATAGTGCGCCAATTGCATCTATATTATGCAAAATTAAACTAGTATGATGATACGTAGCATGAGCACAGAACATTTATTGAAAATACCTCGCCTCACAGACGAGATCTTACGATTAAATATGTCTTTAATTCCTTTGTTATCTGATTTAAGTTATTTTTTCTATAGTTACTAGTTCTTACTAAAATTTTCCTTCTAATAGGATATTCTGGTCAAGTTTGTAGTGATCAGTTAGGTTATATCTGCTACTCGTACTCGTACTCGTAGATAAGGTATATAGTGATGTGGCAGATGGTCGCGCTGCCAGGCGGAGTGGGCCGCGCTGTACGCGGCGCTGGAGGCGTGCGGCGCGTGGCTGGACGGCGCCGAGCGCTCGCTCGCGCAGGCGCGCACGAGCCAGGAGCCGCTCAAGGACCTCAAGCAGAAGCTAAGGGACCTGGAACAACAGGTATGTAGATAAGGTATATAGTGATGTGGCAGATGGTCGCGCTGCCAGGCGGAGTGGGCCGCGCTGTACGCGGCGCTGGAGGCGTGCGGCGCGTGGCTGGACGGCGCCGAGCGCTCGCTCGCGCAGGCGCGCACGAGCCAGGAGCCGCTCAAGGACCTCAAGCAGAAGCTAAGGGACCTGGAACAACAGGTATGTAGATAAGGTATATAGTGATGTGGCAGATGGTCGCGCTGCCAGGCGGAGTGGGCCGCGCTGTACGCGGCGCTGGAGGCGTGCGGCGCGTGGCTGGACGGCGCCGAGCGCTCGCTCGCGCAGGCGCGCACGAGCCAGGAGCCGCTCAAGGACCTCAAGCAGAAGCTAAGGGACCTGGAACAACAGGTATGTAGATAAGGTATATAGTGATGTGGCAGATGGTCGCGCTGCCAGGCGGAGTGGGCCGCGCTGTACGCGGCGCTGGAGGCGTGCGGCGCGTGGCTGGACGGCGCCGAGCGCTCGCTCGCGCAGGCGCGCACGAGCCAGGAGCCGCTCAAGGACCTCAAGCAGAAGCTAAGGGACCTGGAACAACAGGTATGTAGATAAGGTATATAGTGATGTGGCAGATGGTCGCGCTGCCAGGCGGAGTGGGCCGCGCTGTACGCGGCGCTGGAGGCGTGCGGCGCGTGGCTGGACGGCGCCGAGCGCTCGCTCGCGCAGGCGCGCACGAGCCAGGAGCCGCTCAAGGACCTCAAGCAGAAGCTAAGGGACCTGGAACAACAGGTATGTAGATAAGGTATATAGTGATGTGGCAGATGGTCGCGCTGCCAGGCGGAGTGGGCCGCGCTGTACGCGGCGCTGGAGGCGTGCGGCGCGTGGCTGGACGGCGCCGAGCGCTCGCTCGCGCAGGCGCGCACGAGCCAGGAGCCGCTCAAGGACCTCAAGCAGAAGCTAAGGGACCTGGAACAACAGGTATGTAGATAAGGTATATAGTGATGTGGCAGATGGTCGCGCTGCCAGGCGGAGTGGGCCGCGCTGTACGCGGCGCTGGAGGCGTGCGGCGCGTGGCTGGACGGCGCCGAGCGCTCGCTCGCGCAGGCGCGCACGAGCCAGGAGCCGCTCAAGGACCTCAAGCAGAAGCTAAGGGACCTGGAACAACAGGTATGTAGATAAGGTATATAGTGATGTGGCAGATGGTCGCGCTGCCAGGCGGAGTGGGCCGCGCTGTACGCGGCGCTGGAGGCGTGCGGCGCGTGGCTGGACGGCGCCGAGCGCTCGCTCGCGCAGGCGCGCACGAGCCAGGAGCCGCTCAAGGACCTCAAGCAGAAGCTAAGGGACCTGGAACAACAGGTATGTAGATAAGGTATATAGTGATGTGGCAGATGGTCGCGCTGCCAGGCGGAGTGGGCCGCGCTGTACGCGGCGCTGGAGGCGTGCGGCGCGTGGCTGGACGGCGCCGAGCGCTCGCTCGCGCAGGCGCGCACGAGCCAGGAGCCGCTCAAGGACCTCAAGCAGAAGCTAAGGGACCTGGAACAACAGGTATGTAGATAAGGTATATAGTGATGTGGCAGATGGTCGCGCTGCCAGGCGGAGTGGGCCGCGCTGTACGCGGCGCTGGAGGCGTGCGGCGCGTGGCTGGACGGCGCCGAGCGCTCGCTCGCGCAGGCGCGCACGAGCCAGGAGCCGCTCAAGGACCTCAAGCAGAAGCTAAGGGACCTGGAACAACAGGTATGTAGATAAGGTATATAGTGATGTGGCAGATGGTCGCGCTGCCAGGCGGAGTGGGCCGCGCTGTACGCGGCGCTGGAGGCGTGCGGCGCGTGGCTGGACGGCGCCGAGCGCTCGCTCGCGCAGGCGCGCACGAGCCAGGAGCCGCTCAAGGACCTCAAGCAGAAGCTAAGGGACCTGGAACAACAGGTATGTAGATAAGGTATATAGTGATGTGGCAGATGGTCGCGCTGCCAGGCGGAGTGGGCCGCGCTGTACGCGGCGCTGGAGGCGTGCGGCGCGTGGCTGGACGGCGCCGAGCGCTCGCTCGCGCAGGCGCGCACGAGCCAGGAGCCGCTCAAGGACCTCAAGCAGAAGCTAAGGGACCTGGAACAACAGGTATGTAGATAAGGTATATAGTGATGTGGCAGATGGTCGCGCTGCCAGGCGGAGTGGGCCGCGCTGTACGCGGCGCTGGAGGCGTGCGGCGCGTGGCTGGACGGCGCCGAGCGCTCGCTCGCGCAGGCGCGCACGAGCCAGGAGCCGCTCAAGGACCTCAAGCAGAAGCTAAGGGACCTGGAACAACAGGTATGTAGATAAGGTATATAGTGATGTGGCAGATGGTCGCGCTGCCAGGCGGAGTGGGCCGCGCTGTACGCGGCGCTGGAGGCGTGCGGCGCGTGGCTGGACGGCGCCGAGCGCTCGCTCGCGCAGGCGCGCACGAGCCAGGAGCCGCTCAAGGACCTCAAGCAGAAGCTAAGGGACCTGGAACAACAGGTATGTAGATAAGGTATATAGTGATGTGGCAGATGGTCGCGCTGCCAGGCGGAGTGGGCCGCGCTGTACGCGGCGCTGGAGGCGTGCGGCGCGTGGCTGGACGGCGCCGAGCGCTCGCTCGCGCAGGCGCGCACGAGCCAGGAGCCGCTCAAGGACCTCAAGCAGAAGCTAAGGGACCTGGAACAACAGGTATGTAGATAAGGTATATAGTGATGTGGCAGATGGTCGCGCTGCCAGGCGGAGTGGGCCGCGCTGTACGCGGCGCTGGAGGCGTGCGGCGCGTGGCTGGACGGCGCCGAGCGCTCGCTCGCGCAGGCGCGCACGAGCCAGGAGCCGCTCAAGGACCTCAAGCAGAAGCTAAGGGACCTGGAACAACAGGTATGTAGATAAGGTATATAGTGATGTGGCAGATGGTCGCGCTGCCAGGCGGAGTGGGCCGCGCTGTACGCGGCGCTGGAGGCGTGCGGCGCGTGGCTGGACGGCGCCGAGCGCTCGCTCGCGCAGGCGCGCACGAGCCAGGAGCCGCTCAAGGACCTCAAGCAGAAGCTAAGGGACCTGGAACAACAGGTATGTAGATAAGGTATATAGTGATGTGGCAGATGGTCGCGCTGCCAGGCGGAGTGGGCCGCGCTGTACGCGGCGCTGGAGGCGTGCGGCGCGTGGCTGGACGGCGCCGAGCGCTCGCTCGCGCAGGCGCGCACGAGCCAGGAGCCGCTCAAGGACCTCAAGCAGAAGCTAAGGGACCTGGAACAACAGGTATGTAGATAAGGTATATAGTGATGTGGCAGATGGTCGCGCTGCCAGGCGGAGTGGGCCGCGCTGTACGCGGCGCTGGAGGCGTGCGGCGCGTGGCTGGACGGCGCCGAGCGCTCGCTCGCGCAGGCGCGCACGAGCCAGGAGCCGCTCAAGGACCTCAAGCAGAAGCTAAGGGACCTGGAACAACAGGTATGTAGATAAGGTATATAGTGATGTGGCAGATGGTCGCGCTGCCAGGCGGAGTGGGCCGCGCTGTACGCGGCGCTGGAGGCGTGCGGCGCGTGGCTGGACGGCGCCGAGCGCTCGCTCGCGCAGGCGCGCACGAGCCAGGAGCCGCTCAAGGACCTCAAGCAGAAGCTAAGGGACCTGGAACAACAGGTATGTAGATAAGGTATATAGTGATGTGGCAGATGGTCGCGCTGCCAGGCGGAGTGGGCCGCGCTGTACGCGGCGCTGGAGGCGTGCGGCGCGTGGCTGGACGGCGCCGAGCGCTCGCTCGCGCAGGCGCGCACGAGCCAGGAGCCGCTCAAGGACCTCAAGCAGAAGCTAAGGGACCTGGAACAACAGGTATGTAGATAAGGTATATAGTGATGTGGCAGATGGTCGCGCTGCCAGGCGGAGTGGGCCGCGCTGTACGCGGCGCTGGAGGCGTGCGGCGCGTGGCTGGACGGCGCCGAGCGCTCGCTCGCGCAGGCGCGCACGAGCCAGGAGCCGCTCAAGGACCTCAAGCAGAAGCTAAGGGACCTGGAACAACAGGTATGTAGATAAGGTATATAGTGATGTGGCAGATGGTCGCGCTGCCAGGCGGAGTGGGCCGCGCTGTACGCGGCGCTGGAGGCGTGCGGCGCGTGGCTGGACGGCGCCGAGCGCTCGCTGGCGCAGGCGCGCACGAGCCAGGAGCCGCTCAAGGACCTCAAGCAGAAGCTAAGGGACCTGGAACAACAGGTATGTAGATAAGGTATATAGTGATGTGGCAGATGGTCGCGCTGCCAGGCGGAGTGGGCCGCGCTGTACGCGGCGCTGGAGGCGTGCGGCGCGTGGCTGGACGGCGCCGAGCGCTCGCTCGCGCAGGCGCGCACGAGCCAGGAGCCGCTCAAGGACCTCAAGCAGAAGCTAAGGGACCTGGAACAACAGGTATGTAGATAAGGTATATAGTGATGTGGCAGATGGTCGCGCTGCCAGGCGGAGTGGGCCGCGCTGTACGCGGCGCTGGAGGCGTGCGGCGCGTGGCTGGACGGCGCCGAGCGCTCGCTCGCGCAGGCGCGCACGAGCCAGGAGCCGCTCAAGGACCTCAAGCAGAAGCTAAGGGACCTGGAACAACAGGTATGTAGATAAGGTATATAGTGATGTGGCAGATGGTCGCGCTGCCAGGCGGAGTGGGCCGCGCTGTACGCGGCGCTGGAGGCGTGCGGCGCGTGGCTGGACGGCGCCGAGCGCTCGCTCGCGCAGGCGCGCACGAGCCAGGAGCCGCTCAAGGACCTCAAGCAGAAGCTAAGGGACCTGGAACAACAGGTATGTAGATAAGGTATATAGTGATGTGGCAGATGGTCGCGCTGCCAGGCGGAGTGGGCCGCGCTGTACGCGGCGCTGGAGGCGTGCGGCGCGTGGCTGGACGGCGCCGAGCGCTCGCTCGCGCAGGCGCGCACGAGCCAGGAGCCGCTCAAGGACCTCAAGCAGAAGCTAAGGGACCTGGAACAACAGGTATGTAGATAAGGTATATAGTGATGTGGCAGATGGTCGCGCTGCCAGGCGGAGTGGGCCGCGCTGTACGCGGCGCTGGAGGCGTGCGGCGCGTGGCTGGACGGCGCCGAGCGCTCGCTCGCGCAGGCGCGCACGAGCCAGGAGCCGCTCAAGGACCTCAAGCAGAAGCTAAGGGACCTGGAACAACAGGTATGTAGATAAGGTATATAGTGATGTGGCAGATGGTCGCGCTGCCAGGCGGAGTGGGCCGCGCTGTACGCGGCGCTGGAGGCGTGCGGCGCGTGGCTGGACGGCGCCGAGCGCTCGCTCGCGCAGGCGCGCACGAGCCAGGAGCCGCTCAAGGACCTCAAGCAGAAGCTAAGGGACCTGGAACAACAGGTATGTAGATAAGGTATATAGTGATGTGGCGCGGGCCCCGTGATGGCCAAAATTAAACAATTACGATATGAACTATTGCCTCGTGCAGTTTCTTTTTGTTTCCCTACCTGAAAAAATGGCTCAGTGGTAAGCGATTTAGATCAAATGACGAAGTCATTAGCGCCACAGAGGCCTATTTTAATGACTTTCCGAAATCATACTTTTTAGATGGTTTATTGAAGCTTGAGTATAGATGGCATAAATGTAAAGAGTTAAAAGGAGACTACGTAAAAAAATAAATGCATATTTACAAAAACGACTGATTGTTTTCTTCATAAACGGGTAGTTATCAAATAACCCTCGTCCCTTTTAACTTTTACGGATGATTGTAGTCGTAAAACTTCTAGGTATATTTTAAAATCGAAAGATGAAGTTTTTGGCACATTTGTCGAATTCAAGCACCTTGTGGAAAACCAAATGGGCAAGAGAATTAAGACTTTGAGAACCGTGAGAACTAACTAACTAACGAGAACTTTCTACCTTTTTAAAGGAGAATGGAATCATTCATCAGTCGACAATTCCGTACACACCACAACAGAACGGCGTCTCTGAACGTACAAATCGCACTATTATCGAAAAAGCGAGGTCAATGCTTCAGGACTCGCAGCTGCCGAGAGCATATTGGGCGGAAGCGGTAAATACCGCAATTTATATAAAAAAAATCACGTTCCCACGCAAGCTCTCAACAACCGAATTCCGGAAGAGGTTTGCACCGGCCAAAAGGTCAACCTCGCACACCTTAGGATCTTTGGTTGTGAAGCGCATGTCCTAGTACCTAAGGAAAAACGAAAGAAGCTCGACTCCAAAACTTTCAATTGCGACAAATTGAAGCTCAAATTTAAGACGGAACTACAGAAGATGTTTACAGTCAAGGATCTTGGCCGTGTTAAAGATTGTCTCGGCATTAGAGTTACCCAGAGCCAAGGACGCGTAACTCTTGATCAAACTAATTGTATTGACAAACTTATGGTAAAATATAATATGATCGACGCCATTACTGTCACCACACCAATGGAACCAGGCCTTAAGTTAAACCTACCTAAGGAAGCAGAAGAAATTTAATGATTAAACGAACTTACCCTAAGTGAAGTTCTATCATAATTTTACGAAGCTCGTTGTCAGAGATTTTCACATTGTAGTTTTTCGTTACTTGCAACAAATGTCATCACAAGTTTAAAGATCAAAGAAGAAACAAAGCGCAGCATTACATCCGCCATGTTGGCAACGCTGCTTGGTTGTCATTACGTTTAAAGTTCCTCATGAGTAACCCTGTGTGCTGGGGCTGGGTAATAAAGATTAATATAATTAATGGGAGGGTAGGGAGACTAATCTCTGACAACGAGCTTCGTAAAATTATGATAGAACTTCACGTAGGGTAAGTTCGTTTAATCATTCAATTTTACTCCGCTCGTTGTCAGAGATTTTCACAGTGTAGCTGTTCAAAGTAGAGGAGTTACGAGAATTAACCTATTCGGTGTAGATCAGGCTACGCAGAGCGCTGCGATATTGAACAAATGAGAGAGAGAAAATATCTAAACTAATAAAGTTGGCGTTATTTATTTATTTTATTTTATTTATTTATTATTTAATTAGTTATAATCTTGACGTGCTCGTCTAAAGAATGTGTTTTTGGCAAACTTGGTACGGCAAAGTCTGATGTGGAATGTGGTGGTGTGGTGGCGACAAGGAATGCAGCGAGGCAATTTAAAAGTTATATTTCAGGTTTAAGATCATTTATTCTCAAAAGAAGTTATTTACATCTTCACTTATATGAGAATTACATTTGTAGTTACATGAGTATAATTATCAATCTTAGTCTAGGCTGCTAATGCACACCTAACTAACATCGCATATATGCAAAATGTATAAGTAGGTATGTAGGAACATTAAATTGAACAAAAAGATGCATCATCACGTGCGCCCACGGGAGGGTAGATTTCGATTACGCGCCGTGTTGCGGCGCGTCGGCGAGCATTAGCAGCAGCAGGTCATGATAACTTAAATATTACATGGCATGTGTAAGCGCAAAGTCTTAACATAAATATTAGGTGAAACAGGATGACGAACATGCATATGTGGGCAGAAATGAAATAATTACTGTGTCGGTTTGAACTAAAGTCTTGAGTTGTATTTAATACTATATCGCTGTCTTGGCTGTATATTTCTAAGAAGAATGGGTGAGTCGATGTAGTTGTTTAACCTGTGTGTCCCCATCGACGCGAATTCTTGGCAAAAATGGCAGCCATGGAGTCCCAAACAAATTGCACAGATTACCCCCCTAGAGTCCCGCGCGCGCGATTTCGCGCGAAAAAACTACCACCCGTCGGTTCCCGCTGCCACGAATTCGCGCCGTGGTTCCCACAGTGGAAAAAATACTTTACTGTAAATAAGATAGAGTTCCTATTCCATTGAGCGATTTCTAATTTAAACACGATGAAATTAGCAACACATTGGTACCAACCGAAGCTTGACTGTTAGTACTGACGCCAAGCTATGACGAATTGAAAAACCGTGAATTACGAGTAGCGGTTTTTCAATTCGTCAGGTTAATAGCTTATAGAGAAAGATTGTAGAAGTATTCCCCGGACTTTACTACCCAACTTCTAGTGAGAGCTTGTTAGTTGGTACTCTTACCACAAATTACTTGAAAAGACTTCATCTTCCTGTCAATCAAAATGAAGCTATCCTTGTCGCAGTTCTTTCTACCAGTAGTCTTCTGCTGTGGTAGAGGATCGGCAAGTCGTTTTGCATCAGCCTTAGCAGCAACAACAGCATGAGCGCGACGAGGCTTTGACGCACTAGGGCATGACGTCACATCCACAGTTGGAGCAGACAACGGGGGGGCGGGACGCGGGCCGCAGGGGACGAGGCAGCCTGCTCGACGTCAGCGACTCCATATCAATATAGTATATGAACCCTGGTTTTCCCTTTCTGTGTAGATGTCGGCGCGCTCGGGCGCGGTGTCGGCGGCGCGCGCGGGCGGGCGCGCCGTGCTGGGCGCGTGCGGCGGCGCGCTGGCGCGCGGCGTGCAGGACCAGCTGGACCAGCTGCTGGCGCGCTGGCTCAAGGCCGCCGCTGACCTGCAGGCGCTGCAACGCAAGTCAGTACACACGCTCGCTATATTGACACATTTAAAAGCCTTCGAACTATGTCAATAGCTACAATGTACAGTTAACGTCAAAGAGTTTTGTTATTTCTTGTAAGTACATTGTTTCTCAAGTACAACGACGGCCGTGTGACTTATGAAAGGCATTGTTGAGTGTATGAAGTGCAGTAACTCACCCTCGGTCCGCAGGGTGTCCCTGCCGGAGCCGGCGCCGGCGCCGGAGCCGGGCCGCGAGTCCCCGCAGGCCGCGCTGGCCGGCGCGCGCGCGCTGCTCGACACCACCAGCGTCAACCCCTCCGACCGCACCAGCCTGTCCGTGCGGCTCAGCCTCGTCAAGGTACGTCCCCCTTTGTGTCTGATCTTCCTCCTGACCTACGAGTACATCCACCATTACCATACACATACATTACACTATTAACGGTCCAAACATTAAGGTCAAACTCCACTACAATTTTTAACTAAAGTGTTATTTAGATGTTATATTATAATATAACGAAGGTGTGTTGTTTACCAAATTATAAAAAAACACAGTTTTATTTGATCTTTAAACGAACAGAATATTTTTCTACGAAATTGCTAAAATGCTTTTCATAGATGACACTGTAAATCATTTCCAACGTTGCGCGCCACCCGGCGGGTTTTTCCTGCCCTCCTACACCCCAAGCGCTGTCTCCGCTGCGCCCGCAGCCCTGTTCATGCACCGCCCCGCCGGTAGATGGCGCGCGCAACAGTCCATTCATGAACCAACTTAACCACTTTAGTGATTTATGCGGGGTGACACGTTTTCGTCGAGACAGCAAAACCAATACCAGGTACCCACGCCTTCTTAGTTTGCCCAGCCATCAGACCAATTACGGTAAGAACTCTGTAATACATAGAATATCAAGGACATACAATAATCAGTTTAGTGACATCGACCCGTTTGTGTATAACAACAAAAAATCGTTCAAAAGTGCAATTGCGAAAAAAATTAAACATAATAATATTTAGGAAAGCTGAACACACTCACACACACACACACAAACACACACACACACACACACACACACACACACACACACACACACACACACACACACACACACACACACACACACACACACACACACACACACACACACACACACACACACACACACACACACACACACACACACACACACACACACACACACACACACACACACACACACACACACACACACACACACACACACACACACACACACACACACACACACACACACACACACACACACACACACACACACACACACACACACACACACACACACATCAATATATATAAAATTGTAATACCTACTTAAAACATAATATAAGCAAATCCGTAAGTCTCTATCTGTATCTGTTAGGGAGACCTGTCATTGGCTCGACGATTGTATTCTAGCTGTAAGTCTATTATTTTGTATGTTAAAGCTGTTGGTCTTCTAATAAATAAATAAATAAATAAATAAAATAAATCACTAATATTTCCTGCTCGTTGAGTATACGTATGTAAATAATCTTTGATTTTTAAAAACATCTCTTTTTGATCACGAATTCCTTTTTCGACAAATTCTTGCGACAGAATAATTTACTTTAAAAACAAAGTTTTAACCGACTTCAATTTAGTACTCCGCCAAGCCACGAGAATATTTCCACATTTTTTTACAATTTACCACTTGAACTGATATCCGATAACAAATGCGTTGATTACTATAGAAAAAAACCGAATCGCTGTATGTGGGCCGATAATATTTAAGACTTCCGTCGATTCCCCAAGATTCATTAGTTCCTATTTCAACGGAATCTTATCAGAACCTGTGACGTACTTTTACACTTTAAGGACATAATTGAGGAATTCGAGAAGTCATCTGTGGTCTTCATCATCAATTCCTCGCGGGGTTCTGCCTTTTCTCCGAATTTATTATGTCCGAATTTCACTTGCCGACCAACTTTTCGCCGATGATTCACCTTGACAACTAACTTATGGAAATTTTTTGTATGACAACAGATTCATTTGGTACAATTATTGATAAGTCGATTATTATGATGAATTAAAAATTTTGGCATACTTATCATTTGGCAAATCTTTCAGTTGGACAAACAACTACTAACTGAATAACGTTTCGTCAGTGCAACAGTTCCCTTTTCTTACATAAGCCTACTTTTTACTACAAAGAACAAGACAGCATAACATAGTCAGACTTTTATTCAACGTGTTCTTACAAGGAGAGAAGTGGGGTTGGGGAGACGAAGACAGCCACAAGGGGGGTTCGGGGGCGAAGCCCCCGCATTAAAAATAACATACAATCGTTACAGTGATGTTATTTGTTGGTTAGGTTAGGGTTAACTTGTGTCCCTTAGAGCAGAAATAGGCACCCCGCGTAGCGGGGTGACGTCGGCACGCTGGCGGTTAGGTAGGGTTTAGGTGAGGTTAGAATAATTGGCTGGTGTTTGTTTAAAAAAATAACACATGTACCTACATACATACATTCCACCAAGCAACAGTCCAAAAGTAATGATGTAAACACTTATCTCAAAAACAAAAAAACAAGTGAGCGGTTGCGCTTACTCACTTTGTAAATACGTGACATAGTTACTAAATAAAACATCTGGTAAGTGTTATACCACGAAATACAATAAGTCAAACTGACCCATTCTGCTACTCGAAAGGTGGCATTTTGAAAAATGACTTTATGAAAAAAAGTCCAAGCATACAGTTGGTAACCGTGAGGTTGGGAAATAAAACTAAACCCTTTGATAAGTTGACACTTAATCATTCGGCGAAATGACATTATGCGAAAAATTGGTTGCGATGTGATATTCTTACATAACATTTTCGGAGATGATTTAGAGAACCATTCCTCGCCACCAAATTAATGATTTTCGTGTGTAAATACACTAGTTATAATAGAAAATACCAAAATTACTACACACGTGCCTAATAAAATTGAGGAGCCTCAATTCCTCATGGATCTCAACAAAAAAAATCGAATCGGTTCATCAATGACGGAGTTCTGAGGTAACAAACATGGGAAAAAAAAATTGAGAACCTCCTTTTTTTTGAAGTCTGTTAAAAATGAGAATCGGTCAACCATATATATATAGAACGACCTCTCGGTTTTAATCAAAAAAGCCGACACAATTAATTAAAACAAACAATTTCGGAAATCGTTGAGTACCTGCCAGCGGCGCGATTGGAGTCCGCGCGACTCTCGGCCGCGAGTGCGCCGCGATTTATCAGCCGCGACGGCGCTCTGGCACGCGGCCAAACAGAGAGACAGGCGATTCCCAACCTTACATAAACATAATAAGGTTTTAAATAAATTCAGCTTGCCGTAAATTGCCAACGATCTTCGCGAGCTAATTACAACCGTATACCAAAGTCTTTAGGTCTAAACGCGATACGCAGCTGTCAATAAACTAACCATGATTCTACACAAGCTAATTGCGACCTTACTCAAACGCCATAAAGTTAAAATTAGACCAGCGGCGGTTGGTGAACGGGAAATGCACTTGCTTGCACTGCCCCTCGGCGTTTGTGCTGTATTTGGTCGCGATGGGTTTTGTAGTGTGTTTGCTTGTCTGCTTGTTTGTTTTTTGTTTGTTTGCGATCGCTTCCTCGTTCCTCGCCCGGCGGAGGATGCATTTACCATTATACGTGTTTGTGACCGGGGAAAAGCAATTTGTTCTTTGTGTTGCCAGTGAGCCAAATCGGCTTTGCTCTTGACCTGAACTTTAACGCACTTATACAAGATCGTTAGGTGAGTTTCTTACATCCGTGTACGCGAATTATGAAAATATGTGCATTAACCGGCCTATTTTGGCGTAGATGTAATTTTGTCTATCCACTCCATATGTAGGATTAAGCTGTCACGAAATCATTGAAGCACTACACTATTCGACATTTAGATAGGCGCTGTGCATTTTAAATATTTAATTAAGAGTAGTCTCACTCTCGTATTATTCACGATGAAAATTTGACAGCTAGTGTCAACGCCTACGGAGTGGACCTTCTATAATAATGACATGTCTGTGGCACCGCTCCGCTATTAGTGTTAGACGGAACATTAGTCTGCTAAGACAGGTTCCCGCGTGCAACCTTCGACCTCAGCTGACAGGCAATTTGTCGAGCTGCGTGATTCACGCCTGGCGCCGCCTGCTCCGGTGACATTTGCATCCCCCATTACCCGCGGTAATGCCAACACGTGCACTTCAACACCTACCCGCCAGGAAGCGAGAACAGCGTAGTGTCTTCGTATACGACTTATACAAAATTATGTAAGCACAGCGCAATGGAAAATAAACAGCGCATCTGCAGTGCGCTTTGGGTTAAAAATACTTTCGAAAAATATCGTATCGTAATCGTCGAAAGATTGATTACTTGATATTTTTTCTTAAACAGTTAACAATGTAACATGTGATTGTTGGCAAAATAAAAGCTATGCCTCCATTTTATAATAGACTCGTCTGCATCTGTGCAAACTCAAGAAAAATCTGGAATCATGTCGATTTGCATAATTTCAATACCTAAAACGTTTCCCAGAGTTTGCCTAACCATGCCCTAACCTGATGAACGGAAATGAAAAAAGTACGCTCCCGCGTCCCGCTGCGGCGCGCGGAGCGACGGTTCGCAATGTTGTATGCCAGTACCTCAGTTTGTATACAAACTCTGCACGGTACCACACCCTGCACCGCACCTCCGGCCGGCGGGTATCGGGTTCCGCACACAGCAGCGGGGTACGGCGGCACTGTGATGCGCCTTACCGTACCAGTAAAAAGCTGACTGTGAGCGTTGCGTGGCATGCTGGTGAGCTGCGACCCGCGACGTCAGCCGACGTCACGCGGCGCGTCACGGGCTATTCGCGGCGCGCCACAAATAGCCCGTAAACTTGTAAACACACACTTTTACGCGGTGACATTTACCAGAGATTCCTGCGCTGTTGCGGCAGTCTTCCTTCCTCGTTGGGCGCGGAGCAATGACCTGCGCTTACGATAATACCATTCGATTTAAAAATGCAGGGTGGGAATCTGGGAATGTATGAGTCACTGGTAATTAAAAACGCTGATTAGAATGTTCAGAAAAACGCATAATTCGCTTTTTTAGGATGATCTTATTAGTATCCCTGCCCCCTTTTTTCAGATATTAGAAATGGTTGATATCAACACTGTAGTGCAACCTGTAGAGTTTCCATTTTCTAATAATTCGTGGAGTATTCATTCTTCCCCGAGCACTCTATAGACATCTTCCTTGCCATCTTGTGAAGTTGTGATACAGATAAATATTACAGACTGGCATTGCTAGAACATCGCATGACAGATCAGATAGGGCACGCTCGATATCTGGAGGTTCTATCACGAAGCACAAACTTCACTTGGACAATGATAACGCTTTTAGTGTGCATAACATTGTTTCATACTACTTACTACATCCCAAAACCGCACCCCTCTAGTTATTTATTGATTACATAAAGTTGTGTCATTATGGTCTGCAGACTATATCTTTATCCCGTTGACAAGCTGTGCGAGCCACATCTGCTCTGCATCAAGCTCTCCGAACATTTACACTTCGACTATGGACGCATTCATTTCAATATTGAACTTCAAGGCTGCTTGGATTCACTAAATATTCCTCGTCTCCCCAGTATAAAATACTCCCGAAATGTGCAACAATCATGTGTAATCGTCGGTCAGACTTACACTGGTTGTTTTTACGGTCGGTTAATTGTGAATAGGCCTGGCCTGTTAATTAGATGGCACGACTATCCAAGTTTCTTTAGTTGTTATTTTTACTAGGATTTATTTGTTTTGAATTGTAATTGATAATGCTGTTCTCGCGCGCGCTTTGCCGGCCCCAAGGCAATGTTGACGCGGTAAGGCGAGCGCGGGGCGAGGGCGGCGGAGGCAATCGCTTGATGCGCGCCGCCGCTATAGTGAGCTAGTCTGCGCCTAGCAACCGCACTGCTAATTGATCTTACTTTCGCGCCGTAAATTATGATGTTCTCGCTATTAAGTTGTTAATCTACCCATTGTGTTCTTTTAGTTTGTGTGTTTCCATTAAGTATTAGAGTCTTATCAGTTCACTTTGCTTTTTAATTTCTACCTATCCACTTCAGTTATAATCAACCCCGCACCTCCCGTACAATTTGTGGTCCTTCGAGCCGGATGAAGTAATCGGTAGTCATTATGAGTGACAGTGATCGGAAACCAAGGACACGTAGTGCAACGAGAAATGCGATGGAAAAGGCCGAAGTACACGCAGATTCGGGAATAAATACTCCGTCGTGCCCCGGACTACAGTCGACGCCGCCTCAACAACTTGCCGATGCCTCCAAGGTAGGTGGTCTTAGTGACCACGGAGAGAAACGACTGCCGTTGGAGATCAGTACGCCGGTTACAGAGCGCACCATGAGAGCGCGGAGCAATGCCAGCCACACGTCGAGACTTAGCCAGGCTGGGCGCGAAGCGCTTCGAATGCGCGCGGAATATGAGGCGGAGCTAGAGGTGGCTAAGCTCAGAGAGAGCCTCATAAAGAAGAAGCTTGCACTTGAGATGGCAGAGTTAGCGGCACAGGAAGAGGAAGAGGAAGAGGACGGCGCGCCGGCGAGCGTCGCGAGCGGTGCCTCAGCGCGCGTGGCGCGCTGGCTCAGCGACGCGCCCGCCGCCCCCCGCGCGCCCGCCCCGGACCTGCCGCACGTGGCCGCCGAGCCGCTGCCGCCGCCGCCGCCGAAGAGCCAGGCTCTAACAGATATGGATCGGCTGGCGGAGGCCATCGGCAAGCTAGGACAGGCGAGAGGAGTACCGCGACAGGTGCACGAGATACCGATATACGATGGTAACGCCGCGGACTGGCTCAGCTTCGAGAAGGCCTACCGGAGTACCAGTGAGATTCACAACTTCAAGCCATTCGAGAACATGGCGCGCCTCAGGATGGCGCTTGTCGGGGAGGCGAAGGCCGCCGTCGCGGACCTGCTAAGAACATCCTACGACCCTGAGGAGGTCCTCAGAGCGCTCGAGGACGAGTTCGGACACCCTAATCACCTTCTAGAATGTGCCATTAAGAAAGTGCGTGATTTACCTACAGTTACTGAAAATGGACCCGAGATACGTAAATTTGCAACAACAGTACGGAATTGCGTATCCGTGTTAAAAAGTATACATGCGGACGGATATCTAAATAACCCACAATTAGTCAGCGAACTATTAAATAAATTAACTCCATATCAACGCTCGCAGTACGGAGAATTTGCGCTGCGCTTGGACAATAACAGTGGTGTTGATTTACGAGTGTCTCCAAACCTAAACATGTTAGTCGATTTTCTCAGTCAACTCTCACGCGCATCGTCATATTACACACCGATAAGCTTAAGTGCGGAATGTGCGCCTTCGTCCGGCGCTGTCCGACGTGATAAGGACAGGTCTATGGTGCCAGTGCGAGCGGGCGGACAGAGACACCGTGTTCATACTCAGGTTGAGACAGTAGCTGCTGTTACTAAGACTGATATTAGTAATCAAAGTGTGTGTGCTAAGTGTAAAGCGGGTCATAAGTTGAATGAGTGTAGTCAGTTCAAAAGTCTTTCTATTGAGGAACGTTGGGACTTAATCAAACAAAACAGACTGTGTTTCAAGTGCATTTTGAAGACTCACTCGAGTAGGTTCTGCCGCGCTAAACGTTGTAGTAAGTGTAATTGGTCACACCACGAGTTACTACATAAGGAGACACAGAACGCTTCGCCGCCCGCGCCTGCGCCCGCGCCCGCGGTGGGACCACCGCCTAACGTGCCGCCGCCGGCCACTACGTCGCCCGCGTCGGCGCCTGTGAAATATGAAACTGTGACAAACATTGGAGGGTGCCGTGCGCGTGCTTTATTAAAAGTGATACCTGTGACTTTAGTGACAAACTCTGGTGTTGAACGACCTTCGTACGCACTCTTAGACGATGGCGCGTCCGTGTCGATTTTAGATGCGAAACTCGCGAGTGATGTGGATGGACCCGTAGAGCCGCTTAAGTTAAAGACCGCGGGCGGACATTGTGTAACTGATAACACCTCGCGAAGTGTTAAAATCGTATTGCGCGGACCGAACGGTGTGTGTCATGACATTTCAGTGCGTACTTTACATAATTTTGACTTACCGTCGCAAGCGTTGCCGGCGCGAGTGCTCGAGGACAACGCACACCTGCGGGACCTGGACTGCAGCGAAATGAGGGAGGCGAAACCCATGCTGTTATTGGGGCAGGACAACTGGGAGCTCATCGTCGGCAGGGAGATTCGACAAGGTAAATCCGGTCGTCCGGTTGCTTCTCTTACCCGCTTAGGCTGGGTCGTCCATGGCCCGCTAGGGGGGGTTGGTGGTAGCGATGTTGATTCAGCCAACTGCATATCTACGCCACTTGACGATTTACACGCGTTAGTGAAGGGTCAATTTGAATTGGAAGCGATAGGTATTTCACATGTTTTGCGAAAAAACTCTAATTCGGAACGCGCTTTAGAAATATTGGATAAGACATGTCGCCGCGTGTCGGATAACTCCCACCAGTGGGAAGTGGGCTTGTTGTGGGCTCGTGATAACGTAGAGATGCCTGATAACTATGATTATGCGTTCAGGCGTCTAGCCGGAATAGAAAGAAAAATGGATCGGGACCCTAGTTTTGCAGACGCTTACACAAAACAGGTAGACCGATTGTTAGCCGCGGGTTACGCGCGCAAAGTCGACGGTATTCAGGCGAGCCCCGTTTGGTACCTTCCACATTTTGGGGTGTTCAATCCTAACAAACCCGGAAAATTGCGCCTTGTCTATGATGCGGCTGCCACTTACCAGGGGGTATCGTTGAATAGTAATTTATTGAGTGGGCCCGATTTAATGAATTCCTTGTTGGGTGCTCTAATTAAATTTAGATCTGGGTGTATAGCTTTCACCGCCGATATTGCGGATATGTTCATGCGCGTCAAAATCCGTGAGGCCGACCAGGGGGCACAGTTATTTCTATGGCGGGGTCCAGATAGGGACAAGGATCCCTCAATTTACGTAATGAATTCGATGATCTTTGGCGCCGCCTCCTCTCCCACTTCGGCCATTTATGTCTTGAACAAGAACGCAAACGAGTTCAAGGACACGCATCCCGCTGCGGTGGAAGCTATAAAAACTAAGCACTATGTAGACGACTATTTGGATAGTGTAGACTCTGTCCATACGGCGGAACAGTTGATCGCTGACGTCACCCACATTCACCGTGCGGGTGGATTTGACATCAGGGGGTGGGTGACGAATTCACCTGAATTGGGGGAAAAGCTACCAGCTGTTGTGCCGGGTCGAGTCAAATTAGATAAGTCTGAAAACGAGCGCACGCTAGGTATGATTTGGTGTCCAACAAATGACTGCATGCAATTTGACTTGTCATTTAAGCGATTACCGATTGAAATAGTTGATGGCCAAATCAAACCTACTAAGCGCGAGTTCCTCAGGTTTATAATGAGTATTTTTGATCCACTTGGCCTAGTCTATCCATGCATAATACAATCACGAGTCCTTATGCAACGCATTTGGCAGTCTGGAATAGAATGGGACGAGTGTATCAAAGACTCCGAGGCCGCTGTCTGGTTTGAGTGGCTGAACAAATTAAAAACACTATCGAGCGTAGCTGTACCTCGATGGTACGGCCTGCAACGAACAGCAAACGTCGATCTACATGTTTTCGGAGATGCTAGCGAGAAGGCGTATGCTGCCGTAGCATTTTTAGTAGGCACTGGTAGTGACGGGAATAGGGTATGTACCATGGTAGCTGGTAAGGCACGAGTAGCACCCGTGAAGGTAGTGTCGATTCCGCGTCTCGAGTTACAGGCGGCTGTATTGGCATGCAGGTTGGCAATGACAATAAAATCTGAGGTGAACTTCGCTATCACCAACCTTTACCTCTGGACTGATTCTAAAACAGTCCTTATGTGGATCAACTCAGACGCAAGGGACTATCAAAAATACGTCTCACATAGATTGGCTGAGATAGATAATTTGAGCAAGAGAAGTAACTGGCATTGGGTACCTTCCGAGTCCAACCCTGCTGACGAGGCAACTAGGATGGACTGGCCTAATAATAAAAACATGTGGCTTTCGGGTCCCCCCTTTCTTTGTAATCCACAGGTGCCGTGGCCGAGCTGGAGCCGCGAGAAGTCTCCTACGAATGACCCGGAGCGCTTGGAGAGGGCGCTAGTGGCGGCTGAAGATGACCAGCCCCTAATCGACGTGACGCGCTACTCCACATGGATAAGAGCCGTGCACGTTACTGCGCGTGTACTTACCTTCATAAGCGCGTGCAGAGCCAAGCAGAAGACAGGGGTAAGCGAACTTACAGCGGAGAAGCTGCAGGAGGCCGAGCGCCTTCTACTGAAGCAGTCACAGGCACGCTCCTTTCCTGACGACTTGAGCGCGCTGCAGGCTGCTCGCGCTTTGCCTAAGTCGAGCCGTTTGATGAAACTCGACCCGATGCTTTACGATGACGAGTTGCTCCGTGTCAGGGGACGTCTTGGGGCCTCTACCGAGTTATCTTTCGATGAAAGACACCCCGTGATTCTCGATGGTAGCTGTCACATCACTCGACTTCTAGTGCAGCACTACCATACCCGTGCGCTGCACGCCAACCACGAGACAGTCGTCAACAATGTACGAGAGAGATTCTGGGTGACCTCCATTCGGCCGACTGTGAAGGCGGTCGTTGCGCGCTGCCAGTACTGCCGCGTACAGCGCGCGCGACCCAATCCACCGAAGATGGGTGACTTGCCGCTCGTCAGAATCACCACGACGCGGCGAGCATTTGTCAACTGCGGGATCGATTATTTCGGTCCAATGCAAATCACCATCGGACGGCGCCGGGAGAAACGTTGGGGCGTGTTGTTTACTTGCCTCGCTACACGCGCCGTACATCTTGAGTTGGCTGCATCGCTCAGTAGTGACTCTGCAATACTTGCCTTGCGCCGCTTGATAGCGCGTCGCGGGCAACCTGCGACGATCCTGAGCGACTGTGGCACGAACTTCGTTGGGGCAAATAAGGAACTACGTGCCGCGCTGCGAGGCCTGAACGCTCAACGACTGCAAGGTGAAGCTTTAACTAAGGGCATCGACTGGCGCTTCAACCCGCCTGCAGCGCCACACATGGGCGGTGTCTGGGAGCGGCTTGTTCGCTCCGTGAAGAATGCTCTCCATGCCACGCTGAGGGAGCGAGCGCCGTCCGAAGAAGTGCTGCACACCGTGCTTTTGGAAGCGGAGCTAGTTGTCAACAGCCGCCCGCTCTCATATGTTGCATCCGACCCCGACGAACCAGTTGTACTTACACCTAATCATCTGCTGCTTGGCACAGCGGCAGGTGATACACGCTCGACGACCTACGATCCCTCGGATGTCGACGCTCGCCGCCAGTGGAAGAAGGCGAACGGGCTTGCTGAGATGTTCTGGAGACGGTGGACCAGAGAATACCTGCCCACTCTTCAGAGACGGCAAAAGTGGGCCACGGCAACGGACTCTGTCAAGGTCGGTGACGTGGTGGTGTTTTGTGACGGGAATCAACCGCGTAACATGTGGCCCCGTGGCATAATATCAAAAGTGTTTCCGGGCAGTGATGGTCATGTGCGTGTGGTAGACGTAAGAACGCCCACTGGGTCGCTGCGTCGTCCCGTTGCTCGGATAGCCGTGCTACCTACTGACGGTACATTTATCGGTTGAAGCCTCCAACTGGGGGGTGGTAATGTTAATTAGATGGCACGACTATCCAAGTTTCTTTAGTTGTTATTTTTACTAGGATTTATTTGTTTTGAATTGTAATTGATAATGCTGTTCTCGCGCGCGCTTTGCCGGCCCCAAGGCAATGTTGACGCGGTAAGGCGAGCGCGGGGCGAGGGCGGCGGAGGCAATCGCTTGATGCGCGCCGCCGCTATAGTGAGCTAGTCTGCGCCTAGCAACCGCACTGCTAATTGATCTTACTTTCGCGCCGTAAATTATGATGTTCTCGCTATTAAGTTGTTAATCTACCCATTGTGTTCTTTTAGTTTGTGTGTTTCCATTAAGTATTAGAGTCTTATCAGTTCACTTTGCTTTTTAATTTCTACCTATCCACTTCAGTTATAATCAACCCCGCACCTCCCGTACATGGCCACTTACGATATCTCACTTATTGCTAATGGTTGTATCAATCCTCACTTGCCTATTAGAGGGGGAGACACGATGAATCGATACGCGAGTGAGAGGGAGGGCGAGCGTCGCTTGCGCGCCGATAGTGGATTGAGGCGCCTGCGGGCTATCGGCTGTACCCGTTTAGTTGGATGGACTCGCGGCGCCCACACACGACGAGTGATGAAAGTGCACGCGCTGGAAGGAGCGCGCAGGAACAAGAACACCAAACTCCAAACTAGGACGTGAAATACTTTTTCACCTTAATCCGTCGTAATGAAACGAAAAATATGTAGGACATAGAGATCTCTGAAAAAGTATCGTGGATGTCTCAACCAGTTCAATATTACGTAAACTAATAAATTATATATACATTAATAGTAGTCTTGGTCGATAAATTAAAAATACGGTCTTGGCAATGAATCTGCAAATAACATCCGAGGACATATTTTACGCCAGCCTACTATTGCCCACAGAAAAACACGTATCGATCGTTCTAAATATCCAGTCTTCTTCGCGCTCTCAGCAGAAGCTTATCGAAAGTGAAGTCAATCATTGTTGGAATGTGATTGGCTGCTGTTAAGTCGGTTCAAGTTGATGAAAGATCATTGTATTCAGTGTCTAATGTACTCTGAACACAAAGATTACACTGAGTACACACTACCCGTACTTTGCACTTGAGCAGTAACATGTGTCGCTCGGTCGCCGTGTTGCGGCGACGCCGTGTGCGGTAGCTTTAGTTTGCTGCTTTTAAACTCCCATCTCTTGCACGATATGACCCTCAGCATTATTGAACGGACCCGATTACCTATCATGCCGTATAAGGAAACAATCTTCCCTATCTCCCCGGAAAGGAAAGCTGTGATGTATCCAAAATCCTACCGCGGCGTACGCGTCTATTTCTGCTCTACGAATATTCCTGTCCCACCCACCGTCACTGTCTCCAAACGTCTTAACTCCGCGTCCCGCTGCGTCCTATCTTTAATCTTACGCTTTGATATTTAACTTCGATAATTGGTTGTACCTGCAATTGAAAATGTTCCCGATTTGATATGATTATATGGGGATCGAAACGTATCAGCGTGGCCGGCGGCATTTCCGCGGGTGTCTCAGGCGCGTGCGTTCCCTCGCGAGTTTCCCTGCGGCTGTACTGTCTCGGTGTCCCGGCTTACGAATGAACGTGAAAGAAGTGCGGCTCCCGTGGGTGCGTGGCGGATATTAATAATGTTACGAGTGTGCGCCGCGTCTGAATATATAGGCGCGAGAAGTCTCTGACGAAAATTGCCTATTTCTGTGTTTGCTTTGCTTGCAAAGTTGGCTCTACCAAACCGGAGAATAACAAATCTTATTGCAGCTCCTCATGTCTTTCGGGAAGACCAATATTCAAATCTCTCTCCAACTCGATAATTTTAAGTTAGTTTGTAAGTTTTTTATTTTTATCTTTCTGTTGTTTTTTTTCATGGTTATTTTAAAAAAATCCTAGATTTAAAGCTTTTTGTAATGGATCTTAAGTTATCACTTCATAAGAAAATAAATGATTATTTTGGATTTCAATGTTGCGTAACGGATGAAGCGAGAGTGTATAGTGTTGTAGTTTAGTGTAGTGTAAGCTGCTGGTGTGTTTGTTGATATTGTGTAACGGAGCGTGGTGTGTGCGCAGGCGCGCGCGGAGGAGCTGGGCGCGCGGCGGCAGGAGGCCGGCGCGGCGCAGGCGCAGGTGCAGCAGGTAATTATGCCCTTCAATCTTTTATCCTTCTACACAATTATCCGCGTAAGCTTATATCATCTGTCTAGCGTTTTCCCCAATTGTACCATAAAGGGCTAGTCTAACCTAATAACGTAAGTAGTATAGGTAAATTTCTTTTTACCGGATTGGCAATCTTGTTACCCGACTGCCGAAGGAGAGGAGGGTTGGTTTTTCGAGCGTATGTATGTATGTGTGTTTGTCTTATTCTTTGGCACGCCCTGCAGCCTAAACTGTTTGGCGAATTTCGATATATGAGGCGTCGTTGGATTCTTCTTCATCGTGTAGTGACATAGGCTATAATAATAGAAAAAAGTAGTTAGGTTTTTTGAAAAATCATTTTAATTTCACTTTATTATTAGACTGCTGAGCTCCGCCAGAACTGTACCAAGTAGACCCAGCCAGCCACAATTCATAATACAGGCGCATGATCTTGAACATTCTGTGACATCGCAGTTCCAGTGTCGCAATCATAAAGTACAATCTGCCATATTACATTACAGCTAGCTGTTTTACAAAACAGCGCCGTTTACGGCGGATCGACTATTAGTGGGATTGTCAAAGAACTCCGTTAGGCACGACGACGAACGAAGCGAGAAGGAGTGTTAGGCAGAACTGCGACCCTACAACGCGCAAGCCTATAAGCGCGACGCTATAAACGAATTTTGTGCGTTGCAATAACTAGCGGGCTGTTGGCAGTGAGAGAGTTAACCAATCTCTCACGTGAAGTGTATTCGGCCTGAAGCTCTGAATAATTAGGGGCGCACCACCCTCATCGGGAATTAGCATCCGCGGTAAATACAGTTAGCGCTTTGTTGTGTTCTAACGCCTGAATTAGTGAGCGCTGTGCGCGGCGCGGAGCTGACGGCTCGCGGCTTTGTTCGCCCTCGACTGACAGTTTGCTGTACTTTGAAGCGTGAATTTCAGAACACCTCAAGCAGAGGCTCGAGATGCATACATAGTTACTGTTTTAGCACACGAACCACGCCGCGGCGGGAAGGCTACACGCACTCGGATCTCGCCACTACACAAAACTTTTCACATTCACGTAAACACAACCACAAACTACCGCCTGACAAATGTTCGCTTCTCATTTGTTAAAAGGGCTCAAAAGCGAAGGGTCCTAGTCTACTCGGTACCTACTCATGCTCCTGTACGGCTTACTCGGGCCTCAGCTGTTTCACGATGTATTGTACAAGTTACAACCTACTTGCAAATTTTTAATGATTCTGCGGTTTGATAAAACCTAGTCTCTTTTGCGAACATAAAAGTGAAGCTTAGCTAGAGAGATAATAAGTTACTGTCAGAACATACATTTTTGGCACAAGCTTTTATGTACCTTTTTTACGCATTCGTCTACATGAAGAATTTATGTTGTGTAATTTAGGAGTTACCATTGCCACTTCCTAACATAAGTACGAGTAGTACCAAATATTAGCTCAATTGTTTACTGGAAAGAGGCTGAACAACGGTTTTTAGAAGGATAACCTTATAATCTTATAAATATAAGAAAATGGCAAGTTAAATGAACGTCTATAAAAATATAATGAGCAGGTCTCTGCAGACTTCAGACAAACTCGGAACAGAGTTGGACTCGCCTGCCGAGGGTTCCGTACATAATTACAAATGTATAATTTTCAGAATTTTCCCTTTACTTGTAGTATAAGACGATATTACTTGCCTAATATCATAGTTCTAGGTCAACGGAAAGTACCCTGTAAATTTTGATTTACTAGTGGCCTTGATAAAATTGCCTTGAAACGGCCGTATCTTTTTTTACGTTTACTTAAAAGTTTAATATTTTCACAGCTTCTGGGACTGTCGACCTGAGTATAGGGTTTTATTTTCAACTTGATACCTCCACTCGTTCCCGATATGAAGGGTTTTGACAAACATAAAAGGGTTCTGTTTTTTCCTTTTGAGGTGCGGAACCCTAAAAATGTTGTGTTTTTCAACGAGGTGTGACGGCGAATGCAAGCGGCGAACACAAATCCGATTCTCATATTGAATTAGAATCGGATTTGTGTTTTGCTTGAGTGAATAGACCCCCGAATGGCTGGGTGTCGGTTCTTTACTGGGCACGTGTCGTCTAGACACACGCGACGTGCCGACGGCTGCCTACACTACGCGGGGTGCGACGACAACTAGACGACACTCGGGAGAGGATAAAAAAGGAAAAGTGGTCGTCGGCGAATACGGCCGCACGTTAATGGGTTCCATGTAGTCGAGTCGGTTTGTTATGACCGACATTTTCCACCAGTTACTGTCTCTAACCAGGCTTCACCGTAGTTTGCTGTGTTTAGCTACTTTTTCATATACCATTCGGACTAGTCTTTAAAGCGAATCAAAAGTCGGGATGCGCCCAACTGGTGTCCCCTTATTTCACCGACAAACGTTTCACCGAATGACCTTTCAGCTGTACCTACTTAAAAATTTAAAGGATTCTGAGTAACAAAAATTCGATGAAATGAACTTTCTGCGAAACATACATTCGATGGAATATTTGTCGGTAAAACAAGATACAACCACGTCCAACTGCAAATAGATCAAAACAAAAGGCTGAATTGAGATTCAAAGTGTGATAGCTAAGGAATCGTATGCTTTCGAATCTTGAAGCTCTTAAGTTGATCGTATGACTTTTCTAACACGAATATGAAGAACGGAACCCTGAAACGATATCATATTTCGTCACGTTCTGGCGTGTATCGCACTACGAGCATGTATACAGTTAAATAAGCGATATGAGGCTCCCATCTAACGTCTAAATTGCATCCAAAGCATCACGGCTGCCGGCTACAGCTGACGATACTAAAACGTCATTTCAACTACCCATTTAACGTCCCACTCTGGCCTGCTTATCAGGCGAAGTAACACACGATACGTGGCAAACAAAGCGGCAACTTTGCCCATGCGACGCCAGGGTAAAGTTGTGCGAAACTGTAGTAAGCTAACTAAACTTGTAGTAGCTCCTTTACGTGGACTCCATTCCGGGATGCGTTTTTGATGTAGGTATTCAAATCATACATTAATCTTGTAGTTCCCCTTGCTCCTGATGTGTATGTGCGAAGCCGAATGAGTGAGCGGGACGCGCTGATATTGATAGAGGATTTATATCCAAAATATTTGAAAACGGCGAACCAAAAAAAAACAAAAATAACGAACGTTTGTTCCATTTTGTGTTTCCTTAGATTACAATATGTTAAATATGAATCTACTTTCCTCCGAGAAGATCTCGTTACTAAGTAGGTATTGCTATCCGGCTAGCGCCACAATACACCATCGTTTCACAATTAACACCAGATAGGGAGTTCATTTTGTTTTACAAGCTTTTATTTAACTTGCAATGTATGTTTGTTACGGTGGAATCTTGCAACTGAATTATGAAGTAGATATCTTCAACCGAATGAGTTGAAATTTTTGGGTAAAGGTATAGTTTGGATGACAATTCAATATTATGGTATGTGGAATGAAATGCGTGAGCGTGAAGCCCATTCCCGCTCATCAGTGTTTTCAGCTCATTTGTCTCCAGCAGTGGGGTTTTTGAGCAACTGACTAGTGATTTGGTTCTAATCGATGCAAAGTAACAACAAGGCCAAAGATTTGATTTAGGTTACCGATTCTATAAGACCTGATAGCTATATATACTCTTTCTTTTCGGTGTTGGAGGTTCTGTGCAAATCGCAGAGGTGATCTGATGGTAAGGTTGGTTATTGAGGATGTGTGTGCGCGTGCCCGCAGGCGTGCTCGGCGCTGGGCGCGCACCGCGACTTCCTGACGGCTCAGCTGTCCGCGCTGGGCAAGTTCGCGGCGCGGCTGGACGCGGCCGCCGCCCGCGCCGCGGCCGCGCGCGCGCGCCTCGCCGCCGCGCCCGCAGACCCCAAGGCTGCTGCTGAGGTACAGGTCAGTATCACCATCATACATCTGTCCGCGCTGGGCAAGTTCGCGGCGCGGCTGGACGCGGCCGCCGCCCGCGCCGCGGCCGCGCGCGCGCGCCTCGCCGCCGCGCCCGCAGACCCCAAGGCTGCTGCTGAGGTACAGGTCAGTATCACCATCATACATCTGTCCGCGCTGGGCAAGTTCGCGGCGCGGCTGGACGCGGCCGCCGCCCGCGCCGCGGCCGCGCGCGCGCGCCTCGCCGCCGCGCCCGCAGACCCCAAGGCTGCTGCTGAGGTACAGGTCAGTATCACCATCATACATCTGTCCGCGCTGGGCAAGTTCGCGGCGCGGCTGGACGCGGCCGCCGCCCGCGCCGCGGCCGCGCGCGCGCGCCGCGGCCGCGCGCGCGCGCCTCGCCGCCGCGCCCGCAGACCCCAAGGCTGCTGCTGAGGTACAGGTCAGTATCACCATCATACATCTGTCCGCGCTGGGCAAGTTCGCGGCGCGGCTGGACGCGGCCGCCGCCCGCGCCGCGGCCGCGCGCGCGCGCCTCGCCGCCGCGCCCGCAGACCCCAAGGCTGCTGCTGAGGTACAGGTCAGTATCACCATCATACATCTGTCCGCGCTGGGCAAGTTCGCGGCGCGGCTGGACGCGGCCGCCGCCCGCGCCGCGGCCGCGCGCGCGCGCCTCGCCGCCGCGCCCGCAGACCCCAAGGCTGCTGCTGAGGTACAGGTCAGTATCACCATCATACATCTGTCCGCGCTGGGCAAGTTCGCGGCGCGGCTGGACGCGGCCGCCGCCCGCGCCGCGGCCGCGCGCGCGCGCCTCGCCGCCGCGCCCGCAGACCCCAAGGCTGCTGCTGAGGTACAGGTCAGTATCACCATCATACATCTGTCCGCGCTGGGCAAGTTCGCGGCGCGGCTGGACGCGGCCGCCGCCCGCGCCGCGGCCGCGCGCGCGCGCCTCGCCGCCGCGCCCGCAGACCCCAAGGCTGCTGCTGAGGTACAGGTCAGTATCACCATCATACATCTGTCCGCGCTGGGCAAGTTCGCGGCGCGGCTGGACGCGGCCGCCGCCCGCGCCGCGGCCGCGCGCGCGCGCCTCGCCGCCGCGCCCGCAGACCCCAAGGCTGCTGCTGAGGTACAGGTCAGTATCACCATCATACATCTGTCCGCGCTGGGCAAGTTCGCGGCGCGGCTGGACGCGGCCGCCGCCCGCGCCGCGGCCGCGCGCGCGCGCCTCGCCGCCGCGCCCGCAGACCCCAAGGCTGCTGCTGAGGTACAGGTCAGTATCACCATCATACATCTGTCCGCGCTGGGCAAGTTCGCGGCGCGGCTGGACGCGGCCGCCGCCCGCGCCGCGGCCGCGCGCGCGCGCCTCGCCGCCGCGCCCGCAGACCCCAAGGCTGCTGCTGAGGTACAGGTCAGTATCACCATCATACATCTGTCCGCGCTGGGCAAGTTCGCGGCGCGGCTGGACGCGGCCGCCGCCCGCGCCGCGGCCGCGCGCCTCGCCGCCGCGCCCGCAGACCCCAAGGCTGCTGCTGAGGTACAGGTCAGTATCATCATCATACAAATGCACTAAATCTATCACGGACCGGTTTTTGTCAAAAAAACAATGTAATACAATACGTTTACAAAAAAGTGGCTAAACTATCTCTCTTTTTATTCCCATTAGGTACCTGATGGAACAAAAATTTTCCAGAAGTGACGTAAAATGTATCTTCCTGAAGGAAGAATTACAATATTTTTTCAAAGATACATTACTTGAGGAGCAAAAACTTGTTTTAGTAGGTTTCTTTGAAAAAGTTGATTGATTTACAGATTTTACGACATATATTTTTTTATTCAAATATGACCTCTGTTATTTTTTTGCTATACATTTTACTGTGGAGTTGTGGATCGATTTTCACAAAATATTTTTATTCTTACAACAATACATAGAAAATTTTTGTTCCTTTACTATTTTTGAATACACTTAAATATTCAAAATCGATTTTTGACAAGAAAATTCTCCGAGATTTTTTCCATACTAGGTTTCCTTTGTTACTTTTGCATGGTCCATTACCTACACGCATTTTACTAAATATTAGATTTAGTTCTTTGTGAAAATAAATGTGTGTAACTTTATCTAGAATACGCTTTCCCACAAAGGTATCCGTTAGCGTTACGAGCCGGACCGGCGCGTGCGGCGGTGTTTACGCATTCCCCGGCTATTCTATCGCTATTCAAGATTGATTACTCCGTAAAATCTTATACTCGCACCGAAATTGGTGGAATTCGGTGCCAAAAATAGGCACCATTTACGAAAAAAATAAACTAATAATTTTGAAACGTTATTGCGAGACCTTGTTTCTGGGTCTACCAAGTGTGGTTGAAAGTCAAAACCACTTAACCAAAAAGCGATGCCGTCGGATCTTCCACTGGCGCTAGTGCTGCTACATCAGCCGCTTGACATGCTCGCGGCTGTGCAGCTGTTCTATGTACTCGTAGTAGAACGTGACTCCATGTTTTAATAGTCGTTCAATAATTGTGCCCATCCGTTTCAACCTGTTATTCTTCGAGGGGCTATAATAGTTTTGTCACTGTTCAGGAGCTGATCCGGTGTCAGGAGACGGAAGTGCGCGAGGTGCTCGAGAACTACAACAACCTGGAGCGCGAGTGCGGCGCGGCGCGGCAGCCGGTGGCGGGCGCGCTGCGCGAGCGCGCCGCGCGGCTGCGCCAGGACTGGGCCGCGCTGCGCGGGCACGACGCGGCCGGCGAGACCCCGCCGCGCGGGACCGACACGCTCGTCACAGAGACCCCGCGCCGCGGGTCCGACTCCGGGAGCGAGCGGAAGAGCTCCGTCGACAGCCAGGCTAGCGGTGAGTTCGCGAGAGGGATCACTTGAACACCTTAACACGGTTACGGTTTGCTATTGAAAAACAAAATGTTCCTTCTGTCCCTGAACGTTAAGGTTTCAGAACCGGATTTTTGGTTTTGAACTTTTGAAGTACGAATACTTTTAACTTTAGCCGGTGGACCAATTGAAACTAAAATATTTTTATGACCCAATTCGTACCTAACAGGGCGCATGTGAACAATGTAGAAGTGAAATTCTTTACTAAGTGTCCGAGTGCATCTAGTTGGGTCGCTATCCGTAAACCAAACTCTCGACTGGAATAAACTTCACACTTGCATAATTTCACGAATATGTAACAGTTTTGGTCGTCAGTTTGATTTGCAGCAAGTTTGCAGATTTTGTGAATTCGTCTGTATATACGTGTGGTTTGGGTAATAAAGGCTGGGATACTAACTGCTTGTTTCATTCATTAACTTCGACTGTTGTTCATCGATACAGGAAAGTCCGTATCTATGGTCAAACGACCAGAAGAGCTTTTTCCAGGGACCGTTTAAGAATATTAAAGACACGCCCTGGAATATGCTTGAATAACACTTGTGAAGTCCTTGTGAGTGGCACGAAGCTTCCGACACGTTTGGTAGACCGTAGTCTATAATACAAGAAAACTCGATCAGAATGTATGGAAAATTCGGCAAAATTAAAGGACGACTTTTATCTATCAGGATATGTAGGCCCCACCGTATCTCCTATTGCACTAGGCCTAGAAATATGAAAAAAAAACCAGAGATAAGTTCTATACCTATAGATTACAGGAAAACATAAAAGAAGTCTATGGTATTTAAAGTAACCCCGTTTAAACAGTACGAATATTTATATTTCGCTAAATTGCTGAATGATTTAAATTTAAAAAATGGCATAGCAACGGTGAATAAATTATACCTTCTTATAAAGAGCATATTCTATTCTTTACTTCAATCATACATATCATGGCGGTAAAGTGTGAAGTTATTGAGAAAACTAAACTTACAGCAAAAAATAAAAATATATTATTAAAAACTTTTGTATTTATTTATTTATTATTCGGAGAACCAACAGCTAACAATTCAAAGTAATAATATAAACTAGTTATATCAATTAAGTAACAGAGATCCAATAAGAGGTTCCCACCAGTAGCAACAGGTTAACAAACAATTGGTGGTTAGCACTAAATTTTAGTAAGAGGGAAGTATCTTTTGGACCTAGATGGAGTATTGAAGGAGAGCTTAGCTAGTAATTCCGGACAATCAATGTTACCATTTAAGATACTAAGTATATAAATAATATCTGCCATCTGACGACGTTTATGTAATGGAATGAGGTGATGTCTTTTACAAATATTTTCATAATTAGATGAGTTGTAAAGGGTTTTCAGCTTCAAGCAGAGATATTTTTTTTTCTGTATACGTTCTAATCGGTTAATATATACAACGTGTCCCAAAACTCAACGATAAGCCGGCACCAGAGGATGGAGCTGCTTATGATTAGTCGAGAAAAATAAAGGAAAAAAATATATCTCAATTATTTTAGAAATTACAGAAAAATGAAATTCATCGAAAATCGACATCCCTAATGGTATTTTTAACGACCATGTCTACAAATATTCAAATATTACTGTTTTTTTTTTGTTTTTGGAAACTTAAGTAGCCCTGCTATCTAACACAGTTCTTATATATATATTTTTTATTTTTTTATTTTTTATGTATTTTTTTTTTTAGATATATTAGGGGGGGGGGGTGAAGCTCGCCCCGGAGGAGAGGGGAGAGTAAATAAAATTTAACTTTTAGAATATAAGAATATAATAGGATAGAATAACATTTATTCATGACAACAACACATACATGCACATAAAAAAAAACAGAAGACAACATTGCCACGAAACGGTTCCATCTCAGCGTTGTGCTGGCCTGGTGGTCAGCGCTGGTCTTCCGATGGAACCATAACCTACATATCCTTTTCTCTATAATCTACATATAGTGATAGATAAAAGTCGTCCTTTAATTTTGCCAAATATTGAGCTAATTTCACTGTATTACTAACATGTAGCACTAACTTTTCTAGATCGCTACTGAAGCACTGATTCGAATAACAGGGGCCGTATTCACATTTTCGTGACAGCTCGTGACAGATGATGTGACCGGTAGCCTGACAAAAATGCCAATACACAGGTTAAATAGACATATGGCAAGTTTCTTGATGTCACAAAATCGGCCAAGTGGCCATATCACGAGATGTCATTATATGAATACGGCCCTAGGCATGGTGACGGGTTTAACATCCATTTATTATTTTACTTACCTGATGAAGATTTATTGGAGGTGAGTGCTAATGAAATAAATAATGAAGACAACGGTGCGCTATCTCTGTCTGTTTGGTGATATTTGATATCCCGCGAGCTCGCTACAGTTCTCGAGTTCCGCGACGGCGGCGTTGAACACGATACCACTTAGTGCCGTGTGGCATTACGCTCGCGACACCGTACTGGAGTTCGTGTCATGGAGCATGAAAAGATACCTTTTCTCAAAAATCATCGGCAATGTTGACTTTATTGGTAAAAAATCAGGACGTGAAGTGCATAGTTTATGGTTAGTCAACATTTAAAAAATAAAAAACCTTGCCGGCTCGATTGTGCTCGACTACAATGTTGCATACAAATTCCATTATTTGTCGTGGTACAAACTTTTTAAAAATTTGAAACCGCCATATAAATAAAAGGCATAGGTCCTAAACAGCCAAAACGCAAGATCAGTAGCTGTGACTCATCGCGACTTTTTAGTTGTCTCAAATAACGTATGGCGCTTTCGGAAGAAAAATACACTCCCAACTTATTATTAAAAAAAATAAAAGGCGGCAATGCAAAAAATATTCTGTTTTAACACCTACAGTGGCTAATTCTTTTTACGGAAAATATAGAAAAATGACGTGTAAATTATTCCAGAATTAAAAGAAGCTGCAAGCTCAGTTATTGATTATTTGTTTAAGTGTAATTTGTTGGTAATTTGCAAAGCCAAAAGACAGATATCGGAAGGCGTACGACAATTTCTGGAAGCGGCGAGAAGAAATGCATGCCTTATCATTTTCAGAAAATACATTTTTGTTTTCTTGCACAATTTTTGAGAAAAGCACTATATTTGTCTCAGCTGGAAGGGCATTTACTGGCTTCGTATTAAATTAAACGGACTCCCAAGGTCGTCCGTTTAAAATTAATACTCAGCCAGCAATTGCCTACTTCCCGTGCTTCGACAATAATGTACTATTACTACATAGGTAAATAAGCGTTATGTAAGGGCCTTGAAGTATAAATTTAAAATTCCCTTGAATTTTGCGTTAATGTACCTACTCCTGATATCAGGTAAAAAGTGAATTCTTACGAAAAAGTTGGTCGTCTCAGAAAATATAACGTAAGAAAACTTTACCCATTCAAGTGTTTTTACAGATGGTAGTACCCAATTAATGTTTGCTCAAAGTTTGAAGTCCCACTGCGTCATAACTTCGCCGTCCCGAGCGACGCAGTGTGAACAACGGTTTTCCAAGTCGTCAACATAAGCAATGTGAATAAAACGACAATAAGCGTGTCGTGAAGTCGCGCTGTCAGCGGAGTCTCGGCGCCTCGCGCGGCGGCGGGAGAACTCCCTCAAAGCATTCCTAGCGAAGGTATATTAGGTCGAGGAATCTCGCTGGAATCCTCGCAGCGCCGAATTTACAATATTTCCGAGATTATGAGAGGCTCCCGAGCACATTGCGCTCCGCCTACATTCCAGTATTTTTTACCCCGAATTATGAAGATAAAATTGTCATTGTGACTCGTTCGCGTGTATTTTCCCGCTGCCTGATTCTCGAAAGACACGAATTGCGCGAACAATAACTTAGGAACCTTTCATGATTGTTGAGTATGCTGAACCGAAAAGTTGAAGCGGACTTCTAGCCATAATAGGAAAGCGACCAACACATTTATATGTTTCGACGCGAGAGACAGACTGCAGCCGCACTCCGCTGCAGGTTATTGTTGGCAAAACTATTCCGAGTCCCTTTTATTGCGCCCGCCATTGATCATAACTGTCGCAGCGCATTCTCACCGCGTGTTCGCGCGGAAGCACACGAGACTACAAATACCTTTCAAACCTTATTACCTATGAAATAGGGTAGCTAGTTGGACAACAAGCGCGAATGCGGTACATTCTGGAATTCGTTCAAAAATGTATCCACTTATTACGCGTTTCAATTTGTGCCGCCGACGTCTCAAGAAGGAGGCGGTCCTTTGTAGCCTTGACGCGCGGCCCGCAGGAGTGGTGGCGCGAGTGTCGCGATCGGCCCCCGGTTGCACTTTCGTATCACTTGACAATTCCGCATTGCACTGCGAAAAATAAGTGATCGTGCTCGTATTTCGCGTCAAAACTGAATATAACTGCTAACTCTTTCTCATATAAACCGCTACAGTTATTGACTTCAATGTTATTTGGACTGTAAATTGCTACTTCTTCACCTATATTCGCATAGATGACTCCTTTCTATTCACATCAAAAGGTATTCGGATCACTGTTTGATGGTAGGTTTCCACAATCGTTCCGTGTTCCAGTAGTAAGGTAACTGTTGACACATCATATAGGTAGTCCTCTGCTACCCGCAGCATGCACCCGCCGCTGCCGGCGCGGGCGACATTTCCCGCCGCTTTCGATTTCCGCCGCGCGATACCATCGACGCGTGAACTTCAACTAAATAGGTTACGGCGTCAACTTTCACTGCACTCGTCTAGCGTTCGAAGTATCTGCTATGTTCACACTATGTGAGGAGAAATGTTGTCGCCGTCGAACTTAATAAAACCTTGAGGAATTTGTCGAATGTCCAGTCGTCGATGGGAGACACATTGAGCATATAATGACAAGTCGGTGTCTAGATTCAATATTGCACCAATGCTAGTGGTTCTCGAAGCATTAACGCCGACATTGTAAGGATCGTTTGAATCGAACGCCGACAGCACTCGTGACTAGGATGAAATGGGCCGTCAAACGGAGAGCAAGATATTCCAAACTGAGGGCGACCATGTTCAGCCCGCTCTGCGATGGCGTGCAGGCGTTACGAATTGCCGGTTCAAAATATACTAGTGAGAAGAGAGTCCAAGCCGATTGTGAATCGCATAGCTTGTAGTTCCACACTCGTAAAGCGGAGACGAGACACCATCGGGAATCAATTCGAGTGGCTATCGACGACACGTCCTTTATGTGTGGCAGGTTTATTATACCATTCCACGAGACTGCACTTTAGTTTTATAACTCTAACCAAATAAATTGTAAGGAAACTTCAAATACAATACAGTAAAAATTCATACGTTTGCCTTGGTACTTTCAGCTGGCCCAGGTTAAAGTTGTTTGCACTATTCCTAATCCAAACTATGTTTTCTTGCAAATCGGCCAAGCTAAGCTACGAATGTAGTGTCACTGAAATGGAATAATTAAGTAGGGGATAGATGAAACTAAAGTCTGTGAGAACGATCAGCCGCGAATAGAAAGGGCATTCTTAAATGAATACTTAAAGATGTTCGCAGTCTTGTTTGAGGTCTGTGTGAACATCGTCGTTTCAGAGCAGGGAGATAAGTTTGAAGTTTGCCCGTCGGTTCTTTGTCTTAGGGAACTAAGTTAGTCGCGCCGGCGGCCGCTTGCCGCCGCGGGTCGCAAATTGAATCCGCGGCGAGCCGGCTCCTCACTCCTCTTGAAATAAGATTTTATAAACACTGTCGGCGGCTTCGTGGTTTTTGCGCGAATTTATTAAACTCCTGTAATTTGTAGTTTGTTGAAGAGTTTGCTAGCAACTATCAGTGTCCTCTACAGGCGGGCCGCATGCAGAAGTAGTTTATAAATAAACTTTTAATTCTAGAGAACGTTTTAAATTCTGCGATTTTTACATGTTGAGGTCTAATCAGCTAGTCGTGCACCGATGATTAAAAAACTTCGTAATGGAAAGCTTTAAAACCATGCAATGAAAGGACCACGAGGAAACGAGGGAAATCCTTAAATATTAAAAACACACCCAGTGTTATGAACTTTTCTTACGTCAAAAAATAATTATGCTGTAATATCCATCATCGTTTGCAAATGTTAAAGTTTAAATGCTATTATATTACAAAAAAACCGACCAAGAGCGTGTCGGGCCACGCTCAGTGTAGGGTTCCGTAGTTTTCCGTCCGTCTCAGTAAGCGTTAAAAAAATGGGCTATTTGTTACATTGAGTTCACATATTAAGTACATAATCCTAAAACCCTACGAGCAATATTTAGCGAACAATTTTATTATTAGACAACGAACGACCAAAGACAACTAAGACAATTCGAGCACGACAAATTTTCGACCTAATGTATGGGCGCACCTGCTCCGACCCCATTAAATCAGGAAAAATCATAACAGCGCCATGTACGATATGAGCGTTCCGCGTAAAGCGACATCTATCGGCAAATTAAGTAATAATAATAATAATAATAATAATAATCGTTTATTGCATATCACATAGCTATAAAGGTAGGTACAATATAGGGCAGTTTTACATGTGATACCCTGCATAGGGCGCAGCAATATGAGAGGGCATCTACAGCTTAATAGCTGTTATTTTTAAGTTAGTTATACATACACATTTTTAAGACTTCAGATTCTACACTTTATCATTAAAGAAATCGTCTATATTATAGTAGCATTTATCGACTAAATAAGCTTTTAATTTTGTACAGAACGATTTTAGTTCGGTCTCATTTTTTATAAAATTAGGTAAGTGGTTATAAATTTTTATTGTCATGTAGTGCGGGCTAGATGTAACGAACTTTAATTTTGAAAAAGGTAATCTTAGTTTATTTAAATTTCGGTCATTTCTTTTGCTTTGCGTTATCTGTGAATATAAATCTATATGTTTTCTAACAAATTTACTCGACTCCAAAATGTACATGGACGTGACAGTCAATATTTTGTACTTTATGAAATGGGTTCTACACGTTTCCATTTGATCTATGTTTGCCAATATCCTAATGCACTTTTTTTGTAAGATAAATATTTTTCCTATGTCTGTGCTATTACCCCATAAAATGAGTCCGTAGGACATCCTGGAGTAAGCATATGCGTAATAGGCTGAAAGGGCGGAAGTTAGGTCAGTTAAACGCTTTAGATGATTTAGAGCATATACAAAAGACGATAACTGTTTTGTAAGCTTTTGTATATGGAGTTTAAAGTTCAAGCTAGAGTCTAACTCGATTCCCAATAATGTAGCTGAGGTCACATTTTCAAGTTTAAGATTATTATAGCTATAATTTATTGGAAGAGTGGTTTTTTGATATGGCTTAAATTGTATAATTTTTGTTTTTTTAATGTTGAGCTCAAGATTATGTATTTGTAACCAGTTTAGTATTTTATCTAGAATTAAATTTAGTTTAGTTTCAACTTCGTCGATTTTAACACACGGAAATAATACGGAAATGTCGTCAGCAAATAGTGTGCAATGATCATTTAGGATATCTGGGAGGTCGTTTATATACACTAGAAATAAAATACATCCTAGCACGCTTCCTTGGGGAATTGAGCCATTTATAGGGACTCTATCAGATCTTAAATGACGAACTATTCCAGTTTCAAAGTCTGTACTTTCTATCTCTGTGTATTGAGATCGAGTTTCAAAGTAAGATTTGAACCATTTTAATGGAGTGCCTCTTATTCCAGTACTATACAATTTATTTAGTAGAGTCCCATAGCACACTCTATCATAGGCTTTACTTAAATCAAGCAGGAGGCCTACCGCGTATTTTTGTTATTTATTTCGGTTAGTATTTCCTGTATATATTTATATATTGCTAAGGTAGTAGATCGGTTTTTTCTAAAACCGTTTTGACTTTCGTTAAGTATTTTAAATTTTTCGTAGAATGAGTAGAGTCGTTTTACCATTGCCGATTCAAATATTTTAGACGAGGTGGGAAGCAGGGCAATGGGCCTATAATTATTGATATCAGAGGGGTCTCCTTTCTTGTGTATAGGTTTTATCAGAGATATTTTTAGAGCGTCAGGAAAGATTCCTTCTGAAAAGGATTGGTTTATTAGTTTAGTGTACGGGATGGTAAGTATATCTGCACATTTTTTTATTACTATGGGAGGGATTTCGTCAATACCGAAAGATGTTTTGTTTTTAAGATTTTTTATAATGGAGTAAGTTTCTTTGGGCTCAATTTGCGTTAGATAAAATGAATTATTTATAGTGTTTTTTATGGGAAGTTTGTCTTTGGAGATAGAAGAGTTGCCGATGGAAGAGAAAAATGTATTAAATATATTGGCCACTTGCTTAGGATCGCTTACTGGTACATTATCTGATGTTTTTACATGTATGTTACTTTTATGTTTAAATTTATTTCTATTTATTTCTTTATTTATTATTTGCCACATGGATTTTACTTTATTTTGTGACTGATTATATTTTTGTTTATTTCTAAGTTTTTTAGCTGTTTGTACTAGTTTTTTAAGAATTTTACAATATATTTTATAATAGTCTTTTAGGACTGAATTTTCCGACTGTGATACTAAAAGCTTTAAAAGTCTTTTGTTCCGGCATGAAGTTTTTAAACCTTTTGTTAAATAAGTTTTTTTAGATTTTATTTTAATCTCTGTTTTTGGAATGCATTTATCTAATGCTTTATTTAAAGTTTCTTGAAAACAGTTATAGTTTTCGTTCAATGAGTTATTTATTGTGATTACATTTTCCCAATTTACTTTTTGTAGTTCTGTTTTAAATTTACATATGCTAGAGGTATTGAAGTTTCGTTTAGTAACTGTAAAATTTTGTAATATTGGTGTTTCATTTAACGGTCATCTGTTACGTAAGTAGAATCTATTTATTACGATGACAAAGAAAACTACAAAAGACTACAACTATTTACTAACTCGGGTTTGACTATTGACTAATACTAACTGCAGATGTGCATAGGCTACGGTGACCGCTCACCTACCGGCGGGCCGTATGCATGCGTGATAACTTATAAGATATCTTCATGTAAAGTGCGTATTAAGCCTGCACTATCAGGCATGACAAAGTTTTTAAATGATACTAACTACTGGTAGGTATTCATTCGATAAATATCAAGCATTAAGTACTTAGGTATTAAGTTTTTATGTGTAAGTTAAGAGTTTATTTAGTAGTGGCCTCTACTAATCTATTCAATCTATTCAAGTAAACTATTGCGCGCGAGGTTAAAGTATGGAAGATGATTTTTATAGGATCATTCTTTATTGCGTGAACCGATTTTCACCGTTTTTTCTTTATTTGAAAGCACGTCATTTAATTTTGATTTTGTAGGTTAAATTACAAACTTAGTTCAGAAATACTATTCAACCAATCAAGTTCAAAATAATTTTCCTAGAAAGTTTTTATAAAGTTCTACTTTCAGGATTTTTTTATATTTTTGAAAGTTATGGTTCAAAAGTTAGAGGGGAGAGACATTTTTTTTACTTCTGGAGCGATTATATCCGAATATATTAACACTATCAAATAATGATTTTACTAAACCCCTATTTATTTTTAAATACCTATCCAATAATATATCACACGTTAGGGTTGAAATGAAAAAAAAAACACTCCCCACTTTACGTATAGGGGAGGTACCCTAATAAATCATTTTTTTCCACTTTTTATATTACCACTTTGTCAGCGTGATTGTTATACATATTAGTACCAAATTTCAGCTTTCTAGTGCTAACTGTTACTAAGATTATCCGTGGACGGACGGACAGACATGGCGAAACTATAAGGGTTCCTAGTCGACTACGGAACCCTAAAAATGAAATACACTGTCACGAAAAATAAACTACCCAACATACCGAACTGCAGGCAACTTACAAATATGCACTTATTGTTACTTACGGGAGTCTATTCCCGCTACTTCACCGAGACCAGCCGTTAATATAAATAACCCGATTTGCATCCGGCGTGCCGGCACTAGTAACGAAGACGAACGCCGCGAGCGCACCGCCGGCTGCCCGCGGCCTGCCCGCGGCCTGCCCGCGGCCTGCCCGCTCGGGACCGCGCCGGTCCGACTAGTACGAGGACATCTTTTCAAACTAGTGGCCCTGTTAGCTGTACAACTCACGAGCCTGGCTTTTTGTGACGACCGCTTTAGCCTAGTTGGCAGTGACCCTGCCTACGAAGCAAGAGGTCCTGGGTTCGAATCCCGGTAAGGGCATTTATTTGTGTGATGAGCACGAATATTTGTTCCCGAGTCATGATGTTTTCTATGTATTTAAGTATTTATTTATCTTTATAAGTATGTTTATCGTCGTCTAGTACCCATAGTACAAGCTTTGCTTAGTTTGGGACTAGGTCGATTTGTGTAAGATTGCCCCTATTTTTTTTTTAAGAACTGAATCGACAAAAAAAAAAACTATATAATTATTGAATGGCTCACAAAATTTCACGAGAACAAAGAAAGAAGTGATGATTGGGTTTGTTAACTTATTTACTGCTAAGCTAATAATAAGCTACAGCGTAGCGCTACTGGCGTACCGTAGCGCTACGCTGTGGTCCGTAGCAAGTGTAGCAACATAGTTTCATATATTATGTACCGAAAATCGCCCGTAGCCCTCTGACTAACGATGATGCTGCTGATGATGCGCTGTGGCTTAGTGGCGAAACAAGTTTAATAAATTGTATTGAATCAAGTGTAGTCACAGAAATGTATTTTATTAGCGCCCTGAGGCCTTCGTTTTCCGTTCACGACATAGAGGTCGCCTATAGCGACACAAAATAACTACTAGTCTGACCCTACACCACGCTGTGCTATGCTCATATGTGGAAATGCTCTGAGTGACTACCACGATGCATTCTGGCGCGACGTTCTGGTTTAGGAGTGTACGGGAGGCAAAACACAGTGTATGAACGTGTGTAATCGCTTCGTGTAAGTTAGGAGGATCTGCAGGCAAATAACGATATCGTGGAACCTAAGGTGCAGTTGCAATAAACGCAGCCGCAGTAACCGGTGGGCTACGGCGCGGTAAATCCAGCTTACAGCCGCTTCCATGCAGTTTGCGCCCACTTCGAGGTCTATTGGGCTCGATGTTTTCATATCATATTAGTATAGCATTTATCGCCCGCGCTCGTTCCACGTGCGCCTAGCCTAGTGCTTCAGAAAGTGTGCCACAACAATATAATTCAAAGGGACCTCCAGGTTAGCTTGCTTTATTCGCTATAAAATGGGTTTACGGTGCAATGGCGAGCTGTCTAGGGCAGACATTTGATAGGTGGTTGCAAACTAATGCAACATATTGAAGTATGATTGAAGTATCGGGTACCTTGAATTCTAATAAGGAAATGCATTCTATGAAATATAAATTATTTATTTATATACACACAGTCAAGGATGTTTAAATATGTTATAGTCATGCGTATCTAGCTTGCATGCAAGCGTGCAAATATGTAGGTGTCAAATTGTCAATAAAATCATTCAGAAATAAAACGTAAATTCAAATATAAATACAACCTTGCCCGTTGACGGCGATTTATGCCAAAATATTATACATTATTTACATAATAGGCGGGGTGCGTCCCACGAGATATAACAACAAAATATATAATTTCATATTAATAACGTTCACAAGATATAATGAACGTTAGCTATAACAACAATACCAATACTTTTACAAGGAATAACGGTCAGTTGCCATAATAATCATATTATATAACATTTTTTTCTATAAGACTCAAATTGACTAATTTCATTTAGTATAACATACATAACGTATAACGATCATACCATATAATATCTTTTCGTATAACAAACATAACGTATACAGATCATACGCATATATATTTTCGTATAAGGATTATAATACGGAAAATTCAGCTAGGGCAGCCAGGAAAAGGGGGGGCGGAGCCCACATCAAAGGGCGAAGCCCCCCGCAGTAAAAAACAACTAATACTCTTATAAATGGTATTACTTGTAGGTTAGGTTAGGGTTGCCTTGTGTCCCTTAGAGCGGAAATAGACACCCCGCGAAGCGGGGTGGCGTCGACACGCTGGCGATTGGGTAAGGTTAGGTTAAAATAATTGACGTGTTTGATCTCAAAATAAATTTAATTTCAATCTTACAAACGGTATTGTTTTTTTTTTCAAACTCAAGTTGAGGCTATCGCTCTAAGAAAATCACATATTTTCTTCATACGGCATTGCTATTAAAATGACTGAAGCCAATTATACTATACGAGCATTATACATTTTGATGTTAGATAAATTGAACAATATATGTTATAAACCTTAGGTGTTATGAATATTATACGCTTTAATCGATATATCAATTGATATTATTTCTAAAGTACGTTATACTTTACGAGATTATATGTTTTGACATTATATCTTTAGTTCGTTATGTGCAATGAACGTTATATTAAACAAAGTTATATAGAGTGAGCGTATATATTATGACCCTTATATGATAAGTTGTTATATCTCGTATTACTTACCCTAATAGGCGTAATCGCAATAATAAAATTAAATAACGAAATACTACAAATTCTAATACTATTAATTTTCGAGATACGCCTTTACGCTACAAAAACACGGCTTCATAAGCCAGTTTGTTTGACCGCGTTTGTTCTACTCCAAACAATATGCGGTATTGCCAAATGCAGCCATGAATCGAACCATAGGCATGCACTGGTCTACATATCAATTATGATCGCCGATCTATTGCGAGTCAGGTTCATGTGATGTTTCGTTGTACGTGCTCAAACCCCGGGTGTAAATTACTTCATTATCTGCATCAAATCCGAGCGATCTACACGTACATGCTACCAGCTGGTTACCGAGCTGCGTGCTCCGGCCAGCGCGGCCGCGGCCGGCGAACAATGTGGATATTATTTATGACAGCTACTAATGTAGTCGCGGTCAAAGTATAATGATTATACTTTGACCGCGACTAAGACTAAGACGATCCTAAGACCTCCATAGGAAAAAATAAAAAGAAATTAGACAGATGCGCCTTTTTTTCCGCTTTCCGAATATGTATCTAACTCAATTTCACAAAAAAATGTTAGACGTGCCCTTTTTCGTTATGACGGCAGAATGAAGAATACAAGTTATTAGTAAGTACTTATCCCCCTCAATATTGGGGAATGCCAGCACTACTATAAGAAAATTCCATAAAACTTTTAATTCGTGCGGACAGTTAAGGTAAGAGTCACCATCTTCATTTTATTCCTCCTCAAAGCAACATATCCTTGGCTGTAAAAAGGACACATTTTAAGTGCAATGTTCTCGATTAGAGCATGTTTGCTTTCCTGTACTACCAACGGCGAAGTTACACTACTCGATCTACTCTAGAAACGCTGTAAATTACCACTCAACGAATAAGTTAACTTTTGGATGTAAATAACTCTGTATTATGCCATACGATAAATAAATAAACGCCGAGGGCTGCGACAGAGTAGGTACTCTGTCGCAGCCCTCGGCGGGCGTGCACTTGGGCAGCAATCTAAGACTGTGTGGACCTTCGAAATAACCCTATCATTAGTACGATTCGCGCACGGTTGCATTACACGAACGAACACGTTGCAAATATAACTTTCTTCCGGGAATGAAATTAGCAGTCCAAGTCCACCTAACGTCGGCGCAGCGCCGCCGCCGCCGCCGGCATACCGATGTAATCACCACGGAGCCGTTACGTCACGTACAATTTTACATAAATTAATTAATATAAAAATGCTTTTCGGCGGGAACAAAGCACTTTAAAATTGAGGACTGCATATTAATGTTGGGAGAGCGAATTGGAATTCCGCGCAAAGCTCGAGGAAAAAATAATAAGGCGTGTTTATGGAGGTCCCCGCTCCGAGGAGCTCCGAGAGCTCCCGCTGTACTTGTGGCTCGCAATACGAGTAACATGTACTTACATAATATAGTAAAGATATTTGATAATCCATTTTACATTTAAGTGTTCCCGACTAAAGGATGGCTCACGTTCCGTATTTTCCGGAATCACGTCGGGCACGGCGCGGTGAGACGTGATCTTTATTAGATCGAGCCCCCCCCCCCGCTTCTCTCGCGGCGACCACCCAATACATTTATAATGTGACAATAGATGATCTAATCCACACTCCCAACCTATGCACGAGAATTGTCTCACGGTAGCATGGATATTCACCGCTACACCCGCCCCGTTACCAACAACACATCTTGAGCGTACCAGTGTTGCCAGGTCTCCGATTATGCATGGTTGTAATAAAACTCGAGATTAGGTAAACTAGAGAGAGGTGTTGTAAGATGTGTCAAGACTGGTTGTAAGTCGCATAGCGGCTCCCGATCGGCCGAACCCCGCACCTGAATAAAGAACTTTGCATACTTTTTCGTTTATGCAGAAGGCCTGTTAACGAACCCTGTATTTTCCCTGAAACAGCCCGATACCCCTTCGCGCTCCCGTTGAAAAACGTCTAAAACATACTTCATTGTCAAAATTGGCTGTTGTAAAACAATCGAACTCTTTTCGATCGATTTTGGGTCCGAAGCAAATCCGTGGCGTACGCTGATTCGGCGCGCGCAGGAATTTTGAGTTCGAATTTTGCCCGAGCGAATCTAATCTGCATTTTCTGCCTTGCAACACACATCTTGGCAGCTTATGTTGGTAAAGTAGCGTTACCCTTACCCGGGTGTAACTCTCGTGACACAGACAGCATGGGTGGGCGAGGAACGAATAGTCTCCAATATTCACGATAAATTACGTTTCACCTATTGATCGATTGTGTGCGTCAACGACGTCTGCTGTAGTGAAATGTAAGCTCGTAAACTAAATTGGCCGTTCTGCGAATAGGAGGCGCGCTTACGGATAATAACGTGGAGATGAAGATCAATTGCTATTGATTACCTGTACCTACGTAAAGATGTATGTGTACGGTGTGTAGTATGAATGTTTATTAGATAGCACACGACACTGAACTTGTGAAGAAAGTATATCAGCACATTGTTACGAGTAATCTTCTAAATACGAACAGTACGATTATAACACCTAGTTTACGGCATTCGATTTCGACCACACCGACTGCATGTTTACATGTCTACCAAAGTTTATAGCTAGGTTAAGCTTTATAGGTAGGTACCAGTTTCCCCAAAATTTTCTATGGGCAACCCGGAACACAAGTAGTTATGAAAGAGTTAACGAGTAGAGTATATGACTACAGACTTGCCTAAAAAGCTCACAAGAAAGCCGGTGGAAATCGGCTTGTGTAATCCGCACCATGTCATGGACAAGATGTACCCTGTCGTTGTGAGCAATAATTGCTCACGTGTGTACACGACAAACTTTTCTAACGACCGCAATTAGTATTAGAATATCCTTCAGATGCATAGTGTTGATAGTGTGTGTGTGTGCTCGTCAGCGGACCTCGCTGTGTGCCCGTTAACAGACTGCATGATGACTAACTGGTGGGGGCTAGTATTTACCTACTTTATTTTATTTTCAATGTTTTTTAATTGTTTTGGGTTAATCATGATATTTACATTATTTATTTTCTATTTCAGGTATGTATCTTCAATCAGGTTTGTTTATTAGTGTAAGGTGCGTTTTATTTACTAGTTAAAAACCATTAACAATTTGAGCACTGCGTATTTAACGAACTTCAGTATACCAGGCCTAACATTGACAAAATAATGATTGTGAACTACCACGAAAGCTAATGATGCGTAGACACTTATCCTTATGTTTACAAAGGCATGCCAAAGCCGGGAGTTATTGCAAAGTTGACTAAACGACCGAACGTCGCCGAGACCGCAAAGAAATCACAGGTAGGTATCGAGGCAGCTCGCTCGGAGCAAATATTGTCTGATCCCGGCACGGAATGCCGGCGGATTGCACCTGGCGGGCAAAGCTGGGGTATCCCGGGTACAGCCGGGCGTGACCCGGCCTTTGGCTGCGAGTAGTTCGGCTAAACGCAGCTGTATTACCCGCTGCGGTGAGCCGCGCCAACTTTTATGAACACGATGTTTGCTTTCCGAACATTTTGCAGCCTCAAAACTTTTTTGCCATTTATAAACAAGCGTAGGTAGGTTATAGGTTAAATGCCAATAACTTTGCTTCTTTAGTTACGTCAAATATTATCGGTTCAGGAGCTCGGGCGACTTTGTGGTCGCCGGCTAGATCATCTGTAAACGGAGTAGTGTTATTTGACTGCGGTGTTCTGTAAGTTGAAGGTACGTCCCCATTTGGGCTGCGGCATTCTGTAAGGAAAAGCGTCCCGGACTGGGCTGCTCCTTTGAGGTAGTTGAAATTCCGCTGCCTCCTCACGTTCCTGGCGAGATAAAAACCTGTGCAAATAACGGCCCCTTAACACCATAATTGTATGCGCCGCCGCGCCCTTAAAAAAGGGTTGTGTATAGAAAGTTCGTTCACCCGTGAAGGGTTATTCGAAGCTAATAAGGTAAAAGTGAAGCGTGTGGTCTCGAGTGGTCACATCGGTTCCGTAATTTATGTCAGGTGGGGCGCGGGGCGGGGGTCGGGGGCCGACAATATCACGGTTTACGAGGGCAAGGGGAAAGAGAAAAGAAGGTCATTATTGTTGGGGCATCGAAATGCCAGGAATGTGTTATGAATGTGTTATGTGCTACCGGATACGGAGTAATAGCTAGAAATACTGGAACACCTTGTCAAAGTTTTGTGACTCATAGCGCAGTAGATATTCTTCTAGCTAATACCACTGGTATATAGGCATTTCGCTCTTTCAAACAATTTACGCTTGTATTTGCTAATACGGTGCAGAACTAGTATACTTTGCGTAATTTACAGCAAAGCAAACCACCACCAATAATGACAATACCTCGACACCTGTTTCGCCGCTACTCCGTCAGTGGACGTCGCGCAAGCATACCTGCAGCTGCTGCATGCTGCATACATTTTAGCAGAATAGAAAACGAGTATTGTCCTCGTAATATTATAATAAATAAATCAGCCTATACACGTCCCACTGTTGGGCACAGGCCTCCTCTCGTGGATGAGAGGGAACGGGCAATAGTCCCCACGCTTGTCCGGTGCGGGTTGGGGACTGTAACATTAGTACATACTATTTAGATTCGTGTCATATTTTAAGTGCCTTTAATACTTCTCTTATCAGATACATTTGCGGGTTATCCGCCTATGGTCAAAGGCGTGATTGGTCAAAATACGCTTTTTGTTAAAGGCTCGTTTGGTCAAACAAGCTATTTGTCAAAGTCGCATTTCGTCCAAAAGTTTTTGTCAAAGGCTCATTTGGTCAAAGTTAGGCTTTGGCGAAATATTGTCTAAGTCGCGATCAATTGCGTAAAGAATTGAATAAAATTGACACGTTACGGGTAGATGACTGTGCAGTCAAGGAAATTGAATAAAACCCGTACCTTTGTCGCTTTTGTCACAATTTCAACAAAGCATCGTACGCGTGCAGGAACATAAAATTACTGCAAGTTCAAAGCAAAGCTCCAATCACCTCACCGCAAACCCTATGCGAAGAAAACTCGATATCATTGATTACTGCGTTACTGCAAAAGGTGCGAAATATGATCTTAGCGAAACTAGATCTCTTTAGGCCTAGGCTTTGTCAAATGTAGAACTTCACAACACAACTAATCTGTTACGAGTAGTGAAGCCCTCAGGCTCTCAAGATAGTCGAGGAATGAACATGACCCTCTGAAACTGTGGGGACGTCTAGTGCTCGTACTGCAGTCGGTTAAATTGTAGATGTGGCGGCCGCCGCCGCAGCGCGAGTATTACGCGTTAAGTTTGATGTGCTCATTCGGCGGTTAGTGGCTGACGGAGCTGCTTGAGAAATGTTTCAGGCACATAATGAAAATGATTATTACACTTTACCCTTTGTAATACGAGTTTTAATATAGGTATAGGTACAATAGTGTCTGGGTGTTAATTAACATTCAAATGAACTGTTCGATTTTTAATTATGAACTAGCCAGTAAGACAATGCAATAAAAGGCTTATAGCTGCGACCTAATTGGAGTAGGACACGTGAGCGTGTTGACATATATTATGTTGAAATAGGCGCGCGTGGCAAGGGAGACACTTTCTTATAATTAAATTATCTTTTCCCGAGTTTTCTATCTCGCGTTGCAAACAAACAGCACCCATTTTTCATCTCTTCAAGCGTCAATTAAGCTTCGGCGGGGTATTTTCTGCAAAACTGTTATTTTTTCGCCGTCAGCTGTCTGCTGTGTTCCCGCTCGGCCACAGTCAACGCTAGGACGTAGGTCAGTTTGTAAGCAAGATTTTTTTAAATCAGAAATAAGAAAACTTACCATAACTTTGCCCTGGGTAATGCTTGTATTTCTGAGGGCTTCGGTTTTATAATAACCTAATAATATCCCGTGAGCTGAAATATGAACTCCGTCGTGAAACCCTTGAGACTGAAGCCGCGGTGTCTTGCTTGGCTATTTGAAGACAGTTGAAGGGCAAGAATCTCAATGAGACTGGAAGAGATACTGGAAAGTGACGCCACGCCACGTGTGCACTATCGATAGTCGCGTCTGCAGCTGCACCGCTACCAATTTTTACCAGGTATTTCTCAGACAAGGCTTAGGGTATATGCCTCCTTTCGCTGTGAACTAAACGGGCACTAAGCAAGTAAATGTCAGCTGTTCGCCGCTGGGCTACTGCGCTCGCTGCGGTTGCATTTTATCGCCTCACACTTACAATATGATAATGCGCCGCCGCTGGCGCGCGATATGTCGCCGGAGGGAGACGGCTTGTTATCTTTCCCTACTACAACTTCATTAACATGTTTTTCTAGTAAACCATATTGGATTCGATTAGTCTATCTATGTTTACCATTATAATAAAGAGGAAAGTCTGTGTAATTGCAGCTTTGTAAGTTTATATGTTTGTATGTAGTAGGTACAGTATAGGGGGTTATCTCCGGATCGCATATCCGATTTCCAAAATATTTTTTCCCGCGTTATTTGCAATACGCAGGCGAAGCGAAGCGAACTGCTAGTAGTTTCTAAAGGGAAATTATTCGGTTAGTGTTGTATCAAAAACATTGTACGTAGAATAGGTACCTAGTAGTCGTAATACCTTAAAGCCATCGCCTATCGACAATTCTGATAGATCTGATTATGTAGAACAAATCCAACCATAAATGAGGGAATGAAATTAAACAAAATCATGGTAACGTACTTATAGGTAGATTTTCTATTCATTCAATCCTAGACTTAATAGCAAATCGAACCAATTCATCCTATTCGCGACAAATGATGGGCACTTATCGACGAGAAGTTAAAGCCGGCCATGCATGACAATAGACCCCCGTCCACCGCACCCCGCGGCCGTCAGACCCCGGGGGAAGTAACTGGCTCCACGTATCGATATGCCATTGGCGTGGCATTTGTTCTGACAGACTTATTTTTTGTATAGGCTACTAACAATCTAGCTAATGATGTACATTTGTGGCTCCGGAAGAGTCGCAACCGCGTTGCCGACCCTTTATTGACTTGAGGACTCGTTGTATTGACAGCTAATACAACTCTATTTCTCTGTTGGTTTGACGCAAGTGTTAGCAAACGCGGGCTGAAAATTATACCACTATCATGCAAGTAGGTACAAGTACGTAAGTCGAATCAGCTCTATCTGAACACTTGTCTTCTTTCCAACTGTAAAAACCTTTGAAACGTCATTAAGTCTTGATAGTATAATGAAGATAGGCCTGATTTCTCTAAAAAAAATTGCGCGGACCAATGTAACCATTCCCTTTTAGATTTAGTTCTAATTCGTGCCAAAAAATACGGCATACTCGTATGCGGAAAAGACTAGTTACATAAGCCCTTGCCGGCCTCGGCCAACAAAAAAGCCTGATGTGGCGAAAATTGCATTTTTATGATGACCCAAGATGGTCGAGGCAACTTTCATTATTGTATCGAACTCGGGGGTTCATTTTGAAACGCACTACCGAGGTATTGTAAGTAGATACGAATATGGCTTGTGTGTTCTGGATTGCGCTTGAGCGTAGCCAAATTTGTGTGAACCCAACGTTTCTGGGAGTTCGTATAAGCATAATTCGAACTAAATTAGCCGTCGCTGAATGCAGTTCCCATCGCATTAGACATCAACAACTCCAACAACACAACTCCACAGATTAAACATAGCCATTTTAACACGGGTGCTACGCCGTAGCTCGTAGCGTTATCCTGCTACGTAGCAATACGCGTAGACCTTCGGCTTATACGGTTTAGTCACGTACACTCATTTGTTCTGCTTGTCGTTTAATTACTGATGAACTTTTTTACTCTTCATTGCTTAAAATAAGAACTTATCGTACAAAAGGGGGACTTGATCATTTTTATAATAATGTATTAATAATGTTGTATTTAAATTCCCAATTAATTGAATCTCGATTAACCGATAGGTTCCCGTCTACGCAAATGTTATTCCAACATCACCCTAAACACAGTCAAAACACCGCGAACAAGCCAGCGGCCACACAGCGCAGACTAAAGCCCTCCGCCCTCCCGCGAGGGCCCTCAGCGCGGGCCCTAACCATACTCTCATAAATATGCACACGATTGTGCACCTTATGCCGCTGAGATAAATAGAAACTGCGTTCTTCGAGGGCAGCGGCAATCAGACGCACTGCTAGTGATGTGACGTTGCTAATATTATTACCGCCCGTAATACGGTCTCCGACACAGTAGCCGTCACAAAAACATATTACACTCACTATCGCATGAGAGACAAAGCTTTTCTCACATTATCTACAAGAACAAGATGAAACTTTACCTCCGGGTCGGCAACGCGATACTCGATGATCTCTTAAACGCGAAGCAGATGTTGTATACTTATACTTATATCATTTCATTGCGGCAGAGCTGTAATTATAAAGAATCAGGGAATAGTTTTCAATAAATACACCTGAAGCGAGATAATATTGCCAACATTGCCTGCAATATTTCCTGGTTGGGCACATCACTACGACCAGCTGATCGTCGATACGACACGCTCCGTTTGCAGCTAATGCATTCATCGCATACAATTATAGTTATAATTACTTCGTAGGATTACGAGTAGGCATCGTTCACGAACCCCGCGCTAATCACTGTTCAAACCAGTGCATGGCTAAATCATATTCATCCAAATTTGATTCATGTTTTATTCGTAGGGAGGAAAATTATTGGCAGGCTTGACCTTCAGCTACGAGCAGATACAAGTTATGTCCTGCAATGATACGTACTAGTTATGTGTCACAAGGGAGCAAAATAGTATATTTACGGCGTGGGCGGTGTATTGAATCCTGAACGTAGCGAGGGATCCTACAATAGAATCCTGAGCGTAGCGAGGGATTCTAACGTAGGATCCTGAGCGTAGTGAGGGATACAAGTGTTTACACCCGAGACGAAAATAATTTTGCTACCGAGTGACACATACTATTTTTCACACCGACTATGAGGAAATTTAAAAAAGCTATTGTTATAATATATCTAAATTATCTTAATTTGTATTACTGATTTTTAAATATTACGAAATATTTATAAATTTTTATACAACTTTGTTATAGTTAAAACTTGAAATATGTTCGTTTTGAATCGACTACGATGAAATTAAAATCGATTATTTTATTAACATCTGCGTTCAATTGGCACATTGCGTACAAATGCTCCAATGCCAATGTATAAATTAAAAAAGTAGCTTGAACAGAAAAGTAGCGTTTTGGTCCCTCTCGTCGTGGAGCAAAACTTACTTTTCCGAATGAAAGGTGTGAAAAATTAATTAACATTATTATGTTAAGTATTCTAAGTCTTTCACGGTGCGCGCTGTGAAGTTGTGGAACGGTTTGCCGTTGTCCTGCAGACAGTCCCAGTCTGTTGACAAGAAAAGTTGAACAAGTTGTGGCTCTCCGGTGACTTGACTTGAACATTTTTTTTGTTCGTATGTATATTATTATACTTCCAGGTGGGTCCCATTTTTTTCAAAATTCAGGTAGATGATGGGATCCATGAGGAATTGAGGGGACTCCTCAATTTTATTAGGCACGCGTCTAGTGATTTTGGTATTTTCTATTACAACTCGTGTATTTACATCCGGAATCATAAATTTGGTGGCGAGGAATTGATGATGAAGACCACAGATGACTTATCGAATTCCTCAATTATGTACTTAAAAGTGCAAAAGTACGTCACTGGTTCTGATAAGATTCCGTTGAAATAGGAACTAATGAAGTTCCATTGGTGACGATCTTGGGGAATCGACGGAAGGCCTCAAATATTATCGGCCCACATACAGCGATTCGGTTTTTTTCTATCAACGCATTTGTTATCGGAAATCAGTTCATGAGGTAAAATGTAAAAAAAAATAGGAAATGTTCTCGTGGCTTGACGGAGTACTAAATTTTAGTCGGTTAAAACTTTGTTTTTAAAGTAAATTGTTGTTCCTGTTCTCAACTCAATTTCTCAATGGTTAACTAAAGGTAAACTTCCAGGGATAAGTTCACTTTTTACCGATTTAACCTTTTTAGTCTGTTTTTTTACTGGTGTCTTGTGTACAAAAAAGTATTTACTTTATGATATGAAGCTACGGTAGCCTAGTGATTCAGGCATGCGGCTGCCAAGCGGCGATCGTGGGATCGAATCCCGGCTATTTCGGAATTTATGTAAGGAATATTTACCGTTAGCTTTTCGGTGAAGGAAGATATCGTGAGAAAACCGGTCTAATCTCAATAAGATCTAGCTTTCCCACTGGGTTGGAAGGTCAGATGGCAATCGCTTTCGTAAAACTAGTGCCTATGCCAAATCTTGAGATTAGGTGTCCAAGCGGACCCTGGGGGCTCCTTTAGTGCACAACCGGGAATAACGCTAGGAAGATGATGATGATACAGTGATGAAGAACCTGCTTAAAAAAAACGAAAAACTCGACGAAAACATCATTAAAGTTTTATAACAAGTTACAGCTGATATCAGTCCCGACCTGTCTGTTAAAATAAAATAGAAAACTTTTAATTAAAACGAGTGTGCTGCACTAACTCACGCTGAGTAGCCTCGACTGGGCCCCGGCGGGCCACTCAACCCGTGTATCGGCCACAGCTCTGTCGCTTTAATTCCTTTGTCGTCCCTGTACGCGGCCGTACACGCCGTTAACGCGACAAAGTGGTATCTATTTCACGGCGGCGATGCCAACAGACGAGATTAAGTCCCGATACCCCTTCAGTGTTATTGCGAGTCCATGTTAAGCCGTTTACCCCCTTCCCCCGCAACCAAACCTCTAATTACCCCCTCGGGACTCAGCCGCGTGAGTTATATGGTCCCTCCCCGCAACTATTGCACACTGTTCTTCGTCCCAATCGCCAAAGTTGCTGCATTCAGGTCGATTTATTTTTTAAACAGCTAAGTTACAATCCGAACTTTGCACGTTTTTCGTCTTGTCACAAAGTTCCCATCGGATATATTACTTTTACACATAGTTCTAGCTCGCTTTTTCCAAATTGTCGCTTCTCTATAAAATATTGCCGGCATTTTATTTCAGACCAATACAGCCTAGAATCCGGAAGCGATACAGATAAAATTTATCGTGTGGATTTAGAGCGAGTTTGCCTTTATATATTTATATTACAAGTACACACAGGTAGATATCGTACGTATTGTGTCAACGACAGCCGCTAGTCAAACAAAATCTGAAACTAGATGAACTCTTAACGCAGACTACGTAAGTTGGTGTGTCAGTAACGCATTTCGTCTTGTTGAATGGGTCCCCTCGCGGGGCGGGGGCGGTAGTTTCCCTTTCGTTGGGCGGCAGTGCGCGCTGGGCGGGCGGCGCGAGCGGCACGACACGCCGCGACACGCGCGACTTCGCGACGCGCTCGCGACACGCGTGTGTAGTGCGACTGTTGTGACACAAGTGAAGCGTAAAGTTGGAAGTGATTGTGAGCGGTAATTGTAATTGTTGTTTGTGCTCGGCAGAGAACCGGCACAAGACAGCTGACGCGCTAAGGTCTTTTTCATTTAAACTTTTAATATGATTATAAATATGAATGAAAAGCCTTTTATTCGCTAGCAACCTGTAAGTCGAGATCAAACGGAGGCATTGGAAAGTGGATAAGTTTTCGCGGGGCGCGGACCCCCACACAACACGCGCGTCCCGCTATTATCTTATTATTTATAGTCAACATCCCCTTGCTTCTTTCAAATTCTTCCAGCATCGTGCTCGTTCAGGTTTATTAAAACGGGGGTATCGTCAAAACAGGGATGCCTCCACGTCAGGAGCTCTTGCTCACGCCGGCATACGTTCCATCCACTGTATTGCTATAGCAACTACGTAAGCCATCTGTGTACTAAACAAATGCAAACTTAGTTCCCTTCAATAGACAATTGAATTGTGGTTGTATTGTGAGTGGTCTGACGAACAGGCGTTTATTGTTGGGTGGTAGTTGAGCTTCACAACTATGCCAGATGGCACGAATAGTTCGGCAACGACGTTAATTTGAAGTATTACTGAGTGAGGGGATGGTCTGCAAACCGTCTGAGAGGGCGTAGGTAGTTGTGGATTCCCAGCAGGGTTTACGTAGGAAATTAACTTTACTTGTTCCGAACTATACTTAGATTGAGTAGTTAACTTTTCCCCATCGTGGCATTTACATAATTTTTCGTGAATGCGTGGATGATAAGTGATAACTTGTGTGCAATAATGTATGTGTATTTTTTTCTGTATGTCATTGAGCGTTTCTTAGCTAACGTATACAGAGACAATCTCACAAATTTTTGATTAACCCGTTTCCATAAGATAAACATCTTAAGGTTGCTAATGTTGTCAGAAGTTTAACTCGTGGACTGATCTTGTAAAAAACAACACTTTCCGAATCGATACATTAAAGGCAGATAAAATAAAATGACAGACCCAGGGGATAGCCTGTGTCACCCTTTGAAGGTCACGATGCCAGCATGACATCGCTAGAGTCGCAAGTCTCCATAAATTCGACTACCATCAGGTGGGCCACACACTCCTTAGCTACAACTGTGGTAAAGGCTCCGGTATTTGACAAGCGTGACGCGGTCGGTCCGGTAATGGCGGTCGGACCCTCGTCGATGCGTCTTATCGGCGGTTCTCCGTTCACCTGACAAATCGCCTGAGAGGATAAGGTGCAGGATTGAAGGGAACGGGAGAAACGGATGTAAGCCAGGTCTTTCCATCAATGTAATCCCGTGGTTGATGCCCACATGAAACGGTTTCGAAGCTTTAACAATATTTTCGATATTATGCGAAGTGTTTTGACATGATTTAACTGACGGAGGCAGATTTTAGGTTCGTTGCAGGTGTTAAATATAACGACCATATAATACCTACATGACAAAGAGAGCTGTGGACCGGGCCAGTTATACATATTTTAATGGAATCGCTCGTACGTGCTCATGTACTCTATCAATTAGGGTGCGATCGCTGGTCACGAAAGAATGACCACGTCAATAAATTGGCGATACGTTAAATCTAAGACAATGTTAAGTACCAACGACAGGTAATTCAATCATAAGGTACCTACTATACCGTATTGTCCAGCCTGTTCAACGACGATCGACGCATCGACCGAATGTAGTCCCTAACAATACCGGGGGTCGCGTCATGTGTCGCGGGCGCGAACGGGTGTCGCGCGCACTCCACCTAATGGGCTTCCTGTTTCCTTCCTTCCGAAAACTCGAGGAGAAAGTATGAATACTCATAAATGCTAACTGAATGAAGTTGAACGGTAATTTGCGTATCGTACGCTTCTCGTTTGAGCGGGTTGTAGTGACAAAATTTGACGGACTAATTAACTTTAAACATTGCACTAGCAGCTGCCATTTCATAGAGTACTAGTACCTACTGTTACATCTCGTATTCAATCAACTTACGGGCGTAATTAATTTTTTTGAAGCCGGCGTAGCTATAGTTCAATAGTATATTATTATGCTAGTCTATAGAGACTAGAAGACCATGCCGGTCTCCTCGTATCGGTCATCACAGTCACCAAAAACTATGTCTCCACAGCAATGCTTAAATCGTCTGAAATAGACGTAAAGGCCTATAGTAGTAGTAGGTAGCTCTTCTCAGTAACAATTAATACCAAACAAGCCTTTGGGTCGTTTAAATGCAAAACACCACCAAACAAACCTTTAATTAGAGAGAATATAATTTCCTTCGATATACCTTATATTTGCATACCCATCAGCAATTACCCGTCCATAAGTCACGGGGCTGCAGCCTTCCTGGAGCTCCGTTGAGCCTCATTGAACCCCCCGCTCCGCTCCGCTCCCCGCTGGCCCTCGCCTTGACCTTGGGCGTGGATTGAATGGCGCCCGTTATTAGCGCTCACCCGAGACAATATTCGTTAGGCGGAAGGGTTTCTACATATTGGAATGCTTTGCGCATCCTTACTGCCTTATTTCCGCGCATCGATTATCGCTCTAGAGGGCGGGCGGTTATAACCGTGTGTTTTGGAAAAATTATGTTAGCATCGCCAAAGGAAGTGTGCTATGAGTGGCAAATTTTAGAGCCAGATAACACGCATCATTCAAAAATCCTACTCATTTTACATATTTCTGCGAATCTATTAATATGGCATTTTCCTTAAATACGTCGGTTAATTGCCCAATTTGTTCCATTTTCGACCTGCATCAAGAAACGGAACGCTCTTAGGAACGTGAGCCTCTATCGTCGAATGGATGAAATACTAAAGTTCACTGAAATAAAATAAGGCTCGAAATAGACACTCGTCTCGTGGTACGCGAACGAAATTCTAATTAATACACGAAATCGGCATTCCCCGCGCATTCCCGATACAATTCCAATATTGTCGGTACTCGGTCACGCTCTCAATTCGGTCTAAAATGTGGCATTAGCATAAAGACAACGGCAATCTCGTCACGCTGGGGACTAATTCGGTCTGGAGATCACTTTGCATCACAATGCCACTTTAATGTGCCGCACTTTCGGAGTTTCTGACTCGTCAGCTCGGTCCATGTTGCTATGCGTAGTGTAGTGATCTAGTGATGAACCAAGTCGCCTCGCGCTGTCGGTCCCGGGGAGGTTCAATAACTAGCAGACACACCGCTAAACTGCGAAACGACGGCAGACTTTAACACAGAAACATACTTAATCGAAAGTAGATCGTAGATGTGAGGCTAAAGTTTTGAGTGAGCTCAAACACTGCTATACTTAGTTCAGAAAAACCTAACAATGGTGGAAAGTGGAATACAAGTAGGTATTATGTCAATGATTATCCAAGAAAAAAAAATCATATTCCTCTAACGCTTAAAATTGTACATAGTGGGGCAGAGTGCTCGAACAAATTGTCGTAAATGTGGACACGCTGGACAAAAGCACCCATTTTTTTTCAGGCACTTGTTAGGTTTATAGCTTTAAGTTTTTGATAGGAACCAACTCCTCCGCCACCATTATTTTTGGCGGCTATGTTAATTCAAAAAACATGTTAGTTCTAAGACACTTAGAATTATAAAGTTGGTGTCTAAATATACATATTTGGGGTCAGGGAATTCAACTAGATAAAGTATTTTACCGATATAACACTTCACATAAATGTAAAACATTTTTTCCTTAGAGTTGGTTTAAGTTATGTTAAAAATACAATCCTTAACATTATTATATTTTTATTACTCTTTATAATAGAAGCTATACTAATACATAATCTGTGGAAATTTCAAGTGTCTACATATTACGGTTCTAGAGATATACCGATTGTTCTGGGCGGGCAATAAAATTACGTTTCATGTATGAGAGAACTGTTTAATTTTAAATCAATTTTTATTTTTATGAATGTATGTTAAAGCAGCAATAGAAACACAAGTTCTGTGGAAATTTGAACAGTCTAGCGATTGCTGATACGCAGACAGCCGGATGGACAGCGGAAGCTTAGGAACAGGGTTCATTTGATATCCTTTGGGAACTCGATTCTAAAAAATATCTAGTTGTATTCCTTGACCCCAATTATGTATATTTAGACACTAAGTTTGTGATTCTACGTTATTTAAAACTCGAGATATTAATGATATACGTATTATTCAAAATGATCGTCATAAAATTAAAGATGGCCGATGGAGGAGGTGGTTCCTATCAAAAACTTAAAGCTATATATGGACCTAACGAGTACCTGAAAAAAATTTGGTGCTTTTGTCCAGCGTTATCACCTGAAACTGCCCTACTAACACGACCTTTTCCAAACTTTACGTTTGCGTCACATGTGACTGAAACGCGTGAGATTTGGGTATAACCATATAAACGAGGTGGTTTAGCAGAGACGGCTCGTGAAGGCGTGTCGCTCACCTCGAACACGTATATTTGTCGATGAAAAATGCCAGTTACGGGCCGCCCGATCCATCACAATATAATGTGATTCTGCGGTGGGACGGAAATAATGGAGGCCTGTCAGCTGCTGTCCGACTGCAAGAACGGTTTCTATAATTCAACCATTTCCCTTTGCCTATTACGTCACAAATATTTACTTGTGTATGTTACCGAAGGCACAAAATTACATATCTGTTACGCCATTGGCCAGTAAGTCGTGGTTATACGTAATATCGTAGCCAGCGGACCCGTACAATGTTCTTGCCGTTGGTGGCATGATATCTTTGCAATTTCTTGAGTACCAGTATTTCGCAAATATTTAAGAAAAAGCAAAACGCTAAATCAGTTGTCCCACTATATAGTCAGTAGTATATAGTAGTATACACCGTGGACGTGAATAACCCGAAAGATTTTAACCACGCATTCCTTAGGTCATTAGGAGCAAAAAATGTTATGTGAACCCCAGTCACTGCCGGCTTAGTTTTGAAGATATTATCAATTTTCATGTAAACATTTTATTTTGATTACTAACGTGCATTTAGCTCTTCTGATTGCGACGTTGCTACCGATGTTGGCCAGTTTTGCGTTGCTATTGACAGATATTAAAGTGCCAGCTACCACTCACTAAATTTAACCTTTTTTGAAAAAATAATCGTTACCGTTTTATTAAAATATTAATTCCATAGAAAAGCGATAGTTATCCAAGTTTTATTTACAAAAACCGACAAAATAAGCAAAAAAAAAATGTTTTTTTTTGCTGAATTTTTGTTGGGGTTCATATAATATTTCTTACTCCTAATGACCTCAGGAATGCGTGGTTAAAACCTTTCGGGTTATTCACGTCCACGGTGTATAGTCATCTAGCTACTTGAAAATTTTCGAGATGAGGACTTCGTAATTTTTAGTAGAAAGTATTATATTATATTGTAATAAATTATATTTATGTAATATTAAATTATAATATGGAAATATATTATATTACTTTCATAGGAATTATAAGAATAAGATATCAGTAATTTTTCCGCTTACTTTATTTCTGTGTTGTTCTCATACCCCGCCCCAGCTATGATTATTTTCTGTTTGGCTTAAAGTTAGAGAAGGCCTTATGGAATTAAGTTCGCCTTTTGTAATTGTAACTGGTTATTGTGCAATAAAGTTTAAATAAATAAATAACAGACTAGCAATAGCTATTACGCTGTACAGTGTACATACTAGTTGAAGATGAAAATGCACGACGGAAGATTCATAAATGGAAGGGTAGCTATTATATTTTGGAATCCACACAAAAAAAACTTCCTTTTGATCCTGTTCAAGACTTCGCTAAAACATTCAAGCGGGCAAACAACCCTTTGGAGGGGAAGGCTCTCCAATTACCAGTGCATTAGCTGATATAGCGCGCCCCGCGGCGCCGCGCGGGGGCCCGGCTCTCGCCATTCACAAATTTAACGCCTGCGCTATTGGAAACCAGCATATTTCTGACCCGCAATCACTAAAAGTAGTAACGAATCTAGGGGTCTCGATATAATGGAGAATCCGCAGACCGCGTATTTGAGAACAGCCGCTGGGCTACAGATCCGGAATAATTGCCTTTATCACGAACTCAATAAGGAAATACACTAGGGTTTGTTTTCCGGTAGACGACGCGAGGACGATACGACTGTATTGAGGATCTCAATGGGACAGATTGTCTCAATGGCCTGGCGTATGCTTCCCGGATGTAATCAGGCTCGAGAGTGTTCGAGTTCAGACTCACACTGGGAGGGGAATGAGCATAAGTGCAAGGGGAACATATAGAATAGAAGAAATCCATCATCAAACCAATGTTTTGAAAAGCATGTTGAGCCGTTGTTGTTGACTAAGCCTGGAGTGGCTTGAGCATTTCCCAATGCCAGGTTGACATCTCCATCACACGATCTAGTTTAATTCCTAGTATTTTTAGTACCCACGTTTGTTTTTTTGCAGATGTATCCAGTTTTTATGTACTAAGTTTACCCAAAATCCATTGTTCGGATTTGTGACCGCCTTCATGTTAACTCAAACCTATAAAACGGACCCTTTTCTAGGAAGTACACGCATGCTGGTGGCTCTATATCATCCCGAGACGGTCCCGGCTAGGCTCGGTATCGGGAAGGCATTAGGCGCGTCGTTCGGCCGATTTATGACGCGCAGACACCGGCCCGGAAATATTAATATTCCCGACCATGGATAACGAGTAAATATAACAAGAGACATTTCAGGGAGCTTATCCTGAGTAACATAACAATGTTTCTACATCGGGTATGTGTGATATCCTTGTACTTGTATATTCCCAACCAACTATGTGTTTCTGTCCGACTCGCTCTGTTAGTCCTGTCTGTCTTAAAATTTGGATGATCAGTAACGACCCACTCTTATTAGCTCGATTCCACTTACCATACATCATAGATTCAGTTGAAACCGCCTCAACCAATCTCTTTGGAGACAATACGAGCGAGCCTAGAGTATTCCTGTGTTGTAACCGCTTGCGAAGTTGTACTGGAGGTTTCCCTTAGATTTCCCCAAGCTAATCTGCCTCAAAGCACTCCCAGGTTACTTAAAACAAGCCCATAGAGCATCGGTCAGGTTCAAAAAATCTCTCATTCCTCACTTATACTGTAGCTTTAACAACACGGCATTAGTTGGTTCTAATACCTACGCCCCAGTAATGTGACTGTTGAATAATAGCCCCTAAGACACTATGTCCAAAGTGCTAACGAAATTATGTCATGAAAACAAACCAATAGTTTTAGCGGGTGATTTTAATTTGGATTTCCTAAAACACTCAATAGATACGGAAAATTTTAGAATATTACTAAGAAACTACAAATGTAAAGCATTAATCGATAAGCCAACCCGTATCACTGAAGATAGTAAAACTTGTATTGATAATTTTATAGTAGCAAATTTTGTTAATAGGTCTGTAGAAGGCAGAGTTTTGGAAGATAAAATATCAGATCACAACTTCATAGAATTAAAATATAAATTTTCAGACACAGTTAAGTACAATAAAAGGTTAGACAATAAGATTAAAACTAGAGTTTTTAATGATGATAGCTGTAATTACTTTCACTTTCTGTTTAATAGCGATGTCACAATAAGAAGCACAATACTGAGTTTAGAAAATGCAAACGAAAAAATGAATGCACTGGTCTCAGCCATCCATTATTATTATAATATAGCTTTTCCCGAAAAACGTGTCACTGCAAAGCCCAGAAATGATACCTGGATCACAAAGGGCATTACAACCTCAAGAGAGAATCTAAATAAAATGGAGATACTACAAGCACACTTTCCTGATGAGCATAGGAAAAACCGGATTAAAGTGTATAAAAAAGTGCTGAAAAAAGTAATGATTTGCTCTAAGAGGCTGGGAATCTCTGGAAGAATACAGAACTCTAATAATATACTCAAAGAAACATGGAAGGTTGTAAACGAACAGACAAACCGGTGTACTACAGGGAACTCGAATGAAATTGAAGAGGTATTAGACAAAAATGGAAACAGCACCAATGATCCTTCTAAGATGGCACAAGTATTTAACAATTTTTACTCTACAATAGCAGAAAAAATAACGTGCAACTTAAAAGTTAATGCAGAGGAATCCAAAAATTACCTAAATTCTGTTATGAAGCCAAGAAACAAAATACATTTCGAACTTATAACACTAAAAGAACTTCACATGACAATTAATAAAATAAAAAACAAAACATCGAAAGACATACAAGCCATGGATACCAGAATATTGAAGATCATAAGATTAAATGATAACATCATGGAATTACTGCTAAAGGTCTTAAATAGCTGCATGCAGGAAGGGACATTCCCAGAAATACTAAAAACCGGTAGAGTCGTACCTATCTTTAAGAAAGGTAAATCGAATGACCCAAGTAACTACAGACCAGTGTGTGTACTACCTGTCTTCTCAAAGGTCTTAGAAGCGGTGCTAAAAACCAGAATAATGGATTTTTTTGAACACAACGATCTCTTCTCACACCACCAATACGGTTTCAGAAAAGGGAAATCCACAGCCATGGTTATAAGAAGAGTCGTTGATTTTGCACTAGAGTCTATGGATGGGTCGCAGAAATGCGCAAGCATGTTCTGCGACCTATCTAAAGCTTTCGACTGTATACGGCATGATATTCTCATTAACAAACTACACCACTATGGGTTTAACGGCATAGCTTTAAAAATGATGGTCAGTTACATGCAAAATCGAATGCAAGTGGTAGAAGTTAGGAAAAAATTCTCATCCCCTCAAATGTGCCAAATAGGCGTACCTCAGGGATCAATTCTGGGCCCAGTATTATTCTTGATTTATGTCAATGACTTGCCCTCGAATATACCAGAATGGGCGCAGATCAGCCTGTTTGCAGATGACACACATATTGGAGTCAGCCAAAAAGACCAACCATCGATGGAAAGACACCTAAGATGCATCACAGACATATTGCAGAGATGGTTTGAATGTAACGGCATTGTTTTGAATGAAAATAAAAGTACGTTTGTAAACTACAAGACACTTTCAAGGAAATCCAATGTAACAACCACTTTTGAGTACACTCACAATACGTTTCTTAGGCTATGAAATTGACAGTCAACTAACACATAGCACGCATATTGATAAAGTTTGTAATAGATTGGCATCGGCAAATTACGCATTGTTGAAACTAAAGCCTCTAGTTAACAAAAAAACCTTAAAAACTGTATACTACGCCTATGTTCAAAGTGTGCTAACTTATGCGATTACCATCTGGGGAAATGCAGTGGATGTAAACCGGGTATTGATTCTACAAAAACGCTCGATTAGAATAATATGCGGGGTAAATTGGCGCACATCTGCGAGGTCCTATTTTATGAAGCTTGAAGTGATGACGGTCATATCATTGTTTATATACAACTCTGTGTTAGAAATTCACAAAAAAACAAGCTATCTACTTAAGCGTTCGGATTGCCACAATTATAATACGAGGAACAATAGCAAACTAATACTTCCATCATTAAGACTAAAAAAGTGTCAAAAACAGGGAATTTTTATAAATATAAAGCTCTTTAATAAGCTGCCCACAGATGTCACGGACTTGCCTTTTAATCTATTCAAAACCAGAGTCAAGACCTTTTTTCAAAACCATGCCTTCTATTCGATTGCTGAATATTTTTCATTAAAAAATATTTCAATTGACGCAAATTGTAAGTAGATTTTTATTATTATTAAGTGTATAATCTGGATACTAAATTTATACTCTATAAGTATAATATTGTGAAATGTTGACTTACCATGTAATGATCATGTTACATTATGGTTAATAAATAAACTAAAACTAAACTAAAACTAGCTTTTTAAAAACTCCCATTTCTGTCTAAAACAGCATATAAGTGTAATCCTACGAACATACTTGGGTCTCTCGGAATGAGCCAGTGTCCGCGGGGAAGCAGCTGTCGGGCGTAACTTGTGTGTGAGAGCTTTGTTTCTCGTGCCCACACTTAGGCAATTAGGTATCGATTGCGGATGGCAATATTGTTTTACTTACGTATCGTACGATTTTATCTACTTGTAACGCTGTCAGCTTGCCTCATTAGCTTATTAGACTTTAATGTGAAGCGCGGTTGGGGTGTCAAGGAGTGGGAAGGGTCTTCGCGAGAGGTGTCAGTTACAGATCAGTTAAATTCTTGCGATAACTTGGGGCATATTCCGAAATGTGCTGCTGGCTTGTTGTGATTAAAATCGTTTTGGTGCGATGTCGCTTGAAAACCTTGAATTTTCCCCGGAGAGGCGACCCGACACGAGGCGAGGCAGGCGAGAATTGAAATTTGTATGGCACTTACTATTTCCACCGAAGATGCGCGAGGAGAGAATTGAAAATTTGCCATACGAATTCTCGCCTCGCCTCGTCTCGCCCCTCCGATGAAAAATCGTCTTATAGGTCCGTTAAGCCGTAAAGGCGGATCACACCGATGCACTTTCACATTTGATACGTAGCAGATTTTACGGTTAGTACTTACTCGTACATAGCTCATGTACTTTTACGATTGCGTACGTAGTAACTAGGTACATTGTGCGTAGGTAACGCGCTTTACATTACGTGGTTTGTCATGTTTACCTAAGGTCTGAGATGGTATTCGAGATCAAAAATGTAAACAAACTGTCAATTTCAAAGTGACATTCCAGGGGTATAAAATCTTTTTTATCCAATGTATTTACCAAATCGAAATTATGCATGATTTTAACTGACAGATACAGCTATAGGCCGAAAAACGTTCCAATATCTATAACATTTTGACAGGAATACAAGGAGGAAATAAAACACTTAATATATTTTTTATTCACTTGACGACGTAGTAGAATCAGAATCAGAATTTACATTTATAATAAATCTATCGTTGATATTGTCAATCAGGTGGTCAAGTCGGCACATTTTGTATTCTACTTTAATGAAGTGTTTTACACAGTCACTCCATTTTTGAGGCGTCACCATTTGCAAACATTCCTCAAATATGGTTTCATTCATTTTAAGTGTCTTGTTATTCCTGGCGACGTGCCCCTTTACCTGTGCCAGAACGAATTCTATGGGATATAGCTCACAATGGTAAGGGGGCAGACGCAGGTGGTGCCCATTTTGTATGTTGTGAAATATTAATGATTTATCAATCACAATGAATATTTGCCAATTAAACTTATATAGGAAACCGATAATTGTTTTAATTACTAACCAAATGTTTAAAACTTCTAACCATTACCAACAGCATAAATGTAATCTCCACATATTTTATTTAAACAACAGTAATACCTACGTAATAAAAAATATATTTAGGCTTTTTAATTTAGTAAAATATTTTGGACTTTTCATACGATATTATTTAAGTCTGAATATGATAATATTTATGAGTATTTCAATGATTTTAGACTAACCACTGCTTGCGTTTATTTCTTTTATGGTGGCAACCCACTTGTTTACATTTTTGATCTCGAATATCATCTCGGACCTTAAATATTATGACAAATAACGTAAATGATACCCAAGATGCAGGGCATTTATGGACCCGCGGAGTTCTGTAAGTCAATGTTTTCTTTTTCGACAGCACGGCTTTTGTGTTCTAGGATGAGTAGCAGTATTAATTTAGTTTCAGGGTTAAATATAATACGTTCTGCGCTGTTAACAAAGTCGATTCGACGAGCCACGCAAATGATGCAGTAAGTCAGGCATAAATAAATAAATAAAAATATTATAATAAATTATGCTATTGGAGATCATCTAGGTACTAACTTCTACAAATCGCAACATTTCTTACTTCCAGCTGTAGCAGCTCAACTCTCTGGGGCTATTGTGATTTACATCAACTAGAGTATTACAAGTCGAATCGTTCTTTACGAAGGTAATCTACCACATTTACGACTAAAAGCCTGAATTCCGATTACGTAAAGTTGTTACGAAGTTGGTATCAATTTATACAAGAATCGAGCTAACAGGCGAGTACAAAAAGGCTTTGTCAGGACATGCTAAAATGAAACGGAGCTGGGTTTGCATTGTGGCGTGGCAAAACCAGGCCGTAATTCAGATAGTTATTCCCGGCTGCGCTGTAGGTGGACCAGTCTTATAGACGGCTTCAACCAGTGAGGATAGGTGATAGTCTTACCTCTCCCCGAGATTCCTGCCATCGCCTCGCATCGTTGCAATAAGAAACTTGAGGCTGCCATTCCACTAAAGTTAAGATATACTATGTTGTCCCACAATTAAGCAAACGCTAATCTAAGTTGAATAAGCTCTGTTAGATTCCAACATTATTAATTCAGTTGGATGGGTTTATTGGATTCTGTTGGCAGCCCTCTAATCGTGACCTGTCTTTTGGACCAACACGTGAGACCAGCCGCGGCCGCGCGGGGACGCGCTAATTGATTGATCGCGACAACTCGTTACCGCGGGGTAATTATCCGGTACCCGATATTACATGAAGTGTTTTTATATTATCGGATGAAATATTCGAACGATGACGTAGGGAAATAAACCCATTTGAAGCCCCCCTTCGGCTATTGGAACGTTAAACCACATTTCATTTTATTAAAGCAAAAGCGATGACAGTTTATTAAAAACTGGGTGCAAATCAGTGGGTGCTGCACATTATTATGGGTTGAACTTCGTCGGAATCATTCAAAGGACCCCATTACAAATTGCATTTTCGATTTAGAATATATTACAATATTAAATCTCCCCTCTATCAATGCCTAGCTACCGTAAAATAGCATTAAAACAAGTTATTACCATCATAATGCAATTGCTCTCAAATCTTCAAAGCTATTCGCTTACTTTAGTCAATGTCATTATTGCACGTTATTTGATTTTGAACTTTACTTTGTTTAACATACGGTGTATACACGGTTGACATGTCATGTTCGCGCGGAAAGAAGGAAGCACCTCGATATTGAACTTATGAGTTTTAATGGCAAATTGAAAATCGCGAAGGAGTCATGTCGGGGCGTAAAAAATAATAGGGTCCCGGGCTAATGAGGCCGCGGGGTGCGACTAGTGGTGGACCGGGACAACACTTCCAGTGAGGACAAGGTTCCCGGGAACATTGCCGGGAAGGTTATGTTGCTGGTATTACTGCGCGCTCCTAGACAGGGTTATAATCCGGTTAGATGGACTATGGAAGTGACCGCAGGAAGAAAGATGAAATGGAAGGAGGTTTAAATACCCGCAGACACAAAATAAAGTATAGAAAAATAGGTTGGTGAAAATGATATCATTCCTTGAATGACATGTTATGATGAGTAAAAGCACGGATGTTGAAGTACGCGTGACATGTCTACAACGTAATAGTGCAATATTGCCGACAACGAGCCCTTTGATATCGCAATAATTCTGGGATCACACATCACTAGCTACTTAGCTGTTAAAAATGAGGTATGTTGATAATTACATCAAGGTCAGAGGATGTAATTATTAAAGCTCTCGCGTTTCATACGACATTTTTCAACACATTTGAGAGGATATTGTATATCGACAAGAATTTCCAGTATCGTCATCTTTATTCACCACGAGTCAACATTTTTAATAATAAATAAACACGCATCAACAATGTTTACAAATAAGAGTATTTGGGATATTTATTCGTGAAGATTGTGCAGTGCCCGCGCAGGTATAAAGCAAGACTTCGATCAAATCTCTAAACAGCCAATACAAAATAAAATAAATATTTTCGTATTCAATACCTGTTATGCAAAGTAAAGTAGTTTTACTAAATGAAACGTTTCTATATCTGAGAAGACATAATCAATTCATTCACAAAAAGGATTTAATTTGTGTTATCGAATAAGAATCCATTTGCCGAGAATTAAAACAAAACCTGTACAACCCGGTTAACTTAAAAATGCGCTGTGTCAATACATACACCTGGCTGCAAGCTGCCAACGTTTCTAAATGAGGATATAACTATAAAACACGATTGCCATAATGTTATAAAACACGCGTATTTTATACCCAGAATTATGAGCCTAAAAACGACCTACTTAATAAGAGGAACGTTACGAGCAAATGTGTTGAACACTTAATTTATGTTAGTTAATATGAAGCACAGTATAGTACAGAGGTAAAGGGGGCCGAGCGGGTGGGGATGTAATAATAAACCACATTGCATCGTCAACACGTTATCATCTTTTACTCCCCAAAGTTAAATAGCGGCACACATGTACTAGGCACTATTACAACTCTTTAAAACATAAATTATTCTAATCGTTAGAAAATTTGATTCCCACAATCCGTAATCCTTCACAATCTGGATTCCGCGCAGTGTCTGATCAAATTACCTGAATAAATAAGACTATTATCAAAAATTCAACGGGCCGCCTGAACTTTTTATATATCTGGTAGTAAGTATTAAACGTCTGCAAGTTTTTTTAAAGATTGATTTAAGCATTTTATTATTAAATTCACTTAAAGAACATTCAATCACAAACCTGTTGAAATACCCTGAAACGACCCGTATTCAAATAAAAATAGCACTTAGTATAGCATTAAAATCCTAATATTGTTTTGTTGCCGAAATTAAATCGATTACAAGCGCATTGACCCAATTATTGGAACGAGGCCCAACATCTCAGTACCTAATGCTAAATCTTTCACATTTTGTGTTTAAGCACGAGTCTCTGAAACGAATAATTTTCTTCGTCTATCAACAACAATAATGAACTTTTCTTAATACATATACATATCCCTAATGGCCCAAATTGTTAAAATAATATACGTAAAAAAGATAATAGATGAGATAAGTATGTATGTTTAGAAAGTACCAATATATCCCTGAACTATAAAATATCATCGAACTCCATAAATAACATAAGTGTATCTGTTACTCAGCCTAATGAGATTAAAAATAATGATAAATATATATGTGAATATCCTATCTATCATATTTATTTATTTTTAAATCGATAAGTTGGAATTTCATTGAGGCACCCTCTCATATTTTTCTAATACGTGAAAAAATAACATACATATTTTTTAATAAATTATAATATGTATATTTTTTTAAACTAAGTATGAAGGAATGCAAGGCTTAAAAAGTTTAAACATTCCGTCGCGACCCCTAAATCTTATGTAAATTTTAAAATTAAAACCTTGTTATTTTTGCCTGATGCCTCATTGAAATTTCAAGTTTTCGTTTTTTATGGACCATCCTAATATGTATTTATTGTCAACATATAATGAATATCATATCATAGAATAATCTATCCAAAAATATTATTTCCATTATGATGTAAGTAGTATAATATATATAATATGCTACTTACATCATAATGGAAATAATTCAAAGCATCATGATTATAGCAGCAGTTTGGTGCGGCGACCACTTTTTTCTTAAGTTAAATCATGTGTTGCTGGCGCACAACTTGCTTTGTAAAGCGCGCGACTCTCAATGTGGAGGTCGCGGGTTCGAGCCTCGGACCGTATGGGTTTAAAAAAGAAAACAAATATATTGATATTCAAACAGTGGCTTTTCGACGAAGGAAAACATCGCGAGGAAACTGGTTTTCCGTTTGGGTTGGATGGCAGCTGCTAGTCGCCTTCTTAAAATGAGTGCCTACGACAAGTCTTGGGATTAGGTTCTAAAGCGGACCCCAGGCTCGCTTTAGCCAAAGGGGGTTCTTGGTGCACAGCCTCAGGAGAATTTAGACGTCAAAAAACTTTGAGCTTAGTTCTGTAGGTACCTACTGCGATTATTCCATGAATTCCTCTTATTCATCAGTTTTAATACATTTTGATAAGGGTGCGCAATTAGATCAAAAGTTGGAGTCGTCTCCCCGGCCTCCCCTATTGTCATCGCTAAGGCACGACACGCGCTATACGGGACCTTCGGAGATGACTCAGCGATTTCCCCAAACCATCAGCACCTTCCGCCTTAAGCAATAAGGTTTAAAATAATTTCGATTCAATATAACAGGTAGCATCTGCTAACGTAACATATTTGTATCTTGCGAAGCCGTGCAGTTAATAATAAAGCTTATCCCTGGAGAATAAAGTTTGAATTTCCAGTGCAAGTGAATCAGTCACGCTACCTTCTTAAGGCGACTGGTATCTCGCCGCGCCTTAATCTGCTGCGTTTACGCTCGTTCTGATAATTTAGTGACTTTAATTAAGCGAGTGTTAGCTCTTAAGGAAGGACGATTAATTCAGGTGGAACGATAAACAGTTTCTAAGTAAGTTATTATACAGCTGAACATTCGAAACCTTCGTGTTCGAGGTTACAATATGGAAGTGGTGCTTTTTGCCAGATATAATTCAAGCAATTCGCACATATTTTGGTAGGTAAATCAAAAGGTAGTCAAATCGCAACGACGGAAAAATCCAATTAAGTTAGTAATTTGCTGTGCCCTATGTTCATGCCTCGAACCTTCTTATATTTACATTTATAAGACGGTCATAGTACGAGATAATAACTAAGCAGTAAATAAATTATGAGTTATGTTCAACCTGAGTTCAAACTCAGATAAAGTTATTCTGGTTTTGGTAATTCCGGCCTTAGTTTCTGAAAAATATGAAGGCTGGAGCTCAATTATTTGTACTTGAATAAGTGATAGTGATAGTGCTCGGCGAAGTTTTGGCCTTCGCCAAACTCCCGCTGAGTTAAAATGACGAGCTATCATTATTACCACCGGAAAATACTGCACTAGATTCGCTAAAACTAGCTCACGGCTGGCCTTATAGTTTACAAAAGAAGTAACTGGAATCCGTTTTGGTTCTCAAAAGCAGCAAATTCCTCAATCAACGATCTTGTAGTAACTTGCGTCGTCACTACAGTTTAGCTTCAATAATTATAAGCAGGGCGTTAGCGGAGAAGCGAGAAATTAATAGGCAAAGCTTGAAGACTATAAACTATAATAAAATGAATGAAATATACTAATACAAAATGCCTAGCGTAAGCGGCAGCTATATAAAACAAGGTGCGCGGGTATATTCGCGGGCGGTAGAATGGCGAGTGTCGTCTGCGCCGCGCCGGCCGGTGGGGCCGGCCGTGACGTATGCGCTTTGTCTCAGGACCGGTGGTGTGATTGCGCTGCGTGGTACAAGCGGCATAAGCGGAGCGGAGCGGGTAGCGATTGGCCGCTACAAGTACTCCCCTGCCGAGACCGTGACTACGGGCGATAGTAATCTGGGAATCTAACAGTCCGCCCACTTCTCGTTCTCTTCTCGGTCTCTTGCCTTCTTGTTGTGGCGTTTGGCGGGTCAGTTGTAAGTGCTGGTTGTTCGTCTTTCGCCATATAAGCCGGTTTGAGGCGGTCTATGGTGACGGTAACTTCCTTGCCCTGGACGCATATGTCGAAAGTTTTCGATCCTCTTCTGATGACCTTGTAAGGGCCTAGGTATGCTGCCTGGAGTGGTCTTCGTGCTGGACCCTGACGTAGGAAGATATGCGTGGCCGTGTTGAGGTCTTTGGGTACGTAGAATGGCCGAGTACCATGGCGAGAAGTTGGTTGTGGTACCAGCTTGCTTATGTGCGTACGTAGCCGGCTGGCGAAGTCCTCATAGTCGACCACTTGATCTGGTGCTGCTGACAGGAACTGCCCAGGTAAGCGAAGTGGTTCGCCATACACCAGTTCGGCGGCGGATGCTTGTATGTCCTCCTTCCAGGCACTCCTGACTCCGAGCAGTACCAAAGGTAGGACCTCTGTCCATGATGGTGACGCATGGCAAGTGATGGCGGCTTTGAGCTGTCGATGTAGCCGTTCTACGAGGCCGTTAGCTGCTGGATGGTATGCTGTCGTCTTGTGGTGCTCTGTACCCATCAGTGCTGCCAAGGACTGGAACAGGTGCGATTCGAATTGCCGGCCGCGGTCTGTCGTGATGCGTTCTGGACACACGAAGCGAGCGACCCAGCCAGCCAGGAATGCGGCCGCGCAGGTCTCTGCAGTGATGTCCATCAGTGGGTACGCCTCAGGCCATCGCGTGAAGCGGTCGATTGCTGTGAGGCAGTACCTGAAACCATTAGAGATGGGTAGGGGACCGACAATGTCAATGTGGACATGTCGAAAACGGGCTCCGGGGGGCTTGAATTGCCCTATAGGCGCGGAAGTATGCTTCGTTACTTTGCAACGTTGGCAGTGTACACACTCTTTTGCCCATTGTCGACAGTCTTGCCTCACGCCAGGCCATACGTATCTTTGCGTGATCAGCCGAACTGTAGTCTTAACGCCAGGGTGGCTGAGATTGTGGAGAGAATTGAATACCTGACGCCGGTGAGATGGAGTTATGTACGGTCTAGGCTCCGGAGTAGATATGTCGCAGTAGATGGCCACACCTGCATGTGGAGTTGTTACCTTCTGCAGGTCCAGCGAAGAACCGTTACTGAGCAGGTTCTGCAACTCAGCGTCTGTCTCCTGGTCGTGGGCTAAAGACTGGTAATCTACTGCGGGCATAATGTTGAGTTCCTCGATGCGGGATAACGTGTCAGCCACTGCATTGTCCTTGCCGGAGATAAATCTGATGTCGGTGGTAAATTGTGCTATATAGTCCAGGTACCTATATTGACGTGGGGAACAATTAACTCTGCGTGTGCCGAAAGCGTATGTAAGAGGTTTGTGGTCCGTATAGATAGAGAAAGTACGCGCTTCGACCATGTACTTAAAGTATCGGATTGCCTCGTATATTGCAAGAAGCTCTCTATCATACGGGCTGTACTTTCTTTGAGCAGAGTTGAGCTTTCGCGAAAAGAATGCTAAGGGCACCTCACAAGGTCACCTTTACGTTGCTGTAGCACGGCACCAATTGCGACATCAGATGCGTCAGTCTGAATAGCCAGCTCGGCTTTGGAATCTGGATGCGCTAAGAGAGCTGCCTGTGCAAGTCTGTACTTACAGCTTTCGAAGGTCTCCGTCTGCTCTGCATTAAGTTCGAGTGGCTGCGAACGTTTAGTCTGAGCGCCGCAGAGTAGAGTGTGGAGTGGAGCTTGAATTGCTGCAGCCCCGGGAATGAAACGGCGGTAAAAATTCATCATACCCAGAAACCTCCTTAACTCCTTAGAATCCTTGGGTACCGGAAATTCTTGGATAGCCTGCACCTTCTCTTCCAAAGGACGGATGCCTTCTGCGGATACTGAGTGTCCTAAGAAGGTAACCTTAGATTGCCCAAAAACGCACTTCGAGGTATTGATGAGCATACCGTACTCCTGCAGTCTCTCGAACAACTGGCGGAGATGATGGTGATGTTGTGCTTCTGACTCTGAGTAGACGATTATATCGTCTATGTACCCAAAGCAAAATTCGAGTCCCCTAAGTGCCTCGTCCAGGAAGCGCTGGAAAGTTTGAGCTGCATTCCGTAGTCCGAATGTCATGTAAGGGAACTCAAACAATCCGAAAGGCGTGATAATAGCGCTCTTGGGAATGTCGTCGACGAAGATTGGGATCTGGTTATATGCCTTGACCAGGTCTATGGTACTGAAGACTTCCTTACCTGCCAGCTGGTAAGCGAAGTCCTGTATGTGTGGCACTGGATAACAATCAGGCACTGTCCGTGCGTTCAGCGCTCTATAGTCACCACACGGTCGCCAGCCGTCGTTCTTCTTGCGCGCCAAGTGTAGAGGAGAGGACCATGCACTCTCTGATCTACGTGCAGTACCACATTGGACCATGTCTTCGAACTCCTTTTTGGCAATGATCAGTCGCTCTGGGTCTAGGCGACGTGGACGGCTGGAGACCGGTGGGCCTGGAGTAGTCCTGATGTGGTGCTCAGTGTTGTGCTTCGGTGTGCCTGGCTTACCAGCTGGACGGGTAATGTCTGGGTACTCACAGAGAAGCTTGCGGAATGGGGAATCTTCAGTTACCATTGTGCGAACGGATGATATTGCCTCGTTGTTGCCGCTGACGATAGCTGGAGTGCTGAGAGAAGTGATGCCGTCGACCAGGCGTTGATTTCGGCAATCGACAAGAAGGTTATAAAAACCTAAAAAGTCGACACCGATTATGGGCTTTGAGACATCAGCAACCGTGAAACGCCACTCGAATGCTCTGCGAAGACCTAGATCGACGTGGAGGTTGAGGGATCCATATGTTGCGATAGCTGTTCCATTGGCAGCAAACAAAAGGTACTTCGTCTTCGAGCGTGGCTCCCGAACGGCTGACCTTGGAAAAACGCACAGGTCTGAACCCGTGTCAATAAGGTATTGTACCTTTGTGGTGCGGTCAGTGACGAACAGGCGGCCTGTTGCTGTAGGGCAGTCGCTTGCCGCTATTAGTGGCTGCCCTGAGAGTTTACCGAATGGTAACTGCATGGCTGCTTGCATGTGTTCGCCTTGCTGCCGAAAGTAAAATGGTACCAGCAGTGATGATGACCTTCAGGCCGTTGTCTGGAGCGGGACCGGCTTCGGGGGCGGAAATGAGAACGCGTGCGCTTACGGTGTTGGAACGAACCAGACCTGTGACCTTGTACCTTTAGTAGGCTCTCTACTTGCCGCGTCAGTTCCGCTACTCGATTTTCCAAAGCGGTTGCTGGCATCCCCGCCGAGGTGCTGGCGACGTGGTAGGAAGGCTGCGCTACGTCGATAACCTTGTCTGCCAGCCCTGCTAGGGTGTCGAGGTCCAGGGTAGGCTGAAATGCAACAACAGTCTGTACATTAGGTGGTAATCTACTGGTCCAGATTGTGCGGATGAATTCCTCTGGCATGTGCGGCCCAGCTAAATCCTGTAGATGTCTGAGGAATTCGGTTGGCTTCCTATCACCTATCTCCTCGTGCTGCAGTAGCTGTAGGGTCTTCTTCTCACGTGAAGTAGAAATGCGCTGGATAAGCTCGTGTTTTAATTTAGTGTACTTGCCGGTAGCTGGGGGATCTCGCAGGATATCCTTGACTTTGACTGCATACTCTGGGTCGAGTTGCCCGCACACGAAATGGTATTTGGTCTCGTCCATAGTGATGCCGGATAAGATAAATTGACTTTCCAGCTGTGAGAACCAAACCTCGGGTTCGTCTGGCCAAAATGGTGGCACACGCATGCCCACTCGAAACACATCACTTGGACCACCACCCAACTGCACAGTACCTGAATTGGCTTCGTTACCAACCGCCGGTTGACCACTTGCACCACCTGGAGGTGTAGGCGTCATATTATTTGTTCCGTTATTCGTCGCGAAATGTTCCTCCTTGCCGGCAATTGTTGTGTCCTCTTCTCAGTCGCGGGTCACCAATTTGTAGTAACTTGCGTCGTCACTACAGTTTAGCTTCAATAATTATAAGCAGGGCGTTAGCGGAGAAGCGAGAAATTAATAGGCAAAACTTGAAGACTATAAACTATAATAAAATGAATGAAATATACTAATACAAAATGCCTAGCGTAAGCGGCAGCTATATAAAACAAGGTGCGCGGGTATATTCGCGGGCGGTAGAATGGCGAGTGTCGTCTGCGCCGCGCCGGCCGGTGGGGCCGGCCGTGACGTATGCGCTTTGTCTCAGGACCGGTGGTGTGATTGCGCTGCGTGGTACAAGCGGCATAAGCGGAGCGGAGCGGGTAGCGATTGGCCGCTACAATCTCAACCGGCCAAGTGTTCTCACTACTATTGCAGTAGTTGGACCGTCGTTGACCAATTGTTGGTTTGTTTGTCCAAAGCTCACAAAGGATTCGCCCGTGACAGACCCGCAGTCATATCTGGCTTTGTTGGTAGGATTGCCAATCAAGATGTCAGAGAAAATTTTCCGAGAGCCCGTGTTTTGTGTACCTACATTGTGTACCTACATAGTTAAATGCCTGGTACGAGTATGTCTGCTATGACAAACAATAGTGTCCGAGCTATTATTGTGTTCGTATTAGGATGAGAGGTCAATAAGTCTATTGTGAGGTTTCTTGTTAAGGAATCGTGATTACTTAAGGGTGCTTAGGGTCATTAGCGATAGAAATTCTTGTTTGATTTCGGTTTCTTTTTCTTCAGTTTATTGTACCTTTATTAATTTTAAGTACGATTCCATTGATGTATACTACAGTCTATCCAGCTCCATGTTATAAGTAACCTAATTTATTAGATTCATGATAATTGTACCGTACTATTAACAACTTTATGGGCTTCGCCCTGAAATAAATAAATAATAATAATATCCTATAACGACTGAAGGAGAGAAGACTGCTGAAACGGATATAATATATTATACCTATCAGGAATCCTACTTCAATCGTTCGCCTTAATTAACAAAGTAGTATCAATAATTACATACAGTGTATATCACATATTCATGTCGGAATCCATACACGGTCCAGACAGCCCGCCGTACGCCGGCGGGCGGCGCCCTCATCCATGCAGTTGACGAGGTAGCTTGCGAGGCAGGTGAGAGACGCACTAACCATAATTGTACCAATATAATATGGTTTCGCAGCTAACCACCAGTTTTCAAAATTTAAAACATTAGACTATCGACTTGTTTCTGTGATACATGCTGTAGAAATCGTAGATACCTGACTAATTGAGTGCGGTATCCAACTTGATTACGCACATTTTGTTAAGAAGAAGGTTGCATTAAAACCTATTTAAGATTATTGTATCCTAGCAACGGTTGTTGATTGTCCTGTACTCGACGTGATATTGAGATAAATTGTTGTCGTAAACAAAACATACGTTTTCTATTTGCTTCTTTAAAGTGGTAGCAGATAATATGGAACAAGCTATATTACCGCAAGCGTAGAACCGATGGCCGTTGGGGCGGAAAGGTTCTCGAGTGGCGACCACGTACCGGAAGGCGCAGCGTGGGTAGGCCCCCGACAAGGTGGACTGATGACCTGGTAAAGGTTGCGGGAGTCCGCTGGATGCGGGCGGCGCGGGATCGGTCACTTTGGCACTCCTTGGGGGAGGCCTATGCCCAGCAGTGGACGTCTTTCGGCTGATATGATGATGATGATGATGATGAAGCTATATTAAACGCGAGCAAAGTTCAAATCGGGAACTTAGAATCCTAAAACTACAATTGATATTTGATTATAATTGTCTAATTGTAACCCAATTGTGTATTTTATACATCAATGTTTAAACGCGGTCCCCGGAGGATGTAGGTACATTCAGCATCAAAGGTAGCTACGAAAACGAACACGTCGAAAGTCTTTATTAAACGGTAATAAGAGCTTTTGACGTCTTCGATTGCGCAGTCACTTTTGATGCTGAAATAGTTGCGTGACACGTTACGGGCGAATGCTAGTATTTTGGCAGTGTATGGAAGCCCCGGTCGCACCTGCGCGAGTGTAAGTTTTTTTACACCGCAAATAAGTATAAGGAGTGTCAATATTTTCAATTCGCAATTTTGTCAGGCTACTCTGTGCTTGACTTTATACGATTGTGATCGAATTAATATGAAGTGATACAATAAGGGTTTGCCACAACTTCCAATCTAAAATCAATGTGGGAATTGGTATGAAAGTTCCACATTTTCACCGTGTTTTTTATATACGCCATAGTCACATATATTGCGTGAATATTTCATCCCGTTTGATGGAAAAACAACGTACTTATTCATTGTAACCATCTCATCATTTAAAAGGTTTATCATGACATAATTTCCAATCTCCGCCTCCACACCTACAAAATTACAAATGACCAATCATAAAGCTGAGCTGAACCTCGGCAGTCGGCGATTAATGAAAACCACCATTAGCGTTAAAAAGCGCTTCGACGCGCATGTAAGCCTAATCCCTCGTTGCGACCTCGTGCTAACCTATAACTGACCAGTTGGCTTAAAAGGACAAAATACTATATGTATAGCACTAACCCTTTCGCTCCAGTTCTCAACAGTTGAGGGATAAAAGGGACAGGATGGTCGAAGTTTATGTTACGTGTTTGAACGCGATCTTACCGGCTGCGCCAGTACGAGGGCAATTGCGGTATTCGCTTTTTTATCATTTCTAATTGCCACCGTTACGACAAAAGATTTTTGCCGTTTATTTATCATGAGAATACACGAGGATGAAGATTGCAAGTTTTATAAACATAAAGTCGCTTTATTGCATGACTTCAGATTGTACATTGTTGAATAAAACTGTTTTACAATTTATATGCTAGTGCTAGAGTCCTATTTATTACGTGATAAAATTAAGAAAAAGGCAACCAACAAGCGGTAAAACTTAAAGATAAATACATCATCTTCATCACAGACAAATACATCATCATTTCGCGATAAACACGGCCTACTCAGGCCTGCAGCAATTTTTTAATTGCGTGTGCCCTGTAAATGTCGATGCCCATTTGGATAGTCGGCACTGCTGCGGCGCACCGCGTTAAACACAATCAGTAGACCCGGCCGGCCGCCGTGGACCGCCGTTTTTCAAATGTCGCATATATTTGCATTTTCAGCTGACACTGACAACTGACGGTCGGTAGATTAAAGGATGTTAACGAAGTCCACTCGATGGACAAAGATTTTTCATGCAACGTCACGTTTTGACGGGTTGACGATTAGTTTCGCCCCGTCTGTGTCGTATAGGGCCCAATTTTAAAACGCGTTTCTGGAGTATTCAAATCACGATTCATATGTGCATCGTCTAGGTTCATGGACACCTTGGGTGCCTACCCATGGTCAAGTGAGCAGGTGGGATTGACAGAAGATTTTAATGTTTGTTGGGCCTTTAAAGGCGTTGTTGGTAGCTTACTATTCGTACAGAAATTAATACCATTTAAAGATGTACTTTGGCCACCTTGGGTGCCTACCCATGGTCAAGTGAGCAGGTGGGATTGACAGAAGATTTTAATGTTTGTTGGGCCTTTAAAGGCGTTGTTGGTAGCTTACTATTCGTACAGAAATTAATACCATTTAAAGATGTACTTTAGCTTTAGCATCATGCTATTGTTGCTTTACTTAGTAACTAAACTATGTTCACGTGAATTGCCGTGTTAGATTTTTTTAAACGGTCTAATTACATTTTTAAAGCAAACTCTTCGTTGTTGAGCTTTCAATATTTGCATTATCATTGTCGTAATAAGTGCACGGATACTAAACATAAAACCTAAACATCGGGCACTAAATTTGGTTCCTACCTACAAGGCTGGCACGGGCTCTCGATATTAAACTCGAGCGAAATATTCCAAACCTCAGCGACACCGGTCTGCGCGCTAAAACCAACTTTACTCCCATCGTATAAAGTCGTAAATGCAAATTACGTTGCTATAAAGCAGCGGCTACACCTGCGACACGTCCTATTAATTATACCAGTATACATGCATGTGTATATAATGTAGATCGTATAACATACATCACATGAGCGATGGCATCGCTTTTTCTGGCGAGAAACAGGAAAATACGGCGGCCGAGTGACAACAAACGTAATATAACGGACTACTGTCTATTAATAACCGTCAATCTTACTTCCACCGTAAGAGGATGAACGAAAACAAAATTTGAGTGCCTGGACCTCGATTTATATCTTTCCCTTTCTAATCGCAGTTCAATATCTAGCGAGCTCGTTCAGACACGTGCGCTTGATGCGTGTGAAAGCGAGCGCGCGATACTTTCAAATTAGATTAGGATCGGAAGCGACGAAGAAAAATAGACCTCCTGTTATATTTCAATTGCACTCCAATATATATATAACAGAACCTACGCATTGCGAGTCTACCTGCTGGGAAATCTAAACATTCGAACACGTAATTTCGTATTCCTACACAGCTGGCAACTTCGTTCAAAGCTGCCACCGAGAAAAATGATCTGTGTCCTAAAAAGTTAGTATATGGCATTGTATTTGGGCGCGTGCCTGTTGTGTTGCGTCTTGTGGGAACAAAGCCTATACGAACATCTAATGGCTTCCGCAGATCGGATTCTCACAGGCTTTTCATGTGAAGGAACGCGGGATGCTTCCAAATAGACAGAAAAGCTGGGTCCTTGAAAGCAGCCTTTCTCGCTTTTTCACTATGAATTAAACACATTATAAGGGAACTAGATAAACTTGACACAGTTACAAGGCAAGCGGCCGAGATAAGAAGCGTTTTGGTCGAAAGATTGACGCAGAACAGAAGCCTACTTTTAAAGTTATAACACCACTTCTAAAGAAATTTTAATCTGAACTTTTCCTTTGACAAAGTTTGGTATTATAAACAGGAGAACATTGAGGCTCGTGAAGAATTACACACAAATTCTGCTAACTTTACGGTATCGCTATTGTTTATGCTTATTTGAGTCAGTCGGTATCTTTATTTCCATTGTTCTATCCTTTAAGCCGCGGCGATCCGGACTTTACCCCAAAACCCACTCCGAAATGTTCGCGTTGTTCACCCTGTTCTCCAGTTGTTTTAGAAGAGAGTAATCACGACGGAACGTCTCGTGCTTCGACTTTTGAAATGTCAGGCTTTAGAAGAACAACAGGAACGCGTAATGCGGATTATCGCGGGGACAAACCGCGCCATCTGTTGAGAATTGGCGGCTTAACAACATCCATGCGTGAGAAACGTGGGACACAGAATACTGAAATTGTTTTTTTTTTTTTTTTTTGAACCTGACTGTTGCTATAATAGGACGGACCCAATGCACGACCACGCGGGGAAGTTTGTACACTGGAATACTCTAAGAGTTTGCGCTCCAGTGAGATTGGTTGAACGGTATCAACCGAATCTGGGGTGTAAGTGGTATACTGAATTTGGTTTAACTTGTTGTTTTAAATATAATAAATAATGTCTAGGTAAACGTTTACGGATTCAGGAGTGTTGGTGCTCGTCAAATCCCCATAAATGATGATCCAATTAACATTTAGCTCCTAAAAACGCCGCATCACTCAGCTGGCAAGCGAGCAAGCAAAAACAAATGATTTCGCATTAGAGTACCATTAATCAATAGCAGCTCCTAATTTACGCAAAGTGGCGCCTTCGCACCCCAACAATGTGAATTCGTTATCGGGATTACAAACGATTAAATCCTCGTTGCGTTATCTTTCTTGGTCAGTGACGGGTTGGTTAAGCATAAGCTCTAACGTTTAACGGTTTTGCACAAAAGGGGTTATAAATGGTATGAAATGTGAATTAGAAGTCAAATGATAATTTGTTGTATACAAGAAGTCCAATTTTCTCAATCGTAAGCAAATGTAACTGACGATGACTGTGGTGGCATAAGATGATTTTGCTATACTTTATTAAGCCCGTTAGAGGTCCTTGAGAAGGCATTGGCCTGCATTGTGTAACCGTGTTAACCGCGGAAGAGAAAGATTGCGCGAGTGTTGAATACAAGCCCTTATTGCGGTGCGGCTTGCCGTACCAAATATCCTCGCAGGTCCTTACGCAGAACCATATGTTCCGTTAGTTTTTAAATTGTTAGCAGTTACTTACTTAATGTATAGTAATTGCTAGTCTCTATTTGACTGGAAACATTTTGTCACCGATGCACTGCCTTATGTAATATCCATCTCTTCAATTGTTTGTCAAATACCAAATTTTACCGATCAGTAATATCACCGATATTTATGATGCCGCGCAGTTGGACACGTGTAGAAATTATAAAATTAATATTTATCTTCAAAAAAGTGTTTCTAGCGACATATTGGTAGCAATTACAAATGGCTCGAGTAGTCCGTCGATACGATGTTTATAAATATGAAATGAATCAGAACAGGAATCACCAATTACTGTTCTGATTACTAATCGGTCCGACGCCGACTCGCCGCCGTCGCCGTTGATGTGGGCGCGACACGCAACATGTACCCGCCGTTTTAAGTAAACAACATTTTACGCCTGCCATTATTACATAGCTCTACAGTTCCTTTCATCGAACTCATGTCATTTTTATACGTAGGCGTCCTTTCTGTTAGTTTTCGTACCGACTTCTACATTGTAGTCTAAGCATTAAACGGAGTATTCCGAAATAGTTAGAAGTACAGTTACTAAGCAAGAAACTGCCGGCAATGGACGGACAAAAACCGATTGATATCCTCAAGTGTTTCTTTGGAACCAAAACTTGCTATTGTTATTGGTAGTCCTTACTATGTAGATAAGCTCTCAGAGGTGGTGGTGCCTGACATTATTTTTGATGGAATTTCTATTCCTCTTTCCTCTACTGTCAGGAATTTGGGTATCACCATGGACCAGACGCTTTCTTGGTCACCCCATATAGCTGAGGTGAGTCAGAGGATCTTTAGATCCCTTCACTCCCTAAGACGTCTCCAGAATTTCCTTCCTCTTCGTACCAAGTTGACCCTTACTCAATCTCTTTTGCTTCCTCTTCTGGACTATGGCGATATTGCGTTTCTGGACCTCAACGAGGAGCTACTAGATAAGCTGGAGCGTCTACAAAATGTATGTATCAGACATGTATTTGGTCTACGCGAGTATGATCATATCTCTGAATTCCGCTCTAAGCTTCGATGGTTACCGATTCGCCGGCGCAGGGATGTGCATATCCTATCATTACTTTTCAATACACTGTTCAGCCCTACTTCCCCTCCTTACCTTTCTGAGCGGTTTAGTTATATGGCAGACGGCAGTGACCACCGCTTGCGGTCGAGTACTAACCTTACTCTTGCTATACCGCCTAGAAAGACGCGAACATACTCCAGATCTTTTACTGCGCGCGCTGTTAAATTGTGGAATGAGTTGCCTTTGTCGCTGAGACAGTCGCAGTCTGTTGCGTCACTTAAGATGAATTTGAAGAAGTTGTGGCTTTACAATGACTTGTGAATTGGTTGAATATAGTATTTATTTATTTATTTATTGTATATTTGCGATACATATGTTACATATTGTTACGTCCACGGGGTGGGTAACGTGATAGAAAATACACGAATTAAAAGGAATGCAAACTTTATTACAAAATTAATAATTAACAAGTCTTACTTAATAAATCACTTCACTATGACACACTTTTCACTAGCTTCGCTTTGAGATTCGCACTGTTCGCAGTTTAATTTAAAACTCCCCTCCGCGGCGTTGGCGCGTGGCTTATATAACCGGAGACCTTCACACTAGAACATTCCGGAGAAATCTTGAATAATCGGTCCAAGGTCCAATTCTAGGAACGACGACCCCTCGGTTTCGTGAATGTTCCAGAGCGTCTAGATTGTTCGATGCTCGTTCGACCCGACGACTAGGACATTCCCAATATGCTATCCCTTTCTAGTTGTCTCTTTCACACACTTCTCGAACCTTCTCAATCTAGATGTCTCTCTCTAATAGTGCTGTCTCTTTCACACACTTCTCGAACCTTCTCAATCTAGATGTCTCTCTCTAATAGTGCTGTCTCTTTCACTCCTTCGAGAAATTTCGCGATATACTGAAGTGTACTTCAAAGGCCCATAAGGGGTCCTGAAAACGCCTGAAAACGGATTTTCAGGTTATTGCGCCATCTGATAGAGGCTGTCCTGAAACGGACTGAAAACATGTTTCAGGCGCCTGAAAACAACGGCAACTAGGGTGAATTTTCAATCTTCTAGTATGTGGAAGAGCCACCTCTGAAACGGCCTGAAATCACTTTTCAGCCTGCTGAAAACGCTTCTAAAGCATAGAAAATCAAGTTTGAAGTTTATACTACCGGCGCAACACTACCCCCTCCTAAGACATGCTCGTCCCGAGCATCATTGTTTCCGTGGTACTTCGCCGGTCGGTCAACATGAACAACCTTGCAGGGACCACGTGGATTTCGCTGTATCCGATATGTGACGTCATTGATTTTTGTGACTACCCTATATGGCCCTTCCCAATTTGGGGACAGTTTTGGAGATTTTCCCTTTTTCCGCATCGGGTTATGTAGCCACACCCAAGAACCTTCCTCGAATCCAGTTTGGTTAGCCTTCCTATCGTATCGGGTCTTCATTCTCGTGCTAGCTTCAAGCCCGTGTTCACGAACAAGACTGTGAACGTCAGCAATCCGATCCCTTAAATCACTTGCATACTCTGTGATAGATCTTGGAGCATCAGGAGGACGTCCAGTTAAAAGATCTGCCGGTAAACGAAGCTCTCTTCCAAAATTCGCATATGCTGGGGTAACTGCCGTACTCTCATGGGTTGCTGACCTATATGACATCAAAAAGAGTGGAATATGCCGGTCCCAATCCTTTTGGTGACTCTCAACAACCTTGGCCAGATGTCTCTCCAGAGTCTGATTGAATCGCTCCACCATTCCATCCGATTGTGGGTGATATGCCGTAGTCCTCGTCTTATGCATCCCCATGATTCGACAAGTCTCTTGAAAAACCGCAGATTCGAATTTCCTGCCTTGATCGCTGTGAATTTCCAGAGGTACTCCAAATCTACAACAAACTTCATTTACTAACTTCTCTGCTATAGTGACTGCTTCCTGATTAGGGATGGCAAATGCTTCAGGCCATTTGGTGAAGTAATCCATCACGACAAGAATGTACTTGTTTCCGGAGTCAGATGTCGGGAACGGGCCTGCGACGTCTAGCGCAATTCTCTCCCAAGGTGCTCCAACATTGTACAGTTTGAGCGCTCCTCTACTACGGGTGTGCGGACCTTTAACTGCTGAACAGTTAACGCACTTCTTGCACCAGTTTTCGACATCTTCACGGCAGTGAATCCAATAAAATCGTTGTCGGATTTTCATTAAGGTTCTTTTCACTCCTAGGTGTCCACCAGAAGTACCGTCGTGGAAACTTCCCAAAACATCTTTCACTCTTTTCCTTGGAACGACTACCTGTAGATGAGCATCCTTCCCATTCGCCGATTCCCATTTCCTGCATAGTACGCCATTATGCATTACCAAGCTATCCCATTGTGCCCAATAGCTTTTCGTTACCGAACTCATCGGAGCTACTTCACACCATCTTGGTTTGGGTATTCCTGCATTAATCCAGTCAAAAATCGGCTTTACATCAGGATCCTCTTGCTGGGCTAGTTGCATGACTTCATCACTCCACTCTTCGCTGACTGTGTCAGTTCTCAGCATCCTTAAACATTCCTTGGCCTCTTGTCTAAGACAATGCTTACAGTCGTCGGGACAAGGTCTTCGAGAATGGGCGTCTGCGTTTCCATGTGAGTTTTCACTACGGTGTTCGATGGTAGGGTGACATGGTACTCTACCAATTTCTCCTTTAACAACCAGACTATTCCCGTCATTAGCCTGTGAGATCATAACTGGGACATTCCGACCACCAGCCAGCACTCGTCCCTTAGTCCTGGCTTTTACTCGTTTCTCTGTTGCGGCCCGGATGCCACAGTACCTGTTGCCCTTGCCACTGGAGTCAGATCTCGGTCTCTTGCCCCTTTTCGGGCAACTGGTCTGGATATGGCCACGTTCTCCACAATGGTAACATCGTGGCCCAAACTCACGATGTGGAGCAATCGGTTCCCTAAGAGATACTTCACGTACCCTATAGGGCCTTGACGGGTCCTGGCGCACAGCTTCTACTTCCAGGGCATGAGCCACCGCATCCTTCAAGCTCCCATGGTGCCCTAACCGCACTGCAGCCCGTACCTCCAAATCCCGTATTCCGTCAACGAAGGCCTGCACTAACGTGGTGTCCACAAAGGAGGCGGATGTACGTTGGTACGCCTTTCTGACCAACTTCTCAATTTCTAGGGCCCACTGCTGCAAGGTCTCGCTACGCCCCTGCGTCCTGTCCTTTAGCTGAGCTCGGTACACGTGCTCCAGGTGCTTATCACCGTAACGGGCCTCCAACGCCTCTTGAAGCCGGTCATAAGTTTCCTCTTCTCCTAAGGCTTCTAATATGGTGAGAGCCTCGTCACGTAACGCTAAGGTTAGTGCTGTCCTGGCCTGCTCTTTACTCCAACCGTTAGCCTTGGAGACTGACTCGAATTGTCGCTTATAAGCTGTCCACGACGATGTACCATCGAAGGGAGGTACCTTGAATCGTCCACCTCCCGATACAGGCACCTCGACTGCACAGGTACTCGTACCACTGGCCACTTTTATTTCGAGCTTCTGGAGACGATTCTTGTAGGTGTCGACTTCCTCCTTAACTGTCCCAATGGTTTCTCTAACACCATGAAGTCCAGTTTCAAATTTAATGTCTAAGTCAATCAGTTTCTCCTGGACCTCACACATCTCGCGCTTCCATTCAGTCGCGGTCTCATGTACCTCTCGAAGCAGTCTCGATTGTTCTTCTTGCTTTTCTTCCTGTTTACGCAGCCCCTCTTCTTGCTTTTCTTCCTGTTTGCGCAGCCCCTCTTCGATTTTTTCCTGTTTGCGCAGCCCCTCTTCTAGCTTTTCTTCCTGTTTGCGCAGCCCCTCTTCGATTTTTCGGGCCTGTTCCTGTTGTTGACGAGCTTGCTCTTGTTGTTGACGAGCTTGCTCTTTTAAGAGAACTAAGATGGCATTGACGTCCACCTCTTGCTTATATGGGGTCGGTAAGTCTGATGGACCAGCACCCGACGCAGAGTCCTCACCTGCTGCAGCTCGGCTCCGGGTCTGCACTCCCTTCTGCTCGTTCTCACGTGATGTAGTCGACATTTTCTTTCCCACTTCTGAAACCAAATGTTACGTCCACGGGGTGGGTAACGTGATAGAAAATACACGAATTGATCACTAATTAAAAGGAATGCAAACTTTATTACAAAATTAATAATTAACAAGTCTTACTTAATAAATCACTTCACTATGACACACTTTTCACTAGCTTCGCTTTGAGATTCGCACTGTTCGCAGTTTAATTCAAAACTCCCCTCCGCGGCGTTGGCGCGTGGCTTATATAACCGGAGACCTTCACACTAGAACATTCCGGAGAAATCTTGAATAATCGGTCCAAGGTCCAATTCTAGGAACGACGACCCCTCGGTTTCGTGAATGTTCCAGAGCGTCTAGATTGTTCGATGCTCGTTCGACCCGACGACTAGGACATTCCCAATATGCTGTCCCTTTCTAGTTGTCTCTTTCACACACTTCTCGAACCTTCTCAATCTAGATGTCTCTCTCTAATAGTGCTGTCTCTTTCACACACTTCTCGAACCTTCTCAATCTAGATGTCTCTCTCTAATAGTGCTGTCTCTTTCACACACTTCTCGAACCTTCTCAATCTAGATGTCTCTCTCTAATAGTGCTGTCTCTTTCACTCCTTCGAGAAATTTCGCCATATACTGAAGTGTACTTCAAAGGCCCATAAGGGGTCCTGAAAACGCCTGAAAACGGATTTTCAGGTTATTGCGCCATCTGATAGAGGCTGTCCTGAAACGGACTGAAAACATGTTTCAGGCGCCTGAAAACAACGGCAACTAGGGTGAATTTTCAATCTTCTAGTATGTGGAAGAGCCACCTCTGAAACGGCCTGAAATCAACAATACGTTACAACAATATGTTAGTGTGTATTATATTTTATATTGTATATTTATATATGTATTGGCATGTTTTTATTTGTCTAGAATTAATACTAATTAGGATTTGCTTTCATTTTCTCTGTTTTTGTACACGGTATAAGTTTGCCTATCTCGTTCTACCTACCTTCCTCTCAATTGCTCAAAGGTTAGCTGGAAGAGATCCCTTATAGGGATAAGTTCGCCTATGTACTTTGATCTATTGTGTGACATGTATATTCCTTAACCTGTTATTGTGTACAATAAAGTGCTTACATACATACATTCATACATACATACTTGCAAAGAACGCTGAAAACAATGATATTGGCGAGCATTTAATTTGCCCACAAATTTCTACGATATCGTCTCTGATGAAGGCTTACAAGAAAGTCATGACAGCAATATTCAAGCGATCACACCTCTGTAAACGGGCCTGTCATTCCACAGTATCGTAACTCATAGAAACATGAAAAAGCATTATTTATGAGTGAGTTGTAATGGGGCTCACTGGTTCGTGGTTTCGGGGCGAAGAATCACGTTAATCCCAAGTTCGGCAGAAGCCGAAGTTCCCGGGAAATGGACCGCGAAAGCCCGGCGCGGGTAATACCCAGCGCTAATTCACCGCATTTTAAATGTGCTTATTGTGAAGTGTTTATCAAGTCGCAGGGCGAATATAAATACCTAAATAATTACGTGTAGGTATGACGACGTACCGAAATCAAAACTTGACGCCCTGAAGCTTGTGTAGTCATTTAATATGAACAATCAATTAAAATAAAAGTTATGTGAATTAAGTCAATAGAAATATAAAGTGAAATGAAATTCGAAATGTCACAAATAATAAAGATTTATCTTCTCACGGAAGCAAATATAACGCACGTTCAAAGTTATCATTTAGCTTTTATTAGTCATAAACGTTAAACGTCTCATAACTGACAAGATTATTATCTTAATAAGTCATTTCCAAGAGACGCGGCTATACCTCATGTAAATACGTCATTTCAAAGGATCTACATAAAATTTATGTTACTGCCTGTGACATCAAAGACAGAAAACGCATATTGGGTAACTGTCCCGCGGTGCACCAGACTAGAGGTCTATCTGACTCGGACATATTGGTACCAGTATGACATTAGTCGCTCAGACTCGGGATCCTGTTGTTTTACCAAATTTATTTTGGTCAAATTTCATTTCCCAAACAAATTTTAGCAACTGTTTTGTTTGCCAATGCAAACTTTGGCACAATTTTAATACGAATATTTTCATTACGTCAAATATTCATTCAGCAAAATATTATTACGAAAAATTACATTATGGCATGTGGTCTTTTAGCAAATGCTTTAATAAGGCAAAAAAATATTAGACAATAAACATTTCATCAAGTTAATGTTATGGCAAACTATAAAAAGACAAAAATCTCAATTATTCGGGTTATGACATTTTACCAAAATACTATTTATAAAACGGCTCGGTCCCTTTAATAAAAAAATGCACGGTTAAGTAGGTCGATAGGCAAAGGCGTAAAATTAGGTAAGTGCAGCCAAAAAGGGGGGGCTCAGGGGGCGAAGCCTCCTAGCAGTAAAAAAACAAACAATCGTAACAATGGTATTATTTGGTAGGTTAGGTTAAGGTTAGCTTGTGTCCCTTAGAGCGGAAATAGGCACCCCGCGAAGCGGGGTGACGTCGACACGCTGGCGGTTAGGTTAGAATTGTGACTTCTACACAAACTAATTTTCCCTACCCACATAACAAAAAAGTTGTTATTTTATTGTGTGTCTTATACACCATTGACATAAAGATGCAAATGATTTGTCATTGAAGAGTTCCCCCTGCTGATTAACCGACGGAATAGAAATGGTCAATTAAATATTGACGATACAAATCATTTGCCTTATTTTGTTTTGGTTAAAACATATGCCAACTAATATATTTGACTGAATGAAATTTGGTCAAAGTACCAGTTGGTACACGAGATTATTGCCTAAACATGAATATGCCAAACATAAGGTTCGCGTAAGAATTATTTGTCGAGTGTTAATTTGGCAAACGATTATTTGGCAAATGAAATTCTACGAAAAATGTTTTGGGAAGTGATAATTTGTCAAATTTTTTTTGGTAAAACAAAGGTAACCCCTCAGACTCGCTTCAAACTAAGCCACTAAAGAGTGCGCGTAACAAATGTTGGTATCATATTGTCTAGACAAATATACCTCCTGTTCAAGTCTTCGTTTTAGTCGCTTTGCTTGGAGTTGAATTAAACGGGTCTGTGTTTTAAATCAGGACTAAACGAGGAAGTGGATTAGAGACTTATGTTTTCCATTTCCATTTGATATGAATGTGTTTCGAATTGCTTCCACACACGGCAAGCTAACGTATCGGAGCGGGCGCGCGAAATGCGAAACAAAGGTATCGGAGCGACCTCCAGCGCGCTAAGCATTTTATTTGCGTCGACATGCAATTTTAATTCTTGCTGCTACACGGAATCTGAAACGGCATTAATTAGACTGGAATGTTTTTTCTGAAAGCAAGCTTTGCGAATTTCGGCAGTCTGTTGTTATACAAAATGACGACTGCATTAAGGAAAATATACAGGCCTTTGAGCAGCAGCGGCCGTTTTCTGGCCAATTTGATGATGTTGATGACGATGAGGATGATGATGATGATGACGCTGATGATGATACAGCAAAGTCTCAGCGCAAAACTTACATAGCAAACTAGGCTTGGACGTCGCCGTCTTCATCGTATCTGCTTACTTAAGACGGGACGCAGATGTGATGAACCTGTGAACGAGGCGGCGTCATGTCTTTCTGTCAATAGTGAGTTTACGTTTTACCCACGATCCGTCCCCGTCATACGTCTCTTCCGTGTGTCTTACGCCTTAGAAGCACAAAGAACCACCCTCGCAACTGGCGTAGATAGTGCTCTTTAAAAAAATTGGGGCGAACTTTTTCGTATCTCGAACAAAGCGAAACTTTCCCATTGTCGCTATCTCGGTCACGCGTCTTGCGGCGCCATTACGTGACGTCACGCTAATGGCGGCTGCAATCAACGCTGTACCCACCATTTGTAGGTTAATGAGAAAAAAGCACGTACCTGGCAAAGCAGCGAAATCCCAAAACCTTTTAACGCCCAGTTAAATCATCAACTCTTATCTCAAACTTTGTATTCGCACAATTTACTGAATCGCAATTGGTTTAATGGCGTTTAAACGGCTCGTTTGCTACGACGTAGGTCCTTATTTTATTGTGTTAAAGTCTAATCTGGTTTGCGCCGGCCGCGTCAGGTTTGTCGCCAGGCCGCCATTACAGTGACGATGACGTCACGGGCCCCGTTGATGGCGCTTTGTACCCGATAATGGAAGCGATTTTTTGACTCGACTCAGATTTGATTTATGACGTTACCTGGGGGAAATAGTACCGGAGGAACTATTGTACTGAATATTGCTTATTTTCGTGAGTTAACAAGTTCGGTGTTGGTAAACTTACTCTGCGACTTTTGTGATGAATGTGCTTTGATAAAAGTGCCATAGACAAGATCTGTATTATTTGTAGGGTGGTTTTTTCTTTCCGGCTCCTATGAGAAAGGTAAATGATGTGGAGTTTCCTGGTTATTGAGAGAATTCCCTCTTTCAGCATGATTCTTGTGAACTTTGCATCTACGACGGCCACGACACTGCCCCGCGATGTCGATCTATGCACCGGGTTTGTTAAAATACTGAAACGTCGGCATTTTCGTACTTGGAGGCCTCCGCAGTTGCTAGTTACGTCGATTTGCTTGTCTGTTATGGAAGTAGGAACAGAGGACCAATTAAGATTTGTTGGAATCCCAACTTGGAACGTAGGTACGGCTTTTTAGAAAATCGTATATCCTATGAATATATACTCACGGGCAGAAAATTTGGCCCAAAACTTTTCGTGATTTCAAACTATAAATTGAATAGATTAAATAGTGTTGTAAATAATTAAATGCATTTTTCTATTTTGGGCCAATTTATTGCCGGTGAGCATATGTCATATATTAAGTATTGCTACTTCTTTGTAGTTATCATGTCTTATTTCTGCATACGCTAATGCAAGTGAGAGTGATAATTTAACAACGACTCTACGAAATAATCTCAATACATAATATACCTAATTCAAAAATGAATTCCATATTTGGACCCAAGGTGGTTTTAAATAAATAAATAAATATGAATAAAAAGAAGATTAGAAATGATGAAAAGACTTGCAACCGTCATCGGCATTTTAAGTTTTCACTTTGTCACGATCGATACTCGAATCGACTCAAATCAGTGACTGCGTCGGACGCAGCCAACGGAAGGGCTTCAACACTGATTTATTTGCACGAAACGCAGTTTAATTTCGTGCAGTAGCCGTCGCTCGTCGCACGGCCGACGTTAATCATGCGACGCGTCGCGCGACTCCGGCGCCAGGAAATGAGGGGCCCCGCCCCGACAAATGGACTGTCGTTGTCGGCAGTAGTCTGGCCGTGCCATGGCGTCTATTCGAGATCCGCGTGTCAGCCGAGAATAGTGTGGCCGCTATGCCGACCAAACTTAGGTTTACGGTAGCCTTGTTGGTAGAACCCGCCTGCCTGCGAAGCACACGGTACCTACTTCGATCGAATCCTAGTAAATTCAAATATTTTTGTGATGAGCACGAATGTTTGATTTTTGTCTTGGATGATGTGATGTCTATGTATTGAAGCAGTTATAACTAAGTAGCAAATATCGTCGTTCATTAACATAACGCGAGCCATATTAAGCTTACTATGCGCCTATGATTTGTAAAATTGTCTCCTAATATTTACCAATACATATGCAATACATATTAAACCCAATGACAACTTTAGACTACCCGAAGGAGCGTTCTTGTACTCTCGCGCAGACAAGGTCAAGATCATTAGCACAATGCATGACGCATCAGCACGAGTGCGGGCGATGCAAATGTACAAAACCAATTTTAATGCATATTTCTGAAAAAAATACTCCGACCGGAACACTGTAATTAAAGACAAAAAGGTGCCCGTGATCGGCTTCGATATGAAATCAATAGAATACACGAAAAAAAAAGTTTTGTTATGCAAATCGCCAGGAGCATGTTGTCCAATTTGTCCATGTGCGGTTTCACCGATAAGCGCCGAATTTCGTAAATCTTTTTGTGCATACATTTTTCAACGAATAATTTTAATTTCATTTCAATACCAGTGTGACCCCTGATACACTGTTAGCTGCTCCTTCAAGCAAGCTTCTATTGTGTGTACCATGGAGATTAACTTATTTTAATACAACATTGATGCGTCCGAATCAGGCACATTGTCTAATTTTTAGGGCCTGTCTTGATTCTGTTGCTTTGCCTAACTGCTGTCTAGCAGTTGCCAACGCACGTGTGACTAACACAATGATTAAATGTATCATAATATTACATCAATGTGCAGTAAGGGTGCATGCATCAGGTAATACCTACAAAGTTGTTTGGAAAGAGACATCGTGAGTAAAAGGCTTGAGCAATTCCTTACGATGCGATATCTGATGGGAATTCAAGGAACGTCTCTGCACGGCTATCACGCGACGGCGCGCGAGCTCTCTCGATTTTTCTCGCACTATCCGTCTCACTCTTATTAGAACACTTAGAACAAGAGGTAGGTATATTGCGAGAAAAACCGAGAGTATGTCGCGGCCGTCCCATGATAGGCGTGCTGTTCTAGAGCATTCGTTACCATTATTTTTATGGGACAACCTTACACAAATTGACCTAGACCCAAATAAGCAAAGCTTGTACTATGGGTACTAGACGACTATGCATACTAATTAATATAGATAAATTATGATAAATATATGGGGGATGGCCGGGCCCTCCGGCTTCGTAGGCAGGGTCACTACAATCTAGGCTACGGAGGTCGTAAAAAATGAAATACTCGCCTCTTGTTCTCACATATTCGCTTTCGTATGAGTTACCTTACCACACTCGTATCAATCCATAAGGAATATGTACAGCAGACAGCATAAGTGCATGGTCATTCCAGAAACAGTATTGCTTGTCGCCGAATCCTACGCCATCTGACGTGTAATATAGTTATGGATGTTAATTTAAACCTCAGAGGATTAGCTAGATTTCACTAGATGGCGTTGTAAGCAATTTTTTGGCAAAAAAATAATTTACGTTTTTCTTGTCTGTGAAAACTGTATGACTGATTATTTTTAGATTATATTTATCAAGTCAACCGCGTTGCCAATTTTTTGTTTGTCACTACTCACTTTTTGTGGATTTATTATCTTTTTCTTATGTTTGTGTTCTGCGCCACGAGGAAATATCCAAACATTGAATAAATTACAAAAACACTAATTCCCACCATAACTTGGCTGGGCGCAGAATTGAACTCGAAACCTTCGAGTAATGGTATCTTAGGACGTCTTAATCCTGTCTAGTTACCATTGGGCCATTATGACAGTCGTAAAGTTGGTTGAAATTCGTCATCAGTTTCATTTTGTATGCAAATATTCGTCGCATCACAACTACGAATTATTGAGGAGGGTAGACTGTATTGTAATATATAACTACCATCCAATTTCTTATTGCATTTACTTTTTGTTCGTAGGTCGGCCATTTACGATTCGATTTCCTTCTATACAAACGTAGCAATGAGTACTCGATTGACCTAGTTAAAAGATCACAATTAATTGGTAAAATATAATGTAAACGTAAGTTGTGTTTATATATGTTTTGTAATAATAAATATATTTAGGTATACCTGAGTGCATACTTGTATCTCACATTTTTCTTATTGTGTATTTACGAATACAGTTGTTACAGCGAACAACGGTTATTTTATGGGCACTAGAGGAACGATGGTCTCATTGATACCGCGCATTATGAAGCTGTGAAGATGACCTAATTATGAATAAAATTTGTTTAAGCGGACAACCTACATTCCATTCCAAACAAGCGAATGCCCAGTTCGTGGTCTCTAACAGAAGCCCAGAAAACAAGGTTGTGATTTGGCCTATGATATTTAACTGTCTAAGTGAAGAGTGAAAAAGTGAAGTTTATTAAATCCAGTCAACACGGCCATTTAAGTTTATGGTGTAAAATTTAATACGCGTCGTGATAATGGTCGCGTAGTTTACCTACTAAAAAAAAAGTGAAGATGCTGTCGGCCAAACAGTGCGGATTACGTTAAGATTTATATATATATTTTATAAACCGGGTTATCCTAAATAAATTAAATATATATATATTGTTGCAGTAGGTAGGTAATTATGCCGTTTGCATTCTTTTTTGTATTCCTTTACTATTTAAAATGTGATATTATTGAACTTCTCAAACAAGTCTAAGTAACGGTGAAAGCCCAAATAAAATTATTATGATTATTTTCAAATCAATAACGCAATAATTCATGGTTTGAACGCTCACATAGTGTATAGATAGTTATATTCGCGTTCTGCTGTTTTGAATGTTAGATAACCCGGTTGTAAGTGTATATTGTCAATATTATATTTATTGGGGTGAAGCTTCAATCTTTTTCCAATTACGGAAATAAAACTTAAGCTATTACCTCAATAAAAATGTAACAAAGTTGCTAGGTGACTATTACTAGGTAGTATTATAAAATTGCTTTAACAGAACTGTAGTGAAGAAAATAAACATATTTCAACATAAAAAGCTGTTTTGATTAAGTATTTAATTTATGAATATTTCATTTTCTTTATGACTAATATTTGTATATTATAAACAACTTTCATCTGTAGAAATACAAAAAATATACAAAAATTTAAAAACATAAACCGATAGCTTGGATTCGAACCTCGATCGTTTTGGGCTGCTGAGCCATGACCACATTTCTTGATCCATTGAGCTATCTCAACATTCTAGATACCTGTGGAAATATAGCATTCAGATACCCGTGGTATCGCACTTAAATACAGCTATTATAAATTAGCATTTAGTAGCCTTGTTAATGATTATAATAATAGGAGAACATTTCTGCAGGTGATAACAGGGGTCCATTTATAGGTATTTAATGTGCCTAATAATAGCATGCTTATTTTCCCCGGTATGTCGCGGTAACGCCATCTAGTTTAATTATTGCGCACCACGGGCAACTATGTGAGCAGCAGACGTCAAACGATGCAAGCGAAACTGGGCCGTAAGGTGTCCATGCATTATTGCAGCCGATAGTACGTCAATGGGTTGTATGGGAATAGAAATCTAGATTTAGTAAACGAAGCTGCTCTGCGGGTATCTTGCGGTAGTAGTAACGTTGGGCGCGAGCCACAGTAAAGCGACGGCGTCGACACGTGGCGTGTAACGCCGTCGCTGCCGTCGCTGGCGTTTGGCGTTTTATTTACGGGCGATATATCGCTCGTTTGCTCCACAATGTTACTGTTAATCCTAGCTTTAAAGAGTGTAGGTAAACTGAATTAGACGATTAAATCTACCTTGTAGAGAGGTGCAGTCAAAGGCGGATGTAAGGTGACACTTTGCACCTTCTTGTATTGAATTGGGATTAGGTTTCTACTGTCGACTATACGGCTGACTTCGTTATTGTGTTGGTAATTCTTAAATTTTTTGTGTGAATGTTTAGCTAATGTAAAACTAATATCCAATCCAAGTGACTTGTTCTGAATAGTAACTTTACTTAGCTATTTTTCTGTTAAATGTTTCTTTTCAATGAACTCTGAACTATAGGTATGTGTTCTTGTCATATCCTGTTTATTTTGAAAGTTTTTCAACCCAGGTACACAATCAGATTCCCCAATTAGTTTCATGAATTAGCCTACAGAATTGAGCGCATAAGCAAGATTGTATTGGTTATTAGAAAAGTTAATTAATTTTTAAGTAAAAGAGCTTTATTTAACCTATATATTAATTGAACCCAAACAAATCAATAACCGAACAAAAGGGTGGAGTTATGAACATTCGCGGCGAGTCTGTTTGCTAGCCGGGCGCCACTCCATCAGCGGTAGTTTTTGCTCACCGTAAAAAGGTTTGCTTTTATGTTGGGAAATAAATAAAATTTAAGTAATAGGCGAGGTCTGCATTTTGCTCATTTACATAGATAAAATGTTATGAGTTTTTTTTTCATATGGTAATAAAGGATCGGAAAATTATAGCATGCTACTTTGACTTACATTGTTGTTGTTGTTTAAATCAATATATTGTTGTAGTAAATCAAATACACTGCAAATCTGCTTTGCAGGATCTTCGCATCTCCGCTCATCCGGCCTTCTGAAAGAATATGCCGTAATAACTTTATTTATTGACCTCAGTTTAACCTAACAAAAAAAATCATCGCGGTTAATACGGCAATAACCAACATGATTCACATTATTCTCTAAAGGAACATACCCCCCATTTTCGTCAACGCAATCTGGCCGAGACCCAGCCTAAAAAACGTTCCCTCGGCAACAGCCGCCGTCCAACTTTTTTAAGTCGCGACATTAAGTCGAAGCGGAACTTTCGAAAACGGAAACAAGTTTCGGAATTAAATGCGAGTCGCGGCGGCCGGCTGTCGGCGCGGGCTGTTTACGTTCACAGTGGCTAGTAATTAAAAATAAATAATTATTTAAAGTAGAGAGCAAGTAAACATAGAGATTTAAATAAAACCTGTACGTGGTAATATATTAACATCAGCATGGCGGCGCGACGAGACTACCATATACGAGCTGCACATTCAGGTTTAGAATTCGCAGTGCGATGATTAAAAGCAGAAACTAATATGTACTTACATTCATCTTCGCGTTATCCACGTTGCATTCTAAAAGCTATGCTGGCTAATCCCAAGAATGGACGTAGGCACTGGTAGGGATTCAAATATTATATGATACAAGCTTCTGCCCGCGACTCCGTCCGCGTGGAACTCGTTTTTATCGTCCTGATAAGGAATCTCTAATCCTAAAATAAAGTTTTAATTATAAACCTCAAAAGAGAGTTTCAGTACAGTTTCATACAGTACAGTTAGAGTAAGAACTTTGCGCCCTTAGTGAACCTGTTTAAGGGTGGGTTTTTTCAAAACCCTAAAATTACTTTTCTCGTATCGTAATTAGGTGTCCATACACAAAGTTTCAAGTCTCTCACTTAAAATTTTACTCCGTACTCATACAAACTTTCAACCCCCTTTTTACCCTCTTGAGGGTGGCATTTTCAAAAATCCCTTCTTAGTGGGTACTTTCGTTGTATACCCTAACTGTTGTGAAAAATACAGCTTTCTAGGTTCCAACGGTTTAGGCTGGGCGTTGATTTAAGTGAGTGAGTCAGTCGGTCAGTCAGTCAGGACTTTTGCGTTTATAGATTTCATGCAATTTTAGATATAGATTGGCCAAATCAGTCTAAATAGTGTCCCTTCGAGCGAAAGCCCTAGACTATCAATGTACTGCAAATTGGACCAGGCCTCATCCAACACTCGTGTCCTTTAATGAGTGTATGTGGTGATCCCGGTGGCCGGCGCGTGCCGGGCACGGCGGCGCGGCCGTGAGCCGCTCTAAGCCGATTACCGACGCATGTGCCTGCATATACGGACGCAGTGATGCCAGCAACATGATATATGCAGTGACGCCGACGCTAGCCGGACGATATACGCGCGTGGACGAAGCTGGGACACGTATGGTAATAAGGGCTTCGCGAGGCCTCTACAATTGGAGCATAATATTCGACTCCGTGGATTTAGCGGTATCTTCGTTTATATGGATTTCTGTAACCACTTTTCGGGGCTATTTTCTCTTGTTAACTCTTTGCACACAATGTTTTGTGTTATGTCTTAGTAACACTTGATGAATCCGATTCCGAATCCGAAGGTAAAGTTTTAGTTTATTTTCGCCATATTTTTGTAATCCCTGAAGTTGATATTGCAGAGCAAATACAGTATCTTACGGTTCCCTACACTTCATGTTGCAGTAGAAATCTCGCAATAATTACTAGTGCCAATGAAGGAATTTTCACGAATACTTATTAACACTTATTTCTGACGTCCCGACACGGGTTGCACCGGTCATGGTTCATGGTCGCAAATAACTGTGGTCCCAGCAAGTTGTCCACGGACATATGGATGCACAATAATTTACTACCCTACAAAAGTCGATAAAAATGTGGAGGGTAGACCCGAAAAAGTCCACTACCCCCATTTATTTTCGCTTTTTTATGTCGCGTTAGACCCGTCTACTTAACATAAAATAATATTATAAATCCATACTAATATTATAAATAGGAAAGTGTATGTGTGCATTTTTTTGTTTGTCCGTCTTTCACGGCAAAACGGAGCGACGAACTGACGTGATTTTTTAAGTGGAGATAGTTGAAGACATAGGATAGTTTTTATCCCGAAATGGGGGGGCAAAAGTTTGTATGGAGCTGCGATATAAACGAGTTCCATGCGGACGGAGTCGCGGGCAGGAGCTAGTATGTGTATAAAGCGCGAGAGTTTAAATTGTTATATTCCCTGGAATGTCTCGATTTTTAAACAAGTTTGATATTGTCTCTTGTCAAACCAACGAAAAAGTTTTTACGCACCACTAATGCCGACCACACAAACCGTTTTCACACGTGATCGAATTTCGAACAAGACTGCCCAACTTCGAGTCAGTGGCCAACGTCATTACTGAGCTGTGAAGTGAGTGAATGGCTGGCCGCCCTAACTGACCGGCTCGCCCACTGCGCTGGAAATTCGGCCAAATATGATCCAGTGGGGCCTGCGGGCCTATACACAGTATAGTATGTAGGAGAACCTTTTGTTTAGACACCCTCTGTTTACTCTTTGAACCAAGGAGTATTCGAGTTCGTGATTGAAATATATACCTTCAGAATTTTACAACAAACGAATAGTCTGATCAAACGTCAACATATAGCGTCGTACATACCTATAGCGTAGCTATGAAGTTAGAGTGGTTTAAACTATGCCAACTTTTTGTATTTTTTTATTCACGTTAAGAAACTGCGTGTGTTTGAAAAAGTTATAGAAATAATACTGATCACTTTATTCACCAGATCCTTAACACTTTCCATGCTAGGAACCTGCCTAGCGGGTGGCCTTGCCGTAGGCACTTTCCGCTACTTAGCAGAAAAACGGGATCGGCGACGAGCGTAGCGCGTAGCGATTATTGGTAGTGAATGTGTTACGCGTGTGACAAGGCTGGGCTTTGATTACAACTAATTCTCTCATGGCAGTGACCGCGATAAACTATTCACGGCCTGCACAATTACCGCACACAACGTGTCACTAGCAGCGGCACGGCACGCTGCGTGATTAGGTAACGGCATGTTTGCAGCTCGGTGTCGCGGGCTGTTTCCACGGTGTGAACATTATTACACGACAATGTGGAATCATTATGTTCAAGGTATATTTCGATAGTTCATTATAACCGAATGTACTTGATGTGTACTGAATACTGAGAAATTTTAAAATATAGTAACCAAAATAGGCATAGTCCAACCTGCAGTCCGTCCGGCAGTCCAAAGTGCCTTAAACATAATTTCAACCTGGTCTGTAGTCGACTCCGATTATACAACGACGACGCTTGGAGAATATTCGCGATTGTTAGTCAAACTGTTTAAGAGCACTGTGCAAAGAGGCTTCCCTCTAAAACTTATCTTAACACTTCGCAGTTGAATGCCTGTGGTAATTTTTTCCATCATCATCAAGGCATAGTCACTGTCCAGGAGTCCAAGGACAGCCGGACCCTGGAACCCGCGGAGCGCGGGCCGGGGTCGCCGCTGGAATCCAAATTGCCATCGCGCCGCGACAGGCCGCATACCAGCGCTTCGATATTCATGATTTGGCCCTTTCTTTGAAAGGGTTTCCCAAAGTTATTGATAAAATTGGGAATAAAAGGATAGCCTAAAGGGTTAGTGTTGTTTAAATTATGCTCGAAAATTTCCTTTCACGGTAAAGGATCGCCCAATTTCATAATCTTTGACACGTATACACGTACTTCTATCTAATACTCGCATACGTGTATTAGATAGAAGTACGTCTCTGTGTAGCAAACTTGTCGGAGATGAACATTTTCCGTGCCGTAGGTCCGACGAGTAGACGTGTAGAATAGACGCCGACAGAGGTTGATCATCATTCAGTTGTTCAGCGTGTCCCATTTTACTTTATACGATGTCAGTGGTCCCATTGAAATCGGTCGCGACGATGGATGGACGGCAATTAGATTTCATCGGGCATGTCAAATGCCGACGGACGCCGTTTTTCTGCCGAGGGATTTATTCCGCTAATTTATCGGGATTCGAGCCAACCCGGTAAGCGATCTGTTAGCGCGTGCCACAAGTTACACACAGCGGGCGTAGGAAATACGGATTTCTATAAACCTTATTGATTGTTAGCCTATTGGCATTGGGTATTTAAGGTGCGTGAAAATGCTTCAGCTTAGGTACTCGGTAATCTCCCCGCGTCGACTCTGTGCAGCTTAACGCATGCAAGCCAGACGGTCTGACTGATGTTTATGTTTTAAGTGTAGGCTACACTAAGCAATTTAGCGCATCATACTAAATGCCAATACTGTAGCTTTTTCAGATCTAGTTCTTTTTCAAGCTATTCGTACGAATTTGTTCCGATTAAACTTCTTATTAATCCAAGCTCTATTTTAGTTGGTCTCACTCACGCTTACCTGTATGCTGCGGTTATTCAAAAGAGAGAGTTTGAACCTGTTGCTTCAGCCATGATTTAAATCCGTCAAAAACACATTCCTGTATTACTGCGCGTGCACATCGTCCCGACCGCACGTCTGGTCTCTTGGACGCTGGCTGACAGGCAGGTCTAATTTGTTTGCTTCGGTGAGCGCTGGATTACAGCGAACGCTCTTTACCCCTACAGTACTGTCCTGCATTCACCGATTACCAACCACTCGCCGCAGGCGAGCCAGCAAAGGTCTGACCTGGGAATATGCATGATTTTAAGACAATCCGGGTCAAGTTAACCTGGGTGGTTATTGAGTAAGTTGTAACAGGATTTGAATTGCGTAGATATTTTGTTTCGACGGACGCGAAGCTTCGAATGACTCTCGCAGTTGGTACGAATCGCATCGAAATAGAAACGGCATTTGTGTTAGGGACATTTACTTGGATAGGAATATTGTTTACCGGAATATTGTGACTTATGTGTTGTAAATAAGACTTATTCGTGACTTATTTGTTGTTATATTAATATACTAGCTTCTACCCGCGACTTCGTCCGCGTGGAACTCTTTTATATCGTGACTCCTTACAAACTTGCGGCCTCTAGGTTATAGGTTATAGGTGTACGCGGGCTGGGTTTCCGCAACTCGACGACATATCTGCGCCTATTTTGCGTGTGGGTATTGGCACTACTACTATTCGTGCCAGCCCAGTTCCACCAGGAAGCCTAGCAGACCCTTTATGTTGCCGACGGCCTCCGGTAGTGACCCCGGTGTTCCGAGGTGTTTTGCCCGGTGTACTGCCACCCCAGGGCACGTCAGGATGACGTGGGCGGCTGTCTCTTCCTCTTCCAGGCTCTGCAGAGAGGACTGTCTGTAACACCTAAGGTGAAAAGGTGTTTGTTTAATAGTGCATGACCAGTTATGGCGCCTGTCAAGAGACGGAGTGCCGGCCTCTTTAGCTGTTTTAGCTTCCTTGACAATACGGGGTTGATTGTCGGGAGGGCCTCCCTGGTTTGCCTGCAGGTGCCTAGGGTGTTCCAAATTTTTTGGTGTTCTACCTTGGTGTTTAGTCGCAGTGTGCTTCGCAGCCATGCAGGGGGTAGAGGGATCGTGGGTTCCGGTCCTATGGCTTCTGATTCTGAGCCTTCTCTAGCCAGTGCATCCGCTGCGTCGTTACCGCGTGAGTTGCTGTGCCCTTTGATCCATTGCAAGGTCCAGGGTCCGGCTGTCCTTGGACTCCTGGACAGTGACTATGCCTTGATGATGATGGAAAAAATTACCACAGGCATTCAACTGCGAAGTGTTAAGATAAGTTTTAGAGGGAAGCCTCTTTGCACAGTGCTCTTAAACAGTTTGACTAACAATCGCGAATATTCTCCAAGCGTAGTCGTTGTATAATCGGAGTCGACTACAGACCAGGTTGAAATTATGTTTAAGGCACTTTGGACTGCCGGACGGACTGCAGGTTGGACTATGCCTATTTTGGTTACTATATTTTAAAATTTCTCAGTATTGGTCGCAGTTGGTACATACCTCTGATAGAATTTTGTGGCACTCGTGTATCAGCTCAGACGTTGTTGTATGACTTTGCAGGGCTTGTAGTACAGATCGACTGTCGGAAAGTATGCGGATGGGATATCCTCTTACCTCCCTGGAAGCGATTGCATGAGCGGCCATTATAATACCCATACACTCTGCCTGGAAGACTGAGTTATGGATTCCTAATGGTGTCGAGATTCGTATGTTTAGGTCCTCCGAGAACACTCCTGATCCGGTGCCTGACCTTGTCTTGGACCCATCCGTGAATATTCTTAACTCCCTGGGGTTAAGTCCTTCCTGGAGGGTTTCGTATAGTTCGATTTTGTACTTCTTGTCGAAGACGAACTGTTTAGGAATGATGTCGATTGTTGCCTCTATAAGGGGTTCCCTACCTACAGCCTCGTAGAGTATCTCGGTGTGTGGAACCCTGGGCGGTCTCCAGAGATGCTGTTTTTTGAGCCGTGTGGCTGACGCCAGGGCTTCTTGCCTGATAAAGAGGTGTAGCGGCGGAATGTCCATGATGGCTTCCAGGGCTGCAGTCGGTGTGGTCCTCATGCAGCCACTAACCGCCATGCAGGCCAGTCTCTGGAGGCGTTGTAGTTTAGCTTCGACCGTGGTTAGTGTGGTGCGAGGCCACCATACCACGGCTCCGTAGCTTACGATTGGTCGAATTATCGCCTGGTAGAGCCATAGAGTGATCCTGGGGTTTAGTCCCCAAGTCCTACCTACCATTCTACGGCATTGCCAGAACGCGACTGTAGCTTTTTGGATTTTCTTGTCAAGGTGGCTGCTCCAGTTAAGTTTGGCATCTAGTATTACACCCAAATACTTTACCTCTGCTGACAATTGGAGCTCTGTATTGAACAGTCTGGGTAAGCGGTAGGTCCCCAGATTCCGTTTGTAGGTGAACATTACCAGCTCCGTCTTCCTAGGGTTGACTGTAAGTTCATTGTCGTTGCACCAGCGTTCCACTATGGTGAGTGCGGAACGGGTGACGTCGCACACTGTACCTGCGTGGATGCCACTTGTGAGTATTGCTATGTCGTCAGCATACCCGATGGTGTAGTGATGACTGTTGTTCAACTTAGTGATTAAGTCGTTTACCACCATGTTCCAAAGTAGTGGCGAGAGGACGCCTCCCTGGGGGCACCCCTTCGCTACCCTTGCCTGCTTTGTTTTGTCTTCCCCGAGCCTGATGACTCTTTGACTCAACATGTTGTTTATCCATTTCGTCATAACCTCACTCACTCCGTGCCTTACCAGTGCTGCGGTTATGCTGGTGAATTTAGTCTTGTCGAAGGCTCCCTCGATGTCAATGAAGGTGCCTAGACACATTGACTTGTTTTTGATCGCAGCTTCAGCCTTGGTAACCACCGCATGAAGCGCAGACTCTGTTGATTTACCTGAACTGTAGGCATGTTGGTTCTGATGCAGAGGCACCTCCACCAGTGCTCTCTCCCTCAGATGTCTGTCACACAGCCTTTCCAACGTCTTCAGCAGGAAGGAGGTTAGGCTGATTGGTCTAAAGGATTTGGGGTCCGTGTAATCTCCTTTACCTGGTTTCGGTATGAAGATAACTTTGACTTCTCTCCATTGCCTAGGCACAAACGTGTGTGCTAGACAGGCGCCCAGGACGACGGTAAGTCTATGCGTCAGCAGCGCCCCTCCCCATTTTAATAGGGCGGGGAAGATTCCATCTGGCCCTGGTGATTTGTAGGAGTCAAAGCTGTCAATGGCCCATTGTGTTCTCTGTGGGGTTATTACCTGGCTGGCCAGTCTCCACCCCTCCTCTGTGGGGGTGGTTACCTCATCCAGTTGCCTGGTGGGACTCGATATCACGCAGTCCGGGAAATGCGTCTGAACCAGGACGCGCTCTGTTTCCTCCGGCGAGTTGGTGAGGGTGTCGTCAGGTCTACGTAGGGTTCCTAGAGTTAAGGCTGCATTGTTGAAGAGAACCTTTCTTACCCTGTTTGCCTGTGTAGTAGACTCAATGTCGGTACAGAAGTTACGCCATGAGCTTGTGCTCCTGTATCTGAGTCGCCTTTTGTACCTGGACTTGGTGACCTTATATTCGTCCCAGTCCTGGTCTGCCATGGTGTTCATTGCCCTGTTGAGTTGCTTCCTCATTTTCCTCCTGAGTCTCTCCATCTCAGGTCCCCACCAGTTGGCCTTGTTCCCTTTGCCTGTTGGTGGGGTTGAAAGAGGGCAAGTCTGGTTGTAACAGTCTATGATGGTATCCGTAAGGATTCCTACCTGTTTGTCTATTTCTGCGACGCCTGTTATTTTCGGAGGGACCTCGGTACGAATAAGTGCCTGTCCTATTTTCTGCACGTACTGGGCTCGGTTCGTTTTCCTTGGGTTCCTCCTAGGTGCTGCCGCAAGTGTATTTACCTGTAAGTCGAATCGAATCCATCTGTGGTCTGAGCACTAGAGTTCACTCGATACGTGCCAGTTTGAGATGTGCTTCGATGCTTCTTCGGTTGCTAGTGTCAAGTCAATGATTGTTTTGCTACGTCTGTTCACAAAAGTTGGAGTTGAACCTGTGTTTATCATGTTTAGGTTTGTAGTAAATAGGTATTCGACCAGTTTCTTACCTCTGTCATTCCCTGTAGCCATGCCCCAGAGGACGTGGTGTGCGTTCGAGTGCCCGCGATGAGCTCGAGTCCCGCCTCTTCGCAGTAGTTGACCAGTCTCGTCATGTCGTGTGGCGGTGGGTCGTCGGCTTCCGGCATGTAGACCGAAGCCATTACCACCTCCTGTAGTTTGGAGTCCTGCACTCCTCGCACCATTATGGCGCACAGGTCTCTGGAACAGAAACTTGTTAGAGGATGCGCTTGTATATTCTTTGTAGTGTAGATGCAGGCCCGGGGGTTTTCCGGTCCCGTGTGTACTGTCAACTTACCTTCTGTGCGGTGAAGACCGCAGACAGTGCCCTTCCTGACCCACGGCTCCTGGATCAGTACTATGGCTGTAGTGGTAGCCTCCATCCACTTCCGTATTTGGGCCGTTGCGGTTTCGCTGTGGTGGAGGTTGGCTTGGAGGATGTTACAAGTCGGAGAGGAAGGGGACAGCGACATCGTCGTCAGTCTCCTCCGTCGACATCTCCTCCGTCGACGTCTCCCTCTCCTCCTTGCCCTCTTCCCTACGGATGGCCAGCTTCCTTAGTTCCTCCGCGCATCCCTCCTCACTTTCCGAGTGGTCGCGAAGAAGGAGTTCTTCTTCGTCCGTCTCGGGAGCGGGGTCGGTCTGCTCTGGAACTTGGGAAACTGGTTCCGCGACTACCTCAGTAACTCTTGTCACCGTGGCCGTCGCCGTAGAGGGGGTGTCCGGGTTGGTGGCGTCCTTCGAGTCGGCGAGTTTGGCAGGGGGGTTCTCCCCAAACTTGCCTCGGGGGCCCTCGAACTTGACGTACACCGAACCCAGCATAAAGCTGAGTCGGCGTCCATGGTCCATCAGGGGTCCCACCACCGTCTCTGGGATGCTGAGCGTGGCGAACGTTTCCGTTGCCTGTACTTCAAATTTGTTGACCAGCCATCTATCGATGTCTGCCCATCTGTTTTGATAGCGCAGCATGCGTGCTACCACGTTCGGGTTATTGTGGGTCCCCGGTATCAACATGCCGACGCGCACGCGCTTCGGCAGCTCGTCCGGGCGTTTCACCACGAGCTTCTGCCCGTCAGAAAGGGTGATAGCAGCCACGCTGCGCTTCAGCCACTCGAGAGTGGTCTTGTCCTCGCACCACAGCCTCAGGGAACCGTTTGTTAAAACCGGCTTACCCCGAAACTGTGGACCCTCGGACTGACTACTACCTGGCTGCATGGCCTCTTTTATAAGGAGACCTCCAATCAGGTGTTGTATTTCCTCGGACTGCTGCGGGCTCAGGTGTTCCGCTGTGACAGTGGTGACGGCCACTAGCAGGTCCGCCTTCACGGCCTCCGCGTACGCAATCCGGGGCGTTTCGCCATGAGCCTCGGTCCTCTGCTTTTTTGACTCGCCTCTCGGAGATAGAGTCTCGTCGAGCCGAGCCCTTTTGGAAGAAGGTCGAGCCCCCTGGTTACTCCCCCCTTTGGTTGTCCTCGTCTTGTCTTGTTCCCTGCTCCCCTTGGGGACGGTACGGCCTGCTACTGGGGGTCCAGCGGCTGCCTGCGCCGATCCCTTTTGGGGGGCACCCTGACTAGGCGGGGCTGCCGGGGCTGTATTTCTATGGTCGCCTAGCCGTTGTTCACGCGCCTTGCGCCGTTGCTTTTTGTTTTTTTTTGTGGTATCCTGCCGTACTTGGGGGTTGGGTCGGTTGGGGTTCCGCCCGCTTGGCGCGTTTCGCCTTCCCATACTGTACAGGCAGGGACCACCCTGCATTCAGCCGTAGTATGGCTGGGTCACAATCGAGTTCCGTTGTGGCGGTAAGCTCCGGATCGCTGGATTTCTCCGCTTCCGTAACTACCTCCGCAGTGGTGCCCTGTGTCGGTGGCGGGGTACGGCCTGTAGCCTGTACCGGGCCCGTGACTTGCTTCGTGTGCTTGGTGGGCTGTTTGGTCACCGGTTTCCCAGCGGCCTTCTTGCCCCATGCACCCTTGCCTCTCCTGCGCTTCGGTACTGTGAACACAGCGCCGTTGCCAGGTTGTATGGTGCCTTCTTGGGTTGCTTTCGCTTCCCTGAAGGCCCGTGATGTGGAGGGAGGTACTGGTTTCCCAGCGCCTACACCTTGTGCGTTTGTATCGTTGTTTGCGGTGTCAGGTACAGCAGGTGCTGCGCCGTCTACCGCTACGTTGGGGATTTGGGATCTTGTTGTATCCATTTTTTGGTGTAGTTTATTTCACCTCTTGAGCTTCCCACCCTCCGTGGAGCCCGCACCTTTGGGGATGTCCTTTAGGACACCAGGACTACCCAAGAGGTATAGATATGGTGAGTTGTTGCTCATGCGCGACATCAGGTGCTGCAGACGGGTGGCTGGAACAGACGATCCTATCTGCCCCAGTTGGTCTACCAGCCCTCACTCCGTCAGCATGGCCGAGCCCCAGTGTTCTCCCAGAGAACACCCCCCCCATATCTCGCCTGCGGACCGTACCACCTCGACCGTACGGGACGCGTGTCCATTTCCCTGTGGTGGCTAGTCACAGGGCTACCGTTATACCTGAAATCAGGTCCGAAGAGGGCGTGTTGCGTCCCAGGAGTAACTAATCCCGACTCCTGGTCGGCTCAACCCACCAGGCTTCCGCCATCCCGGTTTTCGGCGCTCAACTGCGCAGGACCAGCGCAGGTAGGTGAGAGTAGTCCAGCGAGGTCACCTACACCCTCGCCGGAACCGTGGAAATAAATTTCCGAGGAGGGGAATTTGGAGGGGATTTGGGGAAGTGTGAGGGGCTCGTTGGAGTGTGACAGGAGAGGGAAGGATAGTTTGGGAACACGGGATAGGGGTCTAAGGATTACCCGGCTGGCGGGGGTTTCAGCCGGGTGTAGCCCTTCTTACTTAGCTACTGGCGATCTGGGGTGGATGGTAGGAGTGCAGCGCCCTTGTGATCACCAGCATTACCAGGGTGCACGGTCCACTCCATTAAGAAGCAGACTCACCACTGACCTGCGGCGGCAGAGTTAGTGGCGACGTGGACGTGTAAGAAGGACTTGGGTGAGTGTGTCTTGCAACTCAGCGCTGCACACCTGAGTGCGTACATACCCCCCCCTTGCACCCCAACTTGCGGCCTCTATTTCGCCCCCTTCGACGATGATTCCCGGAATAAAAAGTATTATATACTCGTATGTTAATCCAGGTTATACACTATATGAATTCCAAAATTAATTTTAATCCGTTTTTGCGTGATTGAGGTCCAACTTTAGCATCATAGCCTAGCGGCGGCTGCCAGTCGGAAACGATAACGCAGGTTAAGCAAAGATGGCAGCGGTCAGTCTTTGGATAGGTGACCGCCTGATGTTTGAGTGGGTGGTTAATATAAATAAGCGCTTCCGTGCTTTGGAAGGCACGCTAAGCAGTTGATCCCGGCTGCTGGCTATGACAGTAGTCGTTAAGCTGAGTTAGAGGCCTTCGGGCGGCTTAAGGACTCCTAACAATCGAGTTGCCCACTCACTTGACAAAGGGGGGCAACTGTTACTCGGGTCCGCAAGAGCTACCAAAAATATTGTATGCCATACGATGAATGAGGTTTATTCACGATTTTCGCTACGGTGATAGAATTGTGCTGAAGTTTAGGTTTACCAACAAAGTGAAAATTTAATTGATATAATAAGTATAAAGTAAAGTATAATCCTGTTAATCCTATTAATAGTATAAATGCGAAAGTTTGGATGGTTGGATATTTAGATGTTTAGATATTGGGATGTTTGTTACTCACTGACGCTTAAACGGCTCAAACGATTTAGAAGGAATTTTACACGAAGTTAGTTTAAAGCCTGGATTAAAAAAATATAGGAGAGCTTTAACCCGGGTCCACGCAGACGACGTCGCGAGCGGAAGCTAGTATTCTATAAATGTACAATTTTCAATATGAATCCGCTTATTTATTATTTATTTTAATGCGTCTTATATTCAAACGGTTACGTTCGCTACAAAAATAACGCGGGAAATATGAAACAGCTTACGCCATCAAGTGACCAGTAGCTAACTTTAATTTAAAGTATTACACAGGCTTTAACTTAAGTACTTTGTTTCACATCATCAGCCTATATACGTCCCACTGCTGATGCTGGGCACAGGCCTCCTCTCCTGTATGAGAGGGAACGGGCAGTAGTCCCCACGCTGGCCCAGTTCGGATTGGGGACTTCACATACACCTTTGAATTTCTTCGCAGATGTATGCAGGTTTCCTCACGATGTTTTTCCTTCACCGAAAAGCTAACGGTAAATATGAAATCATATTCCGTACATAAGTTCCGAAAAACTCATTGGTACGAGCCGGGATTCGAACCCACGACCGCCGTTTGACAGCCGCATGCCTGAACCACTGGGCTACCGTAGCTTCACTGGGTACTTTGTTTAATTGTACCCAACTGTGTTTTGTATATATGAAGCACAATACAGAGTAAGTAATCGTATTATGTATACATGAAGCATAATAAAAATAGTATGGTAGGTAATTTTATAATTGTACTCCCATACAATTTTTAGAACCTTATATGACCCTCTGAAGAAACATTATTTAAAAAAGGCCACAATATTAGAAAGTGCCATCAAATCGGTTTAGTAGTTTTTGCTAGAATGTTTCCCTAAAGTTATACTGAATCTCATCGCCGCCCCGCGACGTCCACTTGATAATGAAAGATGGCGCTGTTGCGTATATACGACTTTATCCAATCAGTTAGTCTCAAATTTGGTCTGCTGGTCACCTGAACTACATCAAACTTTTTTATACGTTTCATATGGTTTGACGAAGTTAAGACGCCGACAAAAAAATGGAGAATAAATAACCTACTAAGGCTAGAATATGCCTGAAAATTGGTGATGTTCTGCATCGCGCCATTGAAGTTTTTAATGTATGTTGTATATATACAATTTCCTTTGGATGCTCCATATTATGTCTCTCTGACAACATCAACGAATTTTCACATTTATAATATTATTATTTGATGTGATGTGATATGTGAAGTGTGATAGTGTGATAAGTATAATGTATATGTATATATTATGTCTAAAAAGACACATCGAAACCAAATAAGTACTTGTCGTCTTCACCAAAATATTTGCCGCCACCATATCTTCTTGGCAAGGTCACTACTACCTGGCCTTGATGTCACTAACAAACTGTACACTGGTCGTCAAAAGTTCAACACGTAAACATTGTATCTGGAGCACCACAGACTAGGCCGGACACGTGCTGTGTCACTGCGTCGGACACGCGTGCCGCCCTAGTTTAAATAGCTCCCGCTCTATTTGTTTACAGGCAAGTCCCGACGAGCCCTCGGCTTCCAGTCGTAAAAATAAACAATGCTAATCAGTGTCCGGTCCGGTGGTAATCATGTTTTAGATGGGGTCCCTTTGTTTCCCATAAACTTATTGTTCCGAATTTCGATAGTCAGAAATTGATATCAATATAATTTATAGACGTAAACATCAGTAGTCATAATCTTTGTTAAGTATAAAGTTTTGTAGTTCTAACATTATTGACCCATAATATTAAGTATTATAATCACAAAAGTCAGAAATTGATGTCCATAACGATCAAAGGTCTATCGATAATTATTCATAAATATTCTAAGGCATATATTTCAACGTACTAATGATTGCTATTCATATCGTTTTAATGCCTAAAGTGAATTACGTCTAAGAGACCAAATTTATAACATCCAAAGTCATATAGATAATTACTCAGAAACATTTCTAGACATACATTTGAAAGGGGTACTAGGTACTACTGCGCGAAGGGTTTATGACTGTTTCGTAAATAATACGTTTAAATAAGCATGTTCTATTAGAAACTTTTTCTCTGAAATTATAAATGGCCAAGATATTGGACTTCTAAGGCAGGTCGGTGTAGGTACGACGACGAGCGAAGCGAGGAGGAGTGTTAGTTGTACCGTGACCCTAAGCGCGCGAGCCGAGCGAGCGAAGCGAGCGTGCCGCGGCAGCGGCCGGCGAAGCGCCAGAACCAATAACGACACAACATTCATCGAAGTGTTGCCAAGTACATATTTTTCCTAACTTTCCGGTCAAATATTTCGGCCATTTTTGATTTTAGAAAAAAAAATTTCAAAACAAAACATACTTATTTTAACGTATTCTGACCACTAAACAAAACAGTGAGCGGCATAAATATCTTTCAATCGCATCACTCTTTATTTTTGCCAAAGTACCCACATTAATTATAATTAATGGGTATGTGGGTATGTTATAAAGCAGTCTGGAAGAACGCGTTCAGTAACGTTCTGTAGGAAAAGCAACATGTATTTTATTATTTTTCTGGGAGTGTGTTTATGGGCTTTAACATTATGAAGAGTGACACCACCGTGAAATTGAATGATATGACTAACTAATCAGATGACTACCAATCATTATGACTCGCGAAAAAATTCCTTACAATAATTATTACAGACTAGATTATTGCCTGTAACATTATGTAATTGCATACCACCGGGACATTGAACGTTATGGCTAACCAATTTTTATGACTAACAATAATGATGACCTGCAAAAATCGGAACTCCAATGTATATTGTAAAATTTTATGACTTTCGACAATATGACTAGAAAAAATTATGGTGGAAAACGTTATGGACTGAAAAAATCGGATCTTAAATTTTATGGGAAACAATAGAGACCCGTTTTAGATACATGATCTACTACCACGCTCGTTAAATTGTATTTAAATAGTATCTACTGGTAACAATATGAGCTTACACCAGTTCCTGGGCTTCTGGCTTATTCTTCTTAGCGTTTTGGTTCTCGAGCGCTATGATAGCCGTTCTGCTAGCTTTGCGGCGTTTTGGTTCCAAATGAGATTTATTCACATGAATGTCTTTACGTTATATAATTCATCGCAATGAAAATACCTCGTCACACTTATATATGAATAATTTATATTTGGGTTATTCTGCGAGTAAACATTGGTAAAACTGCGATTTGACAGTTCTGTGACAGCAAAACTCAAGCCAACCTCTCATCTCCGGTATTAAACTTATATTATAAGGCATACACAAACTTCAAAAAGTCTTTGGCAAAACTAAAGTTTGACAGTAACAATTGCGTCATATTAAAAAATAAAATAGTGTCAAAATATGTGGAACGTGAATAATACTCATACAGAGTTATACAAATATTATTAAAACTAGATGCGCGACGCTTGTAGTGTATTCGAAATGTTTGAGCCGTATAAATAGACCCACGGTTGAATTTACCAACCGTAACCCTTGCAATCCGTCAGTGAGTAAATTTAAAATAATATATAACTTATTGTATAACGAGGAAACGGTACACGACCTTGAGGTTTTGTCCAACGCTTATATATTACGAATGTAAGAGTAATACACACTGACATGCTTGGCGTATGTTCATTTATATTATCAACACTATTACTACATTAGTCCATACAAGTAACGAAATTTGCTCCTTACAAATTTACTTTGGAAACCTCACCCTCCTCAACATGCAGTGTGAGCACCCCTGCCCTCCCGCCTGTCCTGTAGGCGCGGTAGGCGCCATGCACAATAGTTCTGCACCCTCACAATAGAATAAAGCCGCTCCAAATTTCGGGTTCCGTATTTAATTTATTTGGAGATGTCATGGAATCGAAGCGGGAAAGAATTATTGTTTGATCTCTATCGCTTTAATGGGGCGGGCTCGGCCGCCAGCTTCGCAAATAATACGTGATAATTGCAAACATGTTCATGATATTTGTACCACCAGTGCATATTTCATAGCTAGTCTCGGCCGGCGTATAATAATATATTAGGCTTGTTTCTGGGAAAATGAACACATTATTATCTTCAACGTACAACAATTTGCTTTTGTAATCGAATGAAAGTGCTCGGAATTATTAATCAGTAATACATTTCAATTTTATGAACAATTTTTTTACAATGATTGTGTTGGGTTCGGTTCATTGTTTCTTGCTTGGTACCTACATCTTGGACAACTTTGCGTCTTGTAAAATATAGGCATTAAGCTGTCTTGATCTTTAAAACCATGACCGCAATACATGTGGATTTGTATGTAAGAACTTGTTAGGAACGTCAAAGCTAGCGTTACCATTAAATGTCGTAATACAAACAAGTCAGCTTACTCAGCTATTGTTGGGTAGGCGGCAAACATGCAATGCACATTTTTGTACCTTATCTTCTCTTTTTGACGACCGATTTAGCCTAGTTGGTAGTGACCTGGGTTCGGATCCGGGCATTATTTGTGTGAATGAGCATAGCCTGGGACTAGGTCGATTTGTGTAAGATTGTCCGCAAATATTTATATTTATATATCCTCCACGTTAAAAAAACGTCCCATGCAATGAGACATTTTACTTACCAAGTCAAAATATGCCAAATCGAACCCGTTTTGTTATTCTGTATTGTATACCGACACTAGCGTTTGTTTTGCAAGTCATTACGCGCTGAGAGCTCCGCGGCGACACCAGGCGCTGTTTAACGCCATTATCGCCACGTGGGGCCTCTCGCAACAACTACGCAGCCCTACATTCGTGCCACTGTTCTTTGTGAATAAATGTGGGGGTATTATCAGAGCGCTATTACTAACGGCTCGTATTTACCTAACTAGAAAACCTACAACAATCAGAATTGGTTGTAAGTACATGTACCTACATACTTATTGTGAGACGGGTTGTACTGCTCCATATATTATGTGTTTAGTAATTGTTAAAATAGTTTGTCTTGTCTTTGTCTACTGCGTTTCCCTCTGTTGTCGTGTGTGCATTCTCACGCCATATATTGTTATTATATAACACGTCATGAAGCGAGACGATTTAATGTGTTTGCAAGTGAAATATTAACTTGCTTTAAGTTGAAAGAGCTGAAGAGAACTCCATCGAAAACCGAAGCAAACTTTTAAATTGTATGGGGATATTATCCTAATTGACTCTCAATTATTTAGAATCCTTAGTATATCCGCTCTAATACAGTTACTACTTAACTCTGCTTCACCTTCGGTGACCCGTTAGCTATGACAATAACGGCAGTGGAGGGTTGAGGATTAGTCGGGTCACTCGCTAACCCTCTCGCTAACTCGATCACGAGCGGGCTTATTAGCGAGGCTGGTAAACTATCATTGTTTAAATAGCTAGGCGTTTAACATTCGAGTATTTGATGATCGATTCGACTAAACAGGAATAAGGGCTCAATTAGTGGTTAATCATCAATATTGCATTCAATATGTCCTCCATATATGATCCAATATTGAACTTCTCGCAGTCGGATATACTTTCCAGTTATGAATTGATGTGCTAAAGTCTTATTTTGGGCCCCAATCAATGGCATTATATATACCTATCCTTAAGCTATATGATCATTATTTATTGATGTGGCCCTATCAGCCAATCTTAGTAAAGCTTGTCACTCTGTCAACTGTATACAGTCTGCGTGGAGGTAAATATTTGATGACGCGCCTCACACGATTGTCGTTAATGTCTCGCGACTCGCAAGTTTGACTTCACTGTCAGTTAGCTCTGTGGTCAGAGTGAGACAGGAGACGCCCCGCGCTTGTAGGTTGACTTGATTTGGTTGTTCATGTGGCTCTGTGTCCTCAGTACATAGATATGTTTACGCTTTTGCACCTTATTTCGTTGTAATAAGGCGGAAATCATCTCCTTAACGTCGACTATACCTACACCGTGTTAGGTATTGAGTAAATACGAAATGTAACTAACGGATATTGTCTGCATGTAAGGTTAGTTCGCTTGTTTCAAACCGCCGGTAATCATAAGTTACGGGCATGTTCCGGTCGTTAAAATCTGATGGCAGAGGAAGTTTGACAGTTCTATGGGACGACAACTGCCGGTGCCATATTTAACGATTATCGGCATGTGTATGACGAGTTGTGTGGTTGACCCCGACGGCCATAACAGCCCGGCGACGACATTGCGCTAATTGCGGCGCGGCAAGCCTTCTATGGTTTGGTGGGATCACACGCTATGAATTAGAAAAATCGCTGCCGATTCCGCCGCCGCGCAATGTCGTGGCCGGGCCGTAGAGCTTAGACTATATGTAGTGCTTCTAGCGGCGAGTGCGATACTAAGTTAGGTACCTAACAACGAATATATTAACGATCAATGCGTTATGGCTTCATTTACCTAATTAAGTCAAAGCCTATATATGGGCCTAAACTTTGAACATAGGTCGGCCTCTTCTGGCTACTTTTGTAGCAGACCAGAGAACCAACTAAAAGTCATATTAAAGTGGAATGTTGTGAATTACGCGTGACCATCGAGACAAAACGGTGTACTTAATTATGTCACCGTTATAGACAATTGTGCATCAGCGGTGTGCAAATGCGACGCGAGACTTGAGAGAATCTACCCTCATCTTTTTAACACCGCCACGCTACGCTCGTAGTGGTACTCTGCATGTATAGTCTGGACGTTTAGGTATTTAAAAGAATGTAAACAAACAAAACCACGTGACTTGGTCATACAGCCAATAAGATAATACAATAGATACAAAAGGTTGCTATTCACAGCAATCTTATTGGCTTAGTCAAGAGCATCCGTAGCGCTCTAACGCATGTACGTCTTGATTGCTGGATAGGTTAAAACATTCACTGCCAGGAACCCTCCTAGCGGGTGCCTAGTGTGCCTACGCCGTAGTCGCTTTCCGCTACGTACGAGGAAAACCACGGGATCGGCTACGAGAACGTAGCGATTCTTGGCAGTGAATGTGTTAAAAAGTGTGAGTGAGACATACGTGCGAGACGTGCTGCAGCTGCAGGATCTCGTATAGCTTCATCGTCTTGTTAAAGGAGCTTTTAAGGCCTATCTTCATGTGGATAAAATGTATGTATTTACATAGTTGTGTACAATTTTGTTGTGTTTGTTCCAGATTGGAGCGGGCGCGCGTCGACGCGGCGGCGCTCTGCGCAGGCGCAGCCGCCAGCCGTGCTGCTCGCGCACTTCGACAACACCGTGTCGCAGGTTGGTCAACCTTGTGCCCATGAGTTAAGGGCTATTTTGGGGTCCATATTAGCTGCCATAAAATTCGTGATCCTAATTTTTTTTGTAGTAACGTATTGTAGTCATAATCATCGCTAGTCCTAATTTTTTTCGCCCTAACTTTTTTGTTCCTAAATTTCTGTCATTATCATTAGAAGTCATAATGATCAGTTGTCCTAAAATTTTTCTTCCTAATCTCATTACTAAGAACTTGCTTGAAGTCATAATTTTGTTAATCATAACATTTTTCTTCATAACGAACATACATCATAATTTTGTTAGTCCTAATATCATAACTAAGAACATACTTTAACTCCTAATTTTGTTTTTCCTAATGAATAAAAGCTTTCGCTAAGTAAATTGAAAAAAAAAATCGGTTCTGGCGCTTCGCAAACGAAACGAAAACAAATTTAGGGTTAAAAAATGTATGACTAGTGTCATTATGAATTGAAATAAAACGGGCAAGTGCGTGTTATGACGAAAAAAATTAGGAAAATAAAAATTAGGACCTGTGAAACTTATGATTACTGTTATTATGACTTCGAATGGTTATGACTTACGATCGTTAGGATCAAGAATTATTAGGACTAACGATTATTATGGCGTACAATTTTATGACGAACATTTTCGGACTTCCAATAATAGGACTTAAAAAAATAGGTGAAACAAAGTGCCCCCCTTCTGCTAAGAAGTAGACTAGGGGTGGGTTGCACCAAACAGTCTGTTGGAAATTTGAAATTTTTGGCATCACAGCTGCCTGCGCCATAATTAACGTTGATCGGTCTTTAATTGTAAGTGGGTGCAACTCGCCCTATCTGTTATTTTCTCTAGTGGTTGTAAAACTGTAAAGCGCAAATTACACATGCAAGAAATTGCATGCCAGTTTAACTACATTGCGGGCTTTGATAGGTAAAACGCAGTATAAATACCTCGGTAACCCGCAATGTAGTGAATATTGCATGCAATGTCTTGCATGTGTAAATTGTGCTTCATAAGTGTTTGTAAAAAGCGTTTTGGTACCTACAGTGAAAATTGCCAACGGTACTTTTTTGCACAGATATCACTGTCATCGACAACTGGTTGAGAGGATCCCGAGCATGACGGTTTTGTCTTGTGTAGCTTAGGAGTTGCTATGGATGGGATTTCTCGTCATCACCACATGAACTCAGTGGTGCCATAAGTGCCAGTGGTTCAGGGCCCATTTCACAAAGGCCTGTAACTTGTAATAGAAGCAGCAGTCTATTTCTAATAAAAGAAGTGGAAAAGAGGTGTCCGCTTGTATTACAAGCTTTTGAGAAGTGGCCCCCAGCTCAATCGAATACCGACATACACGTAGGGCTGAAAAATGGTTCTATTTTTTTAAGGATTTTTTTTAATGTTATATCATCCTAAAAATCAAGAATGTTTGTGTGGCAGGGCTTGCTAAATGCGGTATTCAGGAGTGGGTTTAGTTAAAAATCGTCTTTAAAGTTTTGTAGGGATACAGTAGCACGATCCCGAGATATATAAATTAATGGACCTTCATACCACTACCTGAAAACATACTACTCTACAATCGATTCGCGCAAGCAACATATTCGCACTAAAACGGAATACATATTTGATCACTCCATCGCTCCTCATTGCCGGGCCCCCCAATCACTAAAGGGCTCCACAGGTGACCCCCATCGGTATGGGTCTCACGTCGCCCCCCTCCTCGGCAGGCCTCGCACGTACCGCCGAGTGAAAGACACCCTGCGAACAGGGAATCAATTAGAAAACTGTCCCTTAACGCGGCCTCTGGAAAGGACGGTAATCTGGACGATGGAAGCGCAATTACATAGGGTAGCGGGTTTACTATGTGTGCCATCGGATATACCTAGCTTCAATGTCCAAAGGATCTGGATTCCTTAAAGCTACCTAATGCTTACTACAATTTAGTATTTATATACGTCTTCTTCGAGTACGAGCTACGGTAGCCTAGTGGTTCAGGCATGCGGCTGTCAAGCGACGGTCGTGGGTTCGTACCAATGAGTTTTTCGGAACTTATGTACGGAATATTTACTGTTAGCTTTTCGGTGAAGGAAAACATGGTGAGGAAACCGGTCTAATCCCAATAAGGTCTGGTTTTCCCTCTGGGTTGGAATGTCAGATTGCAGTCGATTTCGTAAAATTTTCGTAAAGCGGACCCCGGGCTCCTTTAGGGGCATTACCGGGAATAACGCTAGGAGGATGATGATACGTCTTCTTCGAGTCGAAGTTCCTCAAATAAGAGCTGCCCAATGGACAGCGGTGTGGACAGCACGGGCAGTCGCGTCTCGGTCGTTTTTCGAGCAATAGGGGCATGTGGGGTGCGCCATTAGTTGCGCCATGGTCTATTTATGTAAGTACTACAATAGCTTGCGTAACAGTAAGCAGACACATACTTCACAGTAGTCACCAGTGCGTTGCCGACCCCTTTCAAATGCAGTTTATACATCACGTCATGCTCCCACACCCTCGACAAACAATTGTTGTGCATCAATTTTTGACTCTGTCCTCGTATACATTAACCTTGAATTAACACGTGTGTGCCCTCTTTCGACATCTCGGCCGAAACAGGAACATTTTATTATCGCCATAAACTAAACGAATAAAGAGGCAGGTAATGCCGCAGCGACCAAAGGATTACTTAGCCCATTAGAACCGACTTTATGTTCTTTTGTAATGAATTTTTAAGACATTATTTTATGTTTTTGTTCGTCTAGTTATGCGGAAAGGAGGCTTATGAAAAACGCTTTCAAATTTTATTACCGACGGTTTTGTTTCCAAGTCGGGGGAGTTAGTTCAATTATTTACAGATTCATAAGCTGGAGGTTTTTTATTCCCCTGTTTTTATATGGTTTTTAACATCTATTTTTGTAGGTATTTGATATCTTGAACCTCTTGATTGGTTCCAGTGTGATCAGGACTGAATATGACGATATGATTATGAAAAATGGACTTGGAACTCCAGAAATACAAATTATAAGTATATGTAAAGCAATTTCAATTAACTGAAACAATTCGAAACTATTCGATTATCTCTAAAACGATTCGAGCATTTGCGTTTGAAAATCATCTATAGGTTAGGCCGCATACATGTTGGTAGCCAAAAATGTTAATGTTTATTAACATATGGAACCGTATTCAATAATTATTGTTCTAGTTATCATGTTAAAAGTTACAATCCCAAACAGCCCTTACTTACGATCAAATTCTGACTTGGGTAACATCAACAGTTGTTCAGATCTAAGTGAAAACGATTAAGATCCTTATCACAAAGGCATACGTTTCCAGATTGATTGGAAAGGTAGACGTAGTTAGCGACAGTGTAGCCGATCGCACGAAATCCCCGCGGGCGGCATGGAGACGTTAGGACCGACATATCCTTTATCACAGACCAGGATGAATAGAGATTTGTTATCTGTTGCAATACTCGCAAAGGTTATTGTGTAATTTGATTCGAGGATTTTACGAAGATTTTAAATATATATAACGGTCACCTAATCCGAAATTCGAGATATTTTTGTTCGAATGCGCTGAGTGCCTTCAGTTACATGCACATTGTTAAACATAATGAGTTTTGTAGCATTAAAATGCTTCAGAATGTTCTAAGTTCGCTGTTTATGTTTCCACGCGCTCTAGTGTGTCTATTGTGTTGTTTCGACGCTGCAGGAGGGGTGTGTTTGGCTGTCAACAGAGCGTAGTCTGCCAGCAGGTGCGAGTTTTCATGGGTTGTCCGTAGGAGGCGTTCCTGTCGTACCCGTGTGGACCAAAGTTTATTCCATAGGCTAATAGTTGCCGTTGCCTCATTTGATACTGTCCGGTTGAAAGCTATTTTCAAAATAAAATTTGGGAAATTTATTTGAAATTTGAATTGGTTTTGTCCTAGAACCATCTTCTGGTTGTCAGATCGCGAAAAGAAATGTTGGGGTTCACTTGAATATTCGTGCTAGGTGTGTGAACACATAAATTTGAAGCTGTTGAACAAGCAGTAGATTCGTCCCAGTGTCTTCAGGAAATAAATAACGAACAGTGAATCAGAAATGTGCTAGGCACCAGTTCCAGTATTATAGTGGTCTGTGGTGCTGTCGCAGGAGCAACGATAGGGGATTGACGAAACGCTGGGCGATGAAGAAATCGTCCTTTTGTTAATCAAAAAGTCAGATGCCTGAGTAGCATTCTGGGTGAGCTGGGTTCGTTTAAATCTCAATCTACTTTGTATTTCGTAGTGCTGGAGTACTTATTTCTTAAATTTGATTCGTAGCTCCCGGATCGGGGACATGTGAGACGAACCACGACACGTCAGGAGTTTTACAACGCCGCTCCTGTTGCGGTTAGAACGAGGTTTTTGGCTGTATGCAGCATGTGCAACGACTGTTCCGGAGGCCCCCATGGCCAATCAGAACGTGATTGTTAGAAGGACGCGACGAGTGGACTAAGCTTCGGTGCTACGCCCAGGATTCTCCTTAGCTAAGTCACTGTTAGGCAACGTTAGGCAGGATTTAAGTCAGTTTGATGTTCAACATTTCTATTTGGAGCTTCGTGTGATGCTGGATCACTAACCAGATTTTTACGTTCTTTTCACTATGTACTATCCGTCGGCCTACGAATTACTTTGGACTAGATAGCTCAAGTTGTGGTCGAGATAATTTCATTCGATTATAGTAAAAACCCTTAAAAATTTAGAAAGGCATGTAGAACGCCACCGTCACTGAATTTTATCGGCTACTCAGTTTTCATATACCTTACTTAGGATTCACTCAACTGCAACTTATCCCTATCTTGGTGTGAAGCCATAACGGCACTAGCAGCGAAAGACCGTTCAGAGAAAAGATCTGGTTGGGACACTAAGGTACCATGCTCGTATGTACAAAACGCGTCTGTATTTAAGGTTTCGAACAGTCTTTTAACCGCCGATCCTTTTTCGGGTTTAATAATGCGTGTCTGCTCATCAACTGCGTTATGAAGTGTTTGGAATAATTAAATTAATAATTTACAATCGTGTATTTTGTGTGCATTTTAATCAAATTATGCTACAGTTCTTACAAGTACAAGCTGTTCTTTTGAAGGAGAGAAAACGTGTGTATATATATATATATATATTAGTAGACAAATACGAATAAGCCTTTTTGCGGCAAACATCTAGCACCTATAGAACCACTGACCTTCTGGCTACACATTCTTATTCCGCGGCGCAAAGCAGCCTGATTAAACTGGGTCGCCAATGCGCCGAACTCCGGAAACTTGGCGCAAGACGTTCGTGACGAACGAGATGAAAAAAGTTTCCCGCCCATAAACATGGCCAACGTAGGCACTTTATGAGGATTTCTAATTACAACGATAAGCGAAATTACTGTAATTCTTCGTGCTGTGAATGTGAAGTACTGCGCCAAAACCAACCAAACCAACTTGCAATTGGCCAACGTTGGAAATACTGACTATTGCCATGATCATTGAAGGCATAAACCTCGACTCATGGATGAGAATCCATGAGTCGAGGTTTATGCCTTCAATGAGCATGTTAGTCCGTTTGATGAAGTTAATACTTGATGGGTTCTAGGAATCGCTGAATATTATCGTTGAAGTGAACATTGGTGAACTGCACCTTATCAGTATAAAACAAAATCGCTCAGCACTCTCCACAGATGGAATTCGCTTGTTTTTCTTGTTATAAAACTTTTAGTGGATTCACGATTGAATTTTGGTAACTGTAAAAGTATTCTATAGATTGGAAGAAATACAGGGTGTAACAAAAATGGGATGTGAACCGAGCAAGGGCATTTTCGGTAGCGCATTGTGATTCCAAATCTGCATTTGTTTATGTTTTTTACTTTTTGATTATTCTTGTTTGTAGTTAGGTTAATGTTAGGTGTTTATTATAACAATAATTTCCTTTGCTTGTATATGCTCATGTACAGTCTAGTGTAAAAATATGGATGCATACGAGTACAACTTAGTCATAAATATGTCCCATGGCTCTTATGTCGACGTATTAAAGTGTCGGTAAATATTTATACTTATTTTTGCACTTGACTGTACCCCTTTATTCACAATCTTACGAAAAGACGGTTATGCCAAAGCATTGAAAAACATGGACTGTTTCAACTCTAAAAACGAATAGTCCGTGAAGAAAGGGCAAACGCTTTTGTATCAATATTTCCGGCATCTAAATAGGATCCGTACCCGCGGCCGGCAATAACGGGGGCCCTCACGCAGGCTTATAAAAATAAAGGTGGCTGGAGCCTGGCGGGGGCGGCCGCGGCGACGACCAGCATTCACGGAAACGGCCGCTCCCTGCTATATTTCTTTGGTAATATTCTTGGTGGGACGAACGCACGGGCTTACATTTTGGACGGAGCAGCTTGATCTTTAATGAATAAGCTCCAGACTCTTGTCGCGATGACGTCACAAAAGGGTGGTTTGAGGAGTAAATGGAACAGTGAAAGCGAATGAAACATATCAGATTTATCTTTATCAGTTTATCCGATTTATACCCATAAAACCCCATAATAATAGCTTTATTTGCAACTGCACTTCACAGTGATTGTGTCTCGTGCCTAATGTGTCGAGACAACACTGTTACTTTTAGGCTTATATTTTAATAATTCGTTCAGTTTGTTGAATTAAAATAATAAAATACAAAGCCTAACCGCAAGTCATTTCGAACCACTTTTAATCTGTTACGGAGAGTCAGTTAACGAAAGATAATTCATCAATTAACAACTGTCTTAATAGGTAATTTATATCGCGATTACCTAGTTATCAAATTTTATTCCGTTGAACATCAATCAAGACTAGGTTTTCTTATTAATTAACACCATTCCATTTGCTCCCGGAACTACCCTATTGTATGACAAGAGTCTAATAATGAAACAATGGTGACATTTTAATCAAGATGTTTGCTGTCTGCAATCGTTCAGTCGATCAATCGATCGTCAATCGAACGGTGGCATCCATACTTAACATTATAAATGGGAAAGTGTATGTGTGTGTGTGTTTGTTTGTTTGTTTGTTTGTCCGTCTTTCACGGCAAAACGGAGCGACGAATTGACGTGTATTTTTAAGAGGAGATAGTTGAAGTAATGGAGAGTGATATAGGATAGTTTTAATCCCCGAAATCATCCCCTAAGGGGGTGCAATGGGGGTAAAAGTTTGTATGGAGCTGCGACATAAACGAGTTCCACGCGGACGGAGTCGCGGGCAGAAGCTAGTATTTAATAAAGTGAATATCAAACAAGCTTTTTAAACTGGTCACGTAAATATCCGCGAATTTAGGGTTAATTTAGCAGAAAATGCCCCTTTTTTGTGTCATAGGTTAAAGAAAAAGGGCAATTACGAATTATTCCTTACATACGTACGTACCCTCACAGGAAGAATGATAATACCTATGTCAATTAGGTCTCAAGTTGCACATTCACCAGAGATGTGCTTAGCTATATTTTCATACACGTGACAGCTAGCTTGCTTGTCAGAGCCATAGACGCACCCGTCCAATCTGCCCGCCCGTGTGTCGCGCAAGTCGGTTCTGTAAATCAGTGTTCGACGTCAGCGGTCGGCGCGCAAATGCCGGGTTTTACGTCGGGCCTTCGGTCGGGGTCGTGGAATTTCGATTATAGTTCACTTAACAATGAACTATAATCGAAAACGATTACAGTTAACAGTTCGATTACAGTTCACTGCACGTTTATAGAAAAAAAGGGTTTGATAGCATGTTTTTAATATGAGGAATTAAACGTTTTAAATCATTATGTTAACATATAATACCAGCTGGGTGATACGCCAGCGCAATAATGTACGATTCTCACCGACCGGGCGAGGCCGGAGCGCGCCTGTGCGTTGTTTGCAAGTTGCCAAAGGAATTTGAAGTTTTAATATAGATTTTAGATTTAGATTTATTTATTTCACAATATACAATTTACAATATAAATTAAAGCTAGCTTAATCTATATGAATTTATATTATGATCGTCAATGAGAATTAAGAATTGTAATAAAATGTCAAGTTACATTTGGTTAAAATTATAGTCACAGTAAATATATTTCGAAGATTAAAGATCGTCAGATAACAGAATATACATTAATACACGAAAAATAAAAATACAAATAACGATATAATTTACAATGTCAAAAACAGTGATAATATTAATGTTTAATGTCCATAAATTCCTTTACCGAATTTAATGCGTTTTTCAATAAAAAGTTTCTCAGTTTGCATTCAAATGTTTCGTCAGATGACTCTGTTCGCAATTAGGCGGGTAGTCGTTCGTAATAGGTTGGGGCTATCACCCGAGGATTCCTACGTGAAAGTGCCATGCGACGCGGGACCGTTCTGAGTCTCCCTGTTGATCGGAATTGTTTGCCCGTGACCTCAACACGCTTGAACATTAACAAATTCTTTCTCACGAACATCAATACCTCATATATGTACAGTGATAGTGCGTCATGAAGCCGTTACTTTCAAAAAGTTTCTTACACGGATGTCTGTGCTTTACAACAGCCAGTATTCGGATAGCGCGTTTTTGGAGTATGAATACTCGCTTGGCATCCGTAGAATTGCCCCGTATCACTATACCGTATGATATTAAATTAGACGTTAAAATATAGACGTTAACGTTAACGGACGTGGACGGCTGTGGTCGGCTGTCGTCACATGTGACCGGCTCCGTTCGGCTTTTGCCTACTGCACTCTATTAAAACGCGGTCGGCTGCCGCCGGGTGCTCGCGCACCCGTTGCGACGCGGCGCCAGGCGATCCGGGCCGGCCCGTTCGGTGGGAATCGTAGGTACATAAGACGTAGCGGAGCGGTGTGCGAGGAAAACATCCGAATAAGTATAGGAAGCGATGCGTGAACTGCCCGGCTAACAATTCCGCTACCTCTAACAAGCCAGCGGAATTGTTACCAGTCATAGTCGGTAGAGCACGATGATAAATAATTGTTTGTCTACCTGTAGATCTCCGAGTAGATGATGTGGATGTGTAACTTGCTTATCCATTTCATAGATCTGAGCCCGTCTACAGAGTCACCGAGCCTGCCTTATTGTGTGTGGATCTGCGAGTCGATGTGGACCCGTAGATGTCTAACTGTTTCCCTGTTTGTCGGTAGATCCGCGAGTGGGTGTCGTGCGAGACGGAGATGCTGCGCGCGCAGGCCGTGGCCGTCGGCGACGTGGACGACATCCTGCATCAGCTCGACAAGCAGAAGGTACGTCTCCAGCATTGTGATGGCTCCTGCTGGACAGTGCAGCGTACGAGCGCTCCGTTCCGCTATATTATCGTATGCCCTCAACTTTATACGGTGGCACACTAGCATCCGCTAGTCCTACACTAATACCTATGAGGTTAGATGTCGAAATTGTCAATCTCGGAATAAACTCTATTTTGATTTCAAAGCAAAGTTATAGTATAAAACTGTATACATCCTATTAAACTATGAACATTATTACGTGAAATCAAATCTGGAGTACGTGTAGATTCAAAACTTATTTTTTATAGAATTTTGAAGTAGGAGGACATTTCCAATTTTGGAATGTTCAATGTTTTTGCAATTCTCGCTTGGGTTCCCGATAGGTTTTATAGAGTGCAACGCTTCTTTTCTACTTGTGAGGCGAGGCAAAGAATAATTATATCATAAACTGTGTTTTATATCGATCTAAAGCAAAGTTTTCACTAAGAGCAACCAAAGGTCTTTGTAGTATCTGGACACATCATGACGTTTTGGGAATATATCACTTGGACATTATGATCGCTTCTACATTTTGACACCCGGGGTGAGATCGGTAGTTAACAAATTGCGAGCCTCTTTAAAGCGACACGTACAATCACCACTGGGTTCCGTAAAAGACGTTCTCAGCTCGAAGCTATTTGCCTGCATATTGGGCAGGTCCTTGCTGAAACCCGCGCGGGCGGATTAATCCCAAAGGGGAATTTTTAATCTTGGCAGTGTGCAGATGAGGGAATACCTTCGAGACGCTTTGATTGTAAAGGTTTCGTCAGGTCTGATGCCGTAAGATAAAACCTAAAGCTTAAGTCGCCGTTAAAATCGAGAGAGATACGACTGTTTGGTTTTGTATTAATTTCATCTCTTTACCCTGTACGTTGCGTTGCATGATTAAAACTGGGCCTAAAAATTAAGTCGACATTCATTTCAGTACTTAATTAAATATAACGGATCCGCGATTGAGATGATATCTAGAAATTCGTTCGACCTAATTCTAATTGAATTATTTATTGAATGACTTGGTTCCCGGTAGGTTTTATAGTGTAACGCTTATTTTCTAAATCATTAACTGTGTTTTATATCGATCTAAAATAAATTGCGATTCGACGAATCAGCGATAAAATAAACTAGGTACAAACGCCAACACAGTTGAGTGACCATCCTGTATTTATAAAGAACCTTATTACAAAGCACATAAAGTGCACGAGTGGTCAGTTAGCTGTGTTGTCGATAGTACTACATAAGTAGGTTATATTCATAGTTCATCAGTCATCAGATAGTACGAAATAAATCGCTTCGCATTGACTCCACAGACGGATATTGAATTGAATTGAAAACATTTATTTCAGAACAAGTTCCATATCGGTTAGTAACAGTTTCACTCAAGCTATTGTTAATATACAATTCTTATTTTTTAACTAAAGTCAATATTCAATTGGTAAAATGATGGTGATCGTCTACTAAAGTATGATATATGCGAAAAGATAGTTAAGTATACTTCTTGTCAAACTTAGTTTATTTGCACCGTATTTCACGAACAACATTCCAGCAAAATAAAACCACGGCAATTCCAATACGGCTCCAACTTCGCCCGGGCTCGATGAATAAAAAATGGCCCGGAAGTTGGCAGCTGAGCGGAGTTGACAAAAGGGCAACTTGAATGGTCCCCGCCGGGAATCGAATCTGTTACCCGTCTGGAGTAAACCTGGGTCTCTATTCTCTTCATCTCTTTCGCGTTTTAATCACAGTTGAATGTATCGCGCGCTCGCTCGGGCACGTTACCTCGGTGCGCGTGGGAGCGAGCGCGCGAAACATGTTGAAATGTAATTGGGCTTGGACGCGACGGACAGAGTACAGCCCCTGGAGGTGGCTCGCGACTGCGACAACTGTTGCTTGTTATCGTGTTCCGACTTTGGAACTGCGATCTTTGTTCGTTTTGATTGCCTGATGCCTTATGCTCGATTTAATGACAGCTGATCGGCTGCGTCGATGTTATTGGCGATCTGTCAACTTTTGATATTCCCAGTCATAGAAAGATTTCGCCCTTTCTCAATCGAGAGCGGAGAAAATAGAGGGAAACATTGGAAACAACAACAAACTTGTACCCAAACGCAGTATTTCACGATCGAAACAGCAGTTTACTTGATTTTCCATACGACGATTATTACAAATTGCAAAGTGTGACGTCATACTTTTACATCAATTAGTTGGTATGAAGCGTTTCGACCAGCAAGGTCCGCCTTTAACTCAAATCTTTTGGTATTTCTGTTCTTTAATTGTAGTTGCTCCCATACAAACGTTAAAACTGGTTCCAATGGCATCGTAAATAAATCTTAGGTCACAAACCTATACCTAAATCAAGTAGGTATTTTGAATATTAACAATTCTCTTTCACTAATAATTGAAGCAACCTCCGTGTTTAATCCTAATTCGATTTTTTGAAGCCAATGCAAGTATAATCTTATCCCTAGGGCACACCGTTCACTTTCACTCGACCAGCCGGTAATTAAGGGCGAGTGTTCACGAGATTGAATTAAGGCGAGGCGCCGCGGGAGCCGCCGGGTTAGGGTACGCGCGCACTGCGGATTTTTTCCGTGCGTTTATTTTCCGCAAAATCTGTGAAGTATGGAACCTCCTTGAAGTGCGCGCACTGCGGAAAATAATCCGTATGCGGATTAAAATCTGTGGTTTGCTGCAGATTGGTTGCGGTGCGGCGCCGCACGAATTTTCTGCATCCTATGAACTATTGAATAAATCCGCGCACTGCGGAATAAAATCCGTGCGGACGAAGGCCGACCGCCATCCAGTGTCTCAGTTGTTCTTGGTGTGATAGTCCATTTTCAACGTCCGTTCTTAACAGAGTTGGGACTAGAATGGCAAAACGCGCGGATATGTCACCGCTGTGCGCGTACTGGACACACGGTTTTTTTTCCTTTGCGATTTTAAAAACGCACCGCAACTCGCCGCACCGCAGTGCGCGTTTAGCCTTATTGTTTAGTAATTTTATTACTAGTTAATGGAAAAATAGCAGTTTTAGCTCACTTTTGGACACTAATATGTTTAGGCTTCACTTTCCTGTGCTCTTGATATGTTTGGACAGACTATATCGATTCTGATGCCTCCTGGGGGGCTTGCTCTAGTTGCTCTGCATTCCATAGTTCCTGTAACCAATGTTAAATAGGTTACTCAATCTACAGGGTGTGGCCTGGAATAGGAGCATAAAATTAATTTTCATCGCTATTGAACACCCCTGAAGATGTTCACGCTTAGCGTCAAGTAGGCTGAGCTGGCCACCCGTGTGCTACCGTCGATGTCGAATAAAAGAGCGGGTTGCACTCCGAGGGTGCCGGCAGAAGTAAAAACTTGAACAATTTTTATTTTGCAAAACAATCCTGCCTCCCCCCTCCCTCCCCCTGCGTTCCAATATATCTAATAACAACCTTATTAGTAGTACGCTATAGTTCAACTTAACTCAGCAAAATTGATGAAGGAGACGATGAAATAAAATACCAATCTGTTTTGCCATTGCCAAATATTTTTCAAAGCTTTATCGTTTTACGAATAACGTCCAAATTCGAACTATTCCAATTTACTTAATTAAGCAAAATTGATGGAGACGATGAAACAAAATACCAATTAGTTTTTGCCATTGCCAAATATTTTTCCAAGCTTTATCTCTTTAGGAATAACGTCCAAATTCGAACTATTCGAACTTGCTCAATAGCAAAACGGTAAAGGATGCGTGGACAAAATTACAAATTTATTTAAAGAATATGCAATTGCAAAAAGTGTTTAACGGCTTTATTATCTTACGGATAGTGTTCAGTTTTGAATGAAGTCAAATCGGCTAACAGCAAAATTTAAAAGTTTGATAAAACAAAATGCAAAATGTGTTACGACCTTATACTATTAACAATAAAGTACAAATTAGATCTATGTGCCCCTAGTCAAACCCCCGTTTTCCCCCCCGCGCCCCCAAGCCTCGTCCCGAATCTCTCACAAAATCTGTCGCGAGTTTAACAATTTTAGCCCATCCCAAAAAGCGCTCAGCGCCGCTAAAGAAGTTTTCACTTCGAAAACAGTTCATCCCGTGGTCTTACTCTTTTGACGACCGCCTTAGCCTAGTTGGTAGTGACCCTGCCTACGAAGCAAGAGGTCCTGGGTTCGAATCCCGGTAAGGGCAAAAATTTGTGTGATGAGCATGAATATTTGTTTCTGAGTCATGGATATTTTCTGTGTATTTAAGTATTTACGTCTATTATGTATATCGTCGTCTAGTACCCACAACACAAGCCTTACTGAGCTTACTATGGGACTAGGTCGATTTGTGTAAGATTGTCCCCTTATATTTATTTATTTATTTACTCTGCAAAGTGTAAAGCGACGGGAGACGCTGAAATAGTTCTCTCTGGAATAATAAAAAGTCCGCTTTTGAGTTAAGACACGGATAGTCCCATTCCATTTCGAGGACATCTGGGGACTCAACTTTACAGACTCTCGTCTCTGGATTCCCGGTCCATTGCTATTAAGCCTGGGCAGTGCCCTTATTATGCTAGGTACCGAAACCTTTCCTGATCACTCTTGTCTGTCGATCTAATTACCTGTATATATTTGAAAAGCTTATTGCTTACACAAACTTTACACAACTTTGGCATTTGTATGTTAATAAATAAATAAACAAATAGATACCTGTATATTGTTATTATTATTAATCTTCTTGTATCTAAGATAATTTGTTTTGTTAGTCTGTCTTTTGCACCGACCGTTTGCTATTCTCTGCTTGGGCATATGGTCGACTGGTAGAGTATGCCTTGAGGCATTAGATCCGCCTTTTGTACTAATTTGTTTTGTGTAGTAAATTCATATGTTTAGCGGAGGTAGCTTACGGTAATCGACGATTAAGACGAAAGCCGAGCCTAAGTACTCGACCGCAAAGTGTTTCCGAAACCGCGACACCTTCGATGTTCGATTAACGAGGCTGACTCCCCGCCACTCGGGTCTCGGTCTAATAGATTATGGGACACTCTCTAATGAGCCGAGGGCTTGTTTGAGGGCTAAGCAGGGGTTCTGATCGTGACGACACTTTGTATTTGATTTCAATCCAACTTTGTTGGCATAATACCCATTTTGTTTTAGTAAAGTGATGCCCTTGCCACGTTAATAGATACTATTGGGAGTATGAAAAAAACGACAGTAGGACCTATATATAAGGGCAAATGGAAAGTTGCAAGCAGACGGCCGGTTTTCTTTAGTTTTTGGCGATGCTATTCGCGTACATACTCATATCTACATACGAGAATAGCGTTTTTTAGCATATGAGAAGTAAAATAGGAACGTGCATACTAGCCCTACGCTGCAGTGGGCTTCCGGGACCCGGTCGTATCGTATATGGCTCCCGAGTAAATACCAACATGAGTCCATTCGATATTTATCAGTTTCGTATTGATGTTAGGCTTATCGTCTGGCTATTTGTCTGTTTGCTCATCGAAGCAATAAAGTAAACACCGACCCTTTGATTCCAATATTTCCACGAATATCTTTCATAGATCCATATTTGTAAACATTGCTGATGTAAACTAGACTCTATGCGATGTGAATAAGGTTTAAATAAAGAGATCGCATGTAGCCTGATAGGAGCTTGTGAGAGCAATGGTCCGCTGATCGGCTGAACCGTATTACGAGTTAATGTAGACAAATATGGATGACATTGGGAGTTATGTTTACTACTGTCTGTTTATTTATTGTATATTTATTGGAATTCTAGCACAAGCAAGGTGAACAAGCCTTTGCCAGAAGAAATTGAACTTTATATAAATGTCATGAAGACTTTAACTTGTCAAAGCTATTCATTCTCCCTTCACTGGGCATGTGTGCATATTCAGCGCCTCGCTTTTTCGATAGTTGTATGAATATTGTATGTACAGGCGGCATAAGAAATATGTTTACGCATTTACACCTTATTCCATTGGATTCAAATACGTAAGTTTACACTCACTCGTACCTTACTTAAACTTACAAAATATTTCTAATACAGATATAAACTGAAATCTTTATTATCACAATTAATCCAATGAAATGCCTCAATTTTCATAACTTCACAATTTTTCCCCCTCAGTTTTATTAGTTATAGTGATCATTTAGCCCGCCATAGTAGTGGACTACTCTCCGCTAAACCACGTGGTTCTACAAGAAACTTCGCAGACTATGTCCTGCGTCAAGATTGTGAACTACATAGGCACGACGGCGAAGCAAGTTTGAGTTTGCTGCTGAACTTGTAAGTTCAGCAGATTGCTTGTAGGTGGCGCTAACATCAGTTTTTACTAATATGTATTTTTTGTTTCTTTATTGAAATGTTATAATTAACAGTTATTGAACAAGGGAGCGATGCGCACGAAGTTCTCTTCTCAGCTTGGGCCAACATTCTTTCGTATGTCCGTTTGTTCAGCTGTTATCCTCCACAGGTCGCATTTCTCAACCGGTGCTCGTAAAATTTCGTGAGCAGGTTCAATACAGAATGAAAAAAAAAACAAAAGACAGGTTCGCGAGTTCCACTATACAGGTCACAGAGCCCCTAGTGAGTAGTCTGACCAACCTCTGGAGGATAAATAAAAGAGTCATCCTATCTTCTACTTTCTTCTGACTTGACTGTCAACTGCTGACGGCTGGTCGGCTGTTTGTTCCCGATGGTCGTACTTGGTTCCGCGTGGATATGCTGCGGCGCGTTCTTCGCCGTGCCATTTGCCCGTACAATATCGCATCTCAAATTCTCAACTCCCCCAATTGCCGATCTTTACATGCTCTGAACAAGCTTGACACTGGCCAGCTCAACTGCGATGTTTGCGGATAGTTGGACAGTGCTGGTTCAAAAAAAAACTTTAGACTGGGTATTCTTATTCACATTTTCTAATTTTATCGCGTCTTTGACATTAATAACGGCTGATCATTTTATTAAAAGCTCCGTTCAGATTCATGTCGCATAAAAATACGATAGTCTGATTTCCATTTCATTTGTGCTTATAGTTAGTTGTAGGCTACGTGGACTCATTAAAATAAAATAAAAACATTCATTTTACGTTTTTTATATGCATTCCGTTCATAAGCGGCTAGTGTAGTGGCAACACTCCTGTATGTCGGTGGCTTTTATAACCTCGATGGCGCTAACTCGCATGCGCGGAAAATAGAGATGGGCGGTATCGATATATCGATAAAGTTTAATATTGTTGTTATTATGGGTTGCAAAATATATGTCTCGGGCTCCCTATCAACATAATTTAAACACCTGCAACAGATTGAGCTTTCTTCGGCAAGAGAGTACTTGTGGCAGTAGGAAAAAGGTCAATGTATTCCTAATAAATGATCAACTAACGGAACTAAATTTCAGTTTCCGTTCATACGCGTTTTACCTAGGCTGAAACATAAATTACTTGACCGTTTAAGTAGACGATAATTAAGCATGCATGTTTCAACATTGAAAGTGTTTTTTTTAACTTTAAAATTGTCCTTTAATCACGCTGACACCATTTTTTTTTTCCTAGCCTATAGTGTGTCCCACTGCTGGGCAAAGGCCTCCCCTCTCGATTTCCAATCGTCCCGATTCCGAGCAATCTCCTGCCAATCGTTGCGAAATACGTCGAGGTCATCCCGCCATCTCCGTCTCGGCCTGCCACGCCGCCGCCTTCCATCGTGCGGCACCCACTGCGTGGCTAGTTTAGCCCACCTCTGCGGATGCATGCGCCAGACGTGGCCCGCCCATTCCCATTTCAGCTTGGCGGTCTTAGCCCCAACGTCAGCAATGCATGTTTTTGAGCGCAGCGTAGAGTTTCGGACCCGGTCGATCCGTTTGACTCCCAGCATACTACGCTCCATTGCTCATTGGCAAACCTTCAATCTGGTCTTTTGTGCCTCGGTGAGTGACCATGTTTGAGCACCGTAGGTTAGGAAGGGCAGAATGCATATATCGACGAGTTTTCGTTTCAGGGTTAAACCACCACTACACCATTACACTGCTTAAAACACACTTACTAAGAACATGATTAGATTAACGCTAGAAATTACATTGATCAAAGTGATATTTATAAAACAGGTAAACTTTTTTTTGACAAGCTTTTATTTAACTTGCCCTGTTAGTATGGGACAAATCTTGCGAGTTAAATTTGACCCACTTTGTGGTGACCGATTGAGCTGTAATTTTGGGTATAAGAATAGTTTGGATGACAATTCAATATAATATTATGGTACCATCGAGCTGATCTGATGATAGAGACAGAAGGTGACCATGGGCAATTCAGTACTGAACTGACGTTACCCCGTTGAGTTTGGGCTCGTTAGAATCGTCTCAATGAATTTAAGTAACTATCATGGGTGCCTCTAATTTCCATATTATACATACCAGATCTTTAAATAACTTAAAATGGCTAGGGTTTCTTTATTTGGCCAAGTAACAAAATCATTAGTTCTGCAGAGTACCTACTTTCATCAATTTTAAAATGATCCACTTATAATTCTTATAAAATAGGATTACATAATTAAAATGTAACAAGTACAATTTAATTCTATTGTACTTGGGTTTGTTCAGAAGTTATCTTTAGGATGAAAGACCAGCTTCGACATCGATACTAGGGCTTGTGATATACGTGTTACACGCAGAACCGTAGCTACGTAGCCTTAGCACCGGCGGTGCTAAGATCCCGTACTACACGGTCACGTCAAAGATACGTATCCGTTTCTGGATTCGGCTACGTTCCCGCGAATCTCGGCTCCGCTCGGCTTCGGCTCCGCTGCGCTCGGTTGTTGAAAGAGAGCTTGGGTCGAACGGACCCTTCGCATTATGTGTTATACTCGTGGTCTTTGCATTGATTTGATTCCAGATGTATTTTTTAAGTAATTACATATTGGTATTATTCTGTTCTCTGATAACCAGCCATTATGAGTTAGTACAAAAAAAACCAGAGGTGGAATTGGTGTGATTTTTTAATCTCACCGGTGCCTTTTTTTGTATGCAGCCGAAGACTATTTAGTACGAAATAAGCCACCCGATGAGAATCAAAAATCGCACCTCAGGTAGGTACCTACTTGTCGATGTCGATGAATATGAAAGTCCATCCAAATAAATGTATTAATATCTCTAATTAATATTTACTCCCTAGTAAGAAATGCTACAGGTAGACCAATGCAACAATTTAAAAGTATTTTAAGTGAAATAATAATATGCTTTCTTATTCATAAATATTATTACTGGCTGGAAAACCGTCTTTCGTCGGTAAAAACACTAAGAGCAACTATTGCACGTGCAGATAAAGATAACAAACAAAAGTTTGCGGGCCATTGATAATGATTACCTTCAAGTAGCTTTTGGTTTTACCTGTTAAGTACCATGTGTTCCTATTGTTTGTGAAGTTAAGTGAAAGCAAGAAGTGGTCGGTTAATTTGTTTGATTTGACACATATACTTACCTACTCAAGTTTTATTGCTGTTTTGGAGGGGGCTGTTTTGGACTCGAACTCATAGGATTATATTAGTCACTATTTAGGAGAGTCAGTGTTATTGAACATTACTAGACGTATCTACCTATAATTGTGCTATTGATATAAAAAAGTTGTTACTTGTGCTGTTATTTTTTGTTAATTGTTAAATGTTTTAATACAAAATGAAGAGAAGTTGGGTGTGGCAATATGCCACCAGAATTGGTGATACAGCATTTTGTACCCTGTGCAATGATAGGGTGAACAATGAGTTTTCGTGTCGTGGTGGTACTACAGGATCTATAGGAAAACATTTGTAAAGTAGTAGTAAGTATAATTTACATTTTATATCACGTTTGCTAAGAGCGATAGGTATACATATATCAAAATACATTTAGTTTATAGTAATTCACTCTGCCAGATTTACATAGATTCTGATTCTGAATATTCTTATCAGCAGGTACTTGGGTATGTAAAGGTTCTTATAGAAGTTGTTAGGCGGCAGCCCAATGTATTCCCTGTTAAAGTAAGGTATATTTACCTTAAGAATTGTGGTTATGTTTTGCTAAATGTATACAGTATTTTATTTTTATTCTTAGTATGAAATACAGTGTGTTACCAGCGTTAAAATATCGTAATAACCTATATTAAAAATAATTTATTGATATATATAGTACAGTACAGGCAGCGTTATGTGGTTGGTGGCATCCGAAGTAGTTAAATAGTTCGGAACGTCATAGATTTTACTTATATGAAGTACATAACTAGGCATTGTAAGGTGCGAGCAAAATTCATTAAAGTACCCAACCCTAGGGTTGTTAGTGTTACTGGTTGTCATGTGTCATTTCAATAGATTTCGCTCTCAGTTTACGGTCCTTAAAAATAACAAACTATTTGACTACTTCGGATACTACCAACTATAAGACGCTGACTGTACATGTTAGATTAGGGAACACCCAAATACTCCGAAATATTTAATTCCGAATTTGCTAATTCCGATTTTCAAAACTCCGAATTTCATAATTCCTAAGACTTGTAATTACGATTACTAAAAAACACGAATTTCATTTTACCGAATTTCATAATGTCGATAGTTCGTTTTTCCGATTTTTATAACTCCGAACAATCAAAAGCGCGAAGTGTCATTGGCCCGAAAAGCAGTAATCCGATTATCAAATTTCCGAAATTTTATTACTAATTCGAAAATCTGATATTCGGGATAAAGAACTTCGTGTTTTCAATAATCGGAATTTTATTTTTTAGGTTTTATGAAATTCGGATTTTTGAAACTACACGGGGAATAAAAAATCCGAAAATTACGATACTTATTTCCCGTAGAGAATAGGGTTCTGCTTTTCTCCGAAGCCCCCCGCAGTAAAAGAAACCAACAAATAGCCGTTACAATGGAATTATGAGTAGGTTAGGTTAGGGTTAGCTTGTGTCCCTTACAGCGGAAATAGGCACCCCGCGAAGCGGGGTGACCTCGACCCGCTGGCGGTTAGGTTGCATTATTGCACTAAGTCTGTCTGTATACGCTCAAAATTATATGTTTTTTTATTATCTTCTTATTCTTAATCTTCTTTTAATTATATATTTACGAGGATAATGTGTTGTACACAATTTGCTCACAATATTCTGTATAGGAATTGCTTGTAATTCGTTTTCCATCTACCCATCTTCCTATAAATAGTTAACTTGTCCCTTATGAATGATACAGTCGATTAATTGTGTATTCATTTGGTTTGCTATTCAGTTTCTTCACTCCAGGCGTTTAAAATGCGGATCTTATGTATTTAATTCGTGTGTTAGCTGAGGTGGTGATCTTAGATGTTGGGAGTTGTTTTAATGATTATTTAATAGTTACTAATAACAGGAATTCGTAATTTTGATTTTTCGGATTTTTGTTTATTCGGATTTGTAATTGGTTCGTGTAATGATATTCGGATTTTTGAAAATCGGTATTTTAATAATCGGAATTCGGATTTTTGATATATCGGATTATTATTCCGTCGGACTTCTTATTATTCGGGGTAGTGAAATTCGGAATTTTGATAATCGGAGTTATAACCGTTAGACCTTTTGAAATTTCGGATTTATGAAGAATCGGAATACTTATATTAGGAGTTTTACAACATTCGGAATTATGAAAATCGGTATTATGAAATTCGTGATTTCGACTTTCGGAATTTAGTTTTTCGTATTTATGTAGTGTACCCGTTAGATTATTTAAAAAAAGTTGATTAATTATAAGTAGTCTGTGTCATGTGAATGAAAATTAGAATTTTACCTATTTATTCATATGTTGATTATACGCGAATTCTTTTACTATACATCTTTTACAATTTGTACTGGTCTATTATTTTTGCCTCTAACATAATATTTGCATCTTATTATTTTTGATCACTCTTAAAACTTTATTTAAAATGCAAAAGTATGGAAACTGAATTTAAAAACTGGCCCCTCGCATTACATTCGGGGGTCTTAATGACACGCATAAAATCTACACTAAACTTCACGGTCACGACTGGATCCGATCTACGTATAAATAAGATACGTACCTCCGTGTACACGTAGCTACGTGTCTTAATTACACGTAGCCGAATCACACGGAGCAAACGGAGCGGATCTCCGTTGCCGAGTAACACGGCAACGGAGATTCGGCTACGGGTAGTACACAAAACACGGTCACGACCGCGAGCGCTAATCGATACTCCCACATATCGACACCGCTACCACACTAACCGTGTAAGGAAGAGCGCATGCGCAAGGGCAGTATGGCAGGGGGCGCGTTGCTAGGCGACGGGCCCGGCCGGCACGCGGCACGTGTTGTTAGTCGCGCCACGCCGCTCGTGGTGGTCGGACGTGGGGGTGTTGATGCTATGAGAGCGTAATATACATCGATATGAATTAGAAATAGGGATGTTGCAGCGGCGGCCTCGTATACTGTCATAGTTACTGTAAATTACGCACTGTTATTAAAACTAAGATATGGATATAATGTTATCTACATTGTTTCACCAGAGGGCATGATATGGACCTCCTTCCATCTTTTTATAAATCCTATGTCGCGCTGCAAAATCTTCATAAGGTGGATGGAGAGCAAGTTATATGCATCAATCGGGTGTAAATGTATTGAGGCTACGATTATCGGTTGTGCAAATATTCGACAGATTTTTGAACAATTTTACATACTTTATTTATTTATTGATACTTGTCTAGTATGGACTTTGTCGGCATTCATTAACTCGAAGCTACGATAAATCGACCGTAGGTATGTAGTTATTTGACTTCGATTTCAACGCAGCGGAGATTCAAACCTTTTAGTAATAATAGGTACTGAAACATATGCTGATAGCACTAATAAAATATAAACAAAATGCTAGTAAAAAAAACGTTTATTCACAGATCTTGCTTACAACTAAATACATATATTCTTCTGCCAAACCTCAAAGTGGTTTGTTGGCAGACGAGGCTCCTTAACGTTTGTGTAAGCTAGGTAGGTAGGTAGTTGTTGTTATATTAACAAGTAATTAAGTTAACTTAACTAACTTTCGAACTTAGTATTTAGCATGACGTCATTGTAGGTTGCTATGCCCCAGTTCAACGAGGTGGAAATCATAATCTTTTTAATTGGTCTTAAACTAACCTATATCTTGGAAATAAGTCGCTCAGCCAGCAGCAAGCATCGTTAACACATCCGGCACTCGTAATGAAAACGTTTACTGAAACTCGTCGGTATTAAGTCTCCATATCGCTAAGACTTGCCGTTTCTCGAGAAAGTAATATTTTCTCGTCGCTGACGGGCTCCCGTCGGTTTTATCTACCACGACATAAATAGTTGCGTCAGGTTTTAATCTAAAGCTCGCTACTTGGGTTTTCTGCTCGTGAACTGTATTTTTAAGGATTAGTAAAGTTCAAAGTTTTTTATTTGTGAGTATATGTCAATCTGATTACAGTGGTAAATAATGAATTATAAGTAGCGGTATGCGGCTGTCTGATAGCGTACAAATTCTTGATTGCTTATAACAATTTTCTACATACTAACATGTAAAAATAAATTTACATATCTGTACCTATAGTTAATGTCAGCAATCATGTCATATTCAATTAGTCAATGTAAAAACATTATTATTTTGAAATTGTAATTGCTCTTAGGTACTATTCAAAATCATGACCTTATTAAAGCATCGTTAGATTCATAATACGATGACTTAGATGTTTATGAAAATATTCACGCAATCAATTCTTCTTCCTCAACATTTATACAAGTGGATACCTCTGCACAATTCTTCTTCAACAGTTAACCAAAAAGGGCGTAAAATTACAAAAATAACTGCCCTCAGAGAATTATTAAGACAAAACAGTTTCCCGGACCATGGGCGCTATAAAAATTGCAAGAGTTAACTGCTGAAGGATCACCACTCTATACGGACCTGTTGTGTTTGAAGGAATACCCTTCGGCCTGCCCTTGGTGACGGTGGCAAAGGAGGGGTGTGGGGTCTTGTTTGGGTGGTTTTGGCGTATGGAGGTTGGAGGATCAATAAAGGGGGCGCGGGGCGGCAGTCGCGGCAGGTTCCGCGGGCAGGTGCGCCGTCACAATTAGAAGGAATCTGCGGACTTTGCGATGTCCCCAGCATTTAAATTAATTTGTTCAGAAGTATTCGTTGAAACTACTGTCGATAAAGGATGGGATCGCTGGAATGTTGTTTTCGCATCATATTTCGAGATTTAGAACGTACGATATTATTTTAAGTCTGGTATTTTTTTTTTCACGGCAGTATTGTATTTTATTTGGGAATAAGAGCTTGTTAACAATATAAATAAAATAAAATTGTATTATTCAGTGTTTAATACTTAGTGAACCAGTTTCCGTTTTCTCATTAATCATTCATTAATTCATATTAATCTACAGATTGGCTTCTTAACTATTACTTATATATACAATACACATATTAATAATGGGCAACTGACAAATATTTTCCGTTTTTAGATTTACTAGATTGTCTTACAGCTCATGTCGTATGCACCATTTTAATTGTGTACAAATCAAAACATTTAAAACAAGACACGCGTTAGCCCTGAAAGTTATGTCCCGAGCTACTTACAATTGCGACGTATGCTGCTCAGGCTCGCCCCACCTGCCCCTCGCCCCTCGTCCCCCGCAAGATTGCCCTGTCTAGACGGCTTCGTCGAATGCCTGTATTGGTTTATAGACTGTTCCACTAGGCTACAAGGACAGTGACTGAAGGCGCGTATCTTTCAACTATATTCCCGCTACGAATAGCGACCTCTCTGTATTCTCTTGAAAGGCTCACACTTCAGTTACTGTCCCTGTAGCTTAGTGGTCCAAGCACTCTAGTTAAAAGAGCGTTCGCAAGTTCGAGTTCTGTCGGGGGCTACAGACGAAGATGGTTTTTTTTTTCATTTTATTCTTTCTCTCTCCTTAAAAATATGATGGTGTAACTTGCTTGTTAAAAATAACACAAAATAAAAATAAATTCGTTTGTTTTTACGTGTCCGTAATTTTGTCTTTCTTGTGAAAGGTTAACTTTATTTTTGCACCATCGGCTTGTTACCAACGAGTATAGGGATTGATGTCTTCTGAAGAAATACGTTTTTACTCCGATCCTGAGCATACTGACATCAAAACAGTACGTTAATTTTAATGGCGCCCGTGTTATTTCTCACTAATTGCAAGGTACCTAAAGATGAAAGCTTTCTCGTTACACCGAGCGATCTGGCGTATATTTATATTATTCCGCAAGTTACTTGTTCAGCGAGTTTCCTTATTTGAGCTCGCTGGGATGTATTCTGAATAATAACAGGTTGCATAAACATTATTCGGGTATTTTATTCAAGTAATATTAAATAGCGACCGGATGACGAGATGCGTGGAGCACGCGGACGCGCTCGAGACGGAGAGACTAAGCTACATCTTCGTAGTTTCTTAACCAATGTAATTAAAGTTTGTTAATACTTGAAAATAATGGCGGTCTTATGAAGTTTAGTAAACTTCCCCACCGTTATGATGTAGCGTGGATAACTTTAAGCCCTCTGAAGAGCAGAGTTGTCGGCAACTGCAGCGCATTTTGCTGCTTCTGGCGGCTTTACTACCACAGCATAGCAAAGCTATGTTTTCGTACAAATTCGCTTAAACAAACCAATAAGAAAGGTCTTCATGTACGGAAACATTTGAGACGTTACTCGACTTAGTTATGATAAACAAAACACTCATCCTAAAGAACTAATTATTTCAACGTGTCGCATGAAAGTTGAAATTCATCGAATCTAAACTTGGGCGCGGGCAGTGATTCCAGCGACACACCGCCGCGAAAATACTCATCCTGAAGAAGAACTCCCGAAGAGCTCGAAACATGTCGCCCGTAGTGACATTTAATACGTGAGTTGAACCGTGTAATTATTCGCTTAAATAAAGTTTAAATTAGATTAAATTCAAATTATAAAAAGTTACGTATGTTACCCCTCGTCTGGGGCGCAAAAACATGGCCACTTTAACTAAGGTTCTACTCTTCAATTGAGACGTAAAATATAGTCTACTGTACACATTGAATTACTTAAGATTCGTAAAATGTAAAAGCTCTCTAGCTATGTTATAAAAGTTAGTATCTATAACCGTGAGGATTTACAGCGATTAAAGTTTAAAAATTACCTTCGTGCAAGTTTAACACACGAAAACAATCTAAATTCTTCATACATAATTCATATGATATGATATGATTATGATTATGATTGTTAGCTCAGGCCCAGAACTTCTATGAAGGGTGAACCTTGTTAAGTAAGTCCTTAAAGAACATGTTTAATTTGGAAACACCCGAGATGTACAACCTTTGGTACCGATTTAGGTTGGACGACCGGTTAGCCTAGTCGGTAGTGACGCTACGTCCGAGCCACAATGAGGTACCGTAACATTCATTTTACATGATATTACAATTAACATTTTTTAACTGGAGTAGTCTTTTCGACGCCTATCATCATAAAGGTATCCTGATACTTTTGATAGTAGGTACTAGTAGTTGTTGCCTTACCTACACAAGAGTAATACAATATACACTGTAAAAAACACTGTTCTTAGTAACATCATCTGAAATCAAATCTGATCTCAAGATTCATTTACGTTTAAGGTAGTTCTATTTCCATACAAAACGGTATTTGACATTCACAGGCTAACGGCGTGATTTTTTAAGTAACTTATGTACCTAACTTTCATAAATTGACTTTCCATTTGCGCGAAATTCCACCTTTCCTTGAATAAACTTGTAAAAACTAGAATATTTTTTGTAACTGTACATAAGTTCTTAAAAAATGACGCCGTTAGCCTATGAATGTCAAATAACGTTTTGTATGGAAATCGAACCTCCTTAAACAAAAATTTGTCCAGAACATCCTTGCCATTTGAACCTTCTCCATTTAACTGCAAAGTTTATATTCGAACTGGTAATTTAGTCACAAAAATTCTCAAATAAGTTACAACTACTCTGGATTACGGTGTCAATATTTCGAGTTTTTAATTGAATTGGCAGCAGTGCGCCCGTGGCGCGACCGGTGCGCCACCTGGCGGGCTTTTAATTAAATTAGTTATGAAATGACGCGAGCATTATCGACACCTGGATTTGGCAAAGTTTTATATCTCCGGGAAAGGCTAAACTAAGTGAGGTGCTTTACTTTGACCATTCAGTAGATATAATTTGTATACATCAAAACTTGGTCTTAAACTTTGTTTCTGAGTCATGGATGTTTTCTATGTATTTAAGTATTTATATCTATTATATATATCGTCGTCTAGTACCCATAACACAAGCCTTATTGAGCTTACTATGGACTAGGTCGGTTTGTGTAAGATTGTCCCCTTATATTTATTTATTTATTTTATTTATCAAAACTAAATGATGTCTATTTTGCTAGGGTAAGCAGATATGCATATGATCGAACACTGAACGCAATCTCGCGGCGTTCCTCTTACTCATACTCACGCAGGCACGCGTTGCTATGCACACTCCTCCAGATACTACGGACTGTTTCATTCAATTTCATAAAATTATTCATTTATGTTCGTTAGTAAGATTTTAAGAGCGGTGTAAATTATATTAAATATCCAGTTAGCCTTTCGTTAGGAACGAAACCAATCGAGAGCACTAGGAGTATATCAGCAATCGGTTCAATTGGCGATAGTGCTACCGTCGATTGATTCCGACGTCTCCACTAAATGTAGTGTACGTGCCTTTAACCAGTATATTTTGATACCCAGATTCGTATCAACTAATAGTATCAGGAGGTCAGGTCGTTGCTGTTCGGTCCGCAGCGGGGTTAGTGAAATTCCCCTCGACACTAATTGCTGGATATTCAGTTAGCAAATGGACGTTCAACCACTGGGGCTTAGCTTGCTAGATAGTGCGACCACTTGCCCGAGACCTATTTGAACAATTTGATGCGTCGGCCACACTTGGGCGGTTTTTTGAATACCTCAGTTGAGGTTGTCTTATTTTCAATCGTCTAATCGCCTTATATTTGAAGAAACCATTTATTTGCTTAAGAATTCTGAAGACTTTATATACCAGGCAAAATACGGTTTTGAAAAACTTTAATTTATCATAGCGTTTTTTTTGTTGATTTCATTTTAATGTGTTATTCTAAGATGCTTTATTCAAGAATCCGGCAAACTTTTCTCCGGAAGTAATTAAGTAGGTTTAAATGGAACATGGCTTTTTTTTATTGTATGATTTATCTTGAATATTATAGTGCATCTTATAGAGAGTTGAAGGAAAAAGCAGAGAATAGAAATTACTCCACCGACAAGAGCCAAGCTCTTAAATAAATGATGATGATTATAGAGCAAATGTAAATGAACGAAAATAAAGACAAAAATATTTCTTAATATTTTTTGGACTTCTCAGAAGCTAGTTAATTTATCATTTTTTGATGTCTGAATTTTTGTCGGATTCTGTCGCTGGGTGACTATTTAATTGATAATATATCCGTTACACAAAAAAAAAATTGGCTATTTAAATTATTTCCAAAATTGTCATTTTTTCCATGCAAGTTGTCAGTTCATTGACTAGACTATTAAACATTTAACAAGAGCAATGGGTTATATACAAGATAGCTGCGTGCATAAAAAGTATATACATTTTCAGGTTACTGACGTTTCTAAAACAACTTTATTCTAACTACCCACAATATGCTCAGAGTTGTTGCTATAAATGTTTAAGATGGCGGAGTATTTTTAGAGTCCCGCAACAAGTCTTCAAGTAGGTCTTGAGATGCCCTTCTGAGTCCTTACGCAAAGACTGCCCGCAACTTGTAACTGTAGAGCTATTTTAGGACGAAACGTTATGTGGGACTGAACTAAAAATATTATGAGTCCTGTTATACAACTTCAACAGTTGTAGAGATTTGGTCGAGTTTATTTCCAGTGTTACGTAGCATTTATTTTCACATGACTGCCAAAAATAGGTACGTTTATTTCTGGGCTTTGTTCGTTCCACCGCAGTATTCCTGTGTAGGTACTATAATACCATATTTGGCGACGAAGACAAAACAATTGTTAAAAGGTGGCGAGAAATATGATCACATGATTATTCTGAACGAGCGCTATGCCATTCGCTCTTTTCTCAGAGAAAAAACTACGGCACGTTTTATTTGTTCATGTAGGTCTTCTTCTTCTTAGGTAGTTCTGAGACACCGAATAGTCATCATTTAAAGGAAGCTTAGGTTGTAATATTAAGCCAGCAGTCCCTCTCCGTCTGCATATTACAGGGAAACCAAGCGGAGCCACTGGAATGAACAGCCTGACAATCCGGCCTGGCGAAAGAGTTTTTGAAATAGGATGTGAAGTGTCAGAGGTTACTTCCAGCAAACAAACTTACAACCTCACAACCTCGCAGACTTTTCCTCTTTATAATATAAGTGTATTGTGTAACCGTAGTGTAGTGTGTATGTGTATGTGTGTTTGTGTGCAGGGCGTCCTGCGGGAGCTGGAGCAGAAGAAGCCCCAGCTGGACGAGCTGCTGCACACAGCCGAGAGCCTCAAGGGCACCGAGAACCGCCAGCAGCTGCATGGAAAAGGTCAGTCTGTCTGCTTCCCTCACTATATCTTCGGCAGGTTTAGCATACCTAACCCCTAACGGGACTAATGTCTAAATTTCATGTATCAGGGAATAATGTGTTGCTCCGAGCAGGATTCGAGCGCTGCTAACAACTGAGCTATCGGAACTAATCCCTCGTTCAACGAATCTTTCAATCAAAATGCCTTTGAGAGGTGTGTAGCCACATCTACCACGAAGACTCAGGCTTCTTTTACATCACCATCTCAAATTGTATTGAGATATGGGATAAATGGTTAGCGACGACAGAGCCTAAGCTGAAGCTCACTGGTTCAGTTAAAGTTGTTTTGAAGGCACCTAGATCACATTCATCATTGCGTGTGTCAAATCGTGATATATACATATGTAGGTACCGCACCAAAGTTGAGAGAAGTTGTATCGTTAACATACACAGGAGCGTTATCGCCCTATCTACATTGTCACTGTATATACGCAGCAACTCTGTTCCGAATGTATTGAGTTACTGGGAAATCCATTTAGAATTCCCCTGTTTTCGTATAATTAATCTGGCTTGTAACTCTTGTAAAGTAACTAGTGTTGCGACGTCAGTGATTAACCAATAAAATTTTATACTTTACAGACGAAATTCTGATAATATTTGCAGGTGTGTAAATAGATCACAGGGTTCTGTTTCATCCTACTGATGTTGTAAATATATGAAAGCTTCTTTGATCACGCAAACATGGCTAGACGGATTCGTATGAAATTTGCCAAAACGTTATTGAATAACTTAACAAACACAAATAATTTTTCCGGGCAATCATCCCCTAACAGGGGAACATTGGAGAAGGATGCTAACTTTTAAATTGGTATTTAAAAAAAACTTAAATAGCGTTCATGCTTGACATTCAATTTTTACTATATTATTCGTTTGATAATTATCAAAATTATCAAACGAATAATATAGTAAAAATAGCATTTTTACTGAAGAATCTAGCAACATTGATTATGGCTTAAATTGGATTGGTTTAGATGTTATGATACCGGAAACGATCTCAAATTAAAGCATTAGAACTTGAGAAAAGCCATCAGTAATATGCGGATATCAGAATAAAGTTATAAGGGATCCGATTTTCTTTTTCGGGGCATGGAATCCTATAAAATACTCGCTTTTACTCTTATTTTGGCATGGGAAACATTTCCATTCGCCTTTAGGCAATATGTGGCTTCAAGCTCGAGAGAGCAACTTGTCTCACATATCGTTTTGATATTGATATGAAACTTGATGCTCGCACTCGCTCTGACCTGAAGCTTGACAACGCAGCAATAACGGGCGACAAAGTCAGTAAGTCTCTCTCACACACAATTTAAGCGTTAACGTAACGTAAGATAAAGCGTATTAACCAAAATAACTTATTGTTTGAATCCGTGACAACGAACAAGTGAAAAACAGCAGTCGTTCGAGCGTTCCTGAACTAGCTTCCGGGCATATTATAAGTTACTACTCACGTGCATGTGTATCTACAAAATAATTGATGTTGTTGAAGTAGGTATGTAATAGGTGCCCACTCGAACCCTTCACGAGGCTAATAAAGTTAATTGGAACATATTGTGCTCGCGTTACTATAATGATATCGCTTTAGAGACGCGGAAGGGAAATGTGTACTTTAATGTCGTTGATTTCATTACATGCCAGGAAAATGTGATGTTGTGGAAGAAACAAAGCGGCTCAGTTATGTTACATGTCGATCAATTCACGATATAAAAGGCAATAATTGTACAAACAAGGCACTAAATCAATATTAGCGATTAGAGATGCTTACATGTTGGTTGAGTTTTTTTAAGTCAGAATTTTTACAAACTGTTTAGCTATTCATTAGACACGTTTGAAGGGAGCAGGAAAGCCTCTATTCAAAATTCTCTCAAATAAACACATGAATAAAATAACAATTATTTTCTGTCCCACAGGCGACAAAATAAATGTTTTGACACCGCTTAGCGGCTGCTTAGACACCGCTACGGCCGAATAAGTGCGGTTCTTAAAAATGCCCCTCGAATTCAGTGTAAAACAAAAGTATTACTAAAATTCGCCAGAGGGCGATGGTGTCAGGGCAACTTGTCGGGACTTACTTTCCTCAAAAGGGTTTGTATTTTCCCTTTCCAAATCTCAGTTCTCATTTTAAAAGGCTTTTCTTCATTCTTTTCCTTGTTCCTTTCTTCAATGTAGCTGTTTTGGAGCCATTTTTTACTTTCATTGTAATTATTTTGCCGAAACGAGCGATCCATGACCGAATAATGTTTATCCTATGAAAATAGCATTCATTATTCCCGTCGTACCTTTAATAAGAAGACATAAATTTGGCGGTCGGCTTAATAAACAGTCGGGTTAGATCGGCGAAAAGAAATGTCTTTTCTAAATAATGATTTATTGACATTGTTTTTTTTCCATATTTTCATGCATAAAACAGTGGTTGAATGGTTCGCAGCATGTACGAGTTTCTGAAGCTCACATTTGGGCTTAAACATGCGAAGGTAAAGGGTCAAATATAAATGCATTCAAGCAACAATATAATACGCTCAGACGTCCTTTGTTAACGATACGATCGTGATACAGGCTATCAATACAAATGAGGTTGACATTAACTATATCATTATAAGTTTAACGTTACTAGAATTCTCCATCATCGAACTCATTCCTCGTTGTATGAGAAAATGTGGACGGTAAATGATTTACGACAATTGTAACGATAAAGAAGGAAACAAGCATGACTTCCTTGGAAGATATTCGTTGAACTTGAATCCAGCCAGGATTGTTCGTATTCGAAGCGGGCTGGAACGGCCATTTTGCGAGGTGTCGACAAACAAATGCGATGCGATGCGATACACAAAGCCGCGTAATGCACAATAGCCGGCCCTCGAATGGCCACATGGGCCTCCATTCCCTACATCTATTTCACATCCAAATCGCATTCTAATATGTCGTGCTCGTCTTGACACTGAAACAGATTTAAATGTGATTGGGATCAGAAGTAACGGGCCGTAATAGTCCTCCCGACCATGAAAATGGCTACCTTTTGTTGAGCATAAACATACTTTACCAAAATAAATCCTCGGGGCAAGCGAGCAAGGGACCAACGTTGAGCTAAGTGAAAGCAATGAATGAATATTGTATCAGACATAACATATAAGAAAATCAAGAAAGCGGCCGATTTAAGAAAAATAGAGACAAATTTTGCTTTCTATACTCGACTATTCTTTGTTATGTTTAATGGTAAATTTATGTAATAATCTGTCAACAAATTTATAAATAATTGATTATAAACCCATAAAATCTTCTCATCTTAGTATAAAATCGATACTGCCACGAGCTCCCTCACACGTTATCCACCCTAGGTATTAGCTAAGTATCCACCTCAGCCAAGTATTGATATATTATGAACGGTGACCGCAAGGCGGGGCCAATGCGCACCAGGGTTCACCCACGCGATTCACAGCCTCTCGTCAGTCTGTCTACTGTCAGTAGCCAGGTTAGCTCGACCGTGATGTTCATAACAGTTGTGCTTGACCGTGGAGTATACTTACACTGGATTGTCGGATGCGGGTGTGAAGCGTTGTGAATACCAGCACAGCACGTGAGTAGAGCTCTCATAATAGCCGGTTTGCGCCGATTTAACCCTTCGCCGCCAGGGGCAAGTAAACTGTTTTTGCTGCACTTTGGTATCGCCTATACATTACAGCGTAGATATTACCCGGGATAATCGGTAATTAGATGAGGACCAAATTCTTGGCCAGTAGTTAGCCTGGTTAATCGGTAGTAGTTAAACAAGTCCGTTGTGTCACAAAAATTTACCATATAATTTTATGGCTAATTTTTGTGTCACAACGGAACTACTGGCCAAGAATTTGGTCCTTACCCAATTATCATCATCATCATAAAGTTAAGAGCCGGGCTCTTGTCGGTGGAGTAATCGCCATTCTGTTCTTCTCTCTGCCACTGTTTTGAGCTTACGACATTAAATTAACTTCCCCTGCCTCTCCTTCCTTATGTTTCCTTCAATTATAGTTTTTATTTAATTGTCATGTCGTATCAGGTGCCCCAACATAATATGTATAATTTGTTTTTCTAAATTTGAATGCACTACCTAATCAAATAAAAGCAAAAGGCAGGCTAAATGTTTCAACCTACCAGTTAACTTGCTTTTGCTCATTGGATTTTTTTTATTGTCAGTGTGGCAAAACTACACATATGTACATAGATGGAATATAGGCAACGGCCGTTAGTGCTCCCGATTTGTGCCGGTGTTGCCGCTCTTCGCCGTGGATAGAAGCGATCGGCTTATAGTCTTAAACAGAGTGCCTAGTTTTTATTCAACAATACTGCGAATTCAGACTAAGCTCTGTTCGTTTTGTAACCGGATCTAAAAAAGAAATGGTTTCTATCTGTCTAGAAAGGGAGAGAAACAGACGTTACTTTTCGGGATTCCACGATAAGTTTAAGAAATAATATTCTATTGCTATTCCGCTAATGAGCGTGCAGACTGCAGGTCTATTAGCGACAATGCGATGTACAGTCGACGACAACGATATGTATAATTCGCCTTATTACAACGGAATAAGGTGTAAAACTGCAAAAACTGTTCTCTACCTGCGTAGTTTTGCATGCAGTCAGTGTCCCCACCCTCCCTCAGTGCGAACCAACACGCAAACAAATACAGCAAATCACAACAAGTAATGAAAAAACGCGACACGTGCCGCCCCTCTCTGCGAGGCGTCTCCAGGAGATGCGAAACGCGACACGTGCCGCCCCTCTGCGAGGCGTCTCCAGGAGATGCGAAACGCGACACGTGCCGCCCCTCTGCGAGGCATCTCCAGGAGATGCGAAACGCGACACGTGCCGCCCCTCTCTGCGAGGCGTCTCCAGGAGATGCGAAACGCGACACGTGCCGCCCCTCTCTGCGAGGCGTCTCCAGGAGATGCGAAACGCGACACGTGCCGCCCCTCTCTGCGAGGCGTCTCCAGGAGATGCTGGCAGGAGACGTTGCTTGTGCCACCTGTGGTACCACACCTGTTTCATTTAAGTACACTGCGATACAAATTCAAAGTCAAAGTCAAAAATTTATTTGTACAAAAAGTAGGTAATGTTAATGTTAACAAAGGTGTTACGGGTATGTTGACAATTCAGAGGATCTCCACTTTTTGCCGATAAAAAGGCATACAAATTTTTAGTCAGGCGATTACATCACCTTACGTACCAACCTAATTACAAATTATTCAGTAAACATTATTACATTATTACAATTTCCTTACTCAAGCCATTAAATATAAATAAATACCAATCACAAAACACAGTCATTTAAATATTCTTGTATGTCATAATAACATTTATCTTTAAGTATTTTACCTATTCTATTTCTAAATTTGTTAGTTGGTAGCGTTGTCAGAGATTCCGGCAACTTATTGAACAGTTTGACTGACATGTAGAAAACGTTTTTATTTACCTCGCAGAGTTCTTTTCGACGTTTCTTCTCGTGGCAGAGGTTTTAATTTTTTCGTTTCATTTAAATGGTTACATACATATATATATATATATATATATATATATATATATATATATATATATATATATATATATTATATATATCTGGTCAGCCGTTTATTTGATAATAAGATAATAACATTAGTCGAGTAATCATAGTAATATTTCCACAGACATACTCGTAGCCAGTTGACGACCAGTTAGCCTGGGTCCTGGGTTCGAATCCCGGTAAGGGCAAATATTTGTGTGACGAGCATACATATTTGTTTCTGAGCCTTATTGAGCATGCTTTATAGTTTTATTTGTGTAAGATTGTCCCCTAATATTTATTTATTTATTGACTGTTCCTATGTTGTTCCTTCAATACAATACATGGGCCATTTTCCCGAATAAGTTCTGTAATTAATTAACAACACTTAAAAATTCCAATCCCATTTGCCGTCCCATTAATTAAAGCTAAGAAGAAGTCATTTGCATTCACAACAGCACATTTTCCTTTTCTGAGGATTAGTGAAATTTCCATACGCGACTCCTACAGGCAATAACAAACCTTAATCCTACGAGGTTATAGTTCATTTCAGGTTGTACCCGGACGGTAAAGGGCTCTCGAGTAGGGACAGCGTAATGAGGGTGGAGAATTGGAGAAGAACTAGTAATACGCTTGGAGAATTTGCAGAAAAACGCGTTTCTTGAGTATTGGGTGGGCCGACACGCGAGTCGTGTCGAGTTCTAACGAGGACCTCGAGTACCTTTTGGAGTGTTGAGCATTCATTTGAGTTTTTAATACTCTTGTATAATGGTTTTATTCTATTAACACTTTCACTGCCGTAGTGACTACGGCGGCGTAGTCGCTTTCTGTACAAACATGTGGGGAACACTAAGGTAACGGGTACGACTAGGGCAGTGAATGTGTTTTTTTTTTAGTATAATGGGATCTTCACCTAACGTTTTATATAATTAAATACGATCTATAATGCAGAAGTTGGCGGGGTGATCCATCTAGCTAGCTGGGGGCTATATTTCCGGGAAAATCGTTTTCTCTGCGGTGTCAAAGCCCGAGTCTCACAGGTTGTACAGCAGCAAAAGCAGCTACGCGGGCAAAGTGCTCGAAATGACCTGCACATGATCTCCTGTCAAAAGTATAAGGACTGTATCTATTATTTTGAGCGTGATATTTTTAGTAGCTAAGTCTTCTAGTAGTCTAGTTATAGCAGTAGTAGTGTTAGTCTTCTGTTGCTGACTGTGCGTTGCTATTGGGAACAACAATTTGAAATTCGCTCATTATTTCCAGAAGAACTGGTACCTTTTTTAATTTCAATATTTCGTATGTAACCCAGGCGAAACCGCGGGATAAAATATAGCTTATGACCACCCGGAGATTTATTCTAGATACTATTTATTTATTTATATATTGAATTGTATCGCATTATGGGATATAGAAACACGGTGAATACAACTAGAGGCCTGGGCTTAGGGGAGGCCTGCGTCTAGCAGTGGAGTCCTTCGGCTGATATGATGCGGACTATTCTAGATGAAAGTGAATGAGTTTTCGATAATTTCAGAGATGAACTCCATACACACGTAAAGCTTACAACAGTACAACCGCACAGACCTGTCGTGCTTTATATAATATAAGTACAGGCTAGCTGTCCTCGCGGCTCCGCCCGCGTTATACAAGGTCCGCCGGCGGACTAATAAAAAATAAATATTTGAGGACAATCTTACACAAATAAAACACCCTTTGTCTATTCTACAGGCAAATTCCGTGATTTGTTAAAGAAGTTTCTGGATTTCAGCAGTTACGGAGATTACCCTGTACAGTCACGAGCTTTAATTTGGGACCCATTTTCATTAAATGTTGTTAGAACATTCATAGTGCAATAAGGTCGAAATTTTAGTTTGATACTGACGGATGTCAAGTTAAGACATATAATGTCTTATCGAATCGACCCTTGAAATTATGAAGAGAAATTGCCTTTTATATATTTTTTTTATAAGCCTACTATGTTGCATCCTACTGCTGGGAAATAATTTATGTTATTAGTTTAATTTAAAAAAAAAGCTAAAGAGGTACAATTTTAAGCATCAGATTATGTTCGTAGCTATTATACAACAATTGCTTTTTATAGAAAGCTACCAGTGGCATTCCAAGTCTGCCTCGATCTGGCTCCGTAAAGTAGGGCAGTCGAGGAGAAGGAAGCGTTGTTTTAAATCCTGAACGACGAACGTGGCTTTGCTCTTTTAACTTCAACTTTATGTTTACTATGATACCTACTATCTCCGTAATACCTGGTTCATCACGAAAGGCCATTATTATATGCAAAATTACAAAGCATTTATCTGGCAGATATTTTTCCTCTGTATTGTATTTGTATAGAAGTAACTATAGTCGAAACACATTCACGATACATCATAGAAAGTAGTAGGCCGCCGTCGCGTCGGATACAACAAGAACCGCCGGAACAGTTTCAGTACTTAGAGATACTTTGAGCGCTGATAGTACTCTTCTAGGAGTAGACTTAAGTATAAAACATTTAAAAGTTAAGTTTAAAAGTTAAAGTTTTAAAAAATATGATGAATTTTTCAGCTTACCTACCACTGGCCATATGATATTCAAATAATATACCTATTAAGATAGAACAATGCATTTAACAACAGACAATAACCATATATCATTATGAATAGGCATAATGACTTAATGAACTTACCTATGTACCTAAACCTAATCATGTATAAAGTAAAGTAAAGTAAAGTTTATTTGTAAAACATAGGTAACAAAGATGGTACATGGATGGATGGTACGTGGATGGTATAATTAGAGCTTATTGCAAAATGACTTATTTATTTATTCAATTACTTAAATCTATCAACAACAATCAAATATCAATCTATTAACAATTGTTATCAATAAAATTTCATTTCATTTCATTTCGTTAATGTTAGTTCGGTACGTAAAAAACTCGGTTACTTAAATTATCAAAAGTCAGTCTTTCATGTAAATATTGTACGTTAGGTTAATAAACCCTAATTATTGAAAGAAAAGTCAGTGGTATTAACCTCTTTGATTAAATTTTGGAACCTTTTGAGTTCGATAAATGAATGAAAAAAACATCAATAGCGTGCTTTTTATTCGATGATCGACTATGTTCAATTGACAGAAAGTGTTAAGTATATGGTCAGTTTAACACACATGAATACACACATGATGTAGGGACAGAATATTAAGAAAATTAAAACAATAAAATCTTGTTAACAGTATTTTCAAGCCATATTTAAAGTTAATTGTTTTGATGTAAAATGTAACGTTTCGAAAAGTCTTGGTACCTAAATTACTTAGACCTTGTATAAAAATTTATCTATAGTAGCTTGATAAACCTATATTTAGCTAATTTGACTATTTCATAACCACTTTATGAATAGATCTTAACATCTAAATGTAATACTTTTTATCAGATTACAAAGTTAAGTAGGTATGGACAAATAATCTAGCTTCCCTCCGTTCGTTCTGAATAAATTGAAACAATTTCACACTCCCGGAGCAAACTTGCTCCCATTAAACACCTCCCGGTCAAAAACAAACCCTGCTCCCGGGTCACTAAATTCAATTTTGTTTATCTCCTGCAACGGTCTAGTTTCTCCGATTGTTTGAAAGCTGATAGGCATTTTAAAATGGTGTAATAAGGTTCTGTTCAGGTTGGAGGGCTCGTGGAGTTGCGTTTTTGTAGAAGATTTGATGCATTCTCGAGGCGCTGTGTGCTTGCGATCCGGAATATTCTTTATGTGGAAGTAACCAAGTTGAGTTTTGGTTGGAAGAATTATCGGAGTTTAGCCGTTCTAGCAGTGTGGATGTAGACTCTAGGTGCTGTATGCGACACTTGATTGAATTAGTAATTAAAACGAGAGTGATTATAACAAAATAAAAAAAGTGTCCAAAGCAGAAGTCATTAAAGCGGTCGAAATACTCTTCTTTGTTTAAAGAGTTCTTTTTTAAGTATCTTGCATAGAATTGATTGTTAAGAAGAACTTGGCGAGTGTCTTGCATATTTACTTAAGGCTGGGTTGCACCAAACCGTCTGTAAACGTAAGCGGTGTTCGTTAAAATCGGAATATATGGAAAGTTTGACAAGTGTATGTAATCGTACACACAATTTCTCGTTCGTCTCAAACTACCGCTGTAATTAGGAATCCGGGATTCGATTTCCGCCATCTTGTAATCGAGCTCCTTTGTGTGGTTCTCCTTTAGGTAAAAAGTTCGCATAACCTTGGATGGTTAATTTTAAACTTACGTTTAATATTTTAATTTTGGGCATTTTCGCGAGAAGAGATGCATCGTTAGTGACGTCACCGAGTATAAGTTAAAAATGTTCCATTTTGTAACCAAAATTAACCATACAATTTGTATGACAAATAAAAGTTACAAAATGGAACACTTTTAACTTATACTCGGTGACGTTACTAACGATGCATCTCTTCTCGTGAAAATGCCATTTTATTTTATTTTAAGCTACGGTAGCCCAGTGGTTCAGGCATGCGGCTGTCAAACGGCGGTCGTGGGTTCGAATCGCGGGTCGTACCAATGAGTCTTTCGGAACTTATGTACGGAATATGATTTTATATTTACCGTTAGCTTTTCGGTGAAGGAAAACATCGTGAGGAAACCTGCATACATCTGCGAAGGAATTCAAAGATGTATGTGAAGTTCCCAATCCACACTGGGCCAGCGTGGGGATTACTGCCCGTTCCCTCTCATACATGAGAGGAGGCCTGTGCCCAGCAGTGGGACGTATATATGCTGATGATGTGATGATGATGATTTTAATGTATTAAACTCGCTTGATACCACACGGGCCGAGCTCATGTCTGAATGCGCTTGGAATACGTTGAAATCAAATGTTAATATCAATAAAATTAAAATTAAATTATTCATAAACACAAAAGTCATATATAAATACTAATTAATGTTCGGTAGGCCCCGAACTATGTTGAGCCTGTACCTCGGGACATAGCAGTACGCTTTACAGATGACAGTCTTGTACAGTCAACATCAATAGTATCTGCGCAATCGAAGACGTCAGAAGCTCTTATCCCCTATTAATAAAGACATTTGACGTCTTCGTTTGCGCAGTTACTTTTGATGCCGACTGTACACATGTAAATGACTGTTATTCCGCCGATTCTCAAATACAGGTCATATCTAAAATTGTGTGTGCGTGCGCGTGTGTGCGTGTACATGTGCGTGCGTCTATGTTTTTGTGCATGGGCATGGGCATGTTCAATTTATGATACTTATAAAATGCGAAACGTCTTGTCTGATTGACCCCCGTGGTCTGACGCTATTACAGGCATCTGTAATCGAATTACAGGCGAATCTTTATTAAAATGTAAATTTGTCAGCCCAGCGGTGGGATGGTTCTGGCTCAATATGATTACTTTTTATGAGACTTTTATAATGGTAATTGAGGCAGTTAACGTATTGATTTAATCAATCAATATTTTGCATGATTGTTTCATCACTCAGATTTTTGATCTTTGACAGCAACTTATTATATGCTTACTATTTATACCGCCGCTTTCTATACCAATACTATTTAATTTCGAAATATTCAATTTCATGTAAAATAGGTACTTCTTTTCGATCGTATTTGCTTGTTCATGAATAACTAAACTATCAACTTCTGTACTGCATTGGTCCTTTTCAAATATTTGAAACTGAATTTAAATCCACCTTCTCTACACACACGGCTGCTAACAGTAAGCCTCATTCAACCAGCTCTATCCTTCAGGATTAAACAATTTAATATGACCTTTATTCAAAATTATACGTTCATGAAAGACAGTGTTGAATAATATTACATTCAGACAATCCCTCAGCTACGGAGGTGAAAGTAGCACGAATTAGCTGTCAAACTGAAATAACTCCTAACTAGTTGACATAAGGTTATTTTGTCTTGCTTAGAGGATCCGACGTAAAGGGGCTACGGCGTAGAGCGTCGTAGACGTCTACGCTTCAGTGACGCGAAGGGATTCTAATAATATGATTTAATTTATGGATATCTGCTTCGTCATAAATCATAAATTTCGCAGTAAGGCTTGTTTTGCTGGTCCCACGGTATGTGCAATGGACAAAAACACAAACAACATCCAAGACATAAAAAACAAATTCTCGTCCTCATCACACAAATAATTGGATTTATTTGGATTGAATCGAAGACTAGCTAGAGGCTAAGGCGGTTGTCAAAAAGTGTGTCAGGGGGATAATTTTTATTCATCTCTTACTATCCCAAGCCTACATGAGTTTCGTGTGCTAACTTTCACGCCGAGTAACGTGCCAGTAACGTAGGTACGTCTAGAATCGATAACCCGATATTGGAATGGTATTGGTATGAAATTGAAATGAAACTGCTAGTTGTATGGTGGGTCTGCACGGGGCAGGCGCGGCCGGGCGCGCCGCCTAGCCATTAGTGGTGTTTGCGGACTCGCCCGCACTTAGCGGACTCGTCGGCTGACCCGCAAGTTGACCAGGCCAGTTCTCGATGGAAAAAATATAAAGCACCACATCTTAAAATCGTCCAATCAATTTATAACGGTATTCCTCCTCACGCGTAACAATAAGTCTGCATGACAGATTAAATTAATTTGAATTCGATTATAAATCAGAATCGGGTTCCTAATATAAAAACATCATATTTCTCGATCACCAACTACGTATTACAGATAATGCAGACGGCGCCGCGGGATTAAATATAGTCTTTATCTATCCTGAAGAACGACTCTGTAAACGGTTTTTTTTTTAAATAGGACTAGTAGTTCCGAATATTACGACCTACATACACTCTTGCAACTTGACGGACTTCTCCTCTTTATAATATTAACTATAGATATCTTTTTTGTTGAATAAGCGGAATTCTTTTGCTGTGTGAGCGGAGCGTGGCCGAAAACTAGATCTTTGCCCTCCATAGGACGGTCAAAATCTTATTCATTACACCACATTTCCTATTGCCGATTCCATACGACTTGCTGATCGGTTCGACCCCTGTTTGGGCTCAACCCCGGTTATGGCGACCGACGGCCGCCCGTAAAGATCACGGCCTCGGTCACATCGGCCCGCGGGCCTGGACACACATGACGAGAATGTCATGATCAATAATCTTATATGTGTCGTGTGGTCCTATTTTAATTATAGACTGTAACTTGATAGTCCAGCCACTAGGTTTCATCACTGTTAAGTCTCCAATGTTTCCAAACTTACGACCGATAAATTTCAAGATTCAGTCTGCTAATTCTGCCCGTGCTGTGAAGTCTCCGTAGGGGAACTTACATAACTACACTAATAATTACAGTGCTTGTGGATGCAAGCTGTTGGTCGTCCCGAGTTGTAGACTTGTAAAGCCTGCTACGATACTTATAAAATCATGTATATTGTAAAATAACATACGTGTAAATGTAACACTGAAATGTTAAATATCGCATTTTATTAACAAAAATTTGAATCTAAATGACTCGAAAATGCTTTGATCGATTTAAAATATCCTTTTTTGTTAGAAGGGTATCCTTCCCACGTGGTCCCACGGTCGTCAGGCCAGCGTCTGATGACGGGGTCCTGGAGAAAGAGAGGGAACTCTTCAAATGTTATACGCACACTTCAGAGGATGCCTTGATTCGAGTCGACCACGCCCTCTAGACAGAGACACGCTGATGCCTTCCGCGCACGAGATAAAGAGATGCAACACTCTTCGGGATTGGCTTTTTTGGACAAATTTCGATAAATACCTAAGTTGGTGAAGTTCTATTTATATTTCAGTAAGTCAGATTTTAGATATGATAAAATACTATGGTATTAATCTGATGGTGTCGTAAAATAATGTACCTATTGTTTGAGTAGGCTGAGTACAAAAAAGGAAAATGAAGACCCAACTTTGGATTTTTCTTCTATCAAGGAAATTTTTAGCAATCCTGTATTGATTAAATCAGATAAACATTCATATAGTCAAGAATCATATATCTGAAAATCAGACCTTATTGTTTCTTAATCTAGCCAGAATGGCGTTTCAAAGCACGCGATAATTTGCAATGCACTTTAAGGCGGTTGGAGTACTGATTTGAGGTCAGTCAAAACATTTTTAACGTAAATTATTAAAATTAAGTTGCAATTGCAATTAGGTCGCATAGCATTAAGCCTGCCTTTTTTACCATAAGTTATTCTTTTATGCTATAAAGATTGAATGAAAAACATCCCCCATTAGCCTTCATCATTCATTAGAACTTTCAATCCACTGAGAAAACTATTGCGGCTTGCCTGATCGGCATATTTCATCCCTCAAGAAACCCAACTATCTTGTCCGACCACGTTCTGTGGGCGGATTTATGAAGATCGAATGATCGGGCATTCGGACACATGCGGGCCCACACGGGGCCTAACAACTATTTTTGTTGGCATGGATACGTTTCCTGGAAGGCTCTTTATAACTACGATTATTTTATTCCTTTAAACATGTGGCTTTGCTATAAGATAAGCAGCTGTATTTTTTTTTGTGAAAATAGATCGCTTGTTTTCTGGCTTTCCAAGAATGAATAACGCTGAACGGTTCCTTGACTCTGTTAAATCTTTCACGGCCAGGAATTCGCCTAGCGGGTACCTACGCCGTATGTACTTTCCGCTACGCACGGGGAAATCCACTGGACCGGCTACGAGCATATAGCGCATGTAGCTATTCTTGGTGTGCGACATTGTTGCGTGGCCACCGTCCCGCCGCCGCTTATGTCTCTTCAGACTTGAAGTGACGCCCGGGGACACTTTAAAACTGTACGCGAACTTTCTTAACGCTATTACATATATTTTTAAAGCCATTACCGCACTTTAGAGGCCGTGCGCCCCTTTACAATGTCTGGTCAGACACAAGAGGTTTCATGTCGGATATTATGTATACTAACATTGTAAACCCGTGTGGTGTCGGGTTAGAATTTCACCACCCCCTTTCTTCCCGTGGGTGTCGTAAAAGTCGACTAAGGGACCAGGGTTGAAGTGTGTTGTGGGCGATGGGCTAGCAACCTGTCACTGCAATATCACATTTAGTCGACCTTTTATACCCACATTTATGCTAGAAGTGGCGCTGGGACATACGTTTCATGTGCTCTGCCTACCCCTTTTGGGAATAAAGGCGTGAATGTATGTATGTATGTAATGTAACATTATAAAGAGGTGAAGTTTATGAGTGTGTAGCTTTGTAAGTTAGTATGGAGGGGGTATAGCCGATAGGGCCATACAACCCTCCGTATCGCTAAACTTAAGTGGCAGTGCGCGGGGCACATAGCTTGTAGAACCGATGGCTGTCGGGGCGGAAAGGTTCTCGAGTGGCGATCACGTACCGGAAGGCGCAGCGTGGGTAGGCCCCCCACAAGGTGGACTGATAACCTGGTAAAGGTCGCTGTTCGCGTTCGCTGGATGCGAGTGGCGCAAGACCGGTCATTGTGGCACTCTTTGGGGGAGGCCTATGTCTAGCAGTGGACGTCTTTCGGCTGATATGATGATCATGATGATGGAGGGGGTAATCTCCCGAACTAGTATTTTGTCGCGCGGCGCCACTCGCTTGAGTTCGTGCTTTTTGGGCATTTTATAAACTATGGGTGTTTTATAAACTGAAGCGAAACACAGGAAACGTAACGGCAATGCGCTAATTCACCTATTTAATTAATACACTTTTTCTCAGAAATCTTATCACTAAGGATATACCAATAATATAGAAAAAATAAATATTGTTCTAAAAATTTTTTATTGATAAAACTTCACTTAATTAAGAGTACAAATTACAACCGTAAAAACTATTGTTAAATTCTAAGACCGCTGCAGAGATTCAATGTTAACGAGGAAATAATTCTGTCTTGCCAGTTTTAATCAGGAACACCGGTAAGAAATATCGAGGAACAAACTTTGAGGGGATCAAATCGGGGCGCGCGAGGCGGCGGATAATAAGAAAACGTCTTAGTTCCAACAATATAGGTACTGCGAGCGAAATGGGATACCGTGTCGATTATAAATGATAGAATATATTTAGGCTGTCATCATATCGTTTGCGGCTTTTATTTATTTATATAATTTAATCGTATGGCATACATTATTTCGGCCTTTTTAATGTTGTCATTCTTAGTACCACCCAGGGGACACGTGCAGGATTGTGGTAGCCGCTAGGCTGTGAGCGCTTCATTATTACTAGCAGCGGACTTTATTACTCGTCATGGTATAAATAAGACAATTTTCAATAAAGGAAAATTAAGTAAATCAAAGTCTTATTAAGGTATGCCGATATGCAGAGATGAACACTAACTCTCTTCAGATGACTGCTTAACATTCTTCAGAAACTTGGCATACAATTGCGAATATCATTTCTGTCTTGCGGAAGATCCTCACAATTTTTTTGCGAAAGATACAATACAACCATTTGCACTTCCAAGAAACCAGAGATGTTCATCATATCAGCCGAAAGACGTCCGCTGCTGGACATAGGCCTCCCCCCAAAGAGTGTCAAAGTGACCGATCCCGCGCCACCCGCATCCAGCGGACTCCCGCAACCTTTACCAGGTCATTAGTCCACCTTGTTGGGGGCCTACCCACGCTGCGCCTTCCGGAGATGATGAGAGAGAGATGTTATACTTCGTTAAACGTTCTCAAGTTCAAAGCGTTCTAACTCATGATTATTTTCACCGTAAAGCTAATTAAATCAGTTGCAGGAGCTTGCACTCAAGGGACGAATGGCGGAAACGAGGGGAAGCCTGTGCCCCGCCTTGGGACAGGATGCCCCTGCAGTCTAAGAAAAAAAAAGTATTCGCATCCGACTGTCTGTAATATTACTTATTTCCTCGAGTCCGCAGCTCTTAACTAGCCGCTAGAATTAATGAGGACCGTAATTATCCCTCACCCAATTCATTCCTCCGCTCTATTTACCTTTTTAAAAACAATCCCCTATTGTCACCTCGCTACAAATCAAGACGCATTATCGCGGCAAGGAAGCGTGATCGTTAACCCATTTCTAGTAGGCTATCCATTCACTACACTCTCTACTAGAGTATACACTCGTTCCAAATGTAACTTGACCCTTATGTTCTTGATAACCATGCGTCAGTGTAGGTCTGGTCTATGCTGGAGTCTTTTTGCGCTCGGTGAGCGTTGCGAAGTTGAGTCCTGGCCGGGCTGGTGAGGGGTGGAGTGGCGGGGGGCGGGCGCCGCCCTCAGTCGCCGCCCGCCCAGAGAGCCGGCCGCACGCCGCCCGCCGCCCGCTGTCAACAACGAGGCCTATAACCACATATCAGAGCTTTTCTAAGTGTTATTTTAGTGTTATTATAATAAGGTGCATATTGCAACGAGTGAGTGCGCGTCCGAGTGTTGTTCTGTCATCGGCTCTTGGTGTTTTGGGCGCGAGTCATCAGTAATGGTGGTTTGCATGGCGTGTGTAGACCGCGAGACGCCGGTTAGCACCGCGTTATGCCTATTGGCCACTAACATCAATATTTACAACCACAATCCTCCTTTTACTGTCGCTACCGGCGAGAATATGCCATAGCTCTGCTGTTTTTTCATTAAAGCCAAACTCCATTTCCATACGTGTGACAGTTATGTAGTTTTATACTGTAGCTTGGTCGACTTATTTGAAACCATCCCTTTGCGTAATGCTTAAATGTACATACAATTTGTAACATTTTATACTTATGTACTCCATCGATATGTACCTCAGAGCCCTACGTCGTATCACCTGCTTCCGCTAGATTAAGTGACATCCCACCTGGCATCTCAGTTTAACCTAGCTGACAGGATAGTCGGTGAAACGTAGGAGTATTACTGATAGTCGCGGCGATACTACGTCGGAAACTATTCCATAAATATTAGTTCTACAAACGATAGTTATTCCGCTTTTGAAATGATGACAGATGAAAGACCGGAACATCTATCATCAACGTCACTATCGAGTCATTAATGTTTATTGGTTTTCTTTGAATTTGATTATGTTGACAGATTCAAAATTATTCATTATTCTCAGTATAGTTTTAAAACGATACGGAGGGGTCACAACCCTTTGGATAGGATTTTTCACCTAATCTATTATTTCAAGGTGATTGTACGAATAGGTTGCTTACTTAGCAAACACTGACCAAAGCATTCTTATATTGATGGTTTGACCATTAAAATAGCTGAACTTTTTTGATCTAAATGCCTTGGCATAAAGCTTGATTCGGCGCAAGCCTAATAGCGGACTCGGATTCCTGAGCGGCTCGAAGGTAACCGCTATTTGTATGTATATAAGCACTTTATTGTACGCAATAACAGGTTAAAGAATACACTAGTCACACAATAGATCAAAGCACAAAGGCGAACTTGCCGTTAAGCGGCGATTTGTCGCTCTGAAAGGGTCTTAGGTTTCATTTATTCCCCCCAATTAGGCAGGTAATCTGGAGCAGCCCGACTGGGGGAGTACCTCCGCCTTACAGAAGACCACAGCCATAATAGCACTGCTGCCTATTCCGTAGGTGTTGTAGTGTTGTGTTCCTGATGGTGAGTAAGGTTCCCAGAGCTCCATCCTTAAAGGCCGGCAACGCACTCACAACACCTCTGGTGTTGCAGGTGTCCATGTCCTTACCATCAGGTGATCCGTCAGTTCGTTTGCCTCCTATAACATAAAAAAAAGGTACGACATAAGCAATAATAAAAAATCTTACAAAAAATACCCTTTTATTAAACTTCCGTTTCATAATGTTAGACTTTAGTTTCTGTTTAATTTACATTTATTCTTGACTAGATAGTCTTGATCCGTCTAGAAGTCCAACATATTTAAAATAAATAATAACTCTTTATTACGATATAACTTCATTCCAAAGCCATTACAGGAGTTTCCGCCAAAATTTCTTGGCCTTTATTAAAACTCCGGCAATCTTTGAGTTTTGAAGCAATAAAGCGACATTTGGATGCAAATCGAATAAAATATTTATCTTCGTTGATGAAGAACAACGCTATGCATTATTCCGCTGCTTTGCCTGGCTAGGAAGTCCAGTTGCAAATTATTATCGATGTCGATAAAAATGGTTTCTTTATTCTAGTTCTAAAGTTTTATAATCTTTATCTTGAGACTAAAATCGTGGAATTGAAAAATTCGAAAGTCCGTATTGTACTTATTTTACGCCTTAGTCATGAGAACCTCATTATCATCAACTTGAAACTGCACAAAAAAAGTATTATAAATAGATATACCCAAAAAAAGAAAATGATGTAATCATGCAATTAACCCCACCAAACAGGCCTTGCTAACCTTACTGGCTAAAATCAGCCTCCTAATATTATAAATGCGGAAGTTTGGATGTTTAGATGATTGTTACTCAATCATGTTTAAACGGCTCAACCGATTTGGCTGAATTTTCGCACGAAAATAAATTGCCAGGTTAATATAGGGTAGTTTTAGTCCCCGGTCTGTCAAATATATCTTTTAAATAAATAAACGAATGAATAATTTAGGGGCACACGGATAGGAAATACACAAAACAATTATTGTAGGTACGTACGCACTCCGGTTTACCAAGTTCCAAGAAAACTTATATGAAGAAAATTATCGCGATATCGACAGTAGTGCCGCCCCGCGTTTGGAAGCGGTCCAGACGAACCCGGCTCGATAAATATGTATGCGGCCTTGGCATGGCCGGGGACATGTATGGAATGCGATCCGGCAACTTTTTAATATATCGTAGTTACTTTAATATGCTTTATTGAGATCGGAGGTCGTGGCTTGAATGCAAATGTTTTAAGAATGTCGCGAGAGTATCGCGAATCGAATATCGCATGCGTCTTTCGATCTTCACTGCCAACTTTTTCATAGCGCCATAAGTAATTCGGGCGCCTGTACCTAACTGCTGTCGTGTGCCTATGTTCGCTTGTCACGACGGCTGCTGTGTGATTGCGACACTAATCAAACATGCGTAGCTACAAGCGCACGCACAGTCGCACATATATTGCCGCGTGCAAACATGAGTTGAACTATTTAAAAATGTACGTGGCCATCATCACGTTCTCAGTACCGCCGCAAAATGGCCCCACAAAATGGGTGCCATTGCCATTATGCGGGGTTGGCGACGGGGTGTCACATCGATGCCAGGCAGCCGTTTAGTTCGAACATGCGCATGCGCATACCGGGTTTAGGCACGTGTTTTGGTAGAAATTTGTAAGGAGCTCGCATTCTATGGTTGTTTTCGTTCGCTATATACTTACCATGCGTTTTTCGCTGTGTAACGAAAATGGTAAAATTGCCTGCTTATGGATTACAATAGAATGCCCTGGATAACATATTCGGCCATTGATATGGAATCACATTATTTGTTTTGCGGCGTAACAGCCCATTCACACAGGGTCTCCGTTTTACTGTTCCGTTTTATCGTATACGTTTTTTTTTTTATTGATGGCGTATAGAGTTGTATGAGCGACCTCACATATGACACAGTATTCAGTATACAGTAATTGTATGAAATTGTATCCGTTAAAACGGGTACCGTAAATACGGAGACTCTGTGTGAACGGGCTGTTACTTAGTTTCAGAAGTAATGTGATATGCCATCTACGCCACAACGGCGTATATATAGCCGAGCCGCACGCCAACGACCTACCCCACCGAGATTTCAGTTAATTAAATGTATTCGTCACGGATATCGACCATGATCGTGGAATTATTCAGTAAGTACTGGAAAGCGCATTATTATCGAAGCATAGAGCCAAAAGAGATGCTTAGTTAGAAATTTATCACCATCCTTTTCTGGCAAACGTGACTTAGGAATCCAGTAGTATAAGAATAATATCAAATGTAATTTCAGCAGCTAATATATTTATGTGAGTCTTATGAGTCGAGCACATCTTGCTGAATGTCTTCTATCTACTATAAGCATTTATTTGTATCCTAGCTGTGAGCATAACTATAATACTAAGTAACTATTTTGGCTCAGTGATCCAAAAAGGATCATTTCATTTATTTTATTGTAAATCTTGGCTTCCGAAACCAGAGCACGCCACTTTTCCCGATCCTGCGCCACTTCCTGCCAATTGCTTTCTTACTAGCTTGAAGATGACGCAGATCCGCCTGCACGCGATCCCCCCAGGGATACCCGGGCCACCCTATCGGTCTGCCCCAGTGCGCTATCTTGACTGCCCGATCCTCTCCCAGTCGCAGTAGATGACCGAACCAGCGAAGTCTGTGGGATTTCGTTTCGCCGATGATGTTCGGCTCGGCCACCAACTCCTCGATCTCGAAATCGTTCCGGCTCCTCTATGTTCCATGTCTCTCTTGACAGGTCCCAAGATCTTCCGGAAAAGTTTGCTCTCCGTTACATGTAGCTGATTTTCCTCTTTTTGCGTTAGTGTCCAGGCCTCACAGCTGTGCATAAGGATGGGTCTTATACACCCGCAGCTTTGTGTTTCCGCTCAGAAGCCTGGACACCAAGACATTGTGGAGGGATGCACTGCATCGCAGGGTGTTTTGGCTGCGTATACCTATTAATCTCTTCCCTAGTGTTACTGTCGGTAATGGTGCATCCTAGGTACAGAAACTTGTCAACCCCCTGATAAACGGTACCTCCAACATGAAGACTATCGCGCCGGGCACGTGTGTTTTTATATAGTTTCATGTGGAGGTATTCGATTTTCGATTGGTTGATCCTGAGACCTATCCTAGTGGCTTCATGGTCGAAGACACTGGCCGCCTCTATGACCTCTTCGCGGCTTTCCCCCAATAAAGCAAGGTCATCTGCGTACCCTATCACTTTTTGCCTGCCGCCCAACTCTATACCTGTGTTCAGCGCTAGAACTTTTACTATAATACACTGAGTTTATTTCTCGTTTTCACGGTAATGATGATATCGTTATATCCCTCATCAAGGACTTTCGAAAGTACCTTGTGTCCCCAAACCCAGTTGATTCCAATTTTTAACTGCTGTGACTTGATTAAGTTCATCACTTTAACATTGTATTCTCATGATTGTCGCACGCTCGTTAGGATATAGTAGCTTCCGCCCGCGACTTTGTCTGCGTGGATCCGGGATAAAAGTAAAAAGTTGTGAGATATTTCTTAGTACCAAGTCTCAGGCATTCTTATTAATCTTTGTTTGATAGCTAAATAAAATTTTATGACTTGGCAATCACACGATACTATAAACTATCTTCGTGCAAAATTTCATCCAAATCGGTTGAGCCTAGTGAGCTCGCAATATGCGAATATGATGCAAAGCCCTGAACGTACATTGGCGTCCACCGCGCTTTCCAGATTAATTAACTAATTCCACGGTTGCTCCCGTTCCCGTCGCGATATGCTGGTGATTGATGATAAATGGAAGTTGGGTTCTGGATTGGTTTGCCTCCTCATTAAATAGTATTGTTTGGCAGTCGCGGTTTGTTAGCGATATTCCTAACGAGCCATGACTGAAAATGGTGCTCTGTGAACAGGTATTGCGATACAATTAATATGAACGCGCTAAATTGCATCGATTTAATGAAAATTTACGAGTTTAGAGTACGATTGATTTTATCGTTTAGCTAAAGAACGTTTAAAATTGATCGAAAGGAAATATTTCCCACTTCTTCTTACAGAAGTTTTAAGGAGGCTGTAATCTCTTTCAAAGGCAAGCGGATATATTTTGCTTGGCATACAGTTATTTACTTTAAAGTCAAGGATATCGTGGAGTACTACAAACAGTAAAATAAGGACAATGTCCCGTAAAGATTGGTTGACATTTTAGGTAGGGTGTCGCGACTTCTTATAATGAGTATTTGAGTTATCCATCATGATAAGGTACTATCTTATCATAATGGATAACAGTCGACTAAAAGAAGATCGATATGGCCAAATTTAGTTACAAAAATATGTAAACACGACTTTATTACTTCAATATTAAGGTCGTGTATACTTATTTAGGCGCGCCTTCTTTCACCTTACTTATATTCTCGAAGAGGCCGCGTCACGTAATGGTTGTTTCCTGTTATTTGCATTTTACTTACGCTTCAATGTCAAGTCGGTACCCGGGTGTAAGTGGCCCGCAAGGCAGACACACGTCCCGTCGGGCTTGTCACGCCTCTTAACGCTGACGCGTAATCCCGGTGCTGTCACGCCGCGTCTGCCGTGACGGCTCGGAGAGACTAAAGGTGCTGATAGACTTGTTACAGAACAGCGAGTATTCGCCGTTTTCTAAATTTGTCAAACTGAAGAACGAATAGACCCGGTAATTATTCTAGCGATCGCTAAATGCTGTGCGGGGAGAAACGGCCGAGGACCAATAACATAACTACAACTTAGAAAAGTTGAAAAACCCCCGACATTTTCATTTCAAAGTCCAATATCTCAAAAACGGCTGAACAGATTTTTGTGAAACATAGCTAAGAACACTCGGAATAAAATTATCCATGATACAGATAAAACCGCATTCAAATCGGTCCGTCCGTTAGGGAGCTACGCTACCACAGACAGATACACAGACAGACATGTTAAACTCATAACACCCCTCTTTTTGCATCGAGGGTTAAAAATTGGTCGGTTCGTCAAAAAGCTCGAAGCAAACTTTCTTTCGTTTCCCTGAATAAATAAATAAATAAATATAAGGGGACAATCTTACACAAATCGACCTAGTCCCATAGTAAGCTCAGTAAGGCTTGTGTTATGGGTACTAGACGACGATATATATAATAGATATAAATACTTAAATACATAGAAAATATCCATGACTCAGAAACAAATATTCGTGCTCATCACACAAATTTTTGCCCTTACCGGGATTTGAACCCAGGACCTCTTGCTTCGTAGGCAGGGTCACTACCAACTAGGCTAAAGCGGTCGTCGAGAATGCTCGAGAATGCTCGCTAAAAAGCTGCTGTTTATTTTGTGAGCTTCTACCTATGTGAAATTTGCTAGGGTGTAGACTTAACATTTATTTAAGAAAAAAGGCAAAGAAGTTTGCTTAGTGACGAAAATCCCATTCAGATATTTCAGAGAATTACGAAGCCGTTTTAATATTGCCTGTTAGAGGGAAAAAACGCTCTCAGATAATCACGTCACGTCATAGTAAATGACAATCGTTTCAAAAAAAGGGACAGAACCTCTCTTAAAACTTTGGAGACATAACTTTCTCATTATTTAACCTCTCGCTTTGCTTTTTTCTCCATTTAACTACATTTTTAATCCTTTTTCGATACAACACTACTGATAATTTTATTTAGTGTCTACACCCCTATTCCAAATGAATGCTAAAGTGTATCAGCACCTTTACCTTCCTTATTATTGTACAGTCGAGTTCATAAACATATGTACGGTACTAAAGATTCAAAAATATCTGAGTAACCCTAAAGCTTAATGATAAAGAAGAATAAAAGTGTTCATCATATTTTTAATCACTTTGGCCGTGCTCATAATTTCGAATTCGACTGAACTAGCTGCCCGCCCCGCCTCGCCCGCGTATTACAAAGAACTTAAGCAAACACGCACAATTAAAAATCGCCTGCCGCAAGTTCATTCGATAGTATTTGGAAAGATGGATGACACGTTCTGGACAGTTCCCTCTAGATACAAGCTTATACAGCAACGAACGTTACTCACTCAACTCTTTATTACAAGAATACTCATACCAAGATTAATATTTCTGTTCGTGCCTCTATCTGCGTTCATAAAAGTCGCTATGATCATACGATACGACATATGTACCTTGAAGTTCCGTGCATTGACAGAGTTGTTTTGTAAACTTGAATAGAAGCTAACCTTTTTTCATCACATCTTATTCAGCGGCATGGCATCACTTGATCTGTAGGAAAATTCAAGTTAGTTTGGCCCACTCGAGCTTCAAATCTGCCTAGTATTTTTGGAAATGAATAGTTCGTTCAATTCCCACAAATAATGGTTTGTTAATGTAATTTACTAGTTATAACCCGCTTCTGAAGTGATGTGGGGCGTTGCCGGGGTGGAATATGGCTTTTTAATTGCCGAAACTCAGCTTGCATCGATACTTAACTGAGGTGTAAGCGTGGCGGCGATAATGGATTCCTATAATTGGTTTTTATTTCAGAGAGGTAATTGGATATAGTGCCGACTTTTATCACGCGACGAACGGATTCTTTTATTTATTTAGATAGGAAGATACTTTACAGCTTAAACACTAAACAGTAGCTTAAAACAGTAGTGATAGTGAACTAGTAACAGATCCTTACCGATAGCGTAATTAATTATGTAAAAAAATAAGTGAGCAAAAGCCCAACAAGAACACAGCGCTTTTGCGTCTTGTTACTGCTACATAATTAAGTTCTTATTTCTTGATCTACTCGGATTTTAATTTAACATTTAAGGCAACGGCTAAATATTAGATATTCATACTCCAAGTCAAGACCCTTACAATGGGTATATCTACCCATTGGTATTGTTTTCGGGGGCTAGGTAAAGATTAATTAATTTTTATGCGCGATTTGCATTAAGTTTTTTTGGAAATGTACTGCCTTAACTAACTTAATTTATTAAAGACAGAACTATTTCGCAATGCACACGCACAGGATATAGGTCCCTGTACCACATAAATCTGCCACTACTACTTAACTCAAACCTTCACAACGCCAATCTTAACAATCTGCAATATTTCGTTCAGAAAGTTTAATCTGTTCTCCGGACTACATAGATTGTAAACCGGAAAGCTAAGATCATATCACTTTGCACTATCAACACGGCCTGCCACATCCATAAATTCTGGCTTTCGAAGGCAGTTAACTGACACCTAACCTTATAGTAACATGTTAAGGTCTAGTAATGGTTGTCTGCGCGATGTCACGTTTGCGGCGTCGGAGTCACGCTGCCGGGAGTGCGCGGCGTGACGCCGTGTAATGCGTGCACGCCAAGCGGCGGCGAGCAGACTGGCGTCGGAATATAACACTAACAAAGCGGATCGGATCTGTGAGAGCTATTGTTAGATTTTGCTGGATTAATTGATACTGGGTGAAAAAGAAAACAGACCATCTAATAACTGTCTGAGAATATACGTAGAAAAATCAAGCCTTAACCTTTTTGATTATGACTCAAGTTCAACCATATTACTCACGATGATATATTATGATAATACGTTAAATGTATAGGTACCTTCGTAGTAATGACTTGAACAATAGACAGTATTTACGTTAGTTTTTCCACGAGTTTTTTCTTGTATTTTAACAAAACAATATGGATATAGATCACATATAATATTATCTGGATGAAGTTTGAAGGCATTCTGTGGGCGGTACTCAGTTCAGGGCTATGATTTTCAACACTTACCGACTTCTCTGACTCCGACGAACCTGTATAACTCTGGCCTTTAGTCACACTTAGTTGTTTCTAAACTCTAGATCAAGTTATACGGGACGAGTTTGCAGTCGAGCCAAAATGTTTTGCGAACAGATAGAGCAGCTGCTTCCAGATAATGATTACGTCCGCAGATGCCTCTGATAATGTAATCAAACGCTCTTTGCATACAAACCCGCTGGTTTTAATTACAATTATAATTTTGTGGCAAATGTCTAATCTGCATATTCCTTTCAAACGAAGTAATAACAATCTTCATGATCCATAAACTTAATTTACAATTAACATTAACAGCCGGGATAACTTTGTATGAAACGTTCTGTGTGTGTTGTTCGTGTAAATTACTAGGCAAATGGCTATGCACACATCGCTTAAGTGATATTCCAATCCAACTATAGACTCCGTAATCATAATAGCATCATAACACTAGGAAACTTTAGCTCTAGTTATCAATGTTTACATTAATCTGTTCACTTAAACATCAATGAATCATAAGGACAAAATAATAAAGTCAAAATTCATTAAGGTACCTACTCGTAAACAGTAATTGCGAATGATTTATAACAACTCTTGTCTTACGTTTTATCTCATAGTTCTAGTTAATTCGGTTACAAAATTTAAACACCGACAGAAATTACATTGCTTACATTACTCGGTCACTGGTCTCGTCTACTGGGTCACTCATAACCCACCGCTGTACGCTGACCGCCCGTCCAAACCACGCACGCATAAACCACGTCTCATCTAAGACTGGCAACGGCTATAATCTTACCTGTTTACATTGACCCCTGATTGGTAACTCGTTGTAGATATATATAGGTCTTCGTTGTCCGGTGGTATTGATGTTGGCGGTCGAGCCCGGATAGATGCACTGGAATGGCGCCAAGTTCGGGATCAGGTAGATAATCTGGGGAGGTACGGGTGAAATGGATACCTACTTTCATAGTGTAGGCTAGGGGTAGCTAAACTAAGGTATGAAAATATTCATTTCACCTGTACCACCTTCAGGGTTTCATTGCGTAAGATTCTAACTATTTGTGTTTTGAATCATTTTCTAATCATGAGTTGCATATTCTCGTAGGTTGTTAGGATTTTATGACTTGGAAATGGTTTCAGCTGGTTTCATAGCGTATCCTTTCACCTGGCGTCTCCAGTCTTATATATACTTTTGACTGATGTCAAAATGTAATATTATACGACAATTATCTGTTGTAATTGTTATTTTATTACGTAATATCTTCGATACCAAGTTGTACGATATGCTTTCTGTAGCATTATTAGATCTTCAGCGACTGTAGTAGTGATTTTGCTTATAGGTATTCAAAACTAAGCTACGGTAAAACTATGGATAGTTACAAGGAGTTTTACAACACAATACGTCCCACTAGCGAGTTTAACACACTACACCGGCACACAATACGATCAGAACAGCCACTTAATTACTGATGACTCGGCAACTGTAGCCTGAATCGCGCTTCCGGCTCCAACGACCCCGGTCCTTCTCCCCCCACCCTCCCTCCAAATAAACGCCCAAAATACATCCCCGTTATGCGAGATACCGCGATCATATTTTCAAACATTATTCTTCTAGCTCACGAACTTGGTTGTGATTACTTTCCTATTAACTTTAAAACCGCACAGTGTCTAGATTAGTATTTATATCGCACTTTTGAAATATTCAGACTTTTGATAGACTATTTGTGTAGTCAGTTGTAAACGTTTTGATGTGTTTTTAAAGTTAAAATGTCGCAAGCACCCCAGGGTTTTGTGCCTGAGAAAGTGCAGGAGTTCAACCGTCGGGCGTCTCAGGACATGTCTGAATCGCCCGCGCACAAGAAAGAGACGCCTAAGAAAGAAGTAAACGGGACAGTTGAGAAAGCGAAGCCGGAAGAGAAGAAGATTGAGACCAATTACAGTCCAGCGCGCAACCAGGACGGGAAGAACCCGTTTGCCGCTCAATTCTACAGTCACAGCCGCGGGCGAGCGCACGGGCACTTCGAGATGGGTCCCCGCGGCTTAGACTACTCTCCCCACCGGATGGGAATGGAGTTTTCGAATCGCATGCGTGACTATGGGCCTCAGCGATCCACTTCTATCCATGGACACGAGTTGACCGACGGCCCTGTGCCTATGAAGCCGGAATACTTGGGTCACAGGAGCCACTTCGGTAGCCAGATACAACCTGGTGGCATCAGTCACCCGGACGTTGTGTTCCGTCACGACTACTACGCGCAGGCGGGCTTCGCGCCGCGCGCTGCCCGCTTCTCGTCGCAGGAGTATCTGAACGCGCCCGCGCAGTACGGGCGCTGGCCGGACTACCGCGAGCAGTACCGGCAGCGCCGCCGCTCGCAGCAGGATCTGCACTCCATGGAACAGAATGAACCAGGTATGATAGTTGTGGTGAACCGTCGCCCTTCTGGGAGGCACTTAACCCTTTTGTAAGCAACCCAAATAAGGAGAAGTTGATTAACAGTACAAAGGGAGTTAAGTTGGTTTGGTTAACGTTTCCGATATTGCACTGGTTGCGTTACTGTATCACAATGCCGACATTGTTTTAGTGAGACTGAGCGTTTTGCGAATTACCATTCTGAAGACCCAGAAAATGATACTTAATGAAGAAACAAAATACACATACATATAATAATAATATGTACTAATAATCTTTACAAACATTTGTAAAGATTATTAGTGTATTATTCACTTCATCACAATAATTTAGCTAATGTATTAATTTACTTGTATTCTAATGGTTATTTCTTGCGTAATTACATACTTAGTACGTGTGCATGGCGCTTTGCGCGCAAAAGGTCTCCCCCAACCTTTCCCATAATTTTCTATACGTGCATGGTAAAATAAAATTTCGAGGAAAGTATGCACTCTGAATAATCGTAATAATCTATGGAATTCTTTGCCAAATAGTGGAACATCCGTGTAGACGTATAAAAAGCAAATAGCATCAACCCAACATATTTTTAGTATCAAATGTATCAATACGAATGACATTTATTCGACGAGAAACATCCGGACGGATGCAACACAGTAACGAGCTCATATTTGATTTACAGCTTGCAGCGTTGTGCCGTACCCGCGTAACTAGGTTTGCTATAACAAGTTTCGTAATACAACGTAATGTTGTTATGAAATATACACATTGATCTAACATCTCACTGCCCCTCAATATTATGTTTGTACCTGTGTGGCACTCTAATAAGTTTTTGTTTCGACCGTGTATGAGTATAGAATCGTTGAAACTGTTTGTTCATAGTTTCCGAGCTATCCGATATTGTACCTACAATTAACTGTGTTTTGTTTTATATGTTATTCTTATTTTACAGCCAGGAAAACGTTAAGCTTCACTCTTATCTTGTTGAAACACTAAAATCGTTTAGCCGTCTTTGCATACCTATATCAGACCCGTTTAAAGACCCGTAAAACGCATGTAAGTCCGCCAAACTTGCGCAACGCGCGTGCTTCGTACCAAACGGCCAGAAGTTCCCACATAAATCACGTAACTTACGCCTTTTCGGCACGAGGCGAAGGATTACGTTTTAATACGCCTGGATCGCTCGTTTATTAGTTCTGTCATATTTATCGCCGTCCGTCGCGTGCCTGTGTCACGATCTGTCATCCTGACGGGAACACGTGTTTAGGCGTGTTTTTAATTTTCAATTGGTTTTCGAATTCTTTCGTAATAACGTCTGACGTTGTAACGTAAACATGTTAACCGTAAACGAGAAATTACTTTTAAACAAAGAATAAACTCTGTATGAAGAAATTAGAAACGAACAGGCAATTACATTCGTGAAACAACGGCGATGGGATAATACAGTGAAATTAGGTCAAAATTTGGCAAAATTAAAGGACGACTTTTATCTATCAAGATTGCCAAATTTTCCATAAATATTCTGATCTAGTTTTCTTGTATTAGGAACAGTCATTTGGATTTCGTTTTTTCGGTTTATTGTTGAATGTTTTTAATATAAGTCTAATGGTTTTGGGTCGGGGCAAAAATTGAATTATTTTATTGGGAGCGGCAACGAGTGAAAAATTGCGACGTCACGGACCATCTGCCGTACATTGCCGATCTGCGTGTCACTAAAAGTTGGAAAGGATATTATTGCGATATTGCGGTCACACATACTCGTATTATGCGCTCATGTTGGCTTTGTACGCTATATTTATTACTTACAAACATACCATAAAACTGTTTTAAGTACCTATATTAGGAGATGGAACCACTATGCGACTACGTCCACTTACCTGCATGAATTTTTTTTTTTGCTAGCCTTGTGGAGTGTCCCACTGCTGGGCAGAGGCCTCCCGCCTGGATTTCCACTCGTCCCTGTCCGCCGCAATCCTTGGCCAATCACTTGAAACTGCGTCCAAGTCATTTCGTCATCTCCGCCTTGGCTTACCTCGCCGCCTGTGTCCGTCTTGTGGCCACCAAGTACCCGCATGAGCTCACCTTTGTGGGTGCATACGGCAAACATGACCGGCCCAGTTCTTCAGTCTTCTTGCCCACATCTGCTAATCGGCAGGATACCCATGTCGATAAGCTTCCGTTTTAGACATAGTGGAAGGTTTACAAAATGAGAAAGCAATATTTATTTATTCTCCAATTTAGTTACAGCAGTACATCATAATCTTATATAAATACTACGAAAACTCAAGAGAGTGAACAAGAGAGGAGGCCTGTGCCCAGCAGTGGGACGTATATAGGCTGATGATGACAACGAAAACAATAAGGAGACGGAAGTCCGACTGTTAATACTTTTTGTAGGAAGCTCATTATTTACTAATTGATCGAATTGACGATATCCCCGGCTGTAATCAATCACCATTATTAATGATAACGGAAGAGGCTATCATTATAATAAATGATGAATTAGATCACGAGCCTCTCCCACCGGGAGCCTGGTATTCTGTAATTCAGGTTGAGCTCGGGTTCAGCGGTGAGCGCCATTGTTACATGATCTCCATATCCTTTACAGGTATTTATCATCGGGAATTAAGATGGTTTGTCAAAGATTATATTCAAATCTAAAATTTGGTTGTACGTCCAATTGACCTTTATCCTTAAGAGTTCCCAGGAAGATCGACTCTGAACGTTTGTATAGGCAGCCGACTTGGGTCGAGCACTTTGGGGGTTCTTAAATCCTTACATCTCTGACCACTATACTTAGACTTTTATGGATTACCACTGTAGTTAGACTTTTAAGTATTAGAGATATTATCGACTCGGGAAAAGACCTCATATTTTATGACGAAATAGACGTATCATACACGCATTCTAACCCGAATTTAGGTAGGACATACTGCAGAAATAATTGCATTGAAACAAAGGTAAAGACCGTGGAGACGGATGCTTTTAGTTTAAGGTTCAACGCAAGCAGACTGTTTCTTCTATGTTGTCACAATTCATAATTCATTTATTGCTTGAAATAATAGTAATACAGAAAGGTCTTAAATATTTTGTATAATAAAATTAAATAAATCCCGTGTGGTGTCGGGTTAGAATTTCACCACCCCCTTTCTTCCCGTGGGTGTCGTAAAAGTCGACTAATGGACCAGGTTTTTTTTTTACTTGTATTTATTCAAAATATAAACTTATGCTAATACATTTATTGCTGTATTCTTACTGAAGCCTCAAGTAGGCTTATTTGCAAGAATCATGCAGTTGCGACTTAATTATCCTAGTATGTTTCGTGTTTACTAATATTATTTTCAGGGCTGGTGTTATGAAATTCAATGTAATGTTTTTTAAGTTTTTTTTTTGGTTGTTTTGGTTGAAGTTTGTTGTGGGCGATGGGCTAGCAACCTATCACTGCAATATCACTTTTTGTCGATATTTTATACCCACATTTATGCTAAAAGTGGCCCTGGAACATACGTTTCATGTGCTCTGCCTACCCCTTTTGGAAATAAAGGCGTGAATGTATGTATGTATAAATAAAATAGCCTTTATTTCCATGACTTGATAAGTTTACATTTAGTACATGACAGTAAATATATAGTATTTAAGATATGGCCCCTTCTCGGGTTTAGGCCTCCTCCAACTGTCTCCAGCCTTTCCTATCTTTGGCTGTTTGCATCCACTCTGTGCCAGCAGTTTTTTTAATGTCGTCTATCCAGCGATCTTTTGGTTTTCCTTGCCCTCGTTTACCACTTGGGCCCGTCTTGGGCATTTGGGACCACTTGGGCATTTGGTTACACGTTTCGTCCATCTATTGTCTGTGGTTCTGGCAATATGTCCCGCCCATTTCCACTTCAGCCTTTGTTTGTGTACCACTGCATCGATTATTTTTGTTTTCTTTCTTATGTTTTCACTTTTTTGCTTATCTCTGAGCTTGACTCCTAGCACGCTTCGCTCCATTGCTCGCTGGCTGGAACGGATTTTGTTTTAATTATCTTGTAGTATAAATCTAAGTTTGAGCACCATAAGATAGGCATGGCAGTAAGCAAGAGTCTATTACTATTTTTTTTAACTTGAATGGAAGCTTAGATTTAAGTATTTCTTTATAACTCCAATATTTCTTCCAAAACTTACATAATACAGTTTTTTGTTTTACATAGATTCCTACCGACTTGAGTCACAGCAACAAAACCATCGTATACCTTTACCGCCGAGAAGGCCGAGTACATTTAATGGTGCCAAACGAAGTAAAGTAATCAAAACACCGTAAAGTAATAAATGTTGTATAATTTCACAAGTTCCCCTCTGTGTTGATTCCACCCGGCCCAGTATTTTCTGAAACAATATTAAATTAGATATTAAAATGTCAAATAGACGTGTTTGTTGTTATATGGTAAGCAGACGAGCGGACCCTTCTCGTAACCGGCAGTTGCACCGGCTTTGCGCGTGCGTGTTGTCAAATCAAATCAAATCAAATCAAAACATTTATTCGTGACAAACACAACATCGATTAAAAGAAATAATAATAAAAAATAAAACACATTTTTGCCACGAAATGGACCCAGCTCAGCATGTAAATATGTTGTGTGGAATATACCTACGGTTAACACATGTGTGCGTTTCAACGAGACAATATGGTAAAGTTAATGGTGAACGTGTAAGATACACGATGTTTGTACGGGCTAAGCTACGCACGTGGGTTAAAGATTCGGATTCATTTATTAATAACTAGCGACCCGCCCTGGCTTCGCACTGGTACTATATTATACATATAAACCTTCCTCTTGAATCACTCTATATATTACAAGAAACCGCATCAAAATCCGTTGTGTAGTTTCAAAGATCTAAGCATACATAGGGACAGACAGCGGAAAATGACTTTGTTTTATACTATGCAGTGATATAAGATTACATCGTAAATTACATGTAAATTTACAACAATCCTTATTGTGATCGTCAGTAACATTGAATAACATAAATTATAAGAAAAATAATAAATAACAATTTAAATATAACTATGTCCACTTAATTTACATTTATACAAATACAAATACAAATTATTTATTCTGCAAATAGGCCACAAGGGCACTTTTACATGTCAAACGGTAGTTTACAATAAAAATAATAATCTTACAATAAAAGATTATAATCTAACACAATAATAATTTAAAATTTACACATTAACGACTGATATAACAACACACTAAATGTCACAAAGTAAATGAAAACAAAACAAAATACGACCATTACATTCGATTAGAATAAGGTCTGTGCATTAACAGAAAGTTAATGATATTAATTCAGTATTCCAGAGATGTATAAGGTCTCTGAGCGTCCAAATACAATCAATAATTATTCAATGTTCGTAGAGATGTATACGGTCTCTAAGCGTCAAAACAAAACAATAAAAAAAGGAATATTAATGTAATATTGTCAGTGATGTACATGGTCAATAACAATAAAACGTGTCAAGATCGGAATGATGTCTCTCGTCAATACGATAATAATAAAATAACACTATTATTTAAGAAGTTGGGTACTATGCCCTTGCAAGCATGAACAGTCCGGACTCCACAAACAGCACCCGATCACGAGTATGACGCATATCTCAGCCATCGCCTCCCTCAACCATATGTTAGGCAAGGTGGCGACCCGATCAACGACGCCACCGTCATATAATGTCATAGTTATCAAAGTTTACCTAAAAGGATCGTCAGTACATGATATAACAATAATTTTATAATATCAAAAAACTTTACATCAAAATTATGCGGTAATGTCATAAAATTCACATATAGAATACAGTGGATTTTCCAATAGAAAGTTTCTCAATCGACGCTTGAATGTTGGGTAGCCGTTCATAATAAGTGGGACCCATGATGCGCGGGTTTTTTCCTGCAAATAAGCCTCGTCAAATTACAGATAGACTGACATACTGCTGCAAAAGCTTCGATTTTCCACGTTAATGGACAGACGACGTGAAGGCGTTCAAACCCGGCCATATTTGACGTTAAAATCATACTAATAATTACACGGAAACTCACGTATCAAATGTCACTATGGGTGACATGTTTCGAAGTCATGACCGAGTAATTATCAGTATGATTTTAAACATGCCTTACGAAAGTTTAAATTCGAACAATTTGGCGTTTTTTACGAGTGCTTATTTACTGCAGCGTTTCCTTACTCGCGAGACAGTTCACGTGTCGCGCCGCCCCACGTTTTGCCCGAACAATATAACATGGCCGTAGCATACATGAGAGAGCTCACGATACCTCCCGTTTGTTCCATAGTGTCAAATTAAGAAATAATTTTCAACCTCTTACATTAAGTTATAGTGCGTTTAATTGCTACCCGAAAGAGTATCAGCTAAGCGACAGAGAGATAGCATAATGCGTCGTACTGTTTAACACCGAATCTTATAGTGTGAACATTCTGTACCCTCAGTACTCTATTCTGCATACGCTAGACGGGGTGAGGCACGGCGCCGTCTAATATTAATTGCTAAGCTATTAAGCGAGACAGAGGCAATCAGTAATATATTCAGCCTCAAACTGCTTACGTTGGCCTTGAGGCACAGCTGACATTACCTCCTTGTATCGCAACATACAAATGTTCAAAATTATATGCAGGACACGCTTGAACGCCTTGGAGAAAAACATGTTTAAATATTTGTTTGCTAGGATATAGTGTTAGGGCACTAGTTGTTACTCACGAACCAGTGGTCACCATCAATGGCTCATGAATCATCTAATTTAAACCTGCTGTATCAAAATAGGATGAAAAACAACTTGAAATTCTCGCTAAAGTAATATTTGCTAGGCAGGTGAATATTGAGTTGGCTACATTTTGATATAAAACCTTACTCGTCGATTAAAATCTGTGTATTAAGATTCCATAAAAAATACTGCAACGTCACTCTTTTCATCATTGAATAGTCTATGTTAGTTCCGAAACAACCGAAATAACTGTTTCGATACGCACTAGACAAGCGAAAAAAAATTGAAAATAGAACTTCGTATTTCAATAATATGTGTCGTTGTTAAGGAGACTCGATCCGATACAAAATTGCCAATCTATGGCGTTTCGGTACGTAGCAGCGTCGCGTCGTCTGTCAAAAATCTACTTAAACTGAGTGCTGTATCCAGGGCATGAAAAAAACAAAAAAAACTACGCTTTCTGATTGGCCCATCACAGCACAGTACTGCAACATTACGGACGCCGGTGGTGGGATTATTTATGGATTATCCTCTGTAAAAGAAGTCGGATAATTAGAACTAGACAATATAGTACCTACTTACGATATTTCGTTTTCGTATTAATGACTTAAATTATTAATTTTAATGAACTCTTAAAAAAAGTATTGTTCACAATACTGTCATAATCAAGCTTTTTAATCTCGTACACGGTACTCGACTAAAAAGCTCTCTATTATAACACGATTGTGAAAAATACTATTACTTGGCCGCCCACTGTTATAATACTTACACACTTTTTTCTGCATCAGTACCCCGGACACTTTTTCGTATTAATTGTTAACATTGACCTGGAGATCAGCTGTAAGCCGCGGGGTCGTCGCCCCTGGCGGGGGCGGGCGGGGCGCTGCGGGGCGGGGTACTATCGATCCCATTCATGCGTGGCAGCGTAAGTGCTGTTTACGTTGTACGCTGTAGCAGCGGAGAGCGCGTCTAGGGCCACCATTCGACAGGTTCTTTAACAGCTCCTGACTTTGCTAATCATGTGATAGCCTATAGTTACGAGATTGTCCTTTTGTACTAAAGTTTCTGTGGCTTTATGCCTTTACTGTACTGTTTGTTTCCACATAGCGGATGAGGTTCTGTATATCTACAACGTGTTAAAAAAATAACGAAGAACCGTTTAAGGGCATAACAGGCAACGTATTCTGATAGGAAAACAGTAAGGGAAATTTGGTTTTGAGTTATTTTTTAACACGTTGTATAGAGCCTGCGGTGTAGCGCAACAAAAAAGTGAAAGTATTAATGCACTCCCATTTGACTTGACGGTGACATTTTCACTTTTTACAAAAAAATAGCCACATCGTTGAAATATCACGAGATGTCATCGAAACAAGTGGAATTGTGCCCTCCAAGTCTGTAGCGACTCCGTTGTCGCTTGTTTTGTTGAGGGGCTGCGATGGAAAGTTTTAAGGGCCTTTTACAAGGAATGCGAGAGGCAGCTATCCCTATACGCAGGGAAGCATTCATGCGCGTCGCAACAGTCCAAAGAGTTGGACTGAAACGAATTCAAATTAAAGCAGTCTGTTATTCGTAAAAATCTAGCATTATTTATGTGTAACATAACTTTGTCTCACTTGTGACGTAGCGCACGGAGACTTACTGACGCACACACTTCAATTCAAAATCAGAAACAGTATCAGAATCAATTTATTCGTAACACAACACAACATGTGTGTGTATGTCTTACTGTGGTATTACAAGACAAAGACAGTATGCTCTGCAGCCAGCGCTGGTCTTCCGCTGGGTCCGTCCAGTGAGGACTCTGTATGTAACGCAACACACATAACACATAGCAAACATAGAACATAAGTATTTAAGAAATTGAGGATAAAAAAACAAAAAGAAGAATAAAATAACAAACCAAAGTGAGGATTAAAAAAAAACAAAAAATTAAAAATATCAATTGAAAACTAAAAAAGTAGTAATATGCTACACCGTCAGTGGAGGCCTTTATTTTATTAGAGACGTTAAAGAGATTGTACAGCCGACTTCAGAGAGATGTTTACATTTTTCGCCTTATTACAATGGATTAAGGTGCAAAAGTGTAAACATATCTTTTCACGCCGATTGTTCAATGCCATATGAATGAATTTCCGTGCTGTCTGCACTGTTCAACGCCGCCCAAGATAATTTGCATGACAATAAATGCGGCTACTAGTACAGTGCAGAAATGCACCTACGTTTTCAGTGTAACCCCATCTTCAGCATTTTAAATAAACTAGGTTGGTTACAAACGCTTATTCGTTTGTTAGAACGCACCTCATCCTGAGTAAGAAGGTTTTATTAATCCTTCCTCTCGCGGGCTAAAATTTGTTTGTTCGCAAGGAGGGGCTAAAACTAGTGTAGTTAGCGGCGGGCAGCCCGAGTGTTCTCGAGTGGCTCGCGTTCCTCGATTTATGCCCGGCGAGCTGTATAATTTCACTTGTTTTACAGCTTAAACGCCACATCAAAAGCTGGGACTTTTTTAATGTCGTTTAGGCAAATAAACTTGCTTCATGCTGTTGCGCAAACGAAGGCACTCTTAAATGTGACCAATTTATGCTAACCTCATTTACAAATGTAGTTTTCAGTTGGGAGTTTTCGATGTCGTATTTTTTATATTTTGTTGGCCGGGGAGATGTGTAAATAGTATGCGGCGCTTGAGGTTCGTCAGTGCATTTGGTCTCACAAACGACCTTAGAGGCCTTCAGAACGCAATTATCGTACACTAAACACAAAATAATAGACGAACATTTTATGAGATTTCACTATGCTTTAGGCGTGAAATGACAAGAACATTGATAGCCACTTTAGCGAGGACTGTGTTTAAAGAGTCGTTGCATCAACCCGATTATTCGAAGTTGTAACTAGAACTATTATAACATACCAGACTTCATCTGCTTTGTTTCAAAAATATGTAAACATAATTTTAAATATTATTTTATTTTAAGTCGGTTAAATTATCAACGTATTCCAGGGAACAATATTTCACACATACCTAGAGCAGCAAGTGGCCAAATTTATGACATTACAAACTTAGTTGGTTATTGAACCTTAATAAACAAAAGATATTTTACCCAAAATTGAACTTTATTATAAAGCTTTAAGGACTTTAGAACATTTGCCCGTTATTTAGCGACGGTATTTTATTTTGTAAACGGTACCTTGGCTACAGAACGTTTCTTAATTACTGAAATAAGAACTGCAAAGACAAATATAGTTTTACAGTCGAATCACATATAAACAAATGTTATTTAAACCAAATTGAACCCTATCCTTAAAGTAATATGAAAATGGTCAAATTAGTTTACTTGGCTTATGTTGGCAAAAACAGCTTGTAAAAAATTGTGTCAGGTGACTAATTGTCTATAGTGGACTTTTGTACCGTGAGACTGTTTTCTACAAATTTAAATAAAGTTGTCGATTGTTAATTATAGCTCGTATTTGATGTAGGGAATAGAGTATAAAATGGACATAGTTATGCGTAATTGGTAATTTTGTACTTAATCTCAGACGCGAGTTTTAGGGGAGCGGGGGGTGTTCTTGGACTCCAGAGAGTCGGGGATAGCGTGGTATTCGGGGATTCTGATTTTAGACGTTGGACGTATCGGACGGATTCTCTTATCTGTGAATAGGCTACAATCTAGGTTACCTAAGTTGTGCCTGGATGTGGATTTTACTAGTATTTCATTATGCTGGTTTAATCTTTGTTCAGATATAATTTATGGTACATTAAATGGGGTTTGTCAATGTGTTTATTTGTGTGGGATATTTCTATTTAATTCAGTGATTTCGTTTTCATAAATTATTGTAGATTTTAAAAGTTTAAAGTGAAGCTCTTTCTTTCTTGATTTAGTGTTCAAGTTTTATAGTGATTAAGGTATTTATTCTTGACTAGAGTTAACTTGTCTAAAACATAATAGTTTGTAGAAGTTTAATTTAATTTAAATAAGTGTTTTAATGGGGACAGTTCGTCTAAGAGAATTTTGTCTGATATTCAAGTACAGTTTACTTGGACTTTTTAGGAAGATTGAGGCGGGTCACTCACTGTGTCAACGACAGTCTTAATCGTTCTAAAAAGGGTCTTTAATTATTGTGGTTAGTTAATTGTCATTTCTGGAGTTTTTGACTACTTACCGTATTTTACTGAAGAGACGGTTAAACTCCCGAGTCGCTTGATAATTTGGAATGTCACGCCAGACGTTTTAAATTCTCTAGCTTCTCTGACCTCATAACAATATCTATTTATTTATCTGCAAGTTTGGTTTCCCAATCCCCTGTCCAGACTTGTAGAAGCACACGAGGAATTAGGGCGATAGGATAGCAGGGCAATCCTCACCCGACTTAGTTTAGATTTAGTCTAGGTATAAATATCTCATTGCACACCGAGATATTTTTATACACGTTTAAATTAAATGTGAGACTCGGGTCTCTAGTTTGCATTTATATATCGTCAGATTAGATGGATAGTTTAGTTGCTGTAACTAGAATTATGCCTATAGCTCTATTATGGTCTTTAATAAATGCTAAATGAAGGAATAATACAATAATATAGAGATTACTTATACATTACACAGGCTTAGGTTGTATTCTCAGACTAGCCTTCCGAACATTGTACAGCTAAGGTCTCTTAGCTTAGAGCATACACTACACAACACATAACATTAATAAAAGTAATGATGGGAGTTTTGCCTACAGCAGTTCAGGGTTTAGTGGTAGGTAGGCTTAGGTATAGAGTCAAACACAGTAATAGGGTAGTAGGAATACTATTCTTAGGGATGGAAAGTTAGAAGGTTTACAAATCAAATAGCGTTTATTTGAAGGTTTAATAGCAATTATGAGTAACTGTGTGAATAGGAATTAGTCATTGTGTGAGGATCAGTAGTATTGGGTTCCGTATATTATTATATATGAAATATTAAAGGAGTAACTATTATATATTGATTATCGTCATAAAGATTCCAGTTATGATTAGGATATCAGAATTGTTTCAAAAAGATGAAATGATTCTAGGCTAATGGCAAGCGGAGCAGTCCATTATGTCTAATATTAAGGTATCAAATTATCATGAGTGGAATATACTCATAGGGTAAACTTCAGGTTCAATATTTCATATTTAATGAACGGTAAACCTCGGTATTATACCTAAATATCTTCACTATATCAGGGATTATAGGTATCTAATGAATACATTAGTATATATGTAATGGGTGAAATAATGCCTTAATACATTATTTTTCTTGAATGAAATAATATTCAATTATTAGGTCTGATGAGTTTGTTCAGTGCTTCTTCTCATCAGAAAATAGGTACGAAGCACAGGTAAATTCAATAAGTTAGGAATACCTATTAGAAACAAAATATAATAAAATAGGTATTGAATTAGCTAGTTGGCCAAACCCACATCCAGACGGAAATGGTAGCATAGTATGGATGAAAGAGAATCTTCCATACAATAATAATAATAAACAATTAGCTAGCTAGGTTGGTCTGTTATATACTTTGATGATATGAATATAAATTGAGGCAATTGATATATAAAGAAACCAAGGTTTTGATTTGAGAAAGTATTACATGTTGAGAAAATAATGATAAAGCTAACTACCATTACGTTAACCGGCCACGGTAGGATCTGGTTGGGGTTTATTAACCAAAAACAAATTTTATTTATTACTTGATTAATATTTTGAACTAGGATGTAGTAGGAGAATGTAGGGTTAAGTAGGTAGGGATGAGTCAAAGTCTAACTTGCTACACATAAAAGAATTTGGGTTGCTAGGAACACAACGTAGACACTAGACGATCTTATTGGCCAAATCAAGTTAATTTTAAACATTGTATTTCTTTAGGTTTTTTAGATACATTTTAGTGTCCTTTGACGCTGGATTGTTTTATTTAGGTTATTTAGTATGTTTAGGTTAGTTAGTTACAAAGTGTTAGTTCTAAAGTGTCGTATCTAATATCTGTAACAAGCTTGAGAGAGCATAATGTCAAGTGACAGAGAATAGCATTTTGCGTTATATTGGCATTGTAAATATCGGATTTATTATTACATCTGATCACAGAGACGAAGATCCTTCTATTCTTACTGTTCTACTTTTTCTAAGATGCTGTGTTGATGTTCGACTGTCTCATAATAATATGACACTATACCCGTTAACTGAAGGTGGGACTGTAATAGAATTCTGTGCATCGCACACGGGAAGAACAAGTTCCGACAGCGAATGTGCGGTAACGGGCTACATTAAACCGGTTAGTTGTACACCGCGTCCTGAAGCTCGACCGGCCCATCGGTCTCTGCTCGCTGAATAATTGACGACGCTGCCTGATTTACTCCCGTCTCCTGTGGGGGATGGGACCTAAGTAGAATTGAGTTACATGTTAGCTCATAAGCAGTGATAGGATTTTACGCTGCAATGGAGAAGGTATATCCAGTTGAAATAATAATATGGACCTGACCAAAATCCCGACATGTTGTTTAATAAAATGCTAGTGAGAATTTTATTTGAAATTAGGCCTGCCGCTAAGGCTACTTGGAAGATCAGTTTTCAACAAAGTTATTTAGCAAACTTTTAACTGTAGTGAAATTAATTTATATCTATTGTTAAATTGTAATTTAATTTTATTTCATGTAATTTAATCAGAATCATTGTCCTCCAAATACAAATGTTAATCTCGGAATCCCGGAGCATATCCATATTAAGGGGCTACCCGAGGTTTCCATCGATTTTTGACAAGTTTTGAATCGTATCTCCTACTTTTGCACTACACATAGAAGTATAAATCAAACGGTTATCGGTTCTTCAATCTTTTATCTCCATTTTGGTCTACCGGATTTTGAAACAAATGAATACTTTAATGTTGTATGATCTTTTTAAACATTGTCTAAAATAACACTTATTTTGTATCTCTATTGACGTGAAAGATCTAACACATATGAAATCTACATAATATTTGGATTTGTCTGTGACGTCCCTAAAAACGGGTCTAGGTTTTTCATTTTAAACCAATTAACACAAAAGTTATGGCCAGAAACCGGTTTTTTGGCCTAAAATTGTTCAACTTTGATGCCAAATATCTCGAAAACAATGAACTTTGAAGTAAATAATATGAGATACTATATTGCTTAAAGCCGTTGTTGTTAACATAATAAGCTACAAAAAACCTAAGAAAACTAAGAGATTCAGATCGAAGGTACGATCCAATACGCCAATTATGGGAGCCCCTTAACATAATGCTTAGGGTCATCAATGTTGGACAGGGAATTCCGATGAGATGTTCCCAAAAATGTCAGGCTAGATTAGACGAAAATGAAATTGACACTGATGCCAGGAACCCGCTCTAGATCGACCGCTTAACTCACCCCACGCCTGCGCGGCGCGCGGGTGCAGGGTATTACGATAACGGGTCGTGGGCGACGTGTGTGAGGCACATCCCGGCGCCCGCAGGTGGTCTATTTGTTGGCGCTTTCGTCTACAAACGGTTTTTCCTGGCTATCTTGTTTTTTCATTTATTTACGCCTTCAGGATTTTCACCGAAGGTATAATAAGTCTGTTTTCTTTTGTCACGTCTCCATGGGAGCTAACTCTGAGCGCGAACACAATGTTTAGATTCACAATGTCAGAATATCTGTCTAAACACGCCGTAACATTTCAACAGATTAAACTTTTATTTCCTTCGGAAGTGGAAAATTCCTAACGTAACTTTTTTATTTACAGGTAAGTCAATCACAAAAAGCTTCCGTCGACTTCATCAGACGTAACCGTAAGTAACATCTGAAGACACCTTTACACCCGCGAAGAATGTCTCAAAGAAATTCGTCGGTGGAAGGGGCGTGGGGGCAGGGGGCCCGCTCCGCGGGGGTCAGTCGGAGATGGTTTTATTGTACTTGTAGTCAGAAAGGAAACAATTGAACGAAGAATTGTTAGAATTGTTGAGTCTTTGTGATGTCAAGTAGGTGCAGTTAAAATTACTCTAATAGTCCTTCATCTTGATAGAAAGAATATCAGCTAAAGCAGTTGCAGATATGCGGTAGGTCTCGCCTACAAACTGTGCTGTCAGTTTGGCGAGTAAATTTGAAATTAAATATGTGCTAGTGCTAGGTATACAATACTGTACAATCTTAAAAAAAAGCTTATTTCTCAATATGATATAAAATGTATAAAGTATGTAATCTATTTTGTATATATGGTCGATGTCAGAAATGCCATGATCATCAGCCTACGAGTGTATTTATTTATTTTATTTAGTCATTTAAATCAGACAACTAAGTCCATATTCACACACACCTAACAGACTAACAACATACCAACATAAACGTAATTTAAAACATAACAAAAACAATAAAACTGCGATGTGTTGCAACTTACGGTAACCAACCGCGAAAACGCCGGAACTTGACTCCCTTCGGCCAAAGCTGTGCTTAGGTTAATTTTGTTGCGCATACATCACTTGTCATTTGTCGCGCTACTCTCCTTTATTGCAGATAATCGAGTACATAAATGATGTTCATGCAGCGACGCATATGTGTAGCCAGCTGAAGACTTCCCTCCATTATTCAGCGTGTCAGCCTGTCTCTTGTATCGGGAAAGTGCATTTGCTCGCTCGCCTCGACTCCGGCGTAGCTGACTCCTTTACACTGCCTGCATGCGGATGGGGCGTGATTCCGTATTCAGAAAGAGTTTATTACCGTCTACTTAGAGTTCTGGATTTAGCAATAGAACAGAACTCGTAGTTCAAAAGTAGACTAGATTAAAATTTATAGGTAGTAAGGTGGGAAGTATCCATCACTTACAATGACTGTCCACCACTTTTCAGACTGGCATGCGTGACAGCTATGTGACACTTGTATGGATATACAGCTCAGCATGTCTACGGTGGATACTCAGTAGCGGTATTTGAAGCAAATCAGGGGCCAATATAAGATACCTACACTTACATTTTGCATTCCAATTTCGGGTGCTTATTCTGAAGCTAGCTCTCTCATACTTCAGCATGAAAATGTCGACTTGATAGTTACAAATAGACGCAGATGCGACCCAGACAATAAAACACATATGTGAACATGCTTTATCGTCAGCACAACATCACTCTTCCGCCAATTTTCAATTTAACATATTAATAATTATCGGGCATTGAAAATGTCTGCAGTCGTCCGCTCGCCTATGTAAATATGCGCATCGTATTACGGGGGATGTTTGAGCGCAATTCACCATATTGAAATTTAACGATAACAAATCACGCGATAAATGTGTATTGTGTGTTTTGGCCGCAGGCTCCACACTGTATATTATTGATGACTTGCTAGTTTCATATTGGAAAATGATGTCGTATTGCCTTAAACACTTTCACCACTCATGACGCGATTACGCACATTAGATTTTGGATAAAAAGGTCGGAATACGTCATAAGGCTTAGCGTGTGTATCTGCAAGGACGAGTACAAAGTATCGCCCAATTAAAAAAAAAGTCACGTCTCATTGCGTTTTTATATTTCACGACGGAAAATCCATACTTTTGTTGGTATCTAGAATCCCGGACAGCGGATGCATCATCACATCATCAGCCTATATACGTCCCACTGCTGGGCACAGGCCTCCTCTCATGTATGAGAGGGAACAGGCAGTAGTCGCCACGCTGGCCCAGTTTGAATTTCTTCGCAGATGTATGCAGGTTTCCTCACGATGTTTTTCCTTCACCGAAAAGCTAACGGTAAATATGAAATCATATTCCGTACGATGCATACGATTATAGATTACGACCTCTTTCCTGAAGGGTTCATAACAAGTCTGTGCAAATTATAGTCTGTGCAAAAGACATACACGTACATAATTAAACGAACGAACGAAGCCAACGAAGTTCTCCGTGTCAGCTTGGGCCAAATTTCTTTCAATGTCCAGATGTCCGGCTGTTCTCCTCAACCGATTCCTATGAAATTTTGTGAGTAGGTTCAATATATATATAGAGTTTTTTATTGACTCAGTTTTCCGAAATTAAAAAAAAACAAAAAAAGACGCTTGCAAGTTCTACAACTTATATCCACTATTTTACGACCATATTACACAATTTATTACGCGAGTGTAACCCTGTAGTAATTACTTACTATTAGTTGTGAAAATGACTCAATCCGGTTTAAATCCAATCGTGTTACATAGATTCACGTCTTTATTCCCAAAAGGGCTAGGCAGAGCAAATGAAACTTATGTTCCAGTGCCACTTTTAGCATAAATGTGGGTATAAAAGATCGACTAAATGTCGATATTGTGATATCGCAGTGATATGTTTCTAGCCCATCTCCCACAACACACTTCAATTTAGCTCTCTAAGTAGACTTTTATGACACCCACGGGAAGACAAGGGGGTAGTGAAATTCTAACCCGACACCACACGGGGACCAATTGTTTTGTTGTTATGAAAGTGAACACAAACTTGTACTCGAAAGTTAGTCGTCGCGATATTGGTTGTGCCCGTTGTTCGCTCGGCGGCGGTAATGCTGGCTCGTAATAAGTTTCCAGTCTCGCGGGACCTCGCGTATTGAAAGCGGTTGTTACAGTATTCACAACGCTTACCGAATACTCGTCAACCAGCGTAAGACTCATCTTCGGGTACGCATTGTTGTCACGAATCTCGGGGTCAAGTAGTATTAGGAGCGAGTGATGTGTGTCGAGGAGTTGTAAATCGTACAAAGCTGTAGCATAAAGGAAAATTTGTCAAGTTTTTGAAATGTAAGTTAGTATGACATTCGCGGCCGGCTTTACTTTATTCTCCCGGCTCGGCCTACGAGCTCGTGGGCGGTTCTACGCTGGCTACTAGTACGAGTATGTTTACATTTTAGACTGAGGTATCAATTGCGTTCATGAATTTCCCACCCCGATCCCATTCGTAAATATGTTTCATTTGCATTGGATGAAATCAAAAATGAATTCGTTAATGATGTCTCAAACCGGCTCTTTCAGGTCGTTAATCGAGTTCATTCATGGTGATCGATAAACTAACCACTCGGTAAATACGTTACCTTTGATTTACAATAAACATTAGCCGGCAACTTCACCGTAGGCGAACGCGGCCATCACATTACATTGATTCAGTGGCACAGTTAATTCACCACGCAGTATTTTACGGCGGTTGGATTGCAAACGGAACGGCACGCCACAGGGTTGTCTATTGGGAAAGAAATCTGGCAATTCTCTTGTTTTACTAGTCTTATTATTAAACTAGATGGTAGAGGCTAAGTCCGCGCGTTGTAAAGAACACAGGCAAATGGGATTAAATATAGCCTACCAGGAGGTCTATTCTACACGCCGCAGAATAGTTTTAGAAATAGGTTAACCGGTTCCAGGTATTTAATAAGACATTCAAACTTACAAAACTACAATCTTACAGACTTTTCTTCAATAAAAACAGCTGTTCCATGCATTAACTGTGAATTAATTGAGAGTATGCAACAGCTGTATTTTTTTTGCGATTTCGTGGTTGGTCCAATTGGAAAAGTTGTTCAGTATGACCATCTTTTTCGCTTTTGGCCACTCCGGATCATGAACCCAAAATCACCCAGTGTAATAGTATAGATCAATATATTCCCTTTGATCTTTCTAATTTCGGTCATTCTGACGATTTTTGGGGGAGGCCTATGCCAGCACTGGACGTCTTTCGAATGAAAGACTGAAGGAGGATGATGATGGTATCTCACAAACCCCTCACTCAGCAAGCGAGTAGCACGTAGCGATTGTGATGTAAAAAAATATACAAAAGAAATGCATCTTTGTGAATTACTAATTTAGAACCGTACGGTTTCAGAGAAATGTTCTCCCTCGGACGCTCCGGTTGTGGAATGAGCTCCCTGCCGAAGTTTTCCCGAGGGACTACAGTATGGGGTTCTTCAAAAAAGGAGTGTATAAATTCTTAAAGGGTCGGCAACGCGCATGTAACACCCCTGGAGTTGCAAGTGTCCATAGGCTACGGTAACTGCTTACCATCAGGTGGGCCGTAAGCTTGTTTGCCCCCGACGTGGTATAAAAAGAACCTTCTGGTTAAAACATAAGTCGTATTTTTCAACTGTGAAATACATACATCCTTTTCGCTGCCTCCAGTTAATAGTACCTAGTCAGTTATACGCGTCTATTTTCACGAGTCGTATAAGTAACCACGGTGTGGTTTCCTATGCGTGGCAGCCCTAACAGCGCGCGTTAAAAAAGGCGGGAAATGAAGCCATCTTGGAATGACGGCGGAGTAGAATTTAACGGCTGCTTCCAGCGGCGGTTAGTCATCGAGACGATCTGTTCGTTAAATCGGTTCACATCAATCAGGGCCAAATTGAATTTCGGGTACCGCCGTCAACTACGTCTGACAGTCCAATTGTAAAACGATCAGCCTCCGGATTAAAAGTCAAACATTTATCAAATTAAAAAAAAACATATGGAAGTTTAAAAAGGTATTGTCGCACACAGATCTTAATACATACGGAACATAAACAGACAAAAATTAGAAATTTTTATTTGTCAGAATACAGTTATTTAAGGTTTTACAGTATAAAAATGTCATTTTATTCAACATGCAAGCATGTGTACAAATACTTGGTTTAATTACGCTAAAATACAATATTGATTGATGACACTGAATTAGAAATAATGATACTAATAAGATAATCAGTCAGTAACATGTGGGAATCTTGATCGGCAACAAATCCGACGTCACCTTCGAGTGTTACTTGATTACAAATTTGCACAGATGACCTACTAACTATCTTAACTGATCCGAAACTCAGCATCTATCTCACCACTATGGCGAAATAGCGTACACTCTAAACGTAAGAAAGTGGTCACCATACGACCCTTCACAAGCCTCTTCACACCATTCTTGAACCCCGTAGTATAGTCCTTCGGGAAAACCTTGGCAAGAAATTCATTACGGTATTCGGTCAAGGAAAATACAGACGAGCTAATACTGGTCACTGTACTTTGATTTTAGCTTTGACAACAATGGCTGCCAACTTCATTCCCTGGTCATTCGAGCACTCTAGAAACAATTAAAACTATTAATAACAGCGCGTGTTCGGGCTCGTAAACTACGCTCTGTATTTATGCCGGCAGTTTTAAAGTCATGGTAATAAACGTCATTTTACTGCGGCTTCTGCTGGAAACATCATCATGTATATCAAGACGCCCAATGCTGAATGTAGATCTATGGCGAAGATTGCATCATGAATAGGGAATAATCTTGCATGATCACATTTCAACCTGTACTGCATAATTTATATTTACAAAGAATCATAGCTTAACTCGCAATCCTGCTAATTGTATAAATCAAATGCGAAAATGTGGATGTTTGTTGTTACTAAATCACGCAGAAACGGCTGAACGGATTAAGATACACTTTTCTCTACAAATATTAGAGTATAGCCTGGATTGACTAGAATACTTTTTATCCCAGTCAAAGTCCAACAAATGAAGTCGCGGTAAATAACTAGTTCTTTATAAAATAAGAATTTGAATACTAATCGTTTTTCCTCTTAATTTTTAAAAGGTGACTTTAAACTTTCTGAAACCTGGAACCAAATGATAGAGGTTATCATCGCACTCTCTTTCATAAAACTGCCTTTGCCAAATCTCGGAATTAGGTGTCAAAGCGGACCGCGCGGGCTCCTTTAGGGGCATTACCGGGAATACCGCTAGGAGGATGATGATCAAGTGTCAAATACTACGGTTTCAGAATGTACTTTAAGTAACCCCTCCGTGGCCCACGCTCTATGAGCCTCCATTGTGCAACGATTGTATAAATCACTTCTTCTAACGCTAGACCACAAATCATAATACATTTTATTGAGCAATATCACGTCGGATAAAATTCGGCACATTGTTAACCGGGACGGCTGTAAATGTTTTATTGCATTTTTCACTTTACTGCACGCGGAATTAGATTTACAACCGTTTGATACGCCACGCCGGCCGGCGGGTATTTTAGAGCTGCGCTGCGTAAAAGGATTTCATTATTTATTCGCACCAACACTCAAGCATTGCTATATTGTACCAGTGGCTAGGTTTAGCGGCACTGGAAAAATCTGTCTTAATTATGTTTTGTGAGGTGTTTTTAAGTTTTATGTGTTACTAGCTTCCGCCCGCGACTTTGTCTGCGGTGGACCCGGGATCCGGGATACAAATTATCCTATTTAATCCAAATTGGTTGAGCCGTTTAAGCGTGATTGAGGAACAAACATCTCAGCATCCAAACCTTAGCATTTAGAATATTAATTAAGAAGTAGGACATCACTGGATTTCTGTCTCCGTTATCCGACGTATGGCTGTATGATATTTGATGTATAATATTTGCATTATCTACTCTATAATGAAAATAACATTGTAAAAAATTTAGATATATTTAACTGTACCATAAGTTCAATAAAAAAATTATTTAGGACTAGTAGTATGTAAATCTTTACGTTATCTGTCAATATACAAAAGTATTAATATACGTCATGTTTGTCGATACTTACTCAAAATTGTTAAATTTGTTAAATACGTAGAACACGTTTCCTTTCACTGAGTTTTTCTGTGAAACTGTTTTTACTAATTATCTATAACTTCTTACTGATCAGATTAGGCTTAACTTGATCCAGGATAGGTACTTTTTCGTGTTTGTATAAAGATATGTTTAATAAAAATGGAAACTATAGGTCTAGATTAAGAAATAAATTGTATCAATATTTTTTGTACGACCGTTTGTTTCATAGTTAAATAAATAAATAAATTATCAATTTACCACCCAAAATACATATGAATGCAAATTTTCATTTCTGTCGAACATCGACATGGATCAAATGTAACTTAATGATGACTTGATCATACTGGGACAGGTATAGCTAACGGTTATAAAATTCATACATAGATGTATTTACAAACACTTACATGTATTTGTAAATACATGTGTCAGAACTAACTATTGATAACTATGACTGCATGACAATTTATGGAAACATATTCTAGCAATTTCGGATTTTAAGAGAACACAATTATTGACTATTTGAAACATTTTTTACTTACGATCTTAATAGGTACTAATTCAGAGTTTTTAAAATTTCATAAAATGTTGCTGATTTTGACTTATGTTAGCGAACATCCTTCACCAGACCCGCGTCACTCTTAACCCCGGGAGAGTCAGTGTTAGAAAACTATCATGCTGTTCCCTTCAACTCATTGTATCACAAGTAGCGAGAGGGGGACACGGTGAACTATCTTTAGGGTTTGGAACTACACGCTTTAGAGCGGTGCGGGGCGCGGTCGCATCTGCGGTATGCGTCGAAGTAAACTTTGACAGACGAGTCGAACATTGGCGCACGTGGCTTGATGGACTGACTAACGAACTAAAAGGTGTCACCTTTTGTTCACCTCTGTTGTCATGAATTAACACTTTCGCAACTGGAATAAAAATGAAGCAATACACCAGAAACCGACAGAACTCGCTAGGCGTGTAGGTTTATACTACTGCCCGCATAGCGGGCTAAGCCGGCATCTGAGCAAACATTACGAGTGCCTACCAGGCGGGTTCTTGGTTGCGAACGTGTTAAGATTGAAATTGGTAAGTATTGGGTTAGTGGCGACCAGAGGGACGTTTATCTTATGTATAAGTCTTTGATTGTCGTGAGTCCTGACCAGAGACTCGAGCACGGAGTTAAGTATCCGTTTGCGCCTCGTCACGCTGTAGGATCTACGGGTATGCTCTGTGGGCTTAACTTGTGTCATGATATCACGCCGCGAAACGCTGCATTTAAGGCGCCATAGAATTAAATGTGGGACTTACGAGGTTAATAAGAGATGCATATTATTGATACTGATATATACCTACTTAATGAAAACGGTTGATCATTTCTGATGCAATATATACAAGGCTAAAACTAACAGTGTCCTGTTGTGGCGATCGCTATAGTCATAATGAATCTAAGTAATTGCTTTCCGTCTGTGACAAGAGATGGCAATAATTCTAAATTTAAATACTCTTACCGTGCCAGTTTAGGATGTAAAGATATACCACCTTTACAGTACCACCAACATGACTTCTACCATAAAAGACTGTGCGTGATGTTACAGCAAAGCAAATAAATGACTATGCATTTCAATACATATATTACATACAATAATTTAATTCCAATAATATAACCGTTCCAAACTGTCAACAGCTCTTATAAAATACTTTGAATATCCATCTTAATATAACTCATTGCTAATATAATATATATTCTACGAGCTTGAAAACATTTTTTTTTAATTCTTATCGCTCAATCCTAACTCCGACATCGCGGTGTTTCCGAACTTGGCCGACCCGGAGCCCTCGACAATCGACATATGTCCAACAATGTTTCTAAGTAATTTCTTTATGGACAGATCTCTTCGACCGGAAACTTTTCAATAAAACTCCTAAGCTAGCTACAAGGGGCACGAAAACATACATGAGGGACTTATATAAATATTTAATCGTTGACCACCTAGATAAACGCTTCGAACTTGACGAGAGACTTATTTGTTTCTTGATTCTAGATCCCATTCGATTATTTACCTTGGTCCAGGGACGCTGCTGTCGTTTTGATTGATAGAAAAACTAATAGAATTCGATTCAAGTATGGTTGAAAAAACACTGTATTCCTTTTGTGAAGTATATAGGGTTAGGTCAGCGACGAGCATGTGACACCCCGGAGTTGCAAACGTTTATAGGGCTAGGGTGACATCTTACTACCAGGCGGGCGGTGCGCTTATTTGCCTCGGAAGTGGTATAAAAAATCGGTTGTACAGTCGAGTTCTCCAATATCTATACGGACAACCTTTCAAAAATATCTACACATGTGTCTTCTTATGTCAGTAACAATAAAGTCTCTGTATAGATATTTTTGAAAGGTTTTCTGTGTAGATATTGGAGAACTCGACTTTACCTCAATGACCTTAGTCCATCACGTCCAAAGTTCAATCTTCAAAGCGGCATCTGGTGACAATCAAAGAAATGGTGCCTATTATTGGTACTTCGCCAACAAATGAGGTTGTTTGTAATGATTTCTCAAAGAAGACGCAACATTCGCATTAAGTACTCTTGTTTCTGTCATTAATAAGATCGAAAGGAGATGTCAAATGAATGGGAAAAGTGGAAATGGACCGGCAAAAGTGTGTTTCATTCATTTCACTAATTACAATTACGGGAAATGGCTCAATTAGTTAACTTGTTTCGGTATACAAATACAAACAAACATATATAAACAAAAACTATGTAGTGACAATGAGAATGATACTGAAATAGTATAATAAATAAAACTTACGTTATTATACGTCTCATACATGAGAGGAGGCCTGTGCCCAGCAGTGGGACGTATATAGGCTGATGATGTGACGTTATAAAGGAGTATGTATAATAGACAGCCGCGTTTGAAAAACGAAAAATCTGATTAGTGTAAAACTAGAGTAGGTTTGCAAGCTGCGGAGGTATCTCGGAGACGGTTTTTTGTTTATTGTTTAGTAATCTATTTAGTACATATATGTATATGCTGTGCTATCTATCGTATGCAGAAGCGCATGAAAAAATCTATTTTTAATATTTTGGCGTGGAATTAAACAGAATAGAGTTGCTGAGCCTTTCATCAAAATTAGAGAAACGTTGTGATAACAATGAATCGGTTTACAGCTGGCTGAACGTGGGCGTGGTGAGTTTAAAATGACCACAAGAGCAATATGACACTTATAAACGTCTATATAAATATGGGATTTTGGACTTTGCAAACATTGGATATGTATTCGACAATTTCGACATTAGGTCTTTTATGGGCAGGCATGGTTGCAAACACATAGTGTAAGAACTATCGTTGTCCACGTCCCGAAAATTACCGTACTTAGTGACACACATATATCTGCACCAATTAAATTTCACCTATTTAAAGACATTAACATTGTGAATTTATTCATGAAACTTATCAGTTGTGAGTGTCTGCACTTGTTAAAGGTACCCAATTATTGGCACGTTCGAGTTTATATTTTAAGGTAAACAGCTATGCGGGTACCAAAATTGTCCAATAAGGACTTTGAGATGTAAAACGATAGGTTTCAATGTTTGCTCAGATCTTTGCCCAAGCATGCTAGGGGTAAAATTTTGGTACCAATCAATGTTTTACCATATTCTGCTTTGGTTCGTTCACAAACTGCTGGCTAACTGGGCGCACTGCGGGAATTACGCTGCGATGAATATTTGAGCGCTTCGTTCGTGAATTATGCCGCGAGAGGGGGACTGTGGCAAATCCGCTCTGCATGGACTTTGTCGAGATTTGTGGCACTAATGAGTCGCGTGTAGGGATGAAACGCTATGGATTCTGTCATTATATGTATAATTGTTTGTAATCGTTAACCTCTCTAAATGTTTCACTTCTAGCAAACAACAAATAGGTACTTGATCTTGAATGGTGGTGACATTATATTTCAAAGTTTTCGTAGTTGTAATTTCACCGACACTATATACAGAATAGCTACCGTTCCCTAGTGGTTCAGGCATGCGGCTGTCAAGCGGCGATCGTGGGTTGGAATCCCAGCTCGTACCAATAAGTTTTTCGGAGCTTATGTACGGAATGTCATTTGATATTTACCGTTAGCTTTTCGGTGAAGGTTAGCATTGTGAGGAAACCTGCATACATCTGCGAAGAAATTCACAAGGGGTATCTGAAGTCCCCAAGCCGCACTAGACCAGCGTAGGTACGACTCCCTGAGTGCTCAACATCGGGACGTATATAGGCTGATGTATAACAATTATTATTATATTATCTTGTGGCTATTTATAGATATGTCCAAACAGCACTAGCACTGTTCGAGGTGAATTGTTTTCGTGCCGCGAACCTGAACAGCGTTCGAGCATATGACACGATTATAAGCGCCTAGCCTGTTCAGAGGGTTTGTCTGTACACACTTATTGATCTGTACGCTTACCATGAGTTTGACAATGACGGCTTACGCTAACGAGTATCGAGTTTTATATCTGTGCATCCCGCTCGTACTGTCAAAGTGCAATAGAGATGCACAGATAGAAAACTTGATACTCGTTAGCGTAAGCCGTCATTGTCAAACTCATGGTAAGCGTACTGATTTCAACATTTGTGGCGCTTAAGAGGGAAGTATACCTTTGGAATACTACGCACTCGTCCATACAAAATGAGAAAACGTTTTTCCACTTCTAAATATTTACCAATCTCAATATTTTTTGAGCACGTTATTGACACAATGAAAGACTAGGTTTATAGTTTAATTTATAATTTTTAACTTTCGGGAGGCATGTTGAAATAAAACTAATAATTACAATGTTCAATGTTGTCTACCATTGTTTATGTTTAATTTACCTCTATTTTTCTATTTTATTTTTACTACTAGCTTTTGCCCGCGGCTTCGCCCGCGTAGTAAAAGTAATTTTCCAATAATTGTTGAATTGCTACGCCGCCAACTAACCTACTACTACTAACTTCCACTACTAATAACCCTTCGTCATAACCCATTATGGTAAATTAATTTTTATTTACTATTATATTTATGCCCGTGTGGTGGCGGGTTAGAATTTCACCACCCTCTTTCTTCCCGTGTGTGTCGTAAAAGTCGATTAAGAGAGCAGGGTTGAAGTGTGTTGTGGGTGATGGGCTAACAACCTAAGCAATATCACTTTTTGTCGATCTTTTATACCCACATTCATGCTAAAAACGGCGCTGGAACATAAAGTTCATGTGCTCTGCCTGCCCCTTTTGGGAATAAAGGCGTCAATGTATGTATGTACGTATTTCTGTTATTAAATTTACAATCATGATTAATGAGAATCTGTCCTCTGGAATAAAAGCTACTTTATGTTCATGAACACTAATGTTGAAATACCAAAATATCTCCACGAATTTCAAGTCAAATTTGTGGCCTGGACATTGCTATATAGGCTTGTTTCCTAAGATTTTTTTTCCATGCTTTTCGAACCAGTATTTAACATATATACCCAAAAATTTGTCTTAATTTAACGGCGGCCAAAATGCTTAACTTATTAAAAGTAAGCAGATCTTCGTGCAGCACCTTGAATGTACTTATTACGGATGCAGGCACTTTCCCAATGTCTCCTACCCTCCCGTCCCGCCGCGCCGCCCGCACTCGCCTAGGTACCGATTGCTGACGATCGAGATGGCACCAAATACAAACTTTAAAACCTATAACCCTATATAATGCGGGTCTCGTTCCATTCCTCAAAAGCAAAAATAGAACCCTTATTTATAGGATCACGTGTGGCTGTCTGTCAGTCCGTCTGTTACAACCGATTTGCTACGAAACAAACTGGACCGATTGATTTGCTATTTGGCACAAATATTTTCATGAATTTTCATGTCCATAACATTACATTTCAAAATCTATGCGATTTGCGTTATTAACGTCCCAAAAAACCGTAATAACAACGCCCATATTGATATTTAGACGCCACGTTGGAATGTAAAACAATAGATGCCGATGTTGATTTTCAGATTTTGTCACCACATGTCTCCTTTTAGGGGTTGAATTCTCAAAAAACCGGAAACACTTGTTTACTCATTTATCGTTAGGAATTATCCTGTGAATTCTCGAATGAAATTGTCTAACTAATCTTTTTTCTCCATACAAACTTTGGACCTCCTTTTTAACCCCTTTAGGTGTAAATATTTCAAAAACGCTGAAAGCACTTTATTTGTATATGAATAAGTAATCTGTCCACAAAGTTTTAAGTACGTAGTAGCTAAAAATAAGTTTCCCTTATACAAAATTTAGACCCTCATTTAACCCTCTTAGCAGTGAAATTTTATAAAACGCTGAAATAACTTTTTTTGTATCCTAATAAGTTATCTTCCTAAAAAGTCTTGAGTCTCTAGTTCAATAAATAATGTTTCCCCTCCATAAACATTGCATCCCTATTTAACCCCCTTAGGGGAAGAATTTTATAAAACGCTGAAAGTACTTTTTTGTAGCTTAGTAATAATATTCCTACAAAGTTTCAAGTCTCTAGTACAAAAAAATATGTTTCTCCCATACAAACTTTGCACCCCTTTTTAACCCCCTTTGGGATAGGATTTCCAAAAGTCCCGTCTTATCCCTTGCCTACGTCATAAAAGGAAGTTCTGGTGTAAATAGCAAGTTTGTAGTCCCAGTAGTTTTGAATACAAACTTTGCACCCCTATTAACTAAATATCCTCAGGGGTGGAATTTTAAAAACGCTAAGTATATTTTTATTTTTATCCTAATAAATAATCTTCCTACAAATTTTCAAGTCTCTAGTTCAATAAATAATGTTTACCTCATACAAACATTGCACCCCTATTTGACCCCCTTAGGGTTAGAATTTTCTAAAACGCTGAAAGAACTTTCTTTGTATCTTAATAAGTAATATCCCTACAAAGTTTCAAGTCTCTAGTACAAAAAATAATGTTTCTCCCATACAAACTTTGCACCCCTATTTAACACCCTTAGGGACAGAATTTTCAAAAATCCCGTCTTATCCCTTGCCTATGTCATAAAAGGAAAATCTGGTGTAAATTTCAAGTTTCTAGACACAGTAGTTTTTAATTCAAACTTTGCACCCCTATTTAACCCCCTTAGGGGTAGAATTTTATACAACGCCGAAAGTACCTTTTTGGTATCAATAAGTAATCCTCCTACAAAGTTTTAAGTCTCCAGTTCAATAAATAATGTTCCCACATACAAACTTTGGACCCCCATTTCACCCCCTTAGGGATAGAATTTCCAAAAATCCTGTTCTATTCCCTGCCGACGTCATAAAAAGAAGTACTGGTGTAATTTTCAAGTTCCTAGTCCCAGTAGATTTGAATACAAAATTTGCACCCCTATTTAATCCCCTTAGGGGTGGAATTTTCTAAAACGCTGAAAGAACTTTTTTTGTATCTTAATAAGTAATTTCCCTACAAAGTTTCAAGTCTCTGGTACAAAAAATAATGTTTCACCCATACCAACTTTGCACCCCTATTTAACACCCTTAGGGATAGAATTTCCAAAAATCCCGTCTTATCCCTTGCCTACGTCATAAAAGGAAGGTCTGGTGTAAATTTCAAGTTCCTAGTCCCAGTAGCTTTGAATACAAAATTTGCACCCCTATTTAATCCCCTTTGGGGTGGAATCTTCTAAAACGCTGAAATAACTTTTTTGCATCTTAATAAGTAATATCCCTACAAAGTTTCAAGTCTCTAGTACAAAAAAAATAAAAAATAATAATAAATAATAATAATAAATTTTATTCATAAAACCTTATTGCTAATGTTAACAATGTGCTTGCGCATTAAGACATAGTACATACAATATTACATGCGTCTGAACTAGGATGATCCTGTGTCTCAGACAAAGATAATAATTACAAAATAATTAATATTAATATTAATATTATTAATTAATGTTTCACCCATACAAACTTTGCACCCCTATTTAACACCCTTAGGGATAGAATTTCCAAAAATCCTTTCTTATCCCTTGCCTACGTCATAAAAGGAAGGTCTGGTGTAAATTTCAAGTTTGTAGTCCCAGTAGTTTTGAATACAAACTTTGCACCCCTATTTAACCCCCTTAGGGGTGGAATTTTGTAAAACGCTGAAAGTGCTTTTTTGTATCTTAATAAGTAATCTTCCTACAAAGTTTTAAGTCTGTAGTTCAAAAAATAGTGCTTCCCCCATACAAACTTTGGACCCCCGTTTTACCCCGTTAGGGGGTGAGTTTTGAAAAATCCTTTCTTAGTGCTCCCCTACACCTTATAAGGAACCTACGTGTCAAATTTGGAATCCGTAGACCCAGCGGTTTGGGCTGTGCGTTGATATGTCAGTCAGTCAGTCAGTCAGTCAGTCAGTCAGTCAGTCAGTCAGCTTCTTCAGCTTCTTCTATATATTTAGATGTCTGGTGAACAATAAAGAATATTTGTTCAACTCACGTATTAAATGTCACTACGGGCGACATGTTTCGAACTCTTCGGAAGTTCTTGTGTGTTTTCGCGGCGGCGCGGCTTGAATAACTAACTTGAAGTATTATTCCATCGATGTATCCTATAAAAGCCACTGGAATTTTTCCACGAGAATCGATTATCCGTCAGTGGGAACTACTCTTTAGATCAATAGACTCGAACTTCTCATGCTATTTTCCTAGTTTTTTTACTTTTCCTGTACGCTATTTTTGTGTCATTATCATCATCGAGTTATCACATGTTATACCACTCATTCTATTTCACTATTCAGCATTAGCTATCACAGGACGGCCGGCGATATAGACATCTCTTTCTAATTACAATGCTTAGAAAGAGACGGATTTACTACCCAGTTATAAACTCTACATACTTGACCCCATCATTCATGAAACTTAACAAACCACTCTGTGAAATAAAATATGTTTTGTCCATTTCTCAAAAACATACTGTTCATTTGACAATATTAACGGCATTATAACTAAAATAGGCTTTATGAACTATTATAATTAAGGGCATTAGTATTTGAATCTAGTCTTCTATATCCTGTTTGAAGTAACTGGCCTTTAGAGGCAGAACTTAATATTAAATCGCAGACGAAGCCGCGAGGTGTAATATGGTCTCGAGTTATGAGCCCAATCTCCCACACATGCTCCGTCGCCTCCGCGATATTTCAGCCCCGGGGAATCCCGGGAATCCCGGGACACTGCGGGAAACTAGCCTCTTTCATATGCGGGACGGGAGCCTTTATAAATCGCTCGCAAATACTTTACGAGCCTTGATGGTTTTACATAACGCGTTGCCTTCGGGGAAATGTTTAGGTTATACCTGCGGCGCCATTACGGGAGCGTATTGTATTCGAATCATATTCGTACTTGCCTCGTGCTCGCTCTGGCAGAACTGCCTCAGCGTGCGAGGAAAAGAGTGCGAGACTAAACCGAATATTATTGTAATGTTACCCGCTTCGGGAATTGATTTGGAAGCAAGGTGAAAAAGGAAAGTTGAATGCGTAATCGGGGGTGTATACGGCGGAAGATGCTATGTGTTCAATTTGTTTATAGTGGCACCTCACTCTTACACATTTGAGAGGTGTAAGTGGGAGCGAAAGCGTTGTTACCCGTAGACTTTTATACTCATGATTCAACGCATTATAAAATAATGAGAAATTAATTGGTTCTTTCGTGCGCGCTCGTCCATTAAACCTATTTGATCTGCTACGCCGTTAACATTAGTTTGTCTTTATATCACTTCTACATTTGCCTTTAGAGAAAGGGACAAAACACATTTTAGTTAACAGAGTTCTGCTAAGATTTGTGAATAAGGGAGTACCTAAAGGCCTCCACCCACCGGACGCGTGTCCTGCGCGGCACACGCGCAAGTTGTAAAGCATTGAAACTACACTTCAAACACACATCGAACGCGTTTCGAAGGCGGGCCCGCGCGGGCCTGCGGCGCTAAAGTTACAACTCGGCAGCGCGGCCGCGTGTCGTGCGCGTCGCGTGAGCTGCGCGGGCCCGCACTGCTGAGTATGATAGAGATAGTAAGATACATATTAAATGTGTTGGTAGTGAGAGAGATATGACGCGCAGTAGAGTAGCGGCGCAGCTGCAGCGCAGCAGCCGCAAGGCACACGCGCAGATCCACGCGGCAGCGGCGCGGCAGCCGCGCTGCACACGCGTTGCTACACGCCGCCCGCTTCCGGTGTGAATATACCGCTTCAAACGCGCCCGACACGCGCAACACACGCGTCCGGTGGGTGGAGGCCTAAGTGAGTTGCTGCTACCGAAAAACGAAATAATACTCGTAAAATAGGCACTGACTGTGTGTCGTTGATTTCAAGTCCTGATCATTGATTAGTAATGGTGGGTATTATTTGCAAACGGAATATAAAGCGCTTAACAGTTACCATTAACCACAACATTAACATTCTCCCCAACAAAGCGCACTCTATTTATTCATTCTTGCGTTCGGCGCATCAGATAAATGCTTTTGTTTATTTGGACAATTAGCTCCAACGATTCTGCTTCAACACAACCAAGAAACAACTCTATAAATACCCGGTAAGGTTTATTTCAGATTGACGCCCCGCCGCTATTGCATTGAGAGGTGCTTATATAATGTAATCGTCGATTTTCTGACTTCGCCTCCATTTGAAAGGGGTCTTTTTTATATGGAAATTGGGTAATGGGGGTTCTTTCAGATTTCCGCAATTTAATGAATTCGCGTGTATTATGTTTTTACGTTCTCTTCTGTTTGAGGACGTTGTAAGTGTTTGTGTAAGGTCTTGAGGAAGCAGTGCGGTTTTATTTTGGGATCGAAATGTTTATTTTTAATATACAGTTTCTTCTTCCTCCAAATATCGCACTTTGGTTACAATTACACATAAACTTCATCAAATATTTTCCAAGTACAATATATAATGTAATATAATAATAATAAATCAGCCTGTATACGTCCCACTTCTGGGCACAGGCCTCCTCTCATGGATGGGAGGGAAAGGGCAGTAGTCCCCACGCTGGCCCAGTGCGGGTTGAGGACTTCACATACACCTTTGAATTTCGTCGTGGATGTATGTAGGTTTCCTCACGATGTTTTTCCTTCACCGAAAAGCTAACTGTAAATATCAAATGATATTCCGTACATAAGCTCCGAAAAACTTATTGGTACGAGCCGGGATTCCAACCCACGATCGCCGCTTGACAGCCGCATGCCTGAACCACTAGGCTACCGTATCTTTAACAAGTACAAAAAAGACGAAAATTACCAATTACCAACGAATAACTGTAGCGTAAGGAATAAATATAATGAATACAATAGTTCATAATTTAGCACTTACTAGGAGCCTATGATAATTAAATCCCTGTAATTTCACCAGTTCTTCTATAAACATTGGTCTGATTCCGACAAAATGTATTCCGCAACACATCACTTGTAGACTTATTTATTCTATGACATTGGATCTATGGAAGTTTTGTTGCATTTGAATGCTAATAAATCCGCGAACATTTATAAATACGGTAAAATAACAATTTAGAAGACAAAGCGTCTACTGACGTCTTCCAGCATATGTCAAGTTTAACGAAGTTACCAGTGTCGAAAAAATTTTGTTCTGTTTCTAGACTATTTTGCCAAGCTGCAGGTAACTCGAATAATTCAGGTTTGAGATGCGTTCGAGTTTTATGCGAGAATCGTTCGAATGTCACGCGTAAGCCTAGACATGGCCTAGACGTACCGACAGATATTTCCAATTGTTTACTCTGTCTGTTTTCAGAATTTCGGTGCTACATCAGAATTCTCTCCGCAAATATTTAGCCGACTTTTTGTGTGTTTTCCTTCAGTCTAAATGTAGCTTTGCTATTTAAATAAACCGTTCTAATAAATATACATTTTCGGCTGTGGATACTTAGATGAAAGCCATATTTATAATGAGATGTGTTCGCTCGTGTAAACTGGAAATTGTAACCTGTATCTTTGGCTCACCGGAAGTTCTAGCAGTCTCATTCCGAAACGCGATTATGGCGCATTGAAATCATAATGTGAATCGTTTAGTCAGGCGCGGGACACTCCGCGATTTACGTTCATCGCTACAAGTACATGCCGGTGCCCCAACGTTGGGGAACCGGCATGTACTTGTAGCGATGAACGTCGACGTCGTCGTCGACGTCGTTGTCGACGACGTCAGGGGGCCATAAATCTTGAGAAAAAAGTGCCTTTTGTAAAGATCAAAGGAGTGTCCCTTGTGTGCTTGTACTATTATCTATTATGTGGTTTAGTTCATACTGTACTTCTACGGAAGCTCTTGTCATTTGTGACGGTCTGACTGTCTGTTAACTGTTGACGTTTCTTTTAAACAGTTGACCGAATTTGGTATACCTACCTATTACCTAAGCTCTTGTTTGGCATAAGGAAATAATACCATACTTTTATCCTGGAAATTATCCCCTAAGGGGCCAAGGGACAAATGGAGAATGCGGATGTAAATTGACCGATACTGAGATTAATAATATGCGGTAGGTGGCAGTCGCTTTCGCAAAACCAATGCCCATCCCAAATCTTGGGACAAGGTGTCAAAGCGGCCCCCGGGCTCCTCTAGGGGCATTACCGGGAATAACGCTAGGAGGATGATGATAGAGTGCGGTATTATAAAGCGGAGTAGGGAGCACTGCTATAGGTAGTTTCATGCAAATGTTAAGTTTTAGTGCTATGATGTCGGCATATTAGTTTCAGGCTGCTTTTAGAGAAAGAACGTTGCCGAGGGGCACATAATGGGTTAGTTGTGGGGTATTATTATGCAAATTTTACTGCTTCATGCAAGGTTCCCGCCGCTCGTCCCCCGGAGTGTAATCCGTCTTATTTAACAGTGTTTAAACGGTTTTGCCTGGCTAAGCCGCTGTTTAACTTATTAGTGGAAATTAAAATATAATAGAGCATCACATTCATTCACAAGAATGGCACACATAACTTAAAGAGGATTGAACCATGAGATTATAAACGTACATAATTATATTAGTTTTGGTTTAACGAACAGGTGAAAAATGTGGATATTCGTAAAAACTATCAATAGTTTTTTATGTGGTAGGTATATTGCCTATTTGGCTATTAAGCTACGGTAACCTCGAGGTTCAGGCATTCGACTGTCAAGCGGTGGTCGTGGGTTCAAATCCCGGCTCGTACCAATGTCGAGTTTTAGCGAATATTTACCGTTAGCTTTTCGGTGAAGGAAATCATCATGAGGAAACAGGTCTAATTCCCATAAGGTCTAATTTTCCCTCTAGGTCGGAAGTCATATGGCAGTCGATTCCGTAAAACTAGTGCTTGTGCCAAATCTTGCGATTAGGCCTGAGGTGTCAAAGCGGACCCCGGGCTCGTTTAGGGCGCAACCGGGAATAACGCTAGGAGGATGATGATATTGCCTATTTGGATGCTAATAACAGGCAGATATGTTTTCTGAAAGCTCGACCCTTTTTCAGATAGTAGGTAATAATTATAAGACAAAAACTGACTCGCCTACCGATATGAGTAATATGCTTTGACCCCGTACCTACATTACTTCAGTAAAGTAATTGGTTTGAAATATCTGATCTGGCATAAGATCATACAGAGCCAAGGCCTAAATTTTGAGTTGAAACTGTTCGTAGATAGAGTAAAAATTGGTATCGTCTGTTTTAGCGCCGATCGGACGAGTATGGCCGAAGTAGCGAATGGAACAAAAATATAACAAGTGAAATCATAAGATTTTTCGACAAAACCAACTGCTTTTTTACAAATATTATAGTCCATGTCACTCGATACGGTTAAGAGGAATCCAACAACGCCACCTCATATGCCAAAATCATACACACACACACACATACATACACTCGAAAACATACCCCTCCTTCGGCAGTCAGGTAAAAAAACACCAAACGTGACCAGAGAAGACAATGACCAAAATAGTGAGCAAATTTAGTAAGACAGTTGTAACACATGAATACAGAATGAGGTTTTATATTTAAACTAGCAGTGACACCTTGTCGGCTGCACCAGCTTCACTGTTCTATTCTCAATGAAACCTTGTCGGCTGCACCAGCTTCACTGTTCTATTCTCAATGAAACCTTGTCGGCTGCACCAGCTTCACTGTTCTATTCTCAATGAAACCTTGTCGGCTGCACCAGCTTCACTGTTCTATTCTCAATGAAACCTTGTCGGCTGCACCAGCTTCACTGTTCTATTCTCAATGAAACCTTGTCGGCTGCACCAGCTTCACTGTTCTATTCTCAATGAAACCTTGTCGGCTGCACCAGCTTCACTGTTCTATTCTCAATGAAACCTTGTCGGCTGCACCAGCTTCACTGTTCTATTCTCAATGAAACCTTGTCGGCTGCACCAGCTTCACTGTTCTATTCTCAATGAAACCTTGTCGGCTGCACCAGCTTCACTGTTCTATTCTCAATGAAACCTTGTCGGCTGCACCAGCTTCACTGTTCTATTCTCAATGAAACCTTGTCGGCTGCACCAGCTTCACTGTTCTATTCTCAATGAAACCTTGTCGGCTGCACCAGCTTCACTGTTCTATTCTCAATGAAACCTTGTCGGCTGCACCAGCTTCACTGTTCTATTCTCAATGAAACCTTGTCGGCTGCACCAGCTTCACTGTTCTATTCTCAATGAAACCTTGTCGGCTGCACCAGCTTCACTGTTCTATTCTCAATGAAACCTTGTCGGCTGCACCAGCTTCACTGTTCTATTCTCAATGAAACCTTGTCGGCTGCACCAGCTTCACTGTTCTATTCTCAATGAAACCTTGTCGGCTGCACCAGCTTCACTGTTCTATTCTCAATGAAACCTTGTCGGCTGCACCAGCTTCACTGTTCTATTCTCAATGAAACCTTGTCGGCTGCACCAGCTTCACTGTTCTATTCTCAATGAAACCTTGTCGGCTGCACCAGCTTCACTGTTCTATTCTCAATGAAACCTTGTCGGCTGCACCAGCTTCACTGTTCTATTCTCAATGAAACCTTGTCGGCTGCACCAGCTTCACTGTTCTATTCTCAATGAAACCTTGTCGGCTGCACCAGCTTCACTGTTCTATTCTCAATGAAACCTTGTCGGCTGCACCAGCTTCACTGTTCTATTCTCAATGAAACCTTGTCGGCTGCACCAGCTTCACTGTTCTATTCTCAATGAAACCTTGTCGGCTGCACCAGCTTCACTGTTCTATTCTCAATGAAACCTTGTCGGCTGCACCAGCTTCACTGTTCTATTCTCAATGAAACCTTGTCGGCTGCACCAGCTTCACTGTTCTATTCTCAATGAAACCTTGTCGGCTGCACCAGCTTCACTGTTCTATTCTCAATGAAACCTTGTCGGCTGCACCAGCTTCACTGTTCTATTCTCAATGAAACCTTGTCGGCTGCACCAGCTTCACTGTTCTATTCTCAATGAAACCTTGTCGGCTGCACCAGCTTCACTGTTCTATTCTCAATGAAACCTTGTCGGCTGCACCAGCTTCACTGTTCTATTCTCAATGAAACCTTGTCGGCTGCACCAGCTTCACTGGTCTATTCTCAATGAAACCTTGTCGGCTGCACCAGCTTCACTGTTCTATTCTCAATGAAACCTTGTCGGCTGCACCAGCTTCACTGTTCTATTCTCAATGACACCTTGTCGGCTGCACCAGCTTCACTGTTCTATTCTCAATGAAACCTTGTCGGCTGCACCAGCTTCACTGTTCTATTCTCAATGAAACCTTGTCGGCTGCACCAGCTTCACTGTTCTATTCTCAATGGGTTATAAAGACACTTATCTTTCGTATTTCAAACTATAAAAGGATTTATACAAAACAATATTGTAAATTCAGGATGTCAATTAAGGCGAGTTTGTAATTTTCCTATTTCGTTACCTACCATTTAATCAGTTATTTCCAATACAATGTTATGATATTATTAACAATCGAGAACTTTTATTATGAAATTTATGAATAATGCTAAAGTTTAAAAAATACTAATAAATTCTATTGCATGATTATTTTTTTGGAGAATGCTCATTAATGCTTCTAGTTACTGAGCCTTACTGGTTGCTGCTTGTAAACGTGTCACACAAATCGCATGAAACACATTGATATCAAATTGAGATGCGAATCGTAAGTGCCGGATCGATCTTCTACTGCTTAGTTATGAATATAATTTGAATGCCAAACTCGATTTCCACGTCTCGCTTTACGGCGTAAAACCCCTTAAAGTTAATTCATCGCTTACTCCGAATAATTGGCGCGCCATTGTAGTGGCTCGTGCTCGGCTCTATTCTCACACCGATTTGATTGATTTTGAAATTGAATTCAATTCAATTTAATTAAATCGTTTATTTACATAATAATATTTTACATGTCAATTACTTAATTAAATAATTGACACATTAATTATCTTAATAATTGATATCTTAATTCAAGTTATTTATTTTAAGGTATTTATGGTATCGGAACTCCCGCTCTCACTACTAAATAGGACAGAGCGCATACAAAACAGATTCAGATAAGTTACAAGAATTTCTATTTAGTTATAAACAGTCGCATAGTGACTGAGATATGGCCGTCACTAGGTTTACTAGTAGTAGTTTAATAGCAATGTACACATACATACACAGATTCACGCCATCATTCCCAAAAGGGGTAGGCAGAGCACATGAAACTTATGTTCTGATTACTTTTTTTCATAAAAATAAATTACATTACAAATTAACTTAAAGCTGATATACACGAATTTACCTTGTGATCGTTAAATAATGCACGTACTTAATGAAATGTGGGTAGGATCGACAAAATGTGATGTCGCGGTAATAGGTGACTAGCCAATCGCCTACAACACGCTTCAACCCGCACCCCTGGCCGACTTTTACGACACCCACGGGAAGAAAGGAGGTGGTGAAATTCTAACCCGACACCACACGAGGGTTAACCGTCGCCAGTTTTGATTCTGTTAATTTCATTGCAGAGTAATATTTGGAGCGTGGTTACGTTATGCATTGTGTTGTTATTGCGTTTTGCGTTATTCAATTCCATTTCGTTTTCAACCACGCCAGAGTCACTTCCTCTGCAATTGTGGCGGAGCGGTGTTTGCTGACGTTTGTTTCACTAACTTAATGCAACTGGAAAGCACCTCCACAGTAAACATTTAATGTGTATTTGCATCGCTGCTGCTGATAAACTAAAAGCATGAGCTTCGTTGAATACTGAACTGTTATTACCAGCGCAACATGGACTGGTCAAATAATACATAACAAAAATAATACAAATACGTTTAGATTTGATTAGATTAATTTATTTTACGATCGTCCACTGCTGGACATAGGCCTATGTCCAGCAGTGGACGTCTTTCGGCTGATATGATGAAACATTGCACACCTGATATAGATAGAGTTTTTACTAAAGAAAACAGATATACAGGCAGACAGAAGAGGTCTTAGATAGAGCGATCTCTTTCAGACAACCTTTATAAAGCTTATATTGGGTATAAAAATGCAATAGTTTGTTCGTTTCTTGCAGCAGTGATTCGCTTAATACTTACTCGTACTTCGGTCGTAAGCAATATTTAGGTGAAAGTTTAATTATTTATTTACTAGCTTCCGCCCGCGACTTCGTCTGCATGGACCCGGGATAAAAACTATCCTTTATTTTTATCCAGGCTATAAACAGTCTTTGTGCAAGATTTCATCCAAATCGGTTAGAGCCGTTTAAACCGTGATTGTGTTAGAAACATTCAAACATCTAAACATCCAAAATTTCGCATTTATAACATTAGTAGTAGGATTTGTTAGTTCGCTATGATAATCAAAACTGAACTATACTGCGAAAATGACCAGTAGCTACTTCTTAGAAGTCTAAACGATTTTACGATCGTTTAGACTAGACATTTCATACGCATTGTCGCATGTTTGCGCTCTTTGAGTACTAAACTATCTAAACCTACTCATCATCATCATCATCATCATATCAGCCGAAAGACGTCCACTGTTGGACATAGGCCTCCCCCAAAGAGTGCCAAAGTGACCGATCCCGCGCCACCCGCATCCAGCGGACTCCCGCAACCTTTACCAGGTCATCAGTCCACCTTGTCGGGGGCCTACCCACGCTGCGCCTTCCGGTACGTGGTCGCCACTCGAGAACCTTTCCGCCCCAACGGCCATCGGTTCTACGTGCTATGCGTCTAAACCTACTCAATACAAGCAAAATAATTGCTTGTAGTTACCCCTTTCGGGTGGCAGACCTACACTACCTAAACAACTACCATCGCTTTCCCCACAAAATCTCGGTAGGGTTTCGTCATACTCAAAGTAGATTTTGTTTCCACTGTATCGTTTTATTGGGTGTGTCACCGGTAGCTGCGTTCCGTATATCGCATTCTCGATATCCCGATGCACTCGGTCGCATTGGGCCCAGTTAGGAGTATATTGGGGGCATTAGCATTTATATTACCGCCAGTAGGTGAAGTGTTACCGCATCTTATTGCTCTTTTTGATACCAATCGGTCTTTAGCAGGCTTTTAGGGTGAAAAGTATTGCCAACTTGGTGAAATTTTGGATATCGGCGTTTCTTTATTTATTTATTTTTATTTATTTGGGGCATCAATAGCATTAGGTACGAGAAAATAAATACATAACTTAATAATTAATAAATAAGGCAATTATAGACGTCCACGGAAATACAAAAAAAAAACTTAAATTTATTAAAATGCTTACACGGTAAGATATCATTTAACTACTACAATTAACTGTATAAGTAACACAGACATATTAGATAGGTATTTATTTGGAGTTCAATTCAGATAAAGTGATATGAATTCGTAAATCTGCTCAGTCCGTGAGCAAGAACAAGCGCGGACCAATCATCACACTTGTCTAAAAATTGAAATGTTTTGACAGAATAATAAGCAATGTTACGAACACAAGGATATCTTTAATAAAAAAAATATTTTCCATGTACGTTCATTTCGTACAAATAAATATTAGTAGATTTGAGTGTAGGATGTCTTCGCTTTTAATAAAACCCGTACATTCGAGTCCGAAATATAAGCATCCATACATATAAGCTAATGAAAAATGAGACATCGTCAAAGCCCCGAGCTGCATCGCAACGCAGTTAAAATAAACAAACGAACGCAGTGCTTCGTCTCTGCATCTGTCTCATTACGTGTTATTGCGAATAGAGAGATTGATTTTAGGAACAGTTGCATACATTCATCCTTAGTTTTGACCCGACTGCCTCTGAAGGAGGGTTATGTTGTGTGAGCGTATGTATGTATGTGGACAAGAAAATTATATTTCACGGGCTACAGCCCAAATGGGTTCATGGATTTTGAGATTTAAGCTATCGTCTGTGTATGTGACAATAGGCTATGTGGGTTGTTTTTGTATGCTGATGTCTATATATATGTATTTCTCAATAATAAATGTTTATTCTAATAGGTACATAATGTTTGAAAAGAGCAGTTCGGTTTCTTGAATAAGCCTTTGATTTCACATGTTAGCATGTTTTCTTATACCTAAAAACTGTTTAAGCCACAAAATTTTATAGTAGGGTATTGAAAATTGTATGTGGCAGTGGGCGTGACATTACGCTCATTGTGACACTCTTTCGGGGAGGTCTATGTCCAGTAGTGGACGTCTTCTGACTGATGTGATGATTATGATTGAAAATTTAAACTAAGTTTCAATCATGATATGCAAGTAAAGTAAAGTAAAGTACCTAAAGTAAATATTTATTTGTACACTACCTGTGCATCAGGCAGCAAGCATCAATACTTTAACTCAGAAAAACTATAATAGTGTAAGCGGCACACTTCCGTGCTAAGCGAAGTCTAACAAATAGACGGAACGTAGGTATTACCATGCGAGCCTAGTAGCCTATCTTGCCTAGCGGTGGGGGTTGACAGGACGAAAATAGTCGGGTACGACCGGATTAATCTGTTTTTAACTGCTAGAAGACAGGTTAGGCCATTGACAATTTCGAAATATATTTTATAGAGTAAATTCATTGGCACACGGTGTCTGTGGCAGTAATCTTCGTGAGAGCGCGCCAGAGAGTAGAAGAACAACACTCTAATAATTACAATTGTTAATACCAAAGCGAGAATACGCAGTCGCTGCAATGTCCTAAAGCGGTCAGGACGATATCATCAGTAGGTACTTCACGTATGCCATATACGAGATAACATATGTGAGATAACAAAGTACAACACAAACAAAACAAATATACATGTCACAACAAATATACAAACATCAGACGTATATACATACATCTCGATAATATCACCAACATTTTTAACCATTCAAAATAACCATTTCTCATATCTTTAATTGTATGCGCTTGGCGAAGCGTGTAATGTAAACTTTGATATTACTTTGGTACTTGGACTGTGGCGTTGACCTAGGTGACGTCGCTGTCATGTCATAAAATCGTCGACCTGTCATGGGATAAGAATTACGACACCATACAGCCCTGGCCACAATAAAGCTCGTTGTTTTAAATACCGCCGTCAATTTCAACTTCGCTTTTGCTAATGAATATGGCATCAAATGGGCCATTCCAGTTATGACTGAGGATTTTTCACGGTTGTGTGACTAATGATCCTACGCTTTGGGTTGAAAAATCCGAGGTGACAGCAATCATTATTTACGTGACTATTTTTATAGAGCTATTAGCCGCTGCCCGCGATTTCGTACGCGTATAAGTAGGTAGTCTAGAGATGTCGTATTTTAGTGTTTAATTTATTCAGTATGTCATATTGAAGAAGACACGTTACTAATATCAGGTACTAGGTTTTTCCTTTGCATATCACAGCGCTTTGATATGAACAAAGGAAAATAAATAACGCGTTAGAGACTTGTCAATAATAATGATTGAAAAATATGATTCTCTATCTCACTACGAGGTAAATTCTAAAATACCTGATCGGCTATTTTATTTAGTTTAAGCTGACGGCATCTTTGAAATTCAAATAGTTGAAGCTTGTTTATACAAAAAAAAATCTCTTTTTTATTGTGTACAAGCTTCCGCCCGGGACTTCGTCTGCGTGGACCCGGGATAAAAACTATACTGTTTTATTACATCCAAATCGGTTGACCTGTTTAAAAGCGTGATTGAGTAACAAACATCTAAACATCCTAACTTTTGCATTTATAATATTTGTAGGATCTAATGTAACAACCGTTAATGCAAGTGTAGTAAAGTAGGTATATTTCAGTTAAACTCGAAAATGTTGTACAGTCACGACTATAAATATGTATACGTTTAAGAGCGTATGTCAGTGGAATCAAGTTGAAAATCGGTTACATATTTTTGGAGCTGACCGTCCAAGTTTTGAGTGAAGCTTGGATGCAGGCTGCAGTGTGCGTGCCCCGTCACCATTAACGTAACACGCGAACGTCTTTCACTCCGCCCCGCCATCACTCCCCTTCAACCCTTCTTTCGACCCCCATAGCCCCCTACTTCCGCGTAAGATACTCCCAAATGTCAAAATACAGCTGTAAGGGGCCCTATTCTTGGTCATTCACCGACTTAAAAAAAGAGGTTCTCAATTAGTCCTGATAAATTATGTGTTTCTGTTGTCGCCATAACAACAACTACTAAAAACAAAATAAAATTAATATTTAAGGGGGGCTCCCATACAAAAAACGTTTTTTTGCTGTTTTTATAGATAATGGTATGTAACCCGTCGTGCGGGAGTCCGACTCGCACTTGGCCGGTTTTTATAGATTCTTTAGACGTGGTGATCGTTAGTGTGAATCATAAAGTCGACAAATCAACAATTGTAACTTTCTCAATTTGTGATGGTCGTGGATATAGAACACTTTGGAAGATTGAAATTGGTTTGAGCTTTTATTAACATGACACATCGACACGTACGATTACATTGTCACCGGCAGGTCGATCACTTGGCGTTGCTAGGTAGATCTACATTTCATGTTTTATATGTAAAAAATACAACTAAACTATCCTAACGCGCGTTCGAAACGTCGCGGATTACCCCTCTGATCTACTTCGGGAAGTCGCTCTTTGACTTGCAAGATTTGACCCAAACAAGTTAACATAGATACACTGTAAGTGTAAATCAGCGAAGATGATATTACAAACTAACACGTAACAAAGGTCCTGTGCGTTGGGCGGACACGGTAACATCTGTGGCCGGAGCCACACTCCAGGCCAGCGTGCATCAAGCCCAGGACCGAGCAGCTTGGAGAGTGATGGTGAAGAGCGCCCACAGCCGTCACGTCCCTCAGCCGTGAGGATACGACAAGGAAGAAGAAGAACGTAGCAAGGGTGTCTATATTTGGAATTCAACTTGATAAAATAATAACAGCTAAGGCGTGAAATAACTTCCGGAATAATTAAATTCCGAATCTTGATTTCGATATGAGTTTTGTGAACCAACACGGATCCTAAATAAACTTGTCTTCGAGATATTTAACAAGATTTCAGGCATGTGATATTTCACATAGAACCCGTACGAGGTTGGAGTCCCGCGGATAATTTATCGTACCTAGGACAAACTGATGAAAACTGGGAACGGCCGTAACTCGGGGACGCTGGTCGTAACCCTAGCTTAGTTGCTATTAATATTTGAAGGGGTTCTTATGGTTTTTATTGAAGAACTAACTTGGCTTTAATGCATCGTATTGTAATAGTAGGTGTTGTAGCGACGGTGTTTGGTGATGTTTTACAATTAATATCCCACTTTTGTAGTACTACTATCGTACACAAAATCCGCTGTTAGTTTTGAATAAATAATCGAACCAAATGAGGGTAAATTGAGAGTCTTTACATTTCTTCTAAACGCATGACAACCTTTTCATAAATATTATATATACACATTAATTAGCTATTTTGAGCAATTAGTCAAAGTTTCCAAATATTTTTTTTTTTTTTTTTACTAGCCTATTGTATGTCCCACTGCTGGGCAAAGGCCTCTCCCCGTGATCTCCATGCGTCCCTGTTAGGTGCCTCTTCCGCCCAGTTGTTGAAGAACACATCCAGGTCATCCCGCCATCTCCGTCTAGGTCGGCCCCGTCTGCGTCGCCCGTCATGTGGTACCCACTTGGTAGCCACATTAGCCCACCTGTTTGGATGCATGCGATAGACGTGGCCGGCCCAGTCCCACTTGAGCCTGGCAGTTTTCGCACCCACATCAGCTATGCGTGTTTTGGAGCGCAGTGTAGTGTTTCGGACCCGATCCGTCCTTTTGACACCTAGAATACTGCGCTCCATAGCGCGTTGGCAAACCTTCAATTTGGACTTCTGGCTCTCAGTCAGTGACCATGTTTGCGCACCGTAGGTTAGGACAGGCAAAATACACATGTCGACGAGTTTCCGCTTTAGTGACAGAGGAAGATTGCCCTTCATTAGCTCCTTCATGGACCAGTAGCTCTTCCAAGCGTTTTCGACCCGACGTTCGACTTCCTTGTCTTGTCTGTAGCTGAAAGAGACTACCTGGCCCAAGTAAATATACTCGTCGACATAATGTATGATGTGCCCGTCTACCTCGACCCTACGTTTCGTGCTGTTGGTCATTACCTGAGTCATTCCAAATATTAGCGAACTTTTTTTTGTCGTCTTTAGAAATTTATTTTATAAGAACTGTGAATTTTAGACCTTCCGATACGCAGCCTAAGTAACACTTACTAGAAGTCGGTCTTTATAAGATATTCCTATAGATGATATCAGTCGCTATCCCCAGCTATTACAGTTAGATGGGTTCCTGTTCTTTTAGTATATACCAGAACTAATTTCGAGGTGTATCACTAATGGCGCGAAAGATACCAATCTTAACCTTTATGGACACTACTCACGCAATATTTCACAGCACAATCCAATTTCAATCTTTATCGCTATACTTAAGAATGCTATTTGAATATACGAAACTTTAATAGTTACACAGACAAGCTGAAAGCGAACTTCAGCATGTATACTTAAGTGTTATTTTTGAATGGTGCACGTTTAGATATAGCTGAGCTCCATCCGTCTGAGATAATAGAATAAGTCTGCCTTATTGCGTATTAAATTTAGTTTATTTGCAAGTGAATTTGCTTCGTTAGCTTCAAAAAATAGTGGAACAAGGCAGCTATTGTGGAAAAATATTGGCTCTAGTTTGCTTTTTCAGAAACGATCATTTGATCGGACGTAAAGTAATTATGACGAAGTGGTTTTTCTGTGGCAAGAAAATGTTAGCGGTAACGAGATTGATTTCGGATACAATCATTTTAGAATAAATCTACGCAACTAAAATAAAACCGTTATATTTTTGAGTTCTTTACTTTTCTTCATCATATCGATTTTGAGATCCTTATAAAGTTCACGCTTATACCACGGTTCGAGAAATGCTCCAAACTCTACCAACCCTCCACCGAACGGCGCATAAACTGAACCTGATAAGAGATAAAATAACTCATCCAGTATCTTCAATCATCGTTATATCATGGTACAGTCGGAAACAGACGTATCTCATGTTCCTTAACTCCCCATGCGATTCTATTGTCAAAAGAACACTCTTGCAGTACACACTTGAGTGGATGACTAGGTCATTATTTTGGGGGTAGCTTCTTCTACTGATGACTTTTTTTTTACTAATAAAAAATTAACGATAAGCATTGTTAATATAGTGTCGTTGGTGGCAAACAAGCGCTCGACCAGCCTGATGGTAAACAGTCACCATAGTCCATGAACGCTTGCATCTCCTCGGTTGCCACACTTGCCACATGCGCATTGCCGAACCTCAGGAAAATGTTAACACTCGTTGCTGGGAGAACCCCATTGCCCCCCCCCCCCCCCCCCCTCGCTCCTTTGGGAAACCGTTGGCAGGGAGTTCATTCCACAACAAGAGCGTTTGAAGAAGGAAATTCTTCTAAAGCCGTACGCAACCATGTAGATTCGAGGGCAATGTCACCTAGACTATCATCGACATTATAATCATCTACCTATTTACGAGTGACTGCCGTATAAATAACTTCATAAAATATCTATTCTGGACCTGAGAAAAGCCTTTGACACCGTCTCTATCCCTATTCTTATTCAAAAACTTGAGAAAATGGGGGTTAGGGGAAATACGCTCTCCTTGTTTAGAAGTTATCTCTCTGACAGGAAGCAACGAGTTAAACTGGGAGAACATAGTAGTAACGATGAATATGTATCGTACGGCGTTCCACAGGGAAGTGTTTTAGGACCAACATTGTTCCTGGCTTACATCAACGACCTCTGCAACATGGCTGTAACCAATGCTAAAGTTTTTTCTTATGCTGACGATACAGCCATAGTGTTCTTAGGTAAAACTTGGATGGAAGCCAAAACAAATGCTGAGCAGGGCCTAGTTCAGATATCACAATGGCTACGACTAAATTTGTTAACCCTTAACACAGAAAAAACAAAATACATGTGTTTTAGCATTACAAATTCCACACAACCTAACTTCGATGTGAATCTCAAATTCCACTCTTGTCATAGAACGAATGCTCTTACCTGTAATTGCCCAGTTATTGAGAGGGTATCACAAATCAAATACCTTGGAGTTACGTTGGATGATCACCTAAACTGGTACGCACATCTTGATCAGTTGAGCAGTAGGGTCAGAAAACTGTTGTGGATTTTCAAGTCTCTAAGACATATTGTACCAGGTAAAACACTAACGAAACAGCGGAATGTACTGACAGAAATCTACACAGCCCTGGTACAGTTTGTCTTAGTGTACTGCATATCAGTTTGGGGTGGAGCGGCCAAATCTCGGTTTATCGACCTTGAGAGAGCCCAACGTGCTCTTTTGAAAATCATGTACTTTAAGAAAATACGGTTTCCCACTGAACTATTATACCAACATAGTGAAGTTTTGTCAGTGAGGAAGCTGTATATTTTACAAGTATGTCTAAAAAACCATAAAACACTCCCATACAAGGCTAACTACAAGACCAAAAGAAAAATAATAAACATTGCTAGTATAGCAAACACTAAAACTAAATTTGCACGATCACAGTACAATGTAAAGTCTGGTCATATATACAACAAAGTAAATAGATGCCTAAACATTTACCCAAAACCATACTATGACTGTAAAAAAATAATCACAGAGTGGCTTAAATCCAAAACATACGAGCAAATAGAAAATATACAAAGCTGATAAATTAACATATATGCGACACACACACACTCATTTCATCATCACATCACACACACACACACACACTAACACATACATACACACACACACACACTCACACTCACACACACACACACACACAACTACTGGTATGAACCTTTGCTCATTGTCAAACCTAGTTAGTTATAGTTTTACCTCATATTATTGTCTCTAGTTACAGTTAGTTGGATTTTGTTATGTAAGTTATTTTGGTAACCTTAAGTAGTCGTATAATTTTTCGTGTATCAATTAATAACCTAAGGAAGAGCGGTGTCTCCCAACACAGGCAACATTTGCTTACCGGGCGGCACCATCCCCTAGATTATAAAAACATGTATATTTTACGAAAATAAATAATTTTAATTTTAATCCATACACACTTTACACATAATTTCACCGCAAATGTATGCAGGTTTTCTTATATTTTCCTTCTTTCAAAAAAAAATTCAAAATACAAAATTATTTATTTTTTAACAAAGGTTTTTCACATATGTTCATTTCCCCCTTTTAAGTTAAACACTTGTATTAGGAGGAAACGCTCTTTCATACAGGTGGTAACTGTATGTTAAAAATAAAACTAAACATAGTTTGTTTTCAGCTTACTACTAAATAACAGGTTTTATCTATCTACTATCTTATTATTATACTCAGATTGGAGAGGTGCTCAATTGTTTTTCAGGTTACACATGAGTTAAGAGAACTTAATTTTAAATTTACTTAATCTAAACGAGTGAAATGATTGAAAGAAACGTGCAAATATGATAACATTTTACGAAATTAGTGATTACCTCGAACGATATCGAATCACTTATGGTTAACTGTGTAGTAATTCGATATCGTCGTAATTTTGGCTTTTAAGCCAGTTATAAATAAGTTTTTTACATTCTCTATAGGTTGTGCTGTAAATTTTAGTTTTTCTATTTATTTTGTTATAAAGAATTACTGATGCAACTTTAAATTGTCGTTTAGCAAAATTAGTCCTAGTTCGTGATAATTGCTTTATTACTTCATATGGATTACGTTTTTGTATTATACTTTGATCTCGTTTTATTTTTTTATGAATTTTCAGAATACAATTTAGGATATATAACTTTCTTACAGTAAGAACATTAGAATCTTTGTAAACATCATTAGTGCTGTATCTTTTGTTTTTACCTAAAAGTACTTTAAGAATGGACCTTTGAGCACGCTCGAGAACCAAGAGTTTAGTTTTGTGAGTGCCCCCCATACAGGCAGACAGTAAAGAACGATGGACTGAACTAAGGTTTTATAGATATAGATTAAAAGTTCCTTATCGGAGATATGCCTCAAGTATTTAAATAGCCATATGAGTTACGTATTCTATTTGCAGTAATTTCGATTTGTTGGTTCCAAGAAAGTGATTGATCTATGTGGACACCTAAATACCTAGTGGAGGAGACATTTTTGAGGTCAGAGCAAGTACAGTTATTTGTCACATGATTTGAGCAAGTGTGAGCTTTTAATAAATGAGTGGTTCTATCAGGCTGTGTGCTGTTTTGAATAGAAAACGTTATGTAATTGGTTTTTTTAATGTTTAATGAAAGTAAATTAGTTTGAAGCCATTTAATTACTTTAGACAGTCCGGATTCAGCATGAGCATATACCTCCTCGCAGCTATCTCCATGAAAAAGAAGCGCAGTATCATCAGCGTACGAGATTACTAAACCATATGGAAGCTGAATGTTGGTTAAATCATTAATATAAGTCAAAAAGAGTGTTGGGCCTAGAACACTTCCCTGAGGGACTCCAAAGGGGGTTGATAATTCATCTTTGCTATACACATCGTTGCATAGTTTAACTTTTTGCGTTCTATTATTTAAGTAACTTGTAATTAGATTTAAGAATTGCCCACGTATACCTAAGATTTCCAGTTTACTGATAAGGATGGGGATAGAGACGGTGTCAAACGCTTTTTTTATGTCGAGAATAATACATAAAGTTTTCTTTTTATTTTCAATGTGGGTAGTGATTGAGTTTGTCAGTTCTAAAACAGCCTCTTCTTTGTTCTCACATGATATATTATTCTCACATAACACGTATTACAAAAGAGTTTTGGCGTTTGTAATAACCAGATTTCGATACCCTTCAACCTCCGTTTAAGTCATAGGTCAAAAGTCTAAACCACACAACTACCACGAATATGCTGACTGTACCCTCGGGTTCTTTTCCCGAAGTTGGACGTCTACCGGGACTCGAACCCGTTAATTTATGAGCCGAGTTGTGGGTGTAAAGGGAACTTACCTGTAGTTTCGGTAGACTTTTAGTTTTTATATATCCTCTCCTCTTATCAAGTTTACACACGATGGTGAAGTTTGTAACGCTAGTTATTCGGGGTTGTTTGCGAGCTCGTTCTGTGTGGTTATATTTTTTCTTTATATGTTTGGTATTGTTTCATCAGGCCAACAAACGCACTTTCTAACATTATCAATGTAGTTTTTGCAGCGAACAATCTCGTACACTCCATGAGTTTTGTAAATAAGCGCTTTTCACGTAGGAGATGCGGAGTCGGTGGCATTGAGTGTGTCATCCCATTTACCGCCGCGCTACCCTCGTAGGGCTCCGCCGTAGCCCGTAACAGATGTCCATAATGTAGCAAAACGGGGCCGTAGCGCTCTGATGCATTATTCAATACATTATTTTCAACTAGATTTTGCCCGTGACTTCGTTACCGAGATAGAAAGTAGTTCTATATGTTAATCCAGGCTAACCTTACTCGATTTGTGTACCAAAATTCATCTTAATCCGTTTGCAGTTTTTGCGTAATGTAGTAACAAACATCCAAACATTCGCATTTATAATATTAGTAGGATTTCTTTTCTTTAATCAGTTATGAATATGCCGCAAATATCTTACCTCTTCACAATGACGTTATGATGAAACATTCTGATTACATGTTCGGCAACATTCAGTCTAATCCTGTTGGCTGATGTAATTACATATATCTAGACAATTTTGATCGCTCCGTGGCCGCGGAAACTAAGCTGTGTAGACATGAATACTGCAGAGCCGTATTCTAGCGACTACATTTTTGAAATCTCGTCTATGAAACTTCATCAGTTTATGATTTTACAATCATAAAATAGTAAATTTTTAAGTCACTGATGTCATCAGATATACAAAATTAGTCGCCACAATAATTTTATTCATGTTGATGTCGGGACAATCTTACAGAAATCGACCTAGTCCTTAACTAACCAAGACGATGCACATGCTTGTAAAGATGACTACTTAACAGAAGTAAATATTTTCGCCGGGATCTGAACCAGGTCAGCTTTATGATGACAGGGTCCTAAAAAAACAGTGTTAAGTTTCTCCTGTGGGTTCGCCTAGTTATTGTCCCTGATTATGAACCACTCACGAGCAGGCGAATCAGTCTTCAAATTATTCCGCCCCGTGGTACAGCTAATTTTGGGCGCGTTGACTTGTCTGCATATCATATTATTAAAAAAAAAAAAAAATTAAGCTGTTTATTTCAAGTTTACATTGTTTTATCTATTAGTAACTTAGCCAATCTCTAATTTTAAAGATTGTAGCTGCTAGGTTATTAATGTATTTATATCTAATTAAGTATTTACTTTTACAAATTATTCATATTATTTATCGTTACATAAATATTTCTTCAGTACAGGTTTAATTTTATAGGGTTTATCCACTACTATATCTGCTATTTCTCTGGGCAAACCATTCGGTATTTGAGGTAAATGACTGGTCCATACTCTCTGTCCATACAGGTTGGTGCTTTTTGGTACAATGAAATTATTTCTATTTTCTAGTGCACGGAGTTTCGTTGATCTTTCATATCTGATTAGTTTACCCAGATTATGACTATGTTCTAATATCACAGCCATTTTGGTATATGCTTAATACTTTACAGTGTTGGAACAATTTATCATAATTATTTATATATTGGTACTTAATTTTTAGCGTTACGATGACTTTTAACATTCTTATCTGTATATTATATATGCGCTGTAGATAGGTTTTGTAGGTTCTCCCGTAGCTAGACAGCCCACAGTTTATCATGGAGTCTGCCATAGCCATGTATAATAGTCGAAGTGTGTTATATGGCATTTTGTGTTTGAGTATGCTTAAGTTACTTAGTATTTGATAGTATGTGTGCCGTATCGGCTAGTTTCTTTATTCAAATTAAATAGTTTATTATAATAGAAGTAAATATTATATGCAGCTTGATCATTGTAAACAGTGGGGTCTCTGTAATGATTTCTAAAAAAACAAAGGAACCTTTTCCAATGGTACCTTAAGCATAAATAAGTATGAGAAATAAAAAAATAACCGAATACATTTAATAAAAATGCAATTATTTTTATGAGATTTAACCTAGATAATACTGTCCATTCATTTTTTTTTATAAATAAAAAGGTGTTTAATTAGTATGACAGTGCTACCTATACCTACATAGTTAATACATTAATGGTGTCACAAACCCTTTATCCTAAAATCCCTCGTACGAGCGTGTAGCTCTACTCGTCTCAGATTGGACGTCTAATGGGGTTCAGTAATGGAAATCAGTGCGACTGGTTATTAGCAGATCTATATTGGTGGTGTTAATCTCGACTAGCCTTCCAATCTCCCAGCGGAGGAGACAAGTACCAGGCACAGAGTAGTGGAGTAGAGTCTGTGTACTCTCTGAAAATTAAGTCAAAAACAATGACAACAAAATAATCCGACTTATTCGACCTGTTTGCACTGTTTTGGCGTGTATATCTATATTAATTTAAACATTGGACAGTAGCTGAAACGGACAGAATATTTTTTCAAAAATGTCCGGCAAAGTTTACTTTATTCTTAAAAACCAGGACGTGAAGTGAACGGTTAATGGTCACTCAAAAATTAGATTTGCTGGATTGGTATTAAATTAAACAGGCTCCCGAGGTCTCTGTTTAAAACTAATAATACTCAGTCAGCAATTGCCTACTTCCCTTGCTTCGACAATAATGTACTATAACACATTCACTGCCAGTAAGGCACTTTCTACATATACTTAGTAGTAGTAGTGCTACGAATAAAATTACCTCAAAACTTAAAAACAACGAGTTCTCCGGGCAAGACTGGTCGTGTCTCTGATCATGCGACAAATAATTAAATATTTCAGAATTGCTAATTACTCTTCGACTAAGTCTTCCTTTGACTAATTACGTGTGTTAATGACGTGGAAGATTTTTTCATGTAGAATAATTATATAACATGCCAGCGTATTAAGGCGGTGCATTGGAAATTACCGCGTGCTTTGAAATGCCTTCTGACTAGATTAAGAAACTATAAGGTCTGTTTTTTAGATATATGATTCTTGACTATATGATTGTTCATCTGATTTTAACGATAGGCACATGATTGCTTAAAATATTTGATGGAAAAAAATCCAAAGTTGGGTCTGTATTTTCTTTTTTACACAGCCTACTCAAACGATCCATTATTTTACGACACAATCAAATTAATACTTCAGTACTTTATCTCATCTAAAATCTCGCTTTATGAAATTTTCATAAAAAGTTACGCATTAATCGAAATTTGTTCAAAACAGCGATTCCCGAAGAGTGTTACATCTCTTTTTCTCGTGGGCGGAAGGCATCAGAGTGTCATTGTCTTGGGGGCGTGTTCGACTCAAATTAAGGCATCCCCTTGAGGCCCAATTCTTATTCCGAGCAAAATGTTTATAAAAATGTGTAATGTGTATTGTAAGGTCCCCAGAGCCCACAAATACGTATACGTAGTACGTGGAAGGAACCTCCATTCGTGCAAAATCAAGAAAGAGACGGCAACGCGATTGTAATTCTTCTGGAGTCGCAAGCGTCTATAAGCTGAGGTGTCTGCTTACCATCAGGCAAACCGTGAGCGTGTTTGCAAACGTACGTAACTAACCGGCCAAGTGCGAGTCGGACCCGCTCACGAAAGGATTTTTATTTTTTTATGTGTTTTTATAGCGGCCACAGAAATACATCATCTTTGAAAATTTCAACTGTCTGACTGTCACGGTTCATGTGACACAGCCTGACAGACGGACGGACGGACAGCGGAGCCTTATTAAAAGGGTCCCATTTTTAACCATTGGGTACGGAACCCGAAAAAACATTGTTATAGCGCAGTGCTAAGTAACTTACTAGTTAATAGTTCTGTACAAGGACCTCTCTGTCGTCTTCAACTCTGAGCAGCAAACGCCTCGTCAGCAATTAGTCGGGGCCCAATTATCGGTAAGCCGTTCTCGGATTAATAAATGCTGCCTAGGCAGTTCGATCCACCGTCTCCAGTAGATTGACGGTATCACTTGAATTCTAGCATTTTCGATTGTGTATGGTTGTGCCACTTGCGTCAACAAATTCTCAATGAACGGCATCGGCCGCTTACAGCGTCACGCCGTTCGCTGCGTCTCAATGCTTACTATAGAGGTGTACTATTGTGGTCTCGTTCACACGTCGACGTTGGCTTCTTGACGTAGTACGCGGCATTCAAACCCTATGCTTCGCATCTCTTGTTATTTCAAACCATTGAAGCGTCAGGTCGTGTCTGGCTGATTCAATAAAGAAAAAGACGAACCACGTGACCTCTCGCGAGCAAGGACTGAAATGTCTTCGTCCACTGCGGACATATCGACCAACGCAGTGCGTTGCGTTTAAACGTTGATCTGGACGTTGACGCTGACGTCAAAACTCTCTTATAGCATATAATAAGAGATCAGAGCCCTAAGCCTCAGCTAAGCCTAAGCTGTCCAGTGGGCTTCTAACGCCGCCCATTTGTTGCATTTACTCTCTGGCTTCCAAATGTCTCGTCAGCAATTAGAGCCATCCCAATTATCGATAAGCCAGTCTCCAATTGATAAACGCTGTCTCCAGTCGGTGGCTGGCATTCACAACGGTTCCCGACATCACACCTTTTCTACCAGTATAAACCTGATCTCCAATCACGCGTAGATGGTACAACTCTGTAGGTCTAGATATGACTACGTGCTGGGTGTGAGTAGTAAGTGAATCGGTTGAGAATCCCATGGCTGGTTGATCGAATGTCCCGAGTAGATTAATGGTGTTACTTGAGTTCTAGCGAATTGAAAGTGGTGTCAATAATGTTTGCCACTGATTGATTTCCTTTTTCTACAAGCTTTTATTTATTTTTACCTGTACGTTTGTTTGTTAGTGAGGGACAAATCTAGGAACTGAGTAAAAAAACAATTAACCTCAACCGATTGGGCTGAGATTTTGGGTATATGTATATCTGAGGATGGAGAGAGGAATTCTGTATTTAATTTATTTAGAATCGCCTCAATGAGTAGTTGATGACGGTATACAGAAAAGCACAACGGCAATAACCAATGTACCAAAAAATATTTTCTCACAGATACTTATTTATTACAAACTTTTATTTAATTTGCAATGTTTGCATGTATGTTGTCCGTTTCAAAGCGTGCAAACCATATTTTAACCACTTCCTGCTTTTCGATTAAACTGAGCTTTGGTTTACTTACGTAAGTTGTAAATCAACACGTAGTTGATTGTGCAAAAAAAGTACAGCTGCCAGCAAAAGCTGTACCAAAAATGTACAATACTTAATTTTGCCGGAAGTCATCCCCTAAGAGGGTGAAATCGGGGGCCGAAGTTTGTGTGTAGGTACGATATAAATGAATGCTACGCGAGCGTAGTCGCGGACAAATTCAATTTCAATATGTTTCGCACACGTGGAACAAAAACAGACGTAAAGTTATTTTATGATTGTATTTTTGTTTCAGGTAAGCCAAATTTATCCTTGGTGTTCGACACTGCACTGCACACGGTAAACTATTCTTGTCTGTATCGATTTTATCATTACCGGATTTTCTTGGAGATACCTACACTTAGTATAATAAGTTTTGGTAACGAATTGTGTGCGTCATGATTGTCAGCCTGTAATCGCCTTGTTCTGCACACACCGTTTATTTAGACTCGACCGTCGTTCCTTTCATCCTCATTTGGTCATCCTTGAATGTTGAAAAAACACCATTATAAAGCAAGTGCCACCGTCACAGAACTGATATGTAGGATTTACTACTCAAATTGACGTTTTGCATTAAGGTCCGCTTTGTATTTTCTGCAAACTTGCTTCCACGCTTGCCGATACCGGATACTTACCAATCCAAATTGAAATCTTTATATACTCGAATAAGGTTAATTTATTCAACAAAAAGCCCTCTTTTCCCTAAATAACATTACGGACATCATGATTGTTCAGTGAATTAACATAATTATATTCCCTGGGCGTTTTTTATAAAAATATGAGATGCCGGGGCTCCATTCAGGGCGACAAAGGAAGCCTAATTGGATTATCTCGGCGGCTTGCGGCGCAAACAGGCGAAATATGTAATCATCCTCACAGCGTTATTCCCGGTTGCTTCCCTTAAGGAGCCCAGGGTGCCCTTTGATACCTCGTCGGACATACCTAATACGTCATCCATCGCGTTGCTACTGAAATCTGTACCTTCGCCAGACATAGTTTTATGTCTTCGAATTGAATTTCGACGAGGTATAATTCTGACACCTTGTAGAATATATGTGGTACAGTCAAGGAATATTAAACACGTACCTTTTTGCTCGTGTTACAATGACGATAAAGCATGAAATATAGCAAATAAATATCTCGACAGAAACGCTCTTAAATAGTTGATCTGTTTGGGAGCTGTGATGCACAGACAGACACAAAAATACACATGTTAAACTCGTGTACATTGGGGGCTCAAAAAAGAGCATTTAACTTCCATTAGTGTACAATTACCAACCAACATTACAAATGGATACAGAAATGAAGACAAACTCAAACGTCACACCATTGAAACAGCCGGGAATATCGGCCGGTCCTTGAAGCGGCCGGGAAGGAATACCCAAACGGCCGGCACGCAGGGATCAAAGGTGCCGCTGCATGACCAAGCATTGTAATTCGGCTATAGCCACGGGGGATTGTCCACAATACTACTAGAACACTAGATGTAACGCTTTGAGGGCCTTGCGGGCGAAACTTTTTGAATACCACAACGGTTATAAACAATAGCCCGCCTGATGGTAAGCTATCATCGTACGCTTGTACTACCTTTAAAGCCAGTTCACTACTTTCTCCAATGACACATTCCGGTTACGGCAGCGGTCGAGTGAGGTCGTGCTTTAGCGGTGCGCTCTTGCCCTATTGTTGTTGTAACCCGAATATCCTCTCCGACTACCTGCTCACTCTTATCGCTCCCCCGCGCGGTGATTATCGCAATTACCACGTGGAAGCATCGGGTGTGTTAGTTAAGACTTTCATAAGTCTCCAGTCGACCCGCGTGTCCCTGCCCCTCTGGAAATCCACGCTCGTAGTGGTCGCAGTCTTTCGGGGCTGTGGGCTAGACACGTCAGTGGCTACCCGTTAGTTAAGACTTTCTCAAGTCAGACCCGGGTCTCTGTCCCTTAGAAAGACCACGCTCGCAGTGGCTACACAGTGACGGATCCTAACGGTGCCAACTAAGTCACAGTGTGGGGTGGATACCACCACGAAGCCCAGTAATTCGTACAGTCCGACTCTTCCCTTCGTGTTAGGACACATAGCTGACACTGACACGGCGGACAAGTGGACAAGACTCGACACCGACATCAGGATAGCATTTCGGTTCATATTAGGCGTAGGAAAAGCTTAGCGGCGACCGACCAACCAAGTAGGATGGAGCTGCAAGAAAGGATCACGAGGATGGAGGAAGTCATGCGGGCTATGCAGGCCGAAATCGATCGCCTCGCTGCTGAGAACCGACAGCTCAAGCTGGCTCTCAGCGGCGAGGTCTTTGACTCTGCCCAGGCGGCTCCCATACAACCTCCCCCCCCGACAAGTCTCGACTTGCAACTCCAGGCCCGTCCGGCCACTCCGACGGCCACTCTGGCCGCCCAAGCCCCTAAGGCCACCATGGGACCGCCGCCGCCACCGCCGTCGGCGGCAGCAGCGACCCCTTCGCCCCCTACCCAGGCCCCTAAGGCCAAAACGCCCAGTAAGGGCAAAAGTAAACTCGCCAAGGCAGCCGCGTCTGCCCCAGCCAGCCCTCCGGCCCTTCAGGCCCCCCCCGAAGCGGATTTAAGCGTGAGACAATCGCGTTCTCGCTCCCTCCAGAGGCGACCCTCCTTGCGAGAGGAACGCACTGTCCCACGCTCCGGCTCTCCCCCCCACCCCCTCCTTCGGTGTCTCTCCACGACCAGACTGACCGACGAACAGACTCGCGACCTCCTCTACTCGAACGAGGAAATGACCATGGACACGACAGTCTGGACCACAGTAGGCAGCAGCCGCAAGGGCAAACGTGCGCTGCCGAAGTCTCCTAGGGCCGATTCGCCGGCGAAGAAAGCCCTTCGGACTCCCGCCGTCCAGGCGCCCTCTGCGCAGGCCCCTCAGGCCAGTAGTGCCATTCTGGCAGCGGACGGCGGGTCTTCGGCCCCCAGCAAGCCAACTCCGGTAGGCAACCCGGACAAGCCGGATTCATGTGTCCTGATCGACACACATAGATACCACACTGCCATGGCCATAGCCAGTCAGCGTGGCATCCGGGTGGTCGGTTCGGAGATTTTGAAACCGCCCTTGGAAGGGATGCGCATCACGGTCCAGGGACCCGAGGACTACCGTGCTCTGACCCGTCTCTTCGACGAGCTGTCGATGGCCTACAACCGGAGGCTGACCGTCGAGGAGAAAGGCTACAGGGCCGTCCTCCGGGGAATCCACAAGGATATCCCGGAGGACGAGGTAGCCGCGGACCTCAAACGCAAGGGGATCGCCGTCAGGGAGGTTCATCGCCTCTACAATAAGCAAGTAGGGAAGTACGATATCGTACTAATAGTCACCGACCCGAACCAGCGCAAAGCCGTCCACTCCCTTAAGGAGGTCCTTAAAATGGCGGTGAGAGTGGAGACTCCCAAAAAGAGGACCCACCTCTCACAGTGCCACAACTGCCAGCGGTTTGGCCACGGCGCCCGTGGCTGCCACTCTCCCCCCCGTTGCGTCAAGTGCGCTGGGGATCACGCGACTCGCGATTGCGAGCGCCCAAAAGGCTGCAAGGACCCGAACGGCATACGGTGCTGCAACTGTTTGGGTCGCAAGCTCCCCCATGGGCATACTGCCAATTATGGGGGATGCCCTTGCCGCCCAAAGAGTCGCGACACCGGGGCAAAGTCGAAGTCCTCGCCTCCCTCTGGGCGCAAGCAAAGCGCGGGCCGGGGTGCTCCCCATAGCACTCCGCAAAACTTCCCCGCCCTTCCGGCCGTAGGGTTAGGAGCCCCTAGGAACCCGCCGCCTTCAGCGGCCGTAGGTCCCCGCCCGGTGCCTTCTGCACCCCAATCCCAGGCGGGCCCCTCTGTATGGGGACCCGCCGCCAGTCAAGCGGGCCGGCCCGCTATGGACCCACTCTATGCGTTTATGCAGTTAGTACAGGTACTCCCACCGGAGGTGGCGAGCGGCCTGTCTACCCACATATTCGCATCAGCTACTCGCTATCTCGCCGCACCAAGCGGCAGCCAGGTTAACGGTGCCTATTAGTATGGATAGTACATCCCAGAAGCTTAAACCTGCTTCGATTACCATTGGCATTTATAATGCCAATGGTCTAAGGGGTATGAAGGACCAGGTGATGAACTTCCTTCGCGACCACTCAGTAGATTTACTTCTGGTCCAAGAGACCTTTTATCGTCCCGGCATTAGAGCCTTTCGCGTCCCTGGATACGTTCAGATTAGAGATGATAGGCAAGATGGTAGGCCATTCGGGGGCACGCTCATTTTCTACAAACGTAACTTACATTGCATAAGTCTCAATCCACCGCCCCTGACTAATATGGAAGTGTCGGTCTGTCGCATCTCGATGGAGGGGCACCCCCCGATATCGATTGCGTCAACCTACCTTTCACCTCAACGTGACTTACTTCTGACTGACCTCAACTCTTTAGCCTCCCTAGGTCCTTCGGTCATCGTGGCCGGGGACCTAAATAGTAAGCATATCAGCTGGGGATGCGTAGCATCCAATCCCAACGGCAATCGGCTTCATCACCTTTTGATCGATAGCCTCCCTTTCGATCTCCTCGCTCCCTTAGAGCCGACTCACTTCCCTCATAACGTAGACCACCGACCTGACATACTCGACATAGCTCTACTAAAGAACGTAGCGTTAACTCTGCGTTCTATAGAAGTGCTACACGAACTAGACTCGGATCATAGGCCAGTCCTCTTGAGACTAGGCCCTCACCCCAATAGTACTCCTCGAACCAGGACACTCGTGGACTGGGACAAGGTACAATCAGGTCTCCTACAGACGGACTCCCCCCTGCTTAGAGATATCCCAGACAATATAACTACAACCGAACAGACAGACCAAGCGATCGATTCCTTCACCAACTACCTCAACGCTGTTCGAAGCGAAGCCTCAAGGGAGGTGTCGGCGGAGGACATCCAAAACCGACCTCTACCTACGGAACTGAGAGAGTTGGTGACAAGGAAAAATCGCGCCATACGTACCTATTCAAATCACCCTTCTGCCGAAAATCGGCAAATCCTGAGGGACTTGTCCAACGAGTCCAAACAGAGAATTGCCGAATTTCGGGAGAACTCGTTCAGGGATCTGATGGGGGAGATAACGCCTAGTCACCTGGCTTACTGGAAACTAGCGAGATCTCTCAAATCCGATGCCTGTTGGACCATCCCTCCCTTGGATCGACCGGATCACTCAACCCCCGCGTTCGAGGACAGTGAGAAAGCCGAATGCCTTGCGAGTAGTTTAGAGTCCCAATGTTCGCCCAACCTCCTCAACACCGACGAAGCCCACATTAGTAGGGTCGATTCCGAGGTGGACAGGAGATCGCGTCTCCCCGTAACTTCACCCATTTTACCGGTGTCGGTTAAGGAAGTCAGTGACCTTGTCAGGCGTCTCCGTATTAGGAAGGCTCCGGGTGCGGATGGTCTATCCAATCGCATCCTGAAACTTCTCCCCGAAACCCTCCTCCTCCTTTTGGTCGGCATCTTCAATGCCGCACTGACCAATGCTCACTTTCCAGCCGCGTGGAAATGTGCAACGGTCATAGGGATAGCGAAGCCCGGCAAACCCCGGACCTCGCCTGCCTCTTATAGGCCGATCAGCTTACTTAGCTCCCTTGGAAAGCTATATGAGCGGATCCTTCTCACGAGAATTCTCAGATTTACGGCTGAGAATAACCTCCTCATCGATGAGCAGTTCGGTTTTAGATCCGGACACTCATGCGTCCAACAGGTGCACCGCGTCACGGAGCACGTGTTGGATGGTTTCTCTCGATTCCAGGGGCTCAAGACCGGTGCGATCTTTCTCGACGTAGCGAAAGCCTTCGACAAGGTCTGGCATAACGGGCTTGTATACAAGTTATACCAGCTCGGAATGCCGGACAGACTCGTACTCACAATACGAGATTTTCTCAGTGACCGAAGCTTTCGATACCGACTGGAGGGAACGTATTCGGACCCACACCCCATCCGGGCCGGAGTCCCGCAAGGCTCCGTGCTCTCTCCCACTCTCTACTCGTTATTCACAAACGACATTCCCAGGCACCCTAAGGTGCAACTGGGCTTGTTTGCGGATGACACCGCGCTCTTTACGACTCATTGTAAGTACGCTACTATCCGGCGATACCTCCAAGAGGCAATCTCCGACCTAGGTCGTTGGTTTAATCTTTGGCGTATCGAAGTCAACCCGGAGAAAAGCACTGCAATAGTCTTTCATCCGTCGGACTGCATTAGTACAGAAAGGCGGGTGGCTCCGATCCAGATGTTTGACCGACCCATCCCCTGGGTCAACGAGGCCAAATATCTTGGAGTGACCCTCGACAGGAGACTGACTTTCCGTAGCCACATCCGTAGGGTACGCAACCGCGCGTTGTTCGTGCTAGGAAGGCTAGGGCCAATGATCAACAAGTTTAGTAAAATGTCACTTAGGAATAAGCTGACACTCTACAAGACTTGTGTTCGTCCAATCATGACATATGCAAGTGTAGCATTCGCTCACGTGCCTATGTCATCGCTCAAGCCGCTTCAGGTCATTCAGAATCGTTTTCTCCGAAGGGCGACTGGTGCCCCGTGGTACCAATCGAACCTCAGCCTGCACCACGACATGGAGATTAGCACCATGTATGGTTTCTTTAAGCAGGCTGCCAGACGTTATTTTGATAACGCTCCCCACCATAGGAATCCGTTAGTTAGGAAGGCTGCTGACTACGTCCCCATCCCTCCCCCCTCTGTCGTTACTCGGCGCTCACTGATTAGGGGCCGCACGGTCCGGCGTCCTAGGCACACACTCACGGACCCGGACGACGAAATCACAGCGTCCATCGAAAGATGGAACGCTGCGCTTTCGGCGTCCAACACATCGCGTACACTTCAGCGTTCCCGCCGGCGGGGACGTCCACCGCGAGACAACACAGACACATACAGTCCGCTTTCGTCCCGGTACCGCCGCATACCGGGTAGAGTCAGTCCGACGCAAGTCGGGCCTAGCTGAGTTTCTTGCTGGACTCTTCTCAGCTAGGCTAGGTTTTAGCGAACCAGCGATAAAACTCCCAGTAGTTCGATACCACTCACACCCCAGATTCGGTTGATACCGTTCAACCAATCTCACTGGAGCGCAAACTCTTAGAGTATTCCAGTGTACAAACTTCCCCGCGTGGTCGTGCCGGAGGCTTCCCCTGGATTTTCCCCAGGCCACCCTCCAACCACGCAGTTCGACCGCTATATTGGGTCCGTCCTATTATAGCAACAGTCAGGGTCAAAAAAAAAAAAAAAAAAAAAAAAAAAAAATCTCCAATGACAGTATAGCTACTGCAGTCGTTCGGGGAAACCGTTTATCTGTAAATTCCTTGGCATTGGCTTTATATTACTATGTCAGACTTTAAACATGTTTTTGCAGCTGTTGGAATTATAAATAAATAAGTAAAACTTCAGCAGAGAACTCGTCCCACATTTTCTACTCAGATCGTTCATAACGGTAAAATAGTAGATTGCACAACATCAACGCGAAATTTACGAGCATGACTGAACAGTAATAAACATAAGTAATTTAATAACATACCTTGGAGTTGTCTTAATGTACAGATCATAACGCGAAGTTATTAGGCGGAGTGTACCGACAGTTAATGGGGCCGTCCTGTAAATGACGCCCGGGTTATGGAAGTTATGCCTTCAGTTTGTATCTCCTAATTTTATTTTTATGTTGTACCAATCACAATTTAAAACTTTCACTGCGTAGCGGGCGCCTACGTCGTAGCGGATTTCCGCTGCTTAGCGGGAAAATCACGGGATCGGCTGTGAACGTAGCGCAGTTCCTGGCAGTGAATGTGTGCTATCAGTTTGTTACGCACTCATACGCCTAGATATATATGCGCGTAGCCGATCCTGTGGTTTTCCCGCTATGAAGCAGAAAACGCTTACGGCATAGGCGCATGCTAGGCGGGTTCCTGGCAGTGAATGTTTTAATATCCATCTGTCGCTCTCCCACACGCCTTGCTATTTAAGCGCTTGTTTTTCTTCTATTAGAATCAAAGAATTATTGTAGTCGCGTGCTCTCGAGTTCACGCTAGCAAAGCCATTCATAAAAAGATCAATACATCATCAATTATACCTTATTCAGACCATTTTTATTAACGTATTTTCGGATTTTGTCCATGAAACGTTATCTAAATACGCGTCCACTTACTTCGACCAATATATGAACATTAATTATTTCCCGCGCTCATGAATCTCATGATGAGGCGTTTCTTTTACGGTGTATGAAAAATTGCTCTTCTACCTCTCATAAATGAAACTGAACTCTCTCTTGATGCGTATAAGACGTGTAATCGCTTGTCAGTGTACTGGGTTGTCATTGAAGGTTTTTATACTGTTTACTGGAAATCGTTAAGTTAGATAATGGGCGTTGATGGAAGATGCCCCCGAGGGTGGAGGTATTACCTGTCGTATATTTGGGATGATTTTTTCACTCCATTACTGATGGATGTTGTAGAGTCTATAAACAAGACTTTTGTGAGCGAGTGAATTATCAATATAATGCCACAATTTAATAGTCAAGTTTTAAAATATCTGCACATGAAAAATTACAAAAAAAGAGCTATTAACCTACCTTTATTAATGAACTCGACTTTACAGTAGGACCAACGTACGGTAATCAAATACAAGGTCTTGAATATTTCAGGCTAGAGTGAGCAAGTTTAGACTAAGTGTTTGCACATTAGGTAAACTATTTAACTTGTCAAAGTAGTTATGTAGCGTCTCTGATCTTAGAACTGCGGATGACGTGATCATTTTTGAGCACACTTGCTTATGTATTTTCTGACACCTGTACTAAACGTGTGGAGGATCTTAAGTGTCACAAAAGTCAAAAAGTCATAAAATTATGAATACTTTACTTTTATCACTATCACTATCACTATAGTATACCCACATTTGTGCTAAAAGTGCCGCTGAAACAAAAGTTTAATGTACTCTGCCTACCCCTTTTGAGAATAAAGGCGGGAAATTATGTATGTTCTTTTAAGATATGACTTATCCAAAACCCTTTTACGTGTTCTTCTGGTCACTGTTAATGTCTTGTATTTTATACTTGCTTCCGAAATACGTGCCAATCATGACAATCATATCTGCCATATTGTATTGAGGATTGATATATGTCCTAATCTCGGCCCTGAGGAAAAAGAACCAGAGTCAACCGCACTTTCCTTCAGTTTGACAAATAATAAATAAACAACATAAAGCTGATTTCACATCGCTGCGACAACTCGTCTCAAGGACGCAAAGAAAACCAGTTAATATAAGACCGACCTCCGATTAGCAGTAGTTGTTATTCTCGGGGTCAAGTTATACAAGGAACGAGTGAAATGAAATGAAGCAGATTGTGAAGTCCGGGGACCCCTCAAGACACATGCAGGGCACGTCTGCACACAACCGTCGGCCAATCATAAAAAATGTAACTGAAAATTTTAAGATAGAGCTCGGTCGTGGACATTTTGAACGTGATTTTAGGTAGAACATTTTCTGTAGAGCATTTTCGGTTAAATTCGGGCATTTTAAATTTTAAGATGTACAGTCAGGAGTAATAATATGCATTTATAAATATTTGTGCAGGATTATTGTCAATGTCATAAAGGCGGTATATATGGGCAATCGGTGATAGATCTTTTGTATCTTTGTGAATTGTTTATATCACAACACAGAGCACTAGGGGTGCGTTTTGCTACGTAACACGGACTACGCCGCAGCGCTACGAGCGTGTACGCAGCGTGGTTGTGAATGGGTTAACACTTACGCAGTTTCATGCTGGACACCTTGTCCATCATTTCAAAATTCGTACTACATCATTTCTCAGAACCGGCGGCTCTGTTGTGAGCTGTAGAATTTGCGAGCGTCTTATGTTTAAATGAATATGTTATAAAATTTCGAAAAGCTGAATCGTTACAAAAATCTAATAATTATTCAAAATATGATCTGCAGGAGAACAGCTGGACACACTGGTATACGATAGAATTTGGGCCCAAGCTGAAACAAAGAGCTTCGTTCGCTTCGCTCTCTCGTTCAATTAGTTTTATTCGGTATTGAATCTTAAATAAATAAATAAAATAAATAAAAATTGTTTATTTAAAAAGGGAAACTACATTAAAAACATAAAAGATATCTGGTGGTCCCACACTAGGCCAAGCCTGTCACGTGGCGACCCGATTCGGTACATGCAGTTCGAGTATCATCGCGCTTATCAATAAACAATTAATGTATACGATAATTACTAAAACAATACTACTCTTAAATATGAATGAGAGACAAATAACAAAAATTTGGTAGAGAATATCGTCTTAAAAGTTAGATAAAACTAAAAGTGAATGAATTGTGAGTGCGCTCGTGTACACATGTGATTGTAAGAGGGTGTGTGTGTGTGTGTCTTTAATCAATAGACTTATAAAATATCCTACACGCTATGTGGCGCTCCAATCTGACGTGCCTCCAGAGCCAATCATTCAGGTGTCGCTATCTGGGAATTGGAGTCTGTGGTAGTTTGGCCAGTGTATCATCAACATATCCCATATCAAGAAACTTGGCCGAAAGTGTAAAAACTGCCGGACACTACTGGCGGCCATCTTGAACCCCGGTCACGTTCGAACAAGTCGGTTACTCCGTGAAATCGGGTCCCGTACGTTTCACTGCCACGTGTATGGAGCCCTTATAACAATTGGTGGAACTCTGCAGTGAGGGTTACTGACGTATTTGGCTATTCGGTGGTCTTTGGTTAGTGCATTTTTATACTGAGTAGAGTAGATACTAACTTGGATGTTTTTACGGTATTTTATGAGATAAAATGGTAGCGTGCAATGTGATGAACAGATTCTATGGGTTTAACTACGTCGCGCAATAAGGGAAAATAAGCATTTCGCTCCGACACTGAGTTCATGCGAGATACAAAATTCTCACGTATGAGTTGAAAAATTACGCCGGGTGTATGACGCGCGACGAAGTGGTAGGTATGTATACTTCGGCAGAACTTTAGGAAAAGGTGTCACTCATCTACTGTGGATTTAAGTGCCCGCATTAAGCTTTTAACTATTTGACAAAACTATCAATAAATTCAAATTTGACTCGTAAATCGGTCATAATACAACCGTTTTTGTTTCTGTATGACGGCAAATATGTTGCCGGTAGCCACTTAAGGGTTCACCTACAGGCCAATTCTGATCTGATTGTCACTGCGTTTTGCTCTCGGGTAAAATGAGGTAAGGGACAAGCCAACGAATTATTGCCCTATTTAGTATCAATAATATGTCAGTCAGCGCACACGCACATCTCCAATCTTGTTCAGCACGGCAGTAGTCTATTCAGTTTATTTGAGGTCTTATAGTAATACAATTTCCCCTACATTTTCACATGAGTTTAACTAACACGATATCCGGTGATACTTGTAGCGAATATTGTATTTATTTTTAATATTTCTATGAGCTATGTACAATTAACTTCTAGTTACCTGTTGAAACTTATCTAACTATAATCAACATTAACACGGTCACTTTAAAGCCGATTTTCCATTGGCGTCGTTGAACCTCGCTGATATATGACTCAAGTACTCTAGACCAAATTGGACTGAAAAGTTACGACGCAAGGTTTTAATTGCGATAACGGGCGGGTGTTGTAAAGTCAAAGGTACCGGGAGGCAGTTAAAACTTTGTGCTATTGTAATTAGGTTGGGATTCGCGTGGATTGTGTGCTGGTTGTTAATGTGGTATTTGTGTTATTGGCGTGCCTGTTGACCGTTGTTTCAGCTTGCTAACTGATCTAGATACACTTACATTTGGAGGTCGATTTGACTCAAAATATTGATATGGTATTTAAATGACATTTGTTGCGCGTCAAAGTGAAAAATAAAACATATTAATGGTAGCCAAACCATGGAGTTCAAGTAAAAATTGAGTCTAGTACTAAAAACATCCTCAGGTTGCAAGTTCTCTTAGTATTTTTTGCAAAATTTGCCATCGCAGACACCTGGCCTGATTAAGTTAGGCCGAGGATAGTCCAAATATTGGCGCGCTTCGCAAACATTTGCCGAGCATTAGGCGGAGCGTGGATTGAGACATTGTTGTGGATTGGAATTGCTGTTTAAACGAGTAGACTTTTTAGTCAAAATATGTCTGAGTTTATTAGAAATAGTATTTTACACAATCGTGTTATAATAGAGAGCTTTTTAGTCGAGTACCGTGTTTAGGCCACGAAGCTTGCTGAGTGGCCTAAGTAAGGTACAAGATTAAAAAGCTTGATTATGACAGTACTGTGACCAATACTTTTGTTCGAGTTCATTAACATTAATAATTTAATGGCCGTATTCATAAACGTGCTACAAGCCTGTTTTAACTAAAATGGCGTTAAAATTCGTTTGTCTTTATCTGTCACTTTGACATTTGTATTCGTAAGAAAGGGACAAAGCATATTTTATTTAGCAGAGGCATTCTAAGTTTTATGAATATGGGGGTAAGTGATTAATACGACTACAGAAAAAAAAACTAAATATCGTAAGTACTATTGAGTCTAGTTCTACTATCCGACTTCTTTCACATAAGATAATCCATAGATAATCACACCACCGGCGTCCGTAATGTTGCAGTACTGTGCTGTGATTGGCTAAATAAATACTAGTAGTAGTTTTTTATTTTTTTTATGCCCTGGATACAGCAGCAAGTTTAAGTAGATTTTTGACAGATGACGCGACGCTGCTACGTTCCGGAACGCCATAGATAGGTAATTTTGTGCCTGATCGAGTCTCCTTAAACAAAGCCACATGTTATAGAAATACAAAGTTCTATTTTAATTTTTTTTTCGGTTGCGTAGACCGTATCGAAACAGTTATTTCGGTTGTTTCGGAAGTAACATAGTGACGTTGCAGTATTCTCTATGAAATTTTAATACACAGATTTTAATCGACGAGTACAAAAAGGAATATTAATCGACGCAATTGTACTTTAATATTTTATTTTAGAATAACGTATTATGTTCTTCTTTTCTTCTTCTTGGACTTCTTTACAGGAACGCCGCCCTTGCGGTCTACTTGCAGAATAAAAATCATTTATATGATATAATACGGGGTGTATAATACACCCCCAACACATCACAAAACATCACAACACAAACAAATCATCTCGAAACAAATTGCTTTCAAATCTGTTCATCTGTTTAGGAGCTTCGATCATCATCATGCTCCTCGCGATATTCCCGGTAATGCCCCTAAAGGAGCTCGGGGTCCGCTTTGACACCTAATCCCAAGATTTGGCATAGGCACTAGCTTAACGAAAGTCTAATCCGTTTAGGAGCTCCGATGTCACAGATAAAAAAATACACACGTTTAAGTTGTTTGCGTCGGGCTTAAAAAAAACTGAAAACATTCAAGGCTCGTGTGGTCAATCTGGTCTTTAACTATCTTGTTTCTGGGCATTTTCAATAATTCGTGCACCCAATTACCGTGAATTGTTAATGAAATACGTGAGTAAAAATTAACTCAGTGTCAGTTTTGTAACGGCTATTAAACTTTTATGAATGATATGCCTAAACACGTTAATTAAATGTGAATAAAGTTCATTTTCACATGATTTGCATGCTTAATTTTCGTTACAAAACTGACACCGAGTTAATTTTTGTGTAACAACTCCCGCTAATTGGGTGCACGAATTATTGAAAATGCTCTTCTAGATATCATATCATGTGTTGCGCTCTTCCTTCCACGAACGCTGTCTGTTACAATTTAGTAGAGCTGCGTATTTCAATTTCAGGGTCTGTACATAGAAATGTGTTACTATATATATATGTTGTGATAAAAGTGAAATTTTGTAAAATGCTTTGTATTCAAATTGAGATCGGATTCGGAACCCACGTCAACCTGTCTCGCGGGCTTTCATCTCGCTGGCGGACTCACATTCAGGCCGCCGGGACTAATTACCGGCAAACTTACATAAAATCACCGGTATTAACATGTATAAATGTATGTAGCTTAGTCATTAAATTGTAACAATACTACAATTCACTTTTCTGCACACCCATGCAGTGTGCTCAGGCGTTAAATGAATTAATAATTTTTAGCCTTAATATAATTTTTGAAATCGTTTTAATCAATTTTTTCATAGACGGACTAATCAGACTGGACAGTAAACCGGGAATCGAAATATAAATAAAATAAATAAAGCCCGAAAATCAACAATGATAAATTCCTCTCCGATAAGTGGTGCTTTTACCCTATACAATGTTGGCGCCAAAAACAGTTTCAGTAACCGTCTGTTTATTTGTTTAAACTTTAATGCCAAATGGCATTCTCTACCAGTCAACCATTAGGCCAAACAGAAACACTTGAAATCGGTGCAGAGTAAATGATCAATGTTTAGAGCGTAGTACAGACTTATTAAAACGTAATCCTACATATATAGAATTACATATTATTATATTTATTACGTATAGACAAAGATATGATACACTAATATATACAACGTGTCCCAAAACTCAACGATAAGCCGGCACCAGAGGATGGAGCTGCTTATGATTAGTCGAGAAAAAATATATCTCAATTATTTTAGAAATTAAAAAAATGAAATTCATCGAAAATCGACATCCCTAATGGTATTTTTAACGACCATGTCTACAAATATTCAAATATTATTGTTTTTTTTTTGTTTTTGGAAACTTAAGTAGCCCTGCTATCTAACACAGTTCCTATAATTTTTTTTTTTTTTTTATGTTTTTTTTTTTTTAGATATATTTTTTTCCTTATTTTTTCTCGACTAATCATAAGCAGCTCCATCCTCTGGTGCCGGCTTATCGTCGAGTTTTGGGACACGTTGTATATTGATGACCGCTTTAGCCTAGTTGGTAGTGACCCTTCTTACGAAGCAAGAGGTCCTGGGTTCGAATCCCGGTAAGGGCAAAAATTTATGCGATGAGCATGAATATTTGTTTCTGATTCATGGATATTTTCTATGTATTTAATACATTATATATTATATATATCGTCGTCTAGTACCCATAACACAAGCCTTACTGAGCTTACTATGGGAGTAGGTCGATTTGTGTAAGATTGTCCCCTTATATTTATTTATTATTTATTTATTGGACGATGGGTGCTATGCAAATTCTTCTTCCAGCAGATGCTTACGAAGCATTCGCTTGAAAATTAATTTGCTAACTAAGTTGTCTGTTGCTATACCAGAAAGCCCGTTTCACTTAACCGACGACATAGCTCCTTAAAAAGCCAAACTGCAACATCTGTAAGCTCCCACTATCGCAACTGAGATCATTAATATCAATAAGAAGCCTTTTTGCTAACGGCACAAAAGCTCTACGGTGATTTATCGTAGAGGGTCTACGCCGTAACGCGTGCTACGCTATTGCATTCGTAGCGGATAGTGAGATTCTCACGAAATCAATTCATTGGAGCTTGATTTGGTTGATCCTATTCCTAAATCAATTAGTTTCGCGTTCATGCTTCCACATACGCCGATGTTGCGCCATAGACATTGAAATGTGAATATGATCCGTAGAGACGAATATACATTGACCTCGTGGTGAATACAAAAATGATTGAAGTTTGAGTTGAATTTGTTCTATTGTTTTCATTGTAAAATTGCTTTTCGGCCATTTTCGGCGCACGCTTTTTCAACGAGTCTACATTTCATGGCTGTGTGTACAACATACAATTGTAACTGTACTAAAAATAAAATTAATTGGAACTAAAAGTGAAAGGTTCAACTTTTGACTGAGTTTCTGGTCGATTTGGTCGGCAGCGAAGTATATAAGTTTGCTATAGTGACTGCAATAATCAAATAATGCTTATTTGTATTACTTTATTTTCAATAAGATTTATTCCTCCAGTCTCAGCTGTACCAGAGACATATCGTTAATACTCAGTAAATCCTCCTCCTCTCCTCTGGAGTTGCAGGTGTCCATGGGCGGCGGTAATCGCTTACCATCAGGTGATCCGTCTGCTCGTTTGCCTCCTATCCCATAAAAAAAAACCCGAAATAGATTCATCCCTTTCACATTGCTATTGCTAACGCGTTAGCTCGGTGCAGCATTGTATTCAATGAAACCAAGACAAATAAGTCCAATATAGGCCGTTTGTTTCAATACGATGCTTTAAATGCCTTCTTTTTTATTTCATGTCATTAAAATTACACAACAAACGCATTTTCTCGGAGACGCCTTTGCCCCGGTTCATTTAAATGCGGTCTTTTTCGTAAGGTGAGCGCCTGCATTTTACGCAATCGACCTAGTAGCCTAGATTGAAGCGACAATTTGTGCTTTTCATCCCAAATTCACAACGTTAATATCGCACGGATACACGTACTGTACGTTACGGTACGTATTGTTGGGCAGATGTATTCTCGTCGGCTGCGAATTCCATGAGAACACAATGGAGCCACGTATGCGGTAGGGTTACCATGGCTTCGGGATGTGCGGGACATTGGCGGACTAGGGTAGCCAACTAATGATAGGACGGATAGAAAAAAAAAAGTTTTTGTATTACAAAATGTAGCATGGAACTCAAAGTAAGTGTGCATACCACACTTTCAATTCATAAAACAACAGGTCGTTAGTTTTGTAAATTAGAAATCTTTTTTGCAAATTTAATTATACATGTTATCCGCTCATAACACTGGACTAAGCATTTATACAAAAGTAAGCAAGACTATTCAAATGTTATCAGTACGTAAAATGTTTCTGTCATGTCGTGGTGCAATACAGAGTACTCGTATTTATTATTACTATTCAAATATTTTTCTTAAACCAAAAGTATAAAATCTTGACTCAACATAATTTCATTTCATTCGAAATCTTCATTGAACATCTTTGCAATATTTTTCAAGTCTTGAATCAAGTATATAATTGTCTGTGTTCGCTATACACATAGTAATCCGATATATATTCTTCCCAAGGACCCCGAGCGCACAGGCGCTGTTTGAATCATTTTCTAGTAAATTGAGTTCTGCGCTCCCGGCGGCGGCTGGTGACGATCATTTTGCGAGTCCCGGGACATGCTGTGGCAATCATTTGGGGAACACATGGGACATGCGGCGACAATCATCCTGGGAAACACGGGATTAGATCTGACAATCGAGCAGCAGAAAAACGCGTCGGAACAAAGAACAAACAAGCAACGTGAGTGATAAAAGTGTGCAGAAATGTAAAACATGGTCACTTTAAAATACATGTTTGAAGTGGTTATGTTACGAATTTAGTTTTGCCTCAAAAGCGTTGAGAATTGACTTAAAAGGACTAATATGCGTTTATCAAACTGAGAATTGAGAATCTACTTAAATGGACCGTTATTTTCATTCTTCGGGTACATTCTAAATGAGTTATTCAAAGGAAAAAGAACTGAGATGCTCTCCTTTTTATGAAAATAATAGTTTACTTTAAAACTAATAAACCACCACCGAATTAAAAAATAAATAAAATAAATAAATAAATATTTGCGGACAATCTTACACAAATCGACCTAGCCGCAAACTAAGCAGCAATTATAATTATAATAATTAATTATTGTAGTGTTCTACTGATCTTTATCAAAACAAAATGTAATATATTCAAACTTAATAAAATAAAAGGTTTAGGTTTTTTTTCTGAGTCTTAAATAAGTTTCATATTATCTTTATCTTATCAATTAAAGTATTTGTAAAGTAATTGTAGCTCGTGTTAATATTAATTTCTTGAACAACAAAGAAATGAAAGGAATTTACGCTTACTCCTGATCAAGAGTAGCTACCAAAATTACAAAAGTTCATGACTAAGAACTGCAATTGAAATTGAAATACAGGGGGTCATTTTAATCAGTGTCCGAATTCAAGTATAAGATTTTTCAGCAAGAAATATAAAATACTTGTTTTTTTGTTTCATATCATTCAGTACAAACTTTTTTAGTAATTGCTGCTTGACGTTATCCCAAAAAAACCTTACCGCGCGGGCACCTCAGCGGGTAGTAAGGTTTGCGCACGGCACGCCTCCCGTCTCCCGGCCCCGCTCCGCTCCGCGCGGTACTGAATGCCCAGTAACCGCGCTGTACGGATAATTATTTTAGGATAGACAATTTATAATCTAAAAAATACCTAACAATTTTTTTTCCTAAAATGGAGTCTATTAGTTATACCAAATGCCTACAAAAAATTTGGACACTGATTAAAATCACCCTGTATAATTGTAAAATAGTATTAATACGAACATAATATTTAATAACAAACCGCTTTCTTAAATCTGCGCTCTCATATAAAGGCTGAGAACACGGAACCCTCATATAAAAGCTGCCTCACCCTTGTCCGCGTAAACCAACGGCCATGTTTTCCAAAGATTATTTTTCTTTAACAATAAAATGTACATTTGCCCCGAGCGAGCACTATTCACATTCAATAAACGACCCTATTTTCTATTCAATAGAATATATATTACGACAACCTCTTACGGTCATTATAAGCGTTTGTGTAGTTTAGTCGATGGCCTTGCTGGAACTGAACTTGAATTATATCACGTATAAAATAAGGTAAAAAATAGTTTGCTGGATACTGACATTCACGGAGAGATGTTATTTGTTGCTTTTTATCCATGGTTCAAATATGGAAGCATTATTTGTGATAAAATGTCGTTTAGCCTTGAATATTGGGAACGTATTTTCGAGATTTACAGAAGGATAATATTTGTCGGCATCAGTAAAATGAGTTTTATGATTATAGAGTGTATTTATGTATGTCTTTTTATTTGGCTCGCTCAACGGCTTAAACCGCTTGGTATATGTACAGGGTGTACAATCCAAATGGGTCAGTATGGAGAAGTCGGAAACTATGAGAGATAGCGAGATCTGTTCTTAGGAACCATGACGTCGATTTTAGATTTAATAATAATTACATTCAAACTTTTTTATCAACTCTCATACATAACCAGGAATCGAACCTGGTCAAAATCAATGTATATAAATTCTGCAAGTCGCAAGAAGCACAACACTAATGGAATCTTGTTTAAATAATTGAAAGAAAAACCCACCAATAAGATAATTATTTTATTTCAGTAAATGTTCAAAATGCGAATAATATAATAATAATTAACGCGGTTACAAAAATATTGACCAGGTTCGATTCCCGGTTATGTATGAGAGTTAATAAAAAAGTTTGAATGCAATTATTATTAAATCTAAAATAGACGTCATGGTTCCTAAGAACAGATCTCGCTATCTCTCATAGTTTCCGACTTCTCCATACTGACCCATTTGGATTGTACACCCGGTATATATTTATCAACATTTGTGAGGTGTTCTTATATACCTCTTTGTGGCGACAAATCTTGTTTGTAAATAAACTGTAGTTTTTTTTAAGTACTTATTTTAGTTTCAATCAGCCGTAGGTGAAGTTTATGACTGAGCAAAGAAAAATACAATATCAATGATAGCACTGGTCTCTAAATTGTATTTTTAAAGTTGTACCAGTAACCTAATGTGTCCCATACCATTATATACGTGCACACTTTCATTCATGTTTAGTTATTCCATTAATTTTCATCTAAATCCTCCGCCATACTCTTTCACTTACAAAGGGAGATATAATTAGTTTCCTCTTTATTTGTGGATTGATTCGATTTGTTGTCTTTGAACGCACGGAAAGCCATTTATTTAATCATGCATTATTATCATATATCATTTCCTGCTGCCCATTCATTCAGAGGGTATATTTTTGTAAGTCGCTTCTCATTTGTTTTGTATTTTATTTTTCGTGCAATCGCTACGTGCGCTGAGCTAAGGTGTCAGAACTACAGGGTTCATATCAGATTGACATGCACAATGTCGAACCATATCGAAGTTGTAATCATTTTGTCTATACTTATATCGTAAATGGGTAAAGTTGTGAGTTCATATGTAGGGGGTAATTTTCCGAGCTATATATACTCATCGGAATTATTTTTTTCTTTCATTTGCTCGTAGAATAGACCCGCCGGAAGGATATTTGCTATATTTTATCCCCTGGCTCCGCCTGCTCCGCAACCGTATGCGCTCCCCGCTGTGATCGCCTTGTGGCGTCGTAAACTACCTTCGGTTACAAGTGTCATTGAGGAGATGTTGCATTGATAAATTTCCCGTTTAGTGTGTCCATTTTAATTTGTTGTAATACGCGGTTGCAACTAGTTGCAATACAACAAGTAACGCACTAATTAGAATGTGCTAAATCAAGCTCAGGCAAATTTTCTCACAACTATGACCACAAAAACTATGACAACAGTATAACTAATAAAAATACTAAACTACCGAGTGTGTCAAGTACCCGTCAGCGTGCCAATACATGTAATCTATTGATAGATGACATGTATAGACCCAATCGCTGTGAAATATGGCGTTCAGCTACTGTCCCGAAAAAGGACACCGATCATTTGTCACTTTTCAGAGGGCTATCTGAGTCCACGTATTGGCATGTTATCAAAACACATTTGTTGCGCTGTTCTGATACGTTGGGCTCGGCCCGTTTGGGAGTTAGTGCTATAGCTTATAATCTATACTATAATATTATAAAGAGGACAAGTCTGTGAGATTGTAGCTTTATAAGTTTGTATGTTTTGGGTAATCTCCGGAAGCGCTTATCCGATTTCAAAACGTCGTTGGACTTTCTGGATGGTTATAGGCTATATTTCTATACCGTGGTTTTACCTGCGTTCTTTGCAATACGCGAGCTTAGCCGCGCGAGCAGCTGATCATTATATTAATTGCTTTCACTACTGCAAAAGCGACGTGACGCGAGAAAATCCTTCCTCCTCTTTCTAATTTGAATGGTGCAAGTGGGGCACGCATTGGGCAACTCGCGACTTGGCAGGAAGTTGTCCAAGCCTCCTGATTACATATATTTTATGTTATTTAAAAATATATTATGTTGTTTTGACATGGTCAAAATGGTAAAAATGATACGACCCTTATACCTCTAGTGTCAAAAAACGAAAAGACTTTCTTCCCGACCTATAATCATTTGATGTTTAAGACCACGTGCGTTTCGCGCGGCCGCTACAGAAACTTCAACTGCGAGCCGCCATAGTCTCTTTATTGCTCCCGCCAAATCAAAATCTATGCATATCAGTTATGTAACATAGATTAACTAAGAGTTCCGCTATGTCCCTATGTTCTGATTTATGTGAAAACTGTTTTCGTTATTGAACTAAGCGGTTGTAAAACGCCAAAAATACACTTACTTTACCATCGCCTACAGACGTGAAACGTAAAATAAGTTTAAAAACGAAACATAAAAACGTAGTTCAACTCTTTGTTAATTCATTTTAGACAATTTATTTATGTAAGTCTTAATTTGACGGAGAAAATAGGGGAGTAGGTACGGTGGATCTAACAGCAAGTTGTTGTATGGGGCGTGCGCCAGCCCTCATTTCCCCTTAACACAAGCGTACCTAACTGAACTGCAGAATAAACATAACAATCATGAAGATATTCTTCACAACCCAAAAATATTCGGAAAAAAGGCAATTTTCTCTCTGTTGATGATTTAAAACCCACCTATATAAGCAAATTCGACTAAACGATATTATATTCGACTTTTCAAGATATATAATCACACGACTAATTGCCTCTTTATCGTCTAAGCAGCTTCGCTCACGGATGTTATTTCTTGTGCGAGGAACTCTTCAAATAAGGCAAAGGCCCACTCAATAAAATACGAAGCAAAAGGTACGGCGCAAATGTAAAAGCGCCTTCATAAATATTAGAGTGCCGGAGTACTCGCCTTCACGAGATTTGGCTTAGGGCAGAGGGCGGTGCGGATGAGTATGAGGATGGGTGTGAGGATGATGAGTTGAGTGAACTTGTCGAGTAATCCGAGCATATCTGATTGGAGGGTGCGTCCCACGAGATATAACAACAAAATATATAATTTCATATTAATAACGTTCACAAGATATAATGAACGTTAGCTATAACAACAATACCAATACTTTTATAAGGAATAACGGTCAGTTGCCATAATAATCATATTATATAACATTTTTTTCTATAAGACTCAAATTGACTAATTTCATTTAGTATAACATACATAACGTATAACGATCATACCATATAATATCTTTTCGTATAACAAACATAACGTATACAGATCATACGCATATATATTTTCGTATAAGGATTATACTACGGAAAATTAAGCTAGGGCAGCCAGGAAAAGGGGGGGGGGCGAGCCCACACCAAAGGGGGCTCGGGGGGCGAAGCCCCCCGCAGTAAAAAACGACTAATGATCTTATAAATGGTATTACTTGTAGGTTAGGTTAGGGTTGCCTTGTGTCCCTTAGAGCGGAAATAGACACCCCGCGAAGCGGGGTGGCGTCGACACGCTGGCGATTGGGTAAGGTTAGGTTAAAATAATTGACGTGTTTGTTCTCAAAATAAATTTAATTTCAATCTTACAAACGGTATTGTTTTTTTTTTCAAACTCAAGTTGAGGCTATCGCTCTAAGAAATTCACATATTTTCTTCATACGGCATTGCTATTAAAATGACTGAAGCCAATTATACTATACGAGCATTATACATTTTGATGTTAGATAAATTGAACAATATATGTTATAAACCTTAGGTGTTATGAATATTATACGCTTTAATCGATATAACAATTGATGTTATTTCTAAAGTACGTTATACTTTACGAGATTATATGTTTTGACATTATATCTTTCGTTCGTTATGTGCAATGAACGTTATACTAAACAAAGTTATATAGAGTGAGCGTATATATTATGACCCTTATATGATAAGTTGTTATACCTCGTATTACTTACCCCTGATTGGAGTCTGTCCGTGGCATTGAGTGATAGTAATAAGTATCGAGTAGGTAATATGGAGATGATATACACCCTTACTGGAGATTACAGCGTGGGGACTACTACCCATTCCTTCTCATCCATGAAAGGAGGCCTGTAATACAGTCGATATTGTACAACCTCGAAAGCCTTTTCGTATCCCTAAATGATCCCGTTTCAGGACCTTATAGAAAGGCTGCTTTCTTGGAAAATGTACTCCATTCGTAAGAAATTTAGGTATTTTCGAGAACTACGTACTCTACATGGGCTAGAGCAACATTAAAGCTGAATAAATTCTGCACAAGCCTGGAGTACACAACCTTGATGAGACAACGTGTAACGTATGTGAAAAATGCATCCTCATGTCAGATTTTCCATCAATGTTCCTTCCAGGGAAGATTCCCCGAATTTGAAGCTCGGGAGAACTTCTAATTCATTTTTATTCACACGAGAATATGAACAACAGCCACCAGCCCAGCAGTGGGAAGCATGTAGGCTGATGTCGACTGCCGTTTACCGGTATTTTTTTGTTCTGATCAAAACGCGGTTTAAGTCTATTTCAGACGTACCGTAGAGAACAGCGATATGCACGTATACATTTTGGTTCTCATTACACAAGGATATTTGTCTTTTGCTGTCGACACGGCACATCCTCAAATCAATAAAAGGTGGCGCGCATGTAAATCCTCTTGAGTTGTAGGCGTCCATAGGGTTACGGTGTTTGCTTAACAGGCGGGCTGCAAGCTTGTTTGTCATCATGATGCTTTACATTGAAAGGCCGCCAAGGTCGTGTTTATAGGATGATAGCAACTGATGTTCGATTGAAGACAAAGTTAGTAAAATATATATCTAGACTCAGTTAGCAGCTGCGCCGCTATCAAAGGACGACCCGCGAGCTGTTTCGTGGCACGGTAGAAAGAGACGGATAGTATGTCGCTGCGACACAGCTCGCGAGCCGTCCTGTGGTAGCTGTGCTGCAGTAAGGTTTATTATATGGTAATTTAGCCGTGCCGATATTGGGAAGAGAATGAGTATCTCGGCCATTGCACAGCGACAACGAACTTTTTAAAGGACGTCATTTCTAAAGGACTGATCTCGACCCGCGGGACAAAGCGCTTGTTATTCAATCAGCCTCAGAGAATCTTCTGAATTTGCGTTTTTTTGTTTGTTGTACTTTGGATTTGAAGCCATTGGATAACGTTATTGTTTTTTAACCGACTTCAAAAAAAGGAGGAGGTTCTCCATTCGGCTGTATGTTTTTTTTTTTTTAATGTTTGTTACCTCAGAATTCCGTCATTGAAGATCCGATTAGAATTTTTTTTTTGATCGTATATGTATACTTCCAGGAGTTCCAGGTGGGTCCCATTTTTTTCAAAAATTCAGTTAGATGATCCATGAGGAATTGAGGGAACTCCTCAATTTTATTAGGCACGCGTGTAGTGATTTTGGTATTTTCTATTATAACTCGTGTATTTACATCCGGAATCATAAATTTGGTGGCGAGGAATTGATGATGAAGACCACAGATGACTTATCGAGTTCCTCAATTATCTACCTAAAAGTGCAAAAGTACGTCACAGGTTCTGATAAGATTCCGTTGAAATAGGAACTAATGAAGTGCCATTGGTGATGATCTTGGGGAATCTATGGAAGTCCTCAAATATTATCGGCCCACATACAGCGATTCGGGTTTATTCTATAGTAATCAACGCATTTGAATTCATTTGATATCGGAAATCAGTTCATGTGGTAAATTGTAAAAAAAAAATAGGAAATGTTCTCGTGGCTTGGCAGAGTACTAAATTGAAGTCGGTTAAAACTTTGTTTTTAAAGTAAATTAGTCGATATAGGTACTGAATTTTGTTAAAGATGAGGGCTTGTCACTCTAGCAATGGAAAAAGCTGAGAGCATTTGGTTCTTTTGCCAAAGTTATATGAACTGTTATTCAATGTCAACAATGTTTTCAAATTCAAAATTAAAATTACCAGTACTAGAACGTAACACTGTAGCTACAATCGACTGCAATTTATACGCGTACGCCCGCGATTTCGTCTACGGGGACCCAGGATAAAAACTATCCTGTATTTTAATCCAGGCTATAAACTACTTTAGTGCAAAACTTCATCCAAATCTGATGAGCTGGTTAAGGACATCCAAACATTCAAACTTTCGTATTTTGAATATTAACGCGCGTGACGATAGTTTAACCGTCATTTTTCCATATATAATTCGACATTTGCATTTGCGCATAATGCGTTACGTGATCGACCTGCTAGTCACCCTTATACAACGACAGGTTACTTTGTCGCGATGTTTCCGCGTCACGCGCGCCTTACGCTAGCCGTGCAATACATTTTCCTGGCTCCTGTACTACTCGAGTACTAGTCGCACGGATGAAACAAGTCCACAAACACGGGATTGTCGGCGAGCTCATTCCGCGCACAAACGGCTCGGCGATGAATGCACAAACACGCTGGCTGCGTGCGTGCGGCCTGCGGTTAGGGCGCCGTCACCCCGGGCATGCCTCGATGGAACTCAATACTCAATGCTGCAATTTAATATGTTCCAGAGAACATTTTTTCTCTGGTGGTGCGTGCCCATCTTTTCTTATCGGTTACCGAATACAGAGCGTCGTATAACTCCATTAGAATTAATCTACATGTAACTATACACTTTTCCTGCTTTTGCTGGTTGATAACTGGGCGCTTTAAAAGTTTGTTGTCTACGACAGTAGTCGTTAAAACGAATTACTTCTAACAATCAAGCCTCCAGTTCTCTTAGCAATGCCTTATCTGAATACCTTCACGTTGGGGTTGAAATCTTAAATGGCAGTGGCTATCGTAATTAAATATAGTTTACCTAGTGGTGGGTTCGGTGTGTCCACAGCCTAATGCGCGTGGTGTTGACGTGTCCGCGACAAAGACGCTCTTCTTGAATGAGCCCGCCTAGATGAGTGGTAGCCAGCGCACACTATGTGGTGTCTAACGCCGGCGCGTTCTTTGTATCATTATTTTTGAAGACTACAAAAGTCTACGTAGCTACGCGATAGTAGCATCAACTTTTCTCTCATAAAAAGCGGGGGTGGTCAAAAAACAAAGTTGAAATTCATGTTTTCTTCGTTTGGACAGGAAGTGTGAGTATATATGATTTAAAAAATTGTATGTAGATATAGGTCTATATCTTGACAGATGATTTTAACAGCGTCTGGACACCAGGGAACAACGCCTCTCGTGACTATGTAAGTCAATCTGGGATCGCCATTATTTGCGTTCACATTTATGGCACGCCAATTGAGGGACCGTATCATAGGCAACCTCTTTGTCTCCGTCGATTTCGCGGCCTTTTGCGATAGTTCCTCCACTCATCACGGTTTCCAGTAAGATCACGTGATACGAATGTTGAAAACTAGAAGATCCGATATCATTGTAAAGTAATATTTTGGTGCAAATACTATTTATTCATTTACTTAAATTCTGGGACTCATCGGAATATTTTAGTGTCATCATCATCATTACCTAAATACGATTTTGGAATAGCGCAAATACGTCGTGCATTGACAAAGATATTTAACTAAACTAAACGCTGGTAATTGAGATAGGTTTAACTAATTCCTAGCTAAGGCGATATTAACATTATATATTTACATCTAATTTTGGACGCACCTTATATTTACGACGTGATTTAGATTAGTGATAGAGATAGAGATATTGCCCTTACTTCTTTCTTTTTCATTTTGCCTCACATTTTGCAGTTAGAGACTGTACACAAAAACACCGTGTGCATGTGCTCATGCTGTTCTCTCTGGCTGACGCCGCGCACGTTGCGGGTTTCTCAAACGCGCATTACCAGAGAGAAGATAAACTTTTAAGTCGCATTTTTGCCACAGAAAAGTCTCAGCGTGAATTAAAAAAAGTGATTTTTATGTTTCATCGTAAAGCTGATAAGCTTCTTACTGCCGAGGATGGTAAATAATAAAAGCTGCCAATCTGAACTAAGCTACCTTTGAAGGGCTTTTACTAGAATGTGATGTTTTGTATAGAGTTGACATCCCGTATATTGTTATGTCTTATATTTTTATTGAGCTTACTTGAGCAGATTTCGACCAAACCGGATTAAGAACTTAATCTGTGGTTAAACGTCTGAATTGTAAGGTGTAGATTGGAATAAACTCTTGTCTTCTTTGGTCATCATTGTCACTTAATGATGAAATCACCCTGGACTACCTTAACTTTTTTTTACTCCCTTTTCACCCCTTTAAGAAATAGTTTCCTGACAAAAACTATCCTAGGTCTTAAACTATCTCCATATTCTAAATCGGGTTAGCTGTTTGCATCGATGCTTGGTGTGTACGAAAACTTTTAAGTAATTTATATGTTTAGAACGTTGGATAAGCGACCGATCAGACTAAGCGATGATGAAAATAGTTTAGTAGAATATATACAAAATGTCAAGGATAAATATCTACAGTCCACGTTCCGATCGGCGCAATAATTCATCGCACCAATTAATTCATGCGCATAAATGAGCGCGTCCGCCCGCCTCATAAATATAGCGCCTCATAAAACAGTGCCTCATAAATGCTACCTTAATTAATATGTTACTCCCGGGACGAGCCCGTAAATAAATTAAAAGTTTGTTACAAACGCCAATTGAAGTGACAATGTGGAGCCTGTTATTGATGATTATTGCGGAATTAGGTGCGTGGTAAAATATTGTCAAGTGATTGGAATAGCTTTTGGACATATATGAGCTTCGGGAGATCTACAGGTTACACAGGTTCTCAGTATAGAATTATTCTTTGGAGTAATATCCAGAGCAATGCCAAGAGACAACCGAATGGCTCGCGGTATTTGAGCTCCCGAAGTGTTGTGGACACGCCCTGTGCAACCCGAACTGAGCCAATTTGGACTGAGGCGGAATTAGAAAAAGTCTATGAAAAGTTTTTTTGTCGCGTGGTAGCCGATTTAAACTGCGTTTGCGGTTGTTTCCACCCTTTTGCGATAAATACGAGTATTTGATTGTCTTGGATGTTTTCTATGTATAATTTGTATTATTAGTCCCGTAGGACCTGATTGACTTGTGTGTGATTAGCTACTATTTACTATTATTATGAAATATCTTTAACTGTCATCTTACTGTGCATGTTCCCTAGGACACTGAACTGTACAGTTGCCTGCAAAAGAGTATCAAGTTTTTCACCTTATTACGTTATATCGATTTTACATCATTAGTAGAACAAGTCACAACTCTCCTTGTTCTCCATGTTTCACGACGGGTCTCTATTGTTTCCCATAAAATTTGAGATCCGATTTTTTCAGTCCATAACGTTTTCCACCATAATTTTTTCTAGTCATATTGTCGATAGTCATAAAATTTAACAATATACATTGGAGTTCCGATTTTTGCAGGTCATCATTATTGTTAGTCATAAAATTGGTTAGCCATAACGTTCAATGTCCCGGTGGTATGCAATTACATAATGTTACAGGCAATAATCTAGTTTGCAATAATTATTGTAAGGTATTTTTCATAATGATTGGTAGTCATCTGATTAGTTAGTCATATCATTCAATTTCACGGTGGTGTCACTCTTCATAATGTTAAAGCCCATAAACACACTCCCGGAAAAATAATAAAATACATGTTTTTTTTACTACCGAACGTTACTGAACGCGTTCTTCCAGACTGCATTATAACATACCCACATACCCATTAATTATAATTAATGTGGGTACTTTGGCAAAAAAAAAGAGTGATGCGATTGAAAGATATTTATGCCGCTCACTGTTTTGTTTAGTGGTCAGAATACGTTAAAATTAGTATGTTTTGTTTTAAAACTTTTTTCTCTAAAAACAAAAAAATGGCCGAAATATTTGACCCGAAAGTTAGGAAAAATATGTACTGGTCAGAATTTAGATGAATGTTGTGTCATTATTGGTTCTGGCGCTTCGCCGGCCGCTGCCGCGGCATGCTCGCTTCGCTCGCTCGGCTCGCGCGCTTAGGGTCACGGTACAACTAACACTCCTCCTCGCTTCGCTCGTCGTCGTACCTACACCGACCTGCCTTAGAAGTCCAGTATCTTGGCCATTTTTAATTTCGAGAAAAAGTTTCTAATAAAACATGCTTATTTAAACGTATTCTTTACGAAACAGTCATAAACCCTTCGCGCAGTAGTACCTAGTACCCCTTTCAAATGTATGTCTAGAAATGTTTCTGAGTAATTATCTATATGACTTTGGATGTTATAGATTTGGTCTCTTAGACGTAATTCACTTTAGGCATTAAAACGATATGAATAGCAATCATTAGTACGTTGAAATATATGCCTTAGAATATTTATAAATAATTATCGATAGACCTTTGATCGTTATGGACATCAATTTCTGACTTTTGTGATTATAATACTTAATATTATGGGTCATTAATGTTAAAACTACAAAACTTTATACTTAACAAAGATTATGACTACTGATGTTTATGTCTATAAATTATATGGATATCAATTTCTGACTATCGAAATTCGGAACAATAAGTTTATGGGAAATAAAGGGACCCCTTTCACGACACATGGTTGTATGTGGCTTCGTTTCCATGTTTTTATAACATTGTAATCAGGAATCAATATAGGCATGCTATTCCTACACACTTCATACAGGTACTCGCATTATTCTCGTACTTAGAACTAGAGACACTATGGCAGACTCGGTGATCACATATGGACTAAGCAGTTATGGTAGAACTTACAAATCGTACCTTGACGATATTTATAAACTACAAATTAGATTGCTTAAAAATATTGTACCTAAAAAAACAAGGGAAAATATTTCCCCAAACTATGAACAGCTGTTTAATAGTTGCAAAATAATGTCTGTATACAATAAAGTAAAGTTGTGTACCTTAAAGGAAGAATATGCTTTTATAGACCAACTAGAAAGAAATGTACGTCAAAATAAGCTTAGACAAAATATACCGCAGCTAGCCATGTTAAAGCAACCTAAAACTGTTAATGTGCACGGTAAAAGAAACGTTAGATATCTACTTCCTCATATAATAAATCAACTACCTAAAGAACTCCAGCATAGATATTTAAACAGCTACAAGTCGATACCGTCCATTAAAAGATATCTCACGTTAACTAAACCGAACACGTGTGTATTATAATTGTAACTAGTTAAGTAAATTTTGTAAACATAATATATAGTAGCCATAAGCGAACTACTCATCAGCATATAAACCCCCTGAGGTTTCCGCTGGTGTTAAAATGTGGTACCACTACTGTATTTTAATATTTTGGCCAATAAATAAAAAAAAATAAAAAAAGAAAAAAAAAAGACATTCCTATCCCTTTTTTCTGGTCAGGGCAGAGAAAGACGCCTGTCCCTGTGAAAGACACTAATGAAGTCTCGAGGGGCGCATCTATTTTCCGTGTGTCCTAAGTGTTTGCCTTTTTGCCGTTATTGTAAGCACCTTGGAGATGAACAACGTTCTAGTAAATTGTCTGTGTGATCGTGCGTGTATTTATCTTGACTTTATTGCATAACTAGCTTCTGCCCGCGACTCCGTCCGCGTGGAACTCGTTCATATCGCAGCTCCATACAAACTTTTACCCCCATTTCACCCCCTTAGGGATGAGTCTGGGGATAAAAACTATCCTATGTCACTCTTCAGCCCTTCAACTATCTCCACTTAAAAAAATCACGTCAATTCGTCGCTCTGTTTTGCCGTGAAAGACGGACAAACAAACAAACACATACACTTTCGCATTTATAATATTAGTATGGATACGACAAGCAAATGAGGCTTTGAAGGGCAGCCTCGTGGTAATGCATGGCCCGTCCGAGTAAAATACAGGTTTATGTCTTCCACGCATAAATGAACAAGATGCTATACATTCTTCGGGAATGGCTTATTTGGGTATTTTTATTTATTTATTTATTTATTTTATTTAGTAACATTTATACCTTAACAGCAAGGCCAAAGCGGTACAAACTTATGAATATGTAACATTAAGAAAAAGAAAAACATAAACAACAACGACTCTTAAGTGTATTAAACTATAGTACTCGTAGGCATCTCGCATTCTGCCACCTTCCTGCATCCAATCATCAGTCGCGCGGTCGAACTCGCAAACAGATCACACTGTGGGTGCGCTTGGAGCACGGAGTTGAGGAACGCTAACGCGCGCGCAATGGGATCGTGCGCGTGCGCCCGCGTGCGCGCGCCTGGCACGGCCAGCAAGGGGTGACTTCGCGCGCGACCGTACCGATCAGGGACAAAGAGACGCACGAATGCATCGATGAGACCCACACAATCGACCTTTCCTCGCACTAGATCGATGCTAAATTTAGCTAAGGAGAGTAAGCGACGCAATTTTAGTGAGTCATAGCCTAAATGCCCTTGCAAAAATAAGGTAGGGTACATGTATGGGTAATAAAAGTGAATCCTCTTGTACAGCGCCCTTAAGAACATTTTCTGGACCTGTTCTAATATAAGAGTGTATTTGCTGTCATGTGGACTCCAGACCACAGCATTCGACTCCAGCACGCTGCGCACGAGCGCTGCATACAACACGCGGGCAGCGTGGACGGTCAGAGGTGCAGAATTGCGCAAGACGAAACCGAGTCTCCCCGATGCGGTTTTGGCCACAGCTTGAATGTGATCATTGAACGTGATCCCCGGATCGAAAAGGACACCTAAATCCCGCACACTTTCCGCACGCGCTATTGGAACGCCACCAATTGTGTACTGAAATTCGTCGGGAGTTTTCGACCGCCTAAATGTCAGCATTTCGCATTTTTCCGCGTTAAAATAAAGTTTGTTACGGAGACTCCACCGATACACCGCATCAATGTCCCTCTGTAACTCCACTCGGTCACTCTGGCTTTGAATCGACTTCACCAGCTTCACATCGTCAGCGAACAGCAACACCATGGAACCGCGCACCTCGTCGGATAGGTCGTTTATGAGCAATACGAAAAGAAATGGTCCTAGGTTTGATCCTTGGCTAACACCAGAGCGCGTGAGATAGCATTCTGATTCGTATGGGCCATACTTTACATATTGCTTCCGATCCGACAGGTAGCTCGCGAACAGTTTCAGTAGTCTGGGTGTAAATCCCATGGCTCCTAGTTTTATCAAAAGAGTATCATTGTCCACACGATCGAAAGCTTTCTGGAAGTCCAGGTAGATAACGTCTACCTGACTTTTTCCATCCAACTCTCGAGACAACGTCCGTGTAAGAGTGAGAAGATTCGTGGCTACGGACCTTCTTGGCAGGAAGGCATGCTGTGCGCTGGTGATGTGAGGCAGGCATTGGGGGAGCAGAACACCTTGCAAAGCCGATTCAAAGACTTTAGCTATGGCACTGAGAATTGCAATAGGCCTATAGTTTTCTATTTTTACCTTGGACCCCTTTTTTGGAATTGGAGTCACCCGAGACTTTTTCCACGTAACTGGGTAGACTCCAGTTCGGAGAATAAGGTTAAAAATAAACTTGATTGGAGCGACTAGGTAATCGACGCAGGCCTTGATCACAAACGCGGGTACTCCATCAGGTCCGGGTGATGCTCGTGGCTTAAGTTTCCTAATTGCGGACCGAATGTCACGCTCGCTAAATCGTCTGATATCGACACGACGAGCGTCAGCTGGTGGGCAAGCGCTAGCTAGATGTGGGTCTAAAATCGGTTGATCCGCTGAGAAAACCGAAGCAAAATGCGTTCCGAATGCTGCGGTGGCACTAGCACCAGAGTAGTCGACATTCCCGAGCGTGACCTTTGGTTCGACCCCACCTTTACAGCGTAGCGAGCTAACGTGCGACCAAAACTGAGTTGGATTATCGGCTAATCGTCGGGATATGCGTTGCGAATAGCAGACATATTCTTTACTAATTTCATCTTTGATTTTGGCGCGCATTACACTGTAGGCCTCATACGCTGATCTATCATTAGTCTGCTTCCACTCCCGGTGAAGTTTGGCTTTCGTTTCTATATCACGAATTATGCATTTTGTATAGAAGACTGGGTAGGTACGACTGTACGAATTTCTCCGTATTTTGTTTGGAATACAGCGTTTAAAAATGCAGTAAAGTATATCATAGAAAATGTCGACGGCGTCGTCGGTTTGCTGGGTCTCAAAGATACGGTCCCATTCGGCGTCTCGAATTTCACAACACAATAGGTAAAAATCCGCTTTAGAAAAGTTCCAGTCATTCAGGCTACTTACGTTGGAGGGCTCCATTAGTACTGGTCTCGATGTGAAACTAATGAATCCGGGCTATAATGGGTGGGTGATGAGGATCAATTTTAGACAGCACCTCCTGCGGGTCGGCCTGCCGCACGCATACCGCTTCACTCATCTCCGTGCTCGCCAACACCACATCCAACACTCTACCATTCATATTAATCACGCTATTATACTGATACACGTTACAAACATTAGTAAAGCAGTGAAAACACCTTTCAATATTCGCACTAGCACTATATAAATTTAAATCTCCGACGACAAGCACCTTGGAGCTACCATGCTTTAGATACACTTTCTCCACAGTGTCAAACAACTGAAGATATAATTCGTCGGGTGTTCGAGGGGGCATGTAAACCACGCAAATATAAACATAATGCCCGCCAATATCAAATCTTGCCCAGAGATCTTCACAGCAGTCAGTCTCGTAGCACGTTAACCGCTCAGGACGAAAAGGCGCGCGCGCTGCCAATAGTACTCCGCCGCCGGATCGCCCGCCGCCGCGGTCGCGCCGCAGCACGTTCCACTCGCCAGTATCTCCGCACAGCTCGGCATCGTAGACTGACTCGTCGAGGTTCGATTCCGTGACAGCCACCAAGTTCAAGTCGTCCGATGTTATTAGACTGTGTCTCCACAAATCTAGCTTACTCCTTAACCAGCGCACGTTTTGATAATAGAGATTAATGGAGACAGTCTTAGGCCTTTGTGTTAATACCTGATTCCTGACTTCGCTGGACCCTCCGAAAAAACCACTCTTTGACGCGAGCATTTTCCGGCCAACACTCTGCGGACAGGCATTTATCGTAGCAATCTAAGGGAACTCCAATCTTAAATGACTTATAATCGCCTCTTGGTTTCAGTTCGTCTACTGTACATGGTCTCTCTGAGCACAGGCTCTGTAGATACGCACGTATTTCTTCCGCGCCGGATAACATATTCCAGAGATGGATAAACTTGCGCTGTTCCACTGCCTTCAGCGATGTAACATCAGGACCCGCAGTACCACGTATAGACGCAGCACGTCTTTGCTTTCGGGTGCCTCCCGCCCGCCATACCTGCCTGGATGCCTCAGCATCATCTTCGACAGGTACCCCAGGCTGCATCATGGTGCCATCGCTGTTGTCAGCCGGGAGTACCCCCACATCCACAGAAGGTTCCTCCACTATCGCACCGGTCGCTACACCATTCGGGTTATCTGGCTCCTCTGTCACCGGCGGCGACGGCCGTGACTCCCCCACTCCACGTTTTAGACTCCTTTTCCTTTGTCTCGACTTGGACTTGGATGAGACTTTGTTTTCCTGTGCGGTGATTTCAGGCGATATCGGTTCCACAGCGCAGCGGCAACAACCGGTTGGGGCAACCTCTAGGTAAGCTAGTTTATTTGTTACCATTTCGAGTTTTCCCTTAAGGTCCTTCAGCTCCGTATGATATTGTGCAATGGGTATGTCGATGGATAACGAAATATGTGATGTGTTTTTCGTATTTTCTTCCATGAGATTTTGATATAGTAAATTACCGTAATTTTAAATATACTATGCCGGTTAGTAATATATTGTTTGAGGTAAGAAAAGGGAAAATGAGGACCCCGGTTTTTGACAAATAACAAAGTAAATGACACTTATAGATCCACGTAGTTGGTGTTCCACTATGAAACCCAAAACAGCCGTACCTTGTTTTACCGACCAATGTTTCATCGAATTTATGTTTCGCAAAATTATCATTTTATTGAAAACCATCTTTTTCAGAATCAGTAAACTTTTCAGGATTGTTATAAAACAAACAGGTAACCTAATGTAGAAACCTACGGGATTTCCTTTTTAGCTAGAGAAACCTAAAAACTTAATTGTTTCTGAGTAACAAAAATACGATGAAATAAAAATTCGGCGAAACAATGCATTCGGTGAAACGTTTGTCGGTGAAATAAGGAGACACCAACCCAAAACAAAGTGGGAGACACAGTTGAATACACTACGTATTGTTATTGGTCGGCATTATCTTCACTCGAAGACCAGTAGTTGTGAAGTGAACAATTTGCCGTATTATTTACCTACATCCAGAACTTAATTAAAGAGGCAAACAAAAAGTGTTGTCTCCTGTTCTATGAAATTAATTACCTGGCGAACATTTTCTTAGTTCCATTTCTTTCTTCATTCGTTCCTTTATTTCTATTATTAAAATGAATTCCTTATTTTACGGGGAATAAAAAAGGATGAGAAAACGCTTAGCTATGATGAGATTCCAGTTTAAATATTAATAGAACAAGAGTTTGGTATTGCTATCTTTCAACGAAACCCTCTGTAACGTAAAATGTAATTATCAGGAAGTCTGATCAAGAAATAGATACATATGAACATAAGATTATTGCCATTTTGTTACTTTCCTTTTTGGGTAAGACATTTGTCACGTTCTGAAAAGTTCGCGAGTGCGAGCTGTGCTGTGACGGGCCATGGTTGGCCTTATTACACGATAAGTGACAAGATAGAGCGTCCGTCACTGGCTTTCACCGTTCGATATTTATTTAATCGTATGGCATACATTATTTTGGCCTTGAAAGTTTGTCACTCTTTAGTGACCACCACCACCCAGGGGACACGTGCAGGGTTGTGGTAGGTAGCTCCTGCGGACGCGAGTAACAGTTGTCCCCCCTTTGTCAAGTGAGTGGGCAACTCGACTGTTAGAAGTTCTTAAACCGCCCGAAGGCCTCTAACTCGGCTTAACGACTACTGTCATAGACAGCAACCGGGATCAACTGCTTAGCGTGCCTTCCAAAGCACGGAAGCGCTCATTTATATTAACCACTCAAACATCAGGCGGTCACCCATCCAAAGACTGACCGCTGCCGTCTTTGCTTAACCTGCGTTATCGTTTCCGACTCGCAGGCGCCGCTGGGCTATGAGCGCTTCACCGTTCGAAAGAACGAGACAGACGCTCTATCTTAGCACTTATTGCGTGATACGGCCGACCATGATACGGGGCCAGCTTTAGGCCCGCGGAATGAGTGCACGTGAATTACAAAACTTATCCTGATTCATTACATTTCTGGAATAGATCGCCCGGGCGCGTAATTTGGTCATTAACAATTCAAGTTATAACATTTCTCGTGACAATCAATTAGACAGGTAACAAATAAAAAAGATAGTGTAGGCCGTGTAAAGAAATGGCTCCCTCTGGGCAGGTCTTCCGCAGGGTTCATTCCGTCAATTAAGTCTAGATCATATATGTAAGGCATCTTTTCAGAATTTTTCTAAATGTTGACTAATCTTTTTAATTCCCTTATCATCAGACTTATCACACGGCTTTATATTTTCAAAGCCTTTCTAGTTAACTGATTCCTCGGAGATTTTTCAAAGCTTTGAAACCTTTCAGTAAAACCCTTTGAGGGCCCGGTTTAAGGGAACAATATTTTCTTACAAATTGCCTTTACGAGTTTAGACTTTGATTTGCCACGTTCCGGTTTTGATGTTTTTTTGAAAGGTTTCCACGTTACTTTTCTTATCTTATTTTTTGTAATAAAGTTAACAAGATTAGCCTATTGTTAGGTCAACATTAAGTTAGTAACAAATAATAATATAAAATTTAGATTCGATTAGATTTCCGTATTTCATAATATGAAATTACAATATAGATTATCCTAGGTCAATTTACTCGACTATATTATGATCGTCAATTGTAATAAAAACTCGAAATAAAATAACATTCAAATTGTACGAACTATTTTTCTCAATACAAACGTTACTTTAAACCAAAACAAGGCAAAGAGGATATAATAATAACGCAACATTAAACTACTAAATACAAATCAATATACAGCGTCAAACAAAATACACAATGTCAAATAATATTAAGCTAATAAGTCTTTATAGTTTTTAAGAGTAAATGTGATTTATGTAAATAATGGCCAAAAAGTACATTTAGGAGTACTTGATGGCTATGCATAAGAATCAGGTGTGAACTATCGCCAAGATGATTTTATTGTCCTAAACTTTTTATATTATAATCCTCCTCCTGCAAAACTCGTCCCTGGGGACGTGGACTGCCACCATTTTTATAAACTTGTTGAAAATCCGCGTCCATATTTAAATTGGTTTGGCTAAGCCAACGATGGTGGCAACGTTGGTTCAAACTTCAAGTTAAGTTAGCATAAGTAGTACCTGGCGAAACTTAGTTTTCGTGGTTTCAGCTAACGGTTGATGAAGTCTTGTGCGGTAATAAAACATGTGACAAATGTTAATTAAAACCATAATATGATAATAACCCCCCCCCCATCCCGTGTGGTGTCGGGTTAGAATTTCACCACCCCTTTTCTTCCCGTGGGTGTCATAAAAGTCGACTAAGGGAGAAGGGTTGAAGTGTGTTGTGGGCAATGGGCTAGCAACCTATCACTGCATTATCACATTTTGTCGATATTTTATACCCACATTTATGCCAAAACTGGCGCTGGAACATACGTTTTATGTGCTCTGCCTACCCCTTTTGGGAATAAAGGCGTAAATGTATGTATGTGGGGACGGGACTGTATGTAGGACGGGGCTGCAAGTTCCCGGGGTAAGTTGTTCCGATGGCAATAACTTTGTAAAGAAAAGAGATAGCAATACGTGTGAAGTGTGCCGTTTGAGCATCAGGTGACGCGCCGCGCCGGCGGCCATCTTAGTTACTCCAGCGCCGGCGGCTGAGTGGCGGTGTGCACGGAGCTCGTAAAACACCACGTGAGTAAATTTTTTCGTGTTTAAACTTTTTGGTCTATTTTAGTTAATTATGGCCCGATTTACATGTAGCTTTCCTATTTTGTAGTGACATTGGTAAGGTGTCTTGCAGTTCAAGTGTTTTTTTGAATTCATTCTATTGAATTGGTGGTTTGGCAGTATTTGTAAAAAATTAAATTTGGGGTTGGATGTTCCCTCCCGGAGGGGCCTCTTGTTCCGCGGAACAACTTACCCCAACGAACCTTCAATGTTACCTATAATTTTTAAGACCATTTTTTTTAGGATGCGTACCTACATAATTTACTTTAAAAACAAAGTTTTAACCGACTTCAATTTAGTACTCCGCCAAGCCACGAGCACTGCATTTCCTATTTTTGACAATTTACCACATGAACTGATTTCCGATAGCAAATGCGTTGATTACTATAGAAAAAAACCGAATCGCTGTATGTGGGCCGATAATATTTGAGGACTTCCATAGATTCCCCAAGATCATCACCAATGGCACTTCATTAGTTCCTATTTCAACGGAATCTTATCAGAACCTGTGACGTACTTTTGCACTTTTAAGTACATAATTGAGGAATTCGATAAGTCATCTGTGGTCTTCATCATCAATTCCTCGCCACCAAATTTATGATTCCGGATGTAAATACACGAGTCATAACAGAAAATACCAAAATCACTACACGCGTTCCTTATAAAATTGAGGAGTCCCCTCAATTCCTCATGGATCCCATCATCTAACTGAATTTTGAAAAAAATGGGACCCACCTGGAAGTATATACACATGAAAAAAAAAAAAATTTCCGAATCGGTTCATCAATGACGGAGTTCTGAGATAACAAACATTGAAAAAAAAAAAATACTACCGAATTGAGAACCTCCTCCTTTTTTTTGAAGTCGGTTAAAAAGAAAGTCAGATAGAGGGAAAACCTCCGAAACATTACTGCGTCGAGCTGCAAATGCTGTTATTAATGAGGGAAAAAAGTAAAAACAGTTGCCAGAGAACTGGATATTTGCCACATGACACTACGTCGATTTGTTAATAAATTGAAAGCCGGTGAAGATCCTACTCCGGGATATAAATGCAGGACAGTATTTACTGTGGAACAGGAGAAACAGCTAGTGGACTACATTTTAAGGTGTTCCTCAATATACTTCGGCTTGCTGCCAGGAGAGGTGCGAAAACTCGCATATGAATGTGCTGTAAAATTTAATTTGAACAATATTCATCCTTCGTGGCACAAGAATCGTGAAGCTGGTACTGACTGGTTCACTGGATTTATAAAGAGGAACCCATTATTATCGATTAGAACCCCAGAAGCGACCAGTCTTGGACGTGCATCGGCACTCAATAAACATAACGTGAATGAATTTTTCACTAAGCTGGGTGATATTCTACTTAAACACAGATTGACTCCGTCCAGAATCTGGAACCTGGACGAGACTGGAGTCACGACGGTATTAAAGCCAAAGAAGATAGTAGCTCAAAAAGGCGCAAAGCAGGTCGGTGCTATAGTGTCTGCCGAGCGAGGAACTTTAGTAACTGTGGAGCTAGCAGCTAATGGCGCGGGAAATACGATTCCGCCAATGTTTGTGTTTCCCCGTTTAAAGTATAAAGACTTGTTTTTACGAGATGGCCCCCCTGAGTCTATTGGGGCTGGAAATAGCTCAGGATGGATGACTGCCACTGAATTCCTCACATATATGGACCACTTCATCAAGTACACGAAACCCACACCAGAAGAACCGGTTTTGCTATTACTAGACAACCACTCATCACACATTGACATCAGAGTAGTTGAGAAAGCCAAATCAAACTCAATAATAATGCTGTCTTTTCCACCTCACTGCACCCACAACCTCTCGATGTGGGCATCAATGGGCCTTTTAAATCTTACTGTGCTAAAGCTCAAGACCACTGGCTCCGGAACAACCCCGGAAAAACAATGTCAATATATGAAATTCCCGGTCTTGTCAAATCAGCATGGCCTTTAGCAGCAAACCCTGTAACTATAATGAACGCATTTAAAAAGGCTGGAATATGTCCTTACAACCCTGATGTATTTACAGACGAAGATTATGCTCCATCTTTCGTGACAGATCGGCCTTTGTCAGAAGCTGCTTTGTAATTTTTTTTCTCGTTAAACCCGTGGTGTGTGGTGTCGTTGGATAGCTTGTTCAAAAATAGTATGGCTTACCCAAAACCATTTTTCAAAATTGTGATTAATGCGTACTTGGAAAGGCCAATACATACATACCTACATACATTCACGTCTTTATCCCTAAAAGGGGTGGGCAGAGCACATGAAACGTACCTATGTTCCAGCGCCACTTTTAGCATAAATGTGAGTTTAAAAGATCGACGAAATGTGATATTGCAGTGACAGGTTGGTAGCTTAGCGCCCACAACACACTTCAACCCTGGTCCCTAAGTCGACTTTTACGACACCCACGGGAAGAAAGGGGGTGGTGAAATTCTAACCCGACACCACTCGCCAATAGAAAGGCCAATGTTCGTACAAATTCGGTCGACGCAACCGCACCACACGTCGATGTAACTAAGACAGACAGGAAACAACGGAATCCTACACTGCGCGTGGGTCGACACGCACATGGCCGGTTTTTCCATTTAACAATTTACATCTAGATCTACCTAACGTACTTACAACGCGTTACGTGATCGACCTGCTGATTTATCTAATACACTGTGTCAAATATACCCTCTGACACAACAAAACATCCATGAGAACACATCGTTAAATACACAAAGTTGGTGATGTTCGTCTGGTGAATGTTTTATGCGAGTTTCCGGCCGATCGTAATAATTTATTAACACAGTCTTTGAGATAAATGAGATCACTTAATCGATGACGATGAGATAATATTAATTCGATTTGTTTATTTCTTTATTAGTATTATATAGGTAATGACTGTGCAATCCAGTAAACGTTTATAGGTACCTATAATTATTGTCTTTTCACTATTGTAAAAACATGTATAACTGCAACTTCTAAGTTGAAAAACCCCCGACATTTTCATTTCAAAGTCCGATATCTCAAAAACGCCTGAACAGAATTTAATGAAACATGTCTAGAAACACTCGGGGTAAAATTATCTATGACACAAATAAAACCGCATTCAAATCGGTCCATCCGTTTGGCAGCTACGATACCACAGACAGATACACAGATACACAGACAGACACGTTAAACTTATAACACCCCTCTTTTTTCGTCGGGGGTTAAAACTATCAATATATAGGTATTTTGTTTCATTACCGCTTAAAACCAGTCGACTCGGTTTAGTTGATAATATCGTAATGACACTTCAAACATAAGTCGGACTTGTTGATTTGCATCCGTACCAAGTTTGGATTTGTGCAGCCACGTAAACTGTGAACACCTCCCGCGGCGACCACGCAAACTACGAACGTGAACTCTCGGTAATGATGCCATCTATTACGCCGATATTAATCTTTTATTACATAGTACATGCCATTTTCTTGGCATACGGAAACCCCACGGGGCAGCGAAAATACAATTATTGAATAAAGGATGTTGATCTATTATTGAGTCATAATATTAGATTTTTTCCCATACCGCATGGGTGGCAGCGTACTGCCCGCCTGATGGTGAGCTGTCCACATGGCATATGAACTCTTAACTCCAGGGGTGCAGTTTTTAAAATGGACACACCTTACTCCTTTCGTGTAGAACCCCGTACTGTCCTTAAATCTCGGTATGATTTCAATCTGTTTCTCTCGCTCGTTCTGCCAAGTAAGCTAACATTCAAACCAAATTTGAATGCTAAACGTTCGTCTTAGATTGTCCCAGGCCACATTGCTCGTTGATTGCTACTAAGCTACCGCATGTCGTCCTAACGAGGAAACTTGTACGGAATTAACATAGCTCGGTAATTGATGCGTAGTAGGCGAACGAGTTTTAATCTGACCTCAGAATATATACAGTTGATACGAACTAAGTTTCCAAGCTAGGTTTATATTAAATGGACTATATAGAAACTAATAGGTTTGACAGTGAATAATGGCGAAAGGGTTCCAATTCTCAATTGTATTCAGATCTCGCTCAAAGAGTCATTATAGCTCCAGATTAACCAATCACTATCCCAATATGAAAGGCGATTCCATGATTGCGAGTTTTGTAGTCTGTTTTATGCGAGCCAGTATTAATCTGACCGCTGATTATCTGTAGGTATTTGATATAAATTTAGTTTCCGAATTAGTTTTATATAAACAATGAAGTGACAGGTTTGGATCTGATGACCTTTAAATTATTTGTTATATTCAAATAGCATTAGCGTTTAAGCGTCGGTCTCGCCCCAGCGTAACCCCATCATTATCCTATTGAGGGGTGGGCGTATAGTTGACTTGTGCGTTTTGTATTCTCTGTTGAATGCGAACCACTTTTACTCCAATCTTTCTCGTTACACGTAAGCAGTTATTATGAATTTGGTTTACAAGTTGAGTTCATAATCATCATCATCATATCAGCTGAGGGACGTCCACTGCTGGACAAGTCGCTGGACAAGTCTTGAATGCATTGACAGATTTGTATCTGACGAATGGCTAAAGGGTTCCAATTCTCCATTATTTTCAAATACCATTGGCGTTTAAAGCGTCAATGTAGCCCCAGCTTAACCATCATTAAGGGTGGTCGCATAGTTGTGCAAATCTTTTTTTAACGAGCCGTAATCCGACCGCCGGCCGCCAGGGATGTGAGATTAACTTCGTATACATGCGTGCGGAATTGTGGTCGGAATTATTACAGCGTTATTGAATTATGTATTTTTAATTTAAGGTGTTACCGGCTCTGGGTTTATTACTGATATCTCCTGACACATGAACAATGTGCGATTGGGCATAAAAACTGTGTAGGTACCCAATTAGTGTGAGTTGCTAAACAAAAATCAACTCAGGGTCAGTTTTGTGACGTAAATTAAGCATACAAATTATGTTATAATGAACTTGTTTTACATTTAAATAACTTGTTTATGTATATTGTGCGATGTTCAAATCAATGCAAAAATAATGTATTCAAGTAGGCTTAATAATAAATTAATAAGCACTTTTGACAAGTCTTACAAAACAAAAAAAATATATAAGTAAAAATACAATCATTAATTAATACAAAATAATACTAATGAAAACAAATAATTGGCGACAATTAACAATAATTAAAAAGACAATGTCAAACATACATAAAAGTCAACAGAATAACTAATAAGATCAGTACAATGAAATATAAATATAAGAATTGCATAAGTTAGGCATAACTCACTCAGTCCCAGGCATTTTTGTCATTAATATAATCCTTGATACTATAATAAGCTTTACTAATTAAAGTGTATCTACTCTTAATATGTTTCTTGAGTCTATTCAATGGAAGTGCAGTTAGTGTAACTGTGTACGGTTCTAAAATAACCTGCCAAGTAGTGACTTGGCAGGTTATTTTAGAACCGTACACAGTTACCCTTAAAATAATGTTTGATCTTTTGCAGTTGTGTGGTTGGCACTGCTAGTTTGTCCCTGTTTCTGGTATTAATGTTATGTACGTCACAATTTATTTTAATGTTTTCTATGTGTTTATGGACATATACAATATTTTCGTAAATGTATTGGGAGTGCACAGTCAATATATTAATCTCCTTGAAGTTATTTCTAAGCGAATCTTTAGCACGCATTTTATAAATAGAACGTATGGCGCGCTTTTGCAGCACAAAAAACGGCATTGACATCAGCAGCACTGCCCCAAAGCAAGATGCCGTATGACATGATGCTATGAAAGTAGGCAAAGTCCACCAATCTAGCTGTCTTTTCATCTGTTAGGTGACGTATTTTACATACTGCAAACGCTGCAGAGCTGAGCTTGTTTGCGAGAATATTTATGTGGGAACCCCATTGCAGCTTGGCATCCAATGTTAAACCTAGGAATACTGTACTTACTGCTGGTTGGTTCCAATCTTTGATGGTGACAGTCGTTTGTGTAGTTTTGACATTGGTAGTTACGAACCTTTAACACCAGGCCATTTAGTTTTCTTCCCATTTAACACCAGGTTATTGACGCTGAACCATTGCACTACATTTGATATAGCACTGTTTACATAAACGTTGGCATCTTCGTGTCGATTGACTTTAAAGAAGAGAGAAGTATCGTCAGCAAAGAGTACTATATCATAGTGATCCTTAACTAAATACGGTAAATCATTTATGTAAATACTAGCTGCCTGGGCGGCTCCGCTCGCATATTACCGAGAACCCAGGTGGAGTCGCCGGATCAAGTATAGCCTTTGTCCAACCTAAAGGTCCATTTCATATACTGGTCGAAGAATTTGTGAAATCGGATTAGTGGTTTCAGAGGTCACCCCATACAAACTGCAATCTCACAGAGTTTTCCCTTTGATACTAGTAATATTAGTATACATAGAGATCAAATGAATTATGCGATACTAGGTACCTATTTGCATTTGTTGTATGTGCCAGTGCAAAGACCAAAATAATTCGAACCAACGCTCAAATTATCAGCCACTTCGGCACTTAGATTGTGATCTTTAACTACTTATTTGCCAAACATACATCGCACAGGCTTAAGTATCATGTATACATGTAAGGGTTCATAATAATATATAAAGGTTTTATGACCGAGGAAGGGCGAATGATGAACGAATGAATGAGGCGGAATTAATGGGGTTGATTCACATTGATTTTATAAAAAAAACAGTAGAAATATCTAGAAATTAGACGGACGCGGGCCGGGGAGGGTTTTGATATTTTCTATTATGTAAAAGTGACTAAATAAAAACATGAATAATTAAGCTGGGGCTATTTTTAAAACACTATATACGTCCTGCTGCTGGGCACAGGCCTCCTCTCATGGATGAGAGGGAACGGGCAGTTAGTCCCCACGCTGGCCCAGTGCGGGTTGAATTTCTTCTATTTTATACCTTTGAATTTCTTCGTGGATGTATATTATTATTATTATATACATATTTCGCACTTTCGATGATTCGCAAAGTTAGCATCTCGTGTAAAGATGGCAACTTAACACACTACACTGTATTAAAGATTTTTTTGTAATAATAATAAACAACGTTTAATGAACTATACCTAATTAACTTATTTATTAACCTCACTGAGGGCTCCCGACGAAACGTCGACGAACGTCGGGAGACCTCAGTGAGGTAAATAAATAAGTTAATAATACTCAATTACGTCCCGTTTAGTATAAATAATGTGTGAGAATCGTGAAAGTTTAAATCAATATAAAATTAGGGTGAGGACCAAATTCTTGGCCAGTAGTTAGCGTCGTTAATTGGTAGTAGTTAAAAAGTTCCGTTGCGACACGAAAATTAACCATAGAAAATGTATGGCTAATTATCGTGTCACAACGGAACTTTTTAACTACCATCAATTAATTAAGCTAACTACTGGCCAAGAATTTGGTCCTCACCCATTAAATGTAAATAATTTTCTCATCAACGCGTGCATAATCACATACCGCTGTGGATAAGGCATCCGTCTCCTTCGGACAAGTATGGAAGTGCGAGAGTGACGGATGTCTTATCCAAAGCAATTACACGTCTGCTAAGCGCTATCCCAGAGGCATCCTGAGGAAGATGGAGATCCGCTAAATTAGTAACAATCATATTGTAAAGTTAAGTGTAAGTGTATACACTTATTAGTATTTTACCTTGTCATACAATACCTAAATAAATAAATGATTACGTTACCACTGTGATTTTAGTTTGCCAAATTACCGTTCAGTATCTGTCAAAACATGCGCACCACTAGGTAATACCGTCGGTAATGGTAATGTTCGTCGGGTTTCACACCTGTTCGGGCATTCAGGCATTCCGTGGCTCGTTGGCGGGATCGTAGTGTTGGGTAACAAATGAGGCGATGAGGGCCACCCGGCGCGGGGTATAACTCATGAATTACTATTTCTACGCTATGTTTACCCATTTACCTGCCGAATCACTACCTAGGTTCGTGAACGCTTGGAGGGACATAATTCCATTATTGCGCTGTCGAATTTCAATTGAAAAACGTTTTCATATCTAATCGTTTTGTTAAGACATTGGCATTGCTTTTGCATGTAACCCCGAAGCAATCGCAATGACGTCGTTAGTTAGAAATGTATACAGATCTATTAATAGTATTGAACCAGCTTACATATGTCCCATTGCTGGGCACAGGCCTCCTCTCATGGATGAGGGGGAACGGGCAGCAGTCTTCACGTTGGACCAGTGAGGGTGCTACAGATATAATATTGTTACTAATTGTAGTCAAATCGCGACCTAATATTTTTTTTTTCATGAATTACTATTTTCATTACTCAGTAGCTCGACATGGCTCATGTTAGAACTACGACCTGTTTTGTTACAACATGAACACAGTAGAGAATCTGAATAATTTATCTGAATATATCACATGTTTTTATATAAAGTATTTTTTCTGTAATTTTTATCATATTATTCGTATTCATGTATGTGTATTATATGTATGTATTTCTCCATTTCAGCGGCCCATATAACCGGGTTCCCGGTGTCAAAGACAAGCGCACATTTCTTGCATTTGAGGTCTTTACTGAAAGGTTCGCACCTGAATAACTAGCTATGCATTAATGTATTAATTATATTAACAAATGTTGTATTTGGTTTTACTTATTTATTTACACATAATTCTCGTGGCTGTATTAACTTTACATAAAATCCTAAAAATATTCTCCGTAACTGACTAAATTACTTCCATAACTTGACTAAATTTCCTATTTGTCATTTAACAAATGCCGAAATCCCAACCTTATCAAAATATATTTTCACATAATTTATTTTAGTATTTAATTAATAAATATTCCTTTTTTAAAGCAAGCTGTGCCCTGCTCGGTAAAGACTTACCCATATTTTTCCCAGAGTATCTCTGGGAAAAATATCTCCTATTCGCATCTCCTTTCTCTTGCCTTTCCTGTGTTTCAAACACATAATGAATATTAAAAAAATATTTCCGCGACAAAAAAAGGAACGTGCTATTACCTGGCCATATAACTTTTCTAGAATGTTGTACGCAGCATTGCATCTCATGTGGGTATTTGAGAAGACTCATGGCAGTTTGACGATTTAGGATTCAACTTTTGAAGGAAAAGTTGATAGCGTGGCAACATTTTAAAATTCACTGACGAACTGAAAGTGGAAATCGTGTTTATAATAGTTTTGCACAGAACTGAAGTATCAGATCATTATTCCAATTCTAATGCAAATATAGAACATCGCAACAAATAGAAATGCACTGAACCCAAATTGGAATTCAGCTCGCTTAATGATTTTGTACAGAACTAGACCGTTTCACCGACTAGGTACTCTGTGAACAGCTAATGAGCAGCTCGGTAGCCATGATACGAATTGCGAATGGTAATGTGTGGTCGATGCTGGTGCTACTGCGCCGCACTTTACAAACTATAGTTTTGTGCCTGCACAGTGGTGCAGAGACAGCAAGTAGAGGTTTTTTGTAATCTAATTTCTATGGGTAAGCCGGGAGCGGTTAATCGCCGGATCGTTCTGCCATCTCCCGGTTAGAGCATTCATTTGTGTGATGAGAACCAGTCAGTATACCTTCGTGGTTGGGAGATTCACGGTTTATTATTGCATACGAGTAGTTGCAGACTTTTTTTAGATATGAATTACAAGCCAGTTGATGAGAATAATATACCCCATGTTAACTATGTTAGTAAAGGGCTGCGATTTGGTTATAAATGACAAATAATGAAAACTTACGATAAACAATTTTCGGATATTGAAAAAATGGGTAAAGTTATCGTTAATAAACTATTAAAACCTTTTAACTGAGGCGTACTGTGTGGCAAAAATAAGAAAATCTTTTTTGACGTCGTACGAGCTCTCGCATCTATTAATTTGGTCTACTAAAAGGAAATATGCGTCCTGGAAAAACGAAATATATAAACGTAAAAATCCCGCGCGAAATATTTCACAAATACCTACCTGCAAAAAATTGGCATCAGAAAATATGCTTCCGTGAACAGCACTTCCCGTTCACGCGTCGAGCTGAAAACTTAAAAAAAAGTTATAATTTTGTCCAGCCGGTGCATTTCCACCACTGTGCGCCCGTTAGGCGACGCTTGCTCGACGGTGGAGCATCATCGTAACGCTGCGCTGTCACATTTGCATACTTTATATTGCACATGCGTGTTTGGCGCTGTCGCATTTTAAGTTGCTGCTGTTACATTTAAATTCAAGAGAGTGACAGCATTCTACGGGTAAACAATAGCTCTGGAGTTTTTAACTAAATTTGAAATAAAGTCTAAAAAAAAGTCAATTGGAGTTTTCAGAAAATATGACTACTGTTTATTCTAGACCGTTGAAGCTTGTGATAGAGTAACTTCATAATGTTAGAACTGAATGTGCTTCGCTCAAAGATAATTGGGGATTTTTCATCAAAGGTCTAAGGGGAAATATGATAATTATTCATTTTGATTTTATCACAATGTATACCATATAAATCGATATTTTATTTATATAAATAACAAAATACGCTATGTTCTTATTGGAACTATTAAATTTGTCATCGCTTTAACTTTTTAATGCATAGTCAAAACGTACAGCTATTTGATTTTACATTTATCTATAAAATATGTATCTATATATGTATGTATACCATCTGTTTACCCACAGTAGAAGCTTCGTACATCATTGTCATCCCAAAATTGTAGTAGAAGTTTAAAACTACACATTTCAGACTTTTCATTGAAATATATTGCATTATGAGCAAATAATAAATTCTCAACGTCGCTAACATCCAGTATTAATAGAATAAACTTGCTGTACAACATCAAGTGAACATTTAAATTCAAAGCAGTTAAAAGCGAGCAGAATAACTTTGAGCGCTTTCACTCGCAAAACTAATTGACGGTCTATTTCATTTTGGACGCAGTTATTATGTCCGCTCACCCAGTGATGCGGCCCACTGGGCAGCTAGCAATTTCCACGCAAAGTCTGACTAATATTTTCAACTACTAAAAATAACCTTTGGTTCTTAACATATACAGTTCAAATTATTTGATATGTATGAGTACCTACCTACCTACGTATATTGTTCTTTGATACGAAGAGGCTTGTATGAGTTATACTATAGTTTTTAAGCTAAAGGGGTGATTTCCAATAAAATCAAATGAGAGCTTTATGTTCTGGTTAGCAACCGCATTCGCAGCCTTTAATTGCGATTACAGTTTAAAGATCTTATCACACTATCGATATTTCGTGTTCAAAGTTAAATTAGCGTACAGTCCGCGTCAAAAGTAACTGGGCAAACGAAGACGTGAAAAGTCTGTATTAAAAAAGAATAAAAGCTTTTGAAGACGTCAATTGCGCAGCTACTTTTGATGCTGACTGTACCTAATAAACGCTTTTTCATAGCACCGCGTTTCTATTATAAACTACTATCAATACTTTGTGAGTATTTTCAGTTCTCAATCTGTTTTGTTCGAAACGTCCATAAAGTAAACATCATATCAGGACCGCGCGTTTACCTCACCTGACATTCCATGATATGAACAGGTATTAAGGAGATATTATTTTACCCTTTTAACCCTTTGAAGCGAGCCGGCGTCCCGTGTCGCACAACGGTACTCGATTGTAATGCTATGTTTTGTAGTTACAATATTACTGTAAACAAATTAAGATTACACTCAAAAATTGTCGTAAAACTGTATTTCTCATGTAGCTACTTTATCAAATTTGTCTCCTTTAGGGACACTAATGGTGCCCACTGGCAAAACGGGATGCTTCCAGAACCGTTTTAAATTCCTTGCGCCCGTTTTTGTACACAGTCAAGTGTAAAAGTATGGGTGCGTACAACTTACTCTTATATATTTATGTCCCACATAACTCATGCCGGCGGACATAGTACGTTGTATACACCCATATTTTTGCAATTGACTGTACGCATAACATACATTAAAAATATATATTATACAAGCTTGTAACCAGAATACGTATGCCCTTGCAGAACAGGCTTGGTAATTGGGTTCCTGTAACGAAGAGTGACTATTTAGCACTGCAACTGTAGTTTTATGTCTGGCCCTTGGAATAAGTACTCAAACAGCAAGACTAGTTTCGGTAGTCTCTGTTTGGCCCTATGTTTGTCTAGTAGAAAATGGTTTTAGGCATTGAGTTCACCTTTTGTACTTATTTAAAGATACAGTTACTCAGTTGACTCAGCTAACGACGGCGATGGATGCTGGCCTCCGTCACGAGAGTGTGCTATTCTATTTTCACAGTTGTAAGCTTGAATATTTGTAGTTCGCGAAGATCCGCCTCGAACATGGTCTGTAACTTTCTTTACGTCACACCTGGCCATAATGCGAGTTTTACTGCACGCTGCGCGTACGGGAAAACTCGCATTGTGGCCAGGTGAAGACGTAAAATTTTGTACTCAACACGGGCGGTAATTTGTACAGCCCCAGAGCGCATATTTATGGCCCTCACCTTCGGTTCGGGCCACAAACACCTGCGATCTGGGGCATTCACGATTTCACCGCCCTAGTTACGTAATGTACTATTAAAGCTCTTGTCGGCAAAGTAATCACCATTATGTTTTACTTGTTGTCCCCAGTAACCGCCCTCCGCGAGCACTGGGATGAGGCGAATGCACGCGTGCTGCAGCGCAAGGCGCAGCTGGACGCGATGCTCGGTGACAGCCAGCGGTACGAGGCACGCAGGCGCGACGCGGACGCCTGGCTGGCGCGCATGGAGGCGCGGCTGGCCGCCATGGCGCAGCCGGGACACACGGCTGACGTACTGGAGATGCAGCTAAGGGAACAAAAGGTAACATTGAATTAAACTTTCATCACATGACAGACAGTTGTCCCGTGACCAGGTGAGTAGGGACCGAAACGTCGAAAATCCTCAGGGTGGTAAATAAACAAGTGTAAAATAAATAAGCGATCTTACTCACCACTAGGAACACATCACCAACAAAATCGATGTCTGGCAGGTAGAAAACACAAATCATGCTATCCGAATACCGCATAGAATATATTCTTTCGTGCAGTTAAAGTTGTCGCGTTTCGTGTGACAATTTACCGATGGTAACAATCCCCGATGCCTACTTTGACTACGACAATGTGCGACCGACAGTGTTACGGGCCCGCATCGGCCGGATCCGAGTGAACTTGCACCTCTCGTGTGTGGGAAGAGGTACAGGTCAGGTAAGGTTTCGGCCAGCGACATAAAGCTTGTTATTTGATAATGTTGTCAAAAAATTACAATAACTTTGACAGACTCGGTCAAGAGACCTCAGGGAGTAAACCGGAGGCCACGAGGCTGATTAGGTGTTAAAATTGAAGAGATTCTTGATTGCATTACTTTTCAACTGATTGTAGAATATAGCCTATTTCCTTATTTGAGGCCGAGGTTGAGCCGTTTAAGCGTGATCGTGTAACATACATCAAAACATCCAAACCTCCAAACTTTCGCATTTATAATATTAGTAGGATTCTACTACAAATTGAAATTCAGAACCTGAATCAAACAATTATTCGAGACATACTATCAAACAGATGAGTCGCGAACTCACCCAGAAAAAAAACCGAATGTTTATTCTGCAAGAAGGCTTAAGTACTTGACTTCAAATCCATCAGGGGCATCCACGTCAGACTTTACAAATACATTAACTTGATTAGACGTATTAAGACTTGTTAGTTTGTCTATGTTTTTGTTCCTGATCTAAACTCAATTGCGGAAGAGATCCCTTACAGGGATAAGTTCGCCTTTGTACCGATTAAACTTTTTTGTCTGTATTTTACCTGTGTCTTGTGTACAATAAAGTATTTACATACATACATACTTGTCTTCTAACAGTGTTTCAGTTGATACCCCACGGTGCTTTACAACTATTTTACTACATAGGTATATAGGTACCCAGTTCACAGCAAAATCATGGGGATTTTATTTTGAAAGAAATCTAATTATTACTACACAATCAAATACCAGTGAACAACAACCAATTAAAATGTATTCAGCAATGATAAAATCAGGATTACACCCGTAAAATAATGCTTTCGCGCGTGAAATCGTTTTGAATTTCTGCTCCGCTTTACTCGTACGAGCATTTTGCATTGGAAACGCGGGAGTAATTCAAAATGCACTTACGGGGGGTTAGGGGCGGGGCAGGGAGGCAATTTTGTTTTGGATTCGAACATCTGTTGAACGAGTGTTGTAAGTGTATCTCCATATTTTGAATGAGGACAAAAAGTGCTCGGAATTGTAGTTATACATCGTAAATTAGGAAACGAAGATTTCGCACAGATTTGTTCGGTCTGTTTCTCAAAGTCACCTAGAATTGAGATCTTTCAGTTACTTAAATACGTTTTTCAGCGAAGACTTAAATCATCATCAATATCATCATATTCATCATCATCATATCAGCCGAATGACGTCTGCTGCTAGACATTTCTTCCAAACCATAGGCCTCTGCCGGAGTGACCGTTCCTGCGGCTCCCGCGACCTTTGCCAGGAGACCTTTAACTTACCTTTGAATATAGAAAGTAATTTCGTCTCCAACTTGAAACTGTAACCAATTCGCGAGAGTGCAGTGGCCCGTCCCAACAAATTTGCATTTCTGGGGAATAGTACGAATATCGCGGCACTCCACTCCTGCATTAACATAATTGCGCTGTAAATGCCCAACTATCACTATTTGTTTATATTTTACTTGGAAAGTCGACTCGAACTTTCTCTAGACTTCGTACCGTTTGGTATAAGTAGTTGCACGTTTAAGCTGGTCGTATAAAAGTAACAATCATTATCTGAAGCATTTAAGATTATACATATACATATCTAAGATTTTTCGTATGCACTACTTTTATAACAGGGACTGCCAATTGAGCTTCCAACCTAGAGGGAAAACTATCCCTTGGGATTAGACCGGTTTCCTCACGATCATTAAAGAAACAATACGGAGGCAATATTAATGTTAGATTGGCAAGTCATGTTTCACGGAGCACTACATTTAAGGGGATCATTTCAGCTGGTTTAATTATAAATCATGACATTACTACTTTTGTGAAAAGCGTAATGTCACCGACGATTTGTCGTTTTGCTTTTTGAAGTGCTTTAAGACATAGATAGATGATGTGGACATAATAAAATTATTGTGAATTTCACTGCAATATCACATTTAGTCGATCTTTTATACCCACATTTATGCTAAAAGTGGCGCTGGAACATACGTTTCATGTGCTCTGCCTACCCCTTTTAGTATGTATGTGAATTTTACAGTATCGTCGAGATGACAGAAAAGTACATTGTTATATACTTATACTCGTATATTCATAGCTAAACAACATCAACTGCACAATCTTTTCGATACTCTCTTTAAAATAGTATTCTTTGCTTGCGTGCCCGTCAACCCTAAACGAATTTGCATAAAATCTGACTACATATTTTCAAAGGAAACGATATCCCCTGCAAATTGTGCGAGGACCTCGTTTTACGTAAATTGTTTTCTTTTGTCCATTGTGTCTCCACGTCGCATTATTAGGTTGAATACAAAAATATGCCGTAGGGGACTAGGGACATTTAACCTTTCGTATTTTATCTTGTGTAGTATACGTACTTTAACTAAAATAATTATCAATTGATTAAGGAATATTGTCCAAAATTAATCTGTTATAATACTTTTTTGTTATTTGCTCTGTGATTTATTTACTTCGTTAATGAAGTGTATTTAATTTTCCTTCATTTCTCGCTTTGTTTTCTTTAACACACTTTTAGACATAATATAAAACATTGCTTTCTTTTAAGATGTCTCGACTATCACTCCCATCGTGACTGGCTTAATGAACTTCACAGAAACCAACGTTTTATATTCTTTCTTGCTTTTTGTAGACACGTTTCCATTACTACATTTTCTAGAATTCCCAGGCAAGATTAAACTTAGCATCAAATTAAACTCCTGTTCGGCTTGAGAAGACAGTGTCCGCTTTTGCAGGAAACTAGGAAGTTTAACTTTGCCTTACGTTTTGCTAACAATATGAAACAGATTTTATTATGTTCTTTGTTTTAATGAGTTTTGTAGGGCACGGATTCTCTTTTGTTTTTTGAGCAGTAGTTTCTAAATTATGCACAAATATTTTTTACTGTAAGTTACTTGAAAACATTTACTTCTAAATATGTTTTTGTGCTCGTCAATTGAAATCTGTGTATTTCAATAATATGTGTCCTTGTTTAAGGAGACTCGATCCGATACAAAATTGCCAATCTATGGCGTTTCGGAACGTAGCGGCGTCACGTCATCTGTCAAAAATCTACTTAAACTTGGTGCTGTATCCAGGGCATAAAAAAAGAAAACTATGCTTTGTGATTGGCTGGTATTTAGACAATCACTGCAACATTACGGACGCCGGTGGTGTGATAACTTTTCTTTTCAAAGCTAAACTTAAACAGTTAAAATAAAAACTAAGAAAATGAGTAGTGACAGTGACGAAACGTCTTAAACTCCTCAAGAAATAACTAATATGGAAGAGGAAGCCACACTTACCTTGCTACCTGAAAAGTCAAAAAGCGTTTACAATAGTAGAACTAGACAATGACAGGGTTGGATCTAGGTTTTGTGGGTGTATATTATGTATTATAGTTGTAGTTGACGATGCGTGTTGCGGGTTGTGTGTTGTATCTATATTTTAGTGACGAAACCTGTGGTGGATGCTTTATCTGTGGAATGACGAAACCTGCGCTGTGGATCTTGGTGGTGTACACAGTTCAATTGTAGAATTAAACGGGACAATATAGTACTTACGATAATTAGTTTTCTTATATACTTATGACTTAAATTATTAATTTTAATGAACTCGTACAAAAAGTATTTTTTATTTTACAATAGTGTCATAATCAAGCTTTTTAATCTCGTACCTTAATTAGGCCACTCAGCAAGCTTCGTGGCCTAAACACGGTACTTGACTAAAAAGCTCTTTATTATAACACGATTGTGAAAAATACTATTATAATTATAATACTTTTTTAACACTTGACGTCTTCTTTTACGCGTTATCCCGATTGCAATCTAATAAAAGATTTATAATGGGACAGTCGCCATCAGATAAATCGGGGCGGCCAAAGTGCTCATAAATATCTGAACACGTGTCTATTACTGTCGAGGCATTACAGACGCGATCAGATATTTGTGTGCACTTTGGCCGCTCCGATATGAATGAATGAATGAATGAATATTATTTATTTCAGATATTACAATCCATAATTTGTTAGTAGAAACATTGAATGTCAATAGCATTTGTTAGTAAACATTTAAATATTAATAATACGAAATACTTATAAAACCTAATTACAACATAATTTTCGAAGTGAAGCATTCCGACATCGTATGCATTTTCACCCAGAAAATCAAAATGGGATTGTCCCACCGTTTTCGTACCGTTGTCGTACAGATATTCGAGATAGGTACAAAAATCTGAAAAAAGGTACCTTCAATCCTCCCCCCTACACCCTCAGCACAGCCTCCACCCTCTAGGACTTTTGTATGTTCATCTGGACATGACAAGGAATAACTACACGAATTATTTCCCCTGATTTGAGTAATTTTGTTGACGTATCGTTTTTTTTTAAATTATTTTTTGGTCATCAAAAACTGCACGCGGTTCCCTATGACATTGGTCGAGCACCCCTGACCTAGGTCTGACCGTTTAGCCAGGCTGTACTCCAACTTTTTACCCCTAGGCAAATCTCGAAATGTCAGATTTTTCTGGGGGTCGCACAGAGAGACCCTCCACTTGTTCCATACATCACCAGGTCGTAGTTGCACTCTTTCCCGGAGAAACATCTATGTCAGTGAGAAATCAGTGGTTTTGCAGCTTTATTGGTTTGTTTTGTTTAGAAATTCTCAATGGATTGACATGGGAATTGTATGTTCGATAAGAGGGTGACTGAGCTTGCTTATCCTAAACACAAAATGAATTATGATGAACAACTACGAAAAAACGACGTTTTCTTAATCCATAATTTTTTTAACTTAAAAATCCTGTAGCTCCTAAACTATCGATCGTAGAGTAAAAATAAATATGACCAATTTTGTAGGAAATTTATTTTATGGACAAACTTTTATCTAAAGTAATTATAATAGTTATGATGAACAACTACGAAAAAAAGACGTTTTCTTAAATCAACTATTTTTTATCTCTTTGTTTACTTTAACATCCTGTAGCTCCCAAAGTATTGATCGTAGAGTAAAAATCTTTATAACCAATTTTGTAGGAAATTTTATGTAAAAACTTTTGTCTGAAGTTATCATAACGCTTTTCGCACTTATATTCGAGATATGTACGAAATTCTGAAAAAAGGTACCTTCAACCCCCCCCTACACCCTCAGCACAGCCCGCACCCTCGAGGACTTTTAGTATGTTTATCTGGACACCGCTAGGTATAATTATACCAATTTACAAAACTACAGGAATTATTTCCCCTATGTGCCCATATTCGGCTTAATATTCTTGGATTATCACTTCGCTCGGGAGAATGACCATCTCTTGGTAATATGGCTTATTTTAGACCCTTGTCAAACAATCTAGTATTTTATGTTTCTTTTTGTGTCCCATTTACCTGAGCGGCTAGAACCAGATATGGAAAAGTGGCCGCACGGCCTATTTGCGGCATAAGCTTTTAAATATTTAATACTGCTGCTGACGTGACACGTAAACGGTATAAAGTCGAGGTATACTTGAGATATTTCAGTCGACGGAGCCGATTATACAGCAAATAAATTTATGACACTGCAGTCTGAGAGCATCACTGAGAATAAAATTCGGATGTATCTTCCTCTCTTTGCTATTTATTATTCGTTCTTATACCAAATTAAACGATTTTTGTAAGAGCGCGTATATGCATATTTATTTTCCTTCTAAATGTTATCATAACTACCCCTAAACTATATGTGTTATGATATCATTACTACCCCTAAACTATAGTAGGACCTGCATTCCTGCAATTAAGAGGGAAAACTAGATCCTCATCAGTATATCCACCTTGTTTGTGCGAGAATCCACCTATTTGCCTGATGCGTTTCTAGCCTCGATGACGCATTTCTTATCTTTTTTTTTCTTGTTACCTCGCACAGCTCTGTTGGATACCTACTCACCGTTATGCTTGATCGAGTGTGTGGGCATCAACTAACTTAAAACGTATATTTCCAGTCGTTCCACGCCGAGGTGCACCAGTACAAGCACCAAATCGAGCTGTTCGGTCAACTGACGCAGCGACTGATCGCGGTGTACCGCAACGATGACACGTCGCGCATCAAGCGTGCCACGGAGTCTATCAACCATCGGTACAACGAGCTTAACAACAGGTCAGTACACCCTTTACAACACAGTATCCTGGTGGCAAAGTGGCCAAATGGTCAACTGACGCAGCGACTGATCGCGGTGTACCGCAACGATGACACGTCGCGCATCAAGCGCGCCACGGAATCTATCAACCATCGGTACAACGAGCTTAACAACAGGTCAGTACACCCTATACAACACAGTATCCTGGTGGCAAAGTGGCCAAATGGTCAACTGACGCAGCGACTGATCGCGGTGTACCGCAACGATGACACGTCGCGCATCAAGCGCGCCACGGAATCTATCAACCATCGGTACAACGAGCTTAACAACAGGTCAGTACACCCTATAAAACACAGTATCCTGGTGGTATGGTGGCACCAGGTCAACTGACGCAGCGACTGATCGCGGTGTACCGCAACGATGACACGTCGCGCATCAAGCGCGCCACGGAGTCTATCAACCATCGGTACAACGAGCTTAACAACAGGTCAGTACACCCTTTACAACACAGTATCCTGGTGGTAAGGTGGCCACAGGTCAACTGACGCAGAAACTGATCGCGGCGTACCGCAACGATGATTCGGTGCGCATCAAGCGCACCACGGAGTCCAACCATCGGTACAGTCAGCGTCATAATATATAGTTAGTAGCAGCCAGAGTAGCCAAATATTTTGTAACACACCCTTATTCTTACAGTAATAAAGACGTGTACCGAAAACTTACAGTAATATGACGCTGACTGTACAACGAGCTCAATAACCGGTCAGTTAACTATAATGTTTAGGTCACACCTGATCTTAAAGTGGCACTTACCACCCGCTACACGTTAATCATTAGCTAGAATTTGAAGAAAGTCTATCGGGGAAGCTCTAGTTATGCACAGAATCCATTAAAAAGTAAGTTGGGATAATGTGAGGAATGTTCATTCAGCTTATTATGTTATGGCTAGCAAAGGTATGGTATAAATACCGTCTACTTGTATTGTAGTTTTTACACAAAATTCTATAAGAGATTGTATGGGCAGTGGCACGAACCACTTCGCAAGTAAATAAAAGAAAACTTTACCAAGTATACAGGGGTCACGATTTTCTGCAGCTGACTGTACAATCGCCATTAGATATATCGGAGTGAACAAAGTGATCACATTTGAAGACGGTTTTTAATAAAGCCAGGGCTTTTGTCATTTTTGTGCCCCACGTAGGGTGTATTCGATTGCGACAGGAAATATTAAGTATTTAGTAGTAGAGGTTTAATGCGTATAGTAATTGGACAGAAACTTAAGTAACCAAATTTGGATTTGACCAGGAAAGGTATATATTGTACAAAGGCATATATTGTTGTATGTTGGAGGGGTTGTATATTAAAATGGTATAGCTGACGGCTTACTATTAAAAACGTGTGCATTTTTTCACTGGACAAACCGAAATAAAACTGGGTTACCGACCTCCACTCGCATTAAAAGTTGGCTGCAACATTCAACACGCTACGAGACTTCTGTGACTGTGACGCCGGCGTGCACCGTAAACTTAATTCCGAACTCAACTTTAAAGGGCTTAAACGTTTGCTAGTCTACTTTGAAATTGGACCTTATGAGCGAACATATCATATTCGGTTGATATTTAGATGAGCGTAGCGAAATAAAATGTTTTGAAAACTAGTTCGTGGATTAATATTTGGCCCATAGTGGGATACCCATTTAATGCAAGTTTATAATGTGCCAAAAAAGTGACGATTTAGTAAAATGTGGTCTTTCGGATTTTAATCGGTTCGCTCAGATATTATTGACACATAAAATGAAAGGCTAAAAGAGAAATGAGATGATGTTTTAATGGATAGATTAAATATTTTTAAAATTAAAAATATTAATATTACCATTGCAACTACACAAGGATCTTTGCTTGCCCGAATAGTCAGTAGATTATCTTACCAACCTTTTACAAGAGTGCATATTCGTTAAAATCTAGTATTTTTTATTTGCCATTACTCTAATCTGTGTTTTGTTTGTACGAGTAGTACCGAAATTACAAAAATAAACGCTTTCTGTCCGAGTATCATAGTAGTGCCATCTATAATCCTAGTGACCCATCTTTCTGTACTAACGCCATCTCTGTTACCCTTGTTCGACACTAAAAAAAGTGCTCTACTGCCGCTATAATAACGCCATCTTTTGGAAATGTTCTGAACGAATTAAATTCCTGTGAACCACTGGATGTTATGAATTCGTACTATATGCGTGCATGTAGGATATTATTACAAGGGGGCGCAGGAGGCGTTAAAACCTTTTTAAAGGATGAAAAGAGTGTGAAAGTTTTGATAAAATACAAGTTTTTGTCAAGAAGAAACTTGTACTTTATTGCGAGCTTCTTTTTACAAAATTGGGATGTCTTTGTGATAAAAATGGGAATCAACCATCATCGCTTGACTTATTTTTCCCTTCACAGCATCGTGGCAAGGGGGAAAGCCCTGCACTCCGCAGTGTCGTCTCTTCAGAACTTCGATCGGTCGCTGGAGAAGTTCGTGGCGTGGCTGAGTGAGGCAGAGTCGCTGCTGGACGCGGCCGAGAGGGACCCTCATCTACTCAAGGTAGGTCAAGGTCGAAGTCAATTGTGTTTAATGTGTCTACATAGCAGGTACATGAAAAGGTGTTACTTATATCACAGTTAACAAGATCAGACTTCCACATTAATGAAGTAAGTACATACATTCCGATAAAGCTGTTTTCAGTTTTGATACCGCTCTCAAGTTGTTTTTCAATACCTAAATCAAGTTAGAAGCACGAGTTCCACTATCAGCACTATATTGGTTAATGTCGTGATGTCAATGAAATACACAATTTCAAAATCAAATGTCTTAGTAACAGTCGAAATAAAATACAAATTTTCATCTTCATTATGATGGCAAACAGCGCCATCTCTATCACATTGCATTCAACTACAATGTCTTATTTCCAACCGCGTATACGAGTAGATCACTCTGTACTTCACGGGCAGAGGGCGCAACTGTGAAACACAGCGCTCTAGGGTATGCGGCCGACTTTCACACATTTTCTGCAGCGCCATCTATGTAGACTAAGCAGAACTAGGTAGCTTGTTCTTAAGCCCATGCTGTCAAGTTATGTAGGTGGCGTTTGTTAACAGGGCACTTTAAATCACTACTTAAGAAGCGTGCAGCGAAGCGTATTCGTGAGCTCCTATTTTCGTTTATTTTCTGTGATGAAAATTGATGTAAGGTGGCAGCACTGGTCTAACTAAACATTGAACTCACATTGCCGCAATTCAATGGCCGTTGTATTGCTCTACTGTAGCGTAATATTTGTCTTTGCTCAGAGTATAGGTTAAGTTTTCATAGTTTTTGCTTAAATTCTAATTACGCCAATGTAATATGCGTTAGGAAACAATAATCATTGATAAAATAAAACGTCGTTTTTATTTCATTAGTGACGCTGTGCACTTTTTGGGATGGGCAAAAATTGTTAAACTCGCCACAGGTGTAGGAGCGTAGGAAGTCTCGTGACCGTAAGATTTTAGATAGTATGATGCGTAAGGTGAGATTCGAGACAGGCCGACGGTAAGACGTACGGGGCTAGGGGGGGTATTAAAATAATGTAATGAAACACGTTTGATGACCCTTCATTCACGTCTTTGAGGCACGATTTTCGGCCTTAATACAGATCTCCACCTAGTCGAGTTCGAATCTTTAGCTGTTTAAAGATTAATTCGTTTGTATGGCGGGCTCTCCACTTGATGCCAAGCATTTTCCACCAGCACGAAGTCTCGAACGCATCAATCCTTTCCTTTAGTCCTGGCCTTCGCCTTCGTCGCCAAGTCCATGTTTCGCGGCCGCGTATAAAGAGATAGAGAATTAGGGTCCGCATCAAGTTAACTTTTGTTGTCAACCGTATCCTGCGGTTTCTCCATATCTTCTCTGATATTTTGACCGCTGTCTTGTCTATCTGACCTCTTCGAACCACTTCTTCCTCGCTGTCGCCGTTGGAGCGTATTATCTCTAATACGCTCCAACGGCGACAGCGACAAAGAGGTGGTTTGAAGAAATCAGATGGTCAGCCTAGAAAGGAGAGCCCAGATATATGTATAAAACCCTCTACGGTATCCAGATCTTGAAACTTCGAACCAATCCTTAATCGTGAACACTTCGATTTTTCGATACGCTGGCAACCGAAGCTCCTTGTATATTATGTAATTTATACAGTTGTCGTATGTGTTGAACATGTTGATTACAAAACTAATTTGGAATACACAATGTCAGTTTAAACACGTCGGCCGGACGTCCGGCCCGGCCCGGTCGGGTCTCGGAGTATATTGCCCAAGTTTAGGGTCCAGTTCTTTTCGCAGCCGGCGCTCTCAACTTTTTTACGTTATTTAAGGGTGATATTTAAATATGTTTTGGTTGGAAAAGATTTTGCGATAAACTTATCAATGTAAGGAATTTTGTTGGTTGAATATTTACTTGCACGTTCGAACATGAAGTCTTTGCAACTAAAAAAAAAATTGAAAATCTGAGTTGTCGAAAGTATGAAACTGAGAGCTCCGTTAGCTTGGATAGCTAGTTCTATAAAAAAAGTATATAATTGATTCGAGGCAAACCAACGTTGCCTGTCTTACGAACGATAAAAAAATATCTACGGGCAATATTTATACAACCTATGTTCCGATATTTTTAAACCGGATTTACAATTAATCTGATGCGATACCCTCTGATGTGCTCGGACGCCTGATACAAAATCAACCGCCACGTCGAGGCGCATCAGGTGAATGTCTATACAAACAGTACTAAACGTATTAAATTTAAATTAAATATCTTTATTCATAGACCAAATTGGATCAATCAGTGTTGGTAATACTTATTGGTAATCTTATACTACGGTTAGTAACAGCAGATTTAATTATTACTATTATTATTAACATCTAATTATTCGTATTATAAATTGTAAATATTATTTAGTTATATTTTAGTAATAGGTTCCTAAAATAATATATATTCCTACGCACATGAATCAGGCAGCAGTTGTTTAGGTAGGTGCCGTCCACCGTGTCTGCAATCATGGTCAGGATGCTGTTGGAGCTAGCCCGGACCCTGCGCACCAGGGAGGCTGCTCGCTTGGGCACAGTGGTGTAGAAGCAGTCTACCCGCGCTTCCGAGAACATCCCTGACGCGCTACAGTACCTAGGCAGCCCCATCAGCATCCTGTACGCGTTATTATATTGAACGCGCAGAGCGCTGTACCGTTTGCGTGAGTGCTCAGAGTCCGACTTTATTAAACTAGTGGCAATAATGTACATACGTGATGAATAGTCGCGACCGTTTGTATTGACATTGTGTTGTTTGTTGACAATCTGGAGACAATCCGGCATCCTTTTTTTTTGCTGTAAATATTCAATTATATTCATTATAAGCTTTCTGACATCAGTAAGGATTGCTTTCGCCATATTTATTGTAATTTATTTTACAATCGAGAAACATTTCGTCGTCCGTGCTGTTTGTTAACATCCGTGACATTCGATGATTTCTCACGTCTGTTGTCAAAGAGTACTCGTTGCCAGTAAAAAAAACAGTTCCATTAAAAATCCGCAACATAGCTAGGATCAAAAAGAAACATGTCAGGCTATATAATATTATTTACCCTGTTCACAAAATTTCATGAGAATCGATTGAGAAATGCGTCCTGTAGACGAGTTAAGCCGGCCAGCGGGACATCTGGACGTCTAGACATACGAAAGAACTTTGCCCAAAGCTGAAAGGGAGAACTTCGTTCGTTTCGCCCGCTCGTTGAATAAAGGACATTGTTAATTGGACACTTATTACTACACATAATATTAATTCGAATATCTTTCAAGATAATATCTGTCTTGTAACATAATACGTTTTTTGTTGTTTTTGTTGTATTACTTTCCTCTTTTCACTACGCAACTTTTGAATTTTTGCTCCAACTCGACGACGCGACAAAAGCGAAACTTGCCGACTCTCCCACCTACACCCAAAAGGACGTTTGTCACAACGACTCTCTTGATGAGATACGCCGTTTTGACACAACACTGTAAAATTGTAAAGAGTGCGTCGCAACTTCGCGCCAAGTTTCGTAACTCCGACCATTTACAAAGTCCGTTTATTTGGTGTTCTATAACAAGGCGTTTTCAGCCCGCAACAATAACGAGGGGTGTTTGAGTCGTTTTTGTCACCATAAATGTACTTATTCTTTCGGAAACACAGAGCCCTGAATATTACTTACAATACATTTTAAATAAACTCCTTGAAAAAAAGGCCTAACCAATTACATATACGGCATAAAATTACTAAGAAAGTGAAATAAACCCTCGTAAACAGAATAGAATAAAAATAAGAAAATTTTATTCACTCAAAAAACCCTTGTTTTACAAAAATATTCTTCTGCCAAACTGCATGACAGTTTGTTGGCAGAGGGACTCCCTTACAAACAATAGATGGGTAGGCTTAGCTATTGAGTAGAGTATTTTAATTTTATAATTTTGTTTTCTAGTGGTAGGTACAGCTCACGTGATCACTTTACTTAAGACTACATTTCCAGTTTAGATTTTGTTTTTTCTAAGAAAAACTCCTTCACTCTAACCTTAAACATTCTAAATGTGTTACATTCTCTTATATCATACGGTATATCATTATATATTTTGGGGACCAAGTACGTCCTACTTCTCTTCCCATAATAATTACTACCACACGCCGGCACCTCCAGCATTTTTTTACTACTTTTTCTTGTTAATTTTTGTGTGATTGATATTGATTTTAAATTCGTTTTTATTGAACTGCTCTAAAGCCAGCATCAGCAATACCCCCTCATGAACCGGCAACATACGGCATTCCACGAATAATTCCTCATAATTACTTTTTTGTTTTAGTTTTTTTGTCCACTAATAGCTTCATAAAGCGTATCTGTAGTAATTTAACTTTGTCTAGATAAGTTTTAAATGTCCTGCCATAGCATGCCAGTCCATAAGAAAGCAGAGAGTCTGCCAACGCGTAGTATAACGTAAACATCGTGGTCCTATCTAGTACAGATTTTAAGTGGTAAAGTTTTACAAGTACCGTCCTTAGCTTGTCACATAACCTATTGATATGATTTTTCCAAGAAAAATTGTAATCTATTAATAAGCCCAGGTACCTGTACTCTGATACTACCTCGATACTCTCACACTGACAGTTCTGAAGCACATTGTGCAGGCACCCATACGTGTGACCAATTACGTGTGGCGGCCGTCTAACCTGCCTACTGTACGGGGATCGCACATGCATACATTTGGTTTTACTTATGTTGATAACAATACCATTGTCGTGTGCCCATTTAATGATGTTAGTAAGATCCTATTGTATTTTGTTTTCTACACACAAGTCTTTATCCGCGTACAGTAGACACGTGTCGTCCGCGTACATATACATTTTACAATTTTGTACCACATTGCACATGCTATTCACATGCATGATGTAGCCAACGGGACCGAACACGGAGCCGGTCGGCACGCCGCACGTGACGTGCGCAGGCGCGCCGCTGACGCCGTCAACGACAGTCTGGAGGGTTCTGTCCGTGAGGTATGCGCGCAGCCACCTGCTCAGCGGACCCGCGACTCCACACTCCTCCATAGCCTGAAGCAGCTGGTGGTGCCCCAGAGTATCAAAAGCTTTCTTGAAGTCTATGTACACCACCACCACCTGCTTCCGCTGCCCCAGATACTCGTTGACGTCGTCCGCGTTGTTTGTTTTATAATCAGTCGTTCAAATCACAGTTCTATCGTTGTCGACTAGTTGATTTAGAAACGGGCCTGAAAATCCGGATTTTCATCCGGAGCCTCCTTTTCAGGAGGCGATAATCACTATGATAGTTACATTTTAATACCTACTGAAAAAGTCTAATTTTCTCGTTTCTGTATCGTGATGCTATTTTCGCAGCCGCTGCGTTTTGTTATGTTTTAACTAGCTTCTACCCGCGACTCCGTCCGCGTGGAACTCGTTTATATCGCAGCGCCATACAAACTTTCACCCCCCATTTCACCCCCTTAGGGGATGATTTTGCGGATAAAAACTATCCTATGTCACTTTCCATCCCTTCAACTATCTCCACTTAAAAAATCACGTGAATTCGTCGCTCCGTTTTGCCGCGAAAGACGGACAAACAAACACACACATACACTTTCCCATTTATAATATTAGTATGGGTTTATATTTAGTATGCGTATTTCATATTTTTATCCGGAGTTGCATTTGCCTAGCTGTAATACAGTAATACAGTCTTTATTGGTAAAAATGTTTTACACGTCATCACATTTTTATTGATTACAAAGTAATATATGAACTTAGATCACTAACAATACAATTTCGTATTATTATAATAACCTCTTTAGTTTTAAATCACCATTGTGCGGTGTGGGATCAATGATCATTTATAAAATCATCAATTTTATAGAACGCTTTTTCAATAAGCAGTTTTTTACTTCAGGCTTTTCTGAATAATAATTACCTTAATGTGCTGTTTAAAATTTAAATTTGAAATGTGAACTGCATTTAGTGAACTGCCATATTAACTTTCATACCCGTTATTCTGTAGTGGAGTAACACACGTCTATACACATCACCTCACTTTAATAATAGGAATATTGGTAGAATAAGTGAGATATTATCTAAAGCTTTGGTTAGTTTGGGACTAGGCCGCTTTGTGTAAAATTGACCACTAAAATTTATTGATTTATTTAAATAAACGTAATTATGTAACTAACGTAATTGGTGTTAAGATTGTCCAATCAAATTAGTTGGCCAGTATTATCTAGATGGCATTTATTTAGAGACGAGCCAAAATATGCGTTCACTGCGAGTAAACTTTAACTAAATGTAGCTCTTTAATATTCCCTCTTTTACACGGAAGACTTTTCAAATTACTGACCGGACTCGGCTAAACTTGAAAGAGCGATAATACCAGAAAGAAATAGTTTTTTAATTTAAATTTTGTCGTGGGGAGAAGTTGTAAAGGAATTTTGAAAGGGGAATGCTATGTATACAACGAGTTTCAGAACAATTCCTGTTAACATATTTTGTTTACAATGTCGGGAGTGAAATTCGTGTCCACAAAGCCAGTTGATTTGGATTACAAAATTAAAAATTAAGGGGTTACATGGATACAAGAAAAAGTTAAGATAAACGAGTTAAGGTTTGCTGGAAGAAATCCCTCTCAGGGATAAGCTCGCCTTTGTACATGTATCTTCTGTTCCTGTAATAATTGTATATTGTTGTTGTGTTCTGTTCCATGTACAATAAATAATTTACATACGTACATACGAGTTATAAAGTGTAATGTCCATGAATCCCCAATAGATTTTGCGATTTAGTAGTGTTTTTTTTTATTTTATTGTTTTCCTACCCAGCCATACTCTCGCGCTTGTTGCCAGTACTCCCGTACTATCTAAATCATCCCACTATCTCCATCTAGTTCTTTTATACATACACATACATCATCATCATCATCATCAGCCTATATACGTCCCACTGCTGGGCACAGGCCTCCTCTCATGTATGAGAGGGAACGGGCAGTAGTCCCCACGCTGGCCCACATACACAGACATACATACACATAATCTTATCCCTAATAGGGGTAGGCAGAGCACATGAAACTTGTGTCCCAGTACCACTTTTAGCATAAATGTGGGTAGGTATAAAAGATCGACAAAATGTAATATCGCAGTGACAGGTTACTAGCCCATCGCCCACAACACACTTCAACCCTGTTCCCTTAGTCGACTCTTACGACACCCACAGGAGGAAAGGGGGTGGGTGGTGCTATTATAACCCGACACCACACGGGGGTAGTTCTTTTGTACGTCTTCATAATTAATTTTGATTTTTATTTTATTTTAGATCCTAAGAGTTTTAAGCAAGTATGTTTTATAACAAGCATTTTTTAAATTATGTTTCGTTATATTTTTCCACAGGTAAGTCATTTTGAGAGCGTGCTGGCCAGTTATGTTTTCGGTAAGTGGTTACTGGTTTGATTATCGAGTTTTTCCGTAGGTCACGTTCACGGGATATTTCTATAGAGACTGTTTTATAAAAATCTATGTCATGTACTGTCTATCGACATTCCTTATCGCGATAGTTTGGTTTTTTGAAAAAGGATGTCTCTACACCGAACGCCTAACATAATACATGTATACATATTTATAACGCGTCCCGCTGAAGGGCCCTCCGGCGCGTGCGACCAATAGCTCATCCATTATGCGCATACTGCCAGATCGAACGCACCTGACACTCTTTATTAATTTTTGCCAATAATTCGAGGACTGCGGCGAAGATTATTTTGCTTCTTTACTTTTCTTTATATATCAGTGCATGACAAAATAATAAATAAAGAAATATAAGAAAATATTTTTTACAAATTAAGTAGTTACCTATCGATGATTACATATGATCATCATCATCATATCAGGCGAAAGACGTCCACTGCTGAACATAGGCTTCAATTGATACTGTACTCGTAAGGTTGCTAAATGGATAGTAAAACGTTAAATTATAGTAGTAAAGTATAAATTACAAAATATAAACAAAATCATTAAAACTATGGACCTTGAAAGTAGAGAAAAAGTATGAATTGATTTTATTGTCCAAGAGAACATTTAAAGCTACCAAGAGAATCATTACGCTTTTAATGAATATGACACTATTTCGTGACCGGAACACCAATTTACCTACTTGATTTTCCATACAACGATTAATACAAATAGCATACGTGACGACATACTTCCATGTCAATTAGCATTAATCGTTCCGTCTTTGACTAAATTGCTTGGGTATTTATGTGCTATAATAAATGCTCCTATACAAAAAAATATTCCTCTCCAAAAACTGGTTCGAAAGGCATCGCAAAAGAAAACCTTAGGTCACAAGCTTAATCAAGATATTGTCACAACTGTCCCATCGCCACAACTTGCCGCTCGACAAGAGCTACTGTGTTTTAATTAGAGCATGCCCTCGAGATATTTCCGACCGAACTGGTTGACATAAAGGGCCCAATAATAATAAGGACCGAATTGTCTGCTCCCATCAAATTCCACCTATTCGGCTTCCACGTCCTTCACCGTTATAGTAATCGGAACATTATTTTGTTATGTGCAAGGTTGCTTTTACATCGACACGTTTGGAAAGGATACGCTGTTGTTTACGATCAGTCCATTTCACGCCTTTCCTTTTGTGAAAGCCTCTCAAATTTTTCCTTTAAGTGTTCCTTGAGTGTAATTAATGTTTTGCGTTCAATTTACACGTTTTGTCCTAGTTTCGTTTCGGGCTTAGCAACTTGTCAGAGTTTTATGAATTTATCTAAACTTTAATATTATGAATTTATCTTAGGTTTAATTATAAATTTTGTGAATAATTGAACGAGGGAGCGAAGCGAGCGAAGTTCTAAGCTTCAGCTTGAGCAAAATCGTTGTTCTGGTGTCTGTCCCGCTGTCCCACTGTTCTACAGCTCACAGAGCCTTAGTTTCGTTTTTTTTATAATTTCCACTATAACTGTCATTAAGCATACCGTTGAGCCGAATTCGAACAAACAGAAATAAAGATTTAATTTTTGGCTGATTTTTCAATTCCCTGATAAAACTATCTGTCGGATAAATGTTAGCTCTGTCCTGTTGTGTGAAATTGTGTGGGTTAATCTCGGAATAACCTCCATACCCGTTTGGTCAAATACTAGTTATTCTGCACTATATGCTGCGCTATAGAAGTAGCACAACATAAACTAATAGTGGTTTGCATTTATAGAACACCAAACATCAATAATGTTGATTGTTTTATGGAAAAACTTAATGAATTATTGACAAAGTTAACCACTTCAAAAAATAAAAAAATTATCTTGTGGTGACTTCAATATAGATGTTTTAAAAGATTCTAGATTATCACAAGATTTTGAAAATGCACTGCTTAGTCATAATCTTCGTTTGGAAATAAGACAAGTCACCAGAACTCAAAGTGGTTCGTGTCTAGATAACATTGCCCATAATATTTATAACCGAATTAGCAAGGTATTAAACCTAAATCTATCAGACCATCTAGCACAATTATTAAGATTTCCCATAAAGAGACAATTTGATATGAGGCACTGGTATATTTTCAAACGAACTTATAATAGTGAGAATTTAGAAACTTTCAAATTTTAGTAGAGAAAACGTCTTTCAACGACGTTTATAGTTGTTTGAATGTAAATGAAGCATACAATATTTTTTTTGATTATATAGAGTGTTACCATCATATTTGTTTTCCATTAAAGAAAATAAGAATCTCATCAAAACAGAAAATTACATGGCTTACAAACGGTATTAGAATATCCAGTAAAAACAAGCGAAAATTATATATGTCAAGCAGAAAATCAAAGTGTGAGAAACAGTTGTCAGCTTATAAATGTTACTGTACCATATTTAAAAAGGTAATTGATAAATCACAAAGGCTACAAAATAGCAAATCTATGTACAATGCTGTCAATAAAACAAAAACAGCATGGAAAATAATAAACAAGAATAAGTACATGACACCTAAAAGCATCTCAAAAGTAAAATGTAACGGAAAAATTGTCACAAAACCTACTGACATCGCTAATGCATTTAATAATTCATACATAGATCAAGTACAAAAACATCAATTTACCAACAGTTCTCTTAAACTTAATAGAATAAATAAAACATTACACTCTGTTTATCTGACACCAACTACGCCGATTGATATCCATAAAATAACAATGAAACTAAAATCAACAAACAGCACAGGTTATGACAACATTCCAACTATAGTTCTGAAACACTGTTCATTCCTACTAGCGAAACCCCTCAGTCATATATTAAATTTATCGCTTAACGATGGTATTTTTCCTGAAAAGCTAAAGGTTTCACTCGTAAAGCCACTGTTCAAAAAAGGAGATCAACTACTTTGTGAAAACTATATGCCTGTTGCTCTGCTTCCGGTCATCTCGAAAATATTTGAAAGAGTAATCCATAACATTATATATAGATTTATAGAAAAATATCAGATCCTAACTGACGAACAATTTGGGTTTCGAAAAGGACGAACTACTAATTTAGCCATTTATGATTGAATGAAAACCGTAACAGAGTGCCTCAATAAAAGAATACCGGTCATGTCTGTGTTTATGGACATGTCAAAGGCTTGACTTCGTCTGTCACAAAAAACTTCTACAGAAATTATTTGCCTATGGAATTAGAGGTCCAGCATACGCTCTTATCGAGTCGTATTTGACGAACAGACAACAATTTACTGAAATCCCTTACATTAACGAACAAAGAGTAGAAAAAAAGGCAAGTTCTCAGTTACCGGTTATAAAATATGGGGTTCCCCAAGAAAGCATTCTTGGGCCCCTTTTATTTATATTATATATAAATGACCTACCTCAGGTTGTAAATGAGCAGATGGTCCTATTTGCTGACGACTCCACTTTAGTAATTAAAGGTAAAAGTACTAGAGACTCTTATGAAAACTTAACTAATACAGCACTCAAACATGTAATTGAATGGATGAATGAGAATAATTTAATGATTAACTTAGACAAAACGAAATGCATACAATTTAATCTTCGAAAGACACCTTTAGATAACATAGTAAAATATAATGGAAAAATTGTAGAGAATGTAAACGAAATAAGATTTCTAGGTATACAAATAGATAGTAATGTCAGATGGAGACAACACATAAATAATCTGTGTAAAAATTTTTATCAATATGTATACGTTTTAAAAAGACTTAAAGAAACAGTCTCACAGCAGTCAGCTCTCATTGCATATCACGCATACGTATCCTCGAATCTCAGATATGGAATTATACATTGGGGCAATGCGGCTGCTTGTGATCTCATGCCTCTATTTAAAGCCCAGAAGAAAACTGTACGAGCACTGTGTAAAGTAAATCAACAGACAAGCTGTAGACCGTTATTTAAGAAACTAGGCCTGTTAACACTATGCTCTATATACATATATGAATCATGTACTTTTGTAAAGCAGCACATTAACAGATTCACTGTAAAAATGAATACACATCCTCGCCCGCCTACAAATGTGCTGAAAATTCTTCCTCCATCAGGATCTAAAACTAGTTTTTACAAAAATGCCATATATACAATGGCTCCAAAAATGTTTAACAAATTACCAGATATACTGAAAGGGGGAAATTTGACATTATTTAAAGTAAAACTATGTACATTATTAAAAGAGAAATGCTATTATAATTTAAATGAATTCTTTATGGACACCTTGACAATTTAATCTAACTGGTGTATTTAGTCTGAAATAAGTAGCATTTAAGATCGATAGGTATGTGAACATTATATTTGTCAATTTGGGGTAATATAAATGATGTATAAATAAATGATATATTGTTTGACATAGACGTGACATCACAAAACATTTTTTTTTTTTTTTTTGACATAGACACCTAATACTATAAACTGTATTTTAATAAAATGTTATAATTGCATGCATTTGACATACTAAAGTAGCTAAATTGGTTTAGGGGTGTATTTCATCTCTAACTAAATCATTGTACGTCGTAAGATATATTACAGAGAACTATGTAATTTATTTGTAACATCTGTATAAACTACCTGTAATACACAATAAATGAATTATGAATTATAACAGCCGCTCTAATATATAATAAATACTGCAGTACCGCGCTGTTACTATATATTTGTAACTTCATGTTCTGTTCTTTTCTCTTGTTTCGATCGTTCAATCTGCATTAAACCCCCTGTCTATGCTCGCTATGCACAAAAAACTCACTAGATCGCTGTGGGGAAGGTCTCGGTGAAATCTCCTCTCGGTTTGATGGATCAACAATTTTGTCTCCAAATTCTTAATACACCCTATCACTCCCGCCAACTGTGAACTCGGCTAGAGTTACCTTACCGCGGACCTAAACTCTCATTACCACTGATTCATGGGCAAACTTCCACTTGGAGTGCACCTCGTGCTGGTTATTTGGATTCCGACCACTGATACTGGAGTGAGCTAATTGTTATTAATTACCTAATGCATTTAATGAGAATAGTCTCAAATTGCTTTATACGTAATCTTGTATTGAACATTGACAAAACTAATTTATTTAATGGGAAATTACTAATAGCCTTTTCCAATGCATTGATAAATTTATGAGAAATATTGCAACTAAAATCCATAATCAAGAGAGAGCACCGCTGTAGGATTTAGGATTAAATTGCACGTATTACTTCTTAAGAAAATCTGTTTGTCTATTTGTAGGGAGCAAAATTGGGGGAGAGTATTAGTATGGCAATGCGATAAAGGAGTTTCATGCGAACAAAGCCGCAAACTCAACTAATAAGCAGCCAAATTAATGCACATAGCATACCCGGACAAACTGAACTATCCGCTACACTAAATGTATAATCCCGGCAACATCGCTGTTCTAGAAAAAGGCAGAACATTAAAGCCTCGTTAGTGCTGTAGTTAGGACTATCTATTGTTCCTTTGTTTCATTATGAGGTGTTGTAACTAACTAGATCTATTGTTTCTATTTGGGTAAAATGTTCAATGGGTACATTGTAATTTTTCCGACTGCTTATTGGGTTAAGTGCTGCACCGTTTATGGCTGGTTGTTTTAAAGTACTAAGTAAGATGCAACATTTTCTAGACATTTTAAATGCACCTGGACGTCGTCTTAGTTTGTTACAAACTAAACATACCTTTCATTAAATGTATGAAGAACCATTTAGAATGAAAATAACGAATTCAATTATACATTCGCTTACAGTTGTAGCTTGTAGTAATGTTGAGAGCATCAATGAAGTAGTAATGTCTTTAGAAGATGTATTCAAAGTTTATAAATGTGTGAAATTGTTAAATCTGAATTTTTGTACAGAATGATTATGAAATGCTTACAATTTTTTTGGTTAAAAGTGATCATGTCACTGACGATCTGTCATGCAACCCCAAATACATTAAGTCATAGAAACACTAAAATTATGTTGTAAATTTCACTATAGGCATAACTTAAAAAATAAAAATAAATTATGAGCCAACATCGAACCCTCGAATGGACTGCCAGGAATTCGACAGCCAAACATTGCGTGCATTGATGGACCCAAATGGGGCATAAACTTTTCATCTCGCCCGGAACACGTCCGAAGCGTGGTCTTTTGTCCCGAGAGTGATTACCCTTCGATCTAGGATTGATATGAACCCAGTTAATCAGTTCACACGTCAGGTGTTTCCTGCTTTATAATGATGTATGTTCCTAGTAAATTCGTGGCTATTACGCCGTTTTTGCTAGGGTAGGTGTATAGTTGAGGGGGTGTTGATTTGGGTAGTTAATTAATTGAGTGAAGGTGATCGCTGTGTTCGATTTGAAAGCCTGTATGGGGTCGTATATGTAGGTAGAGATGGTTGTCAGTCGTTTTATGCAGTTCGGTAGATCTTGTAGAGTTTCAACCGCTTTCAATTTCCTGGTCATATTATTAAATCATTATTTATGTTGTAATTGCTAGAAATGGCTGAACGGGTGTCAAGATTTGATTACAAGGCAAGTGAAGTTAAAGTAGGACTTGTACAACGGACGTCGATTTTCTTTTGGAAGAAAAATCGGAAAGAAACTGCTTACCTATCGTTTAGTGCAGTTCCTATTTAAAAGATACGGTTACCTATCTGAATCACTAACAATTGTTTCCCATGTGTATCGTTTGTCCGAATTTTCCTTTGTCCTAAAAGCCGTTTTTCTTCTGATTTTCAGACAACCGGATGGCTCGCGGTATTTGAACTTGCGAAGTGTTGTGGTACCGCCCTGTGCAACCCGAACTGAGCCAACGTAGACTAGGGTGGAAATAGAAAAAATACCGCGAGCCATCCGGTTGCCACTTGGACGTGAAATTACGCGTCATTGCTTTAATTATATCCTAACCTAATAGGGTCTTCTCAATCAATATTAAATAAACGAAAGCTTTTGGGTCCTCAAAAAAATTGACTTTTCGCCGAATAGAATATTCAGACGTACGATACAGTTGGGAAATTAAATTTAGTGATTGCGATAGGATACCAAAAGATACACTGATAAAATATAAATTTTGATACTGTTCTTTTCATGTATATCCTCTTCGCTTCACATTATCTGTAAGAAAATGTCTATATATATCTTTTCAAAGCCTTTCTCTACGGTGAACTAACACATTCATTTTTTCCTACACTTGTCCCGCAAGTTCACCTCGTCTCGCACACTCGTAAAAACCTGATTTAGTTCCCCGGCGACTCCAAATCGGATGTTCTTACCATTGCTACGTACGACTACAGGGGTTCCGTGTATTGCAGAGAAATCTCGCATCACATAGCTTCACGACGCTGCCGACAGCCCGCCGGCTGCGGCGCGCTCGTGTGGAACCGCCTTTAGGGATGTGACACGATTCAAATTGTCGGTACCGACATTTTACTTCTGCAGACAAGAATTTCCTTGAAGGAAACAAAATGCATAAGTTTCCTGTATGCTACGGAAAAAATAACATTTTATCGTTCAGGATTGATACACAAATAATAAATCAGTCGGTTGAAACTTTCAAAATAAAAAAATCTCACATTATTAAAAAAAAAAGTCTTATACTGTACCTACGGTCATATTTCTGGAAATGGAATCTCTCATTAAACGAGGTTATTTTAATTGTAGTCGAAACCATAAAATATATATTTGTTTAGAAATTATGTACAGGTCGATTCACGAGAGCTGGCGCGGAAAATGCATGAAACTGACATTAATTTATATATGATTGATTGAATCAGGCCTTACTTTGCGGTAGACCATGATAATTATGTTACGAGAACAATATTTATCTGCTATTTCGCTAGATACGTGCTGGTCTATCAGCGATGATAAGATCACCCATTGGCGTATTATTGCATGCGGTTATTGCCTCTGTGGCGTATTATTGCCTCTGTGGCCTAGTTGGTAGTGACCCTGCCTACGAAGCCGGAGGTCCCGGGTTCGAATCCCGGTAAGGGAATTTATTTGTGTGATGAGCATGAATATTTGTTCCTGAGTCATGGATGTTTTCTATGTATTTAAGTATTTATTTATCTATTTAAGTATGTATATCGTCGTCTAGTACCCATAGTACAAGCTTTGCTTAGTTCGGGACTAGATCGATTTGTGTAAAATTGTCCCCAAATATTTTATATTTATTTATTTTATTACACATTTAGTTACACTCTCGCACTTATGTGTCAATATGTAACGATTATTTATTTAGTACTACAAACAACACAGCGCGGCTAGGTAATTTTCATCGATAGCTCAGTTATCGACCACAGCCCCGCACTAGAGCCGGGGGATCCTGCCCAGTGGTCCGCGCAGCCCTGATTAATGGTGCCGTATGAAAATTGCGTCTCACGCATTCTTAAGGTTGTGCTGTAGATCCGATGTCCCACACAAAACTATGCCAGATACGATGGATTTTCTACAAATTTATTTTGTGCGATTTTTGACGGTACCATTTAATTCCATAAGTAATTTATTTATTTGTATGGTGTAGATTAGTAGGAAAACATCGTGAGGAAACCGGTCTTATCCCATTAAGGTCTAGTTTTCCCTCTGGGTTGGAAGGTCAGATGGCAGTCGTTTTCGTAAAACTAGTGCCTATGCCAAATCTTGGGATTAGTTGTTGCGGACCCCGAGCTCCTTTAGGGGCGTTACCGGGAATAACGCTAGGAGGATGATGAGTTAGTTTATTTAGCTATTCGCGCAGTTCGGCCCATTTGTTTACATATATAAAATCAATGGACCTTTGTCCATTGTGTAAGTATTCAATTCAATTCAATTACTTATTTCAGGCATAGAACCCATAAATATGGTGTTAGTATTAAAATTGTATGCTTATGAAACTAAGGGTTAGTAGGTTAGAATGAAAGTGTGATAAAGCATCATCTTTGGCCCTTATTGTTCATGCACAATTATCCAGCGGCCGACATAGGGCCTCCTATCGGTACGCCAATGAAAAATACTGGCAATATTGTTTGAAATCGGATGGCTATTTCCGCAGTTTCGATAAAATATTTAGGTAGCAGTGGTTACTTAACTAATGGGTACAGTCAAGTACTTTCATAAACAAGTACTAAAACCTTAATCCGGTGACATAAGAGTTATGGGACATATTTATGAGTAAGTTGCATATTTTTACACTTGACTGTAAAATTAAAATATTTTTAGACCAACAGATAGAGACCCATTTACACGATATTTTAATGAATCAAGTATATTTAAACCCCCATCAATCCGTGTTTAAGTTATCCCATATTGCATTCCACTATTTTGGTAATACATCGGCCCCATACTAAGGCGGCCGGCCAAGACTCATCTAATATCCTAAAGGAATTAGAGCCGTCAGAGCCCTCCGTTTTTCTTCCCTCCCTTTGATCTCTCGGCCTTTTCGCGCATTTCAAAGCATCCTACTGACCGGACGATGTAAATTATTCGTGTACGAATCAGATTGGAAAATATATTGATAATCTAATGGGGGTTCGCTAGGGGCATGTTTGAATAGTCAGTGGCAAAGTTATTTTGAATACAATTCCCAAATTATTATATTATGGTATAATATAATAATTTGGGCAGCTTAATTATAACTTGCGTGTTTATAATTTATTATAATTTTAAGCATATAAAATGTATTTTTTTAAATAAGTAGCTCAAATTAGCTAACAAAATAATTACTCACACGATCAGGCAAAAGTGGCGTCACTTGGGCGGTTGAATATAATAAAATAAAAGCTTGTATTGCCGACCTTACTTTTTTGTACTCATGAAATACTCTTTAAGGGGGTTCCAATAATAAGTCCAAATACGAAGGTTTATCTTGTGTAGTTTAAGAAATGCGGGACTACCTTCTGTGTCCACCATTAGATCAGCTTGGCGGTGTTTTAATAATACGATGACGCAACATCATCATCATAGCCGAAAGACGTCCACTGCTGGACATAGGGCTACATGACTTACGATAATGAAAAAATCTTACTAACATCAATAATCATTTTGAAATTGCAGTTTAGCAGAACTAATGTCACCAATTGAAAAAATATTATCCATTAAATTAGATACTAGGTCCCTATCAGAATTAACAATATGTTTATGAGATCATTTAATATCCAAGAGATTTATAAGAGGTCTGAGCGTCCAGATACAATTACTAATACTTAAATAATTAATCTATTGTTTTTAGAGATGTTGTATTGTGAGACGTATAGGTACAGGGTGAATAACAATAAAACCATTAAAAAACAGGATGATATCTCTCGTCATTACAAAAGAATAGTAATAATAACACAGATAATATAATAGAAAATAACACTAATATATTATTGAGCTTACTGTGCGGCTAGTTCGATTTGTGTAAAATTGACATCTAAATATTGATTTATTAAGTATTTTCCAATGCGAGCGTAAACAGACGGGACTGGAGAAACAGCAGCTGATCACGAGTATTTATGACGCGTACATACATACATACTTACGAAGATTTTGTAAAATTGTTTGTTGTTCGGGATATATTTAAAGCTAAAACTTGGGTTCTTTATCAGACCTATTCTCTGATATTCAAAGTAAAGTCGTCCTTTCAGAGTCGGTTCGATCTTGATTGAGGATTTAAACGAGCCTACAAAAAGTGAAGTGCTTCTACTCCACTCCTTGAGTGGCACTTGGGTCCTTTAGACGGGGTTAGGGGCACTTGAAACTACTCCGTTATAAAAATAACCCGCTTGAAGATAAAACAAGGGATATAACACCATTAGAAAACAAATCAATATAATTCTCTTTTAGTTACACATTATTTACGTCGCCAAATTGTTGTTATTACTTCTAATTTCTCTTTTACTGACGTTGCGGCGAATTCTTGAATTAAAAAAATATATATTTAGCTTTATATTCCGTTCTTGAGAGCACATTACTCGTGGGTGTCGTTAAAGTCCACTTTGGGATGGGGTTGAGATGTGTTTTGGGTGAAAGACTAGCGACCACAATAAAAAGAAGTGGCTGTGGTATTTACGTTCAATGTGGACTCCTTGCCTATTTTTCTCCAGAACTACTGGAAATTTTTACAAAACTTTGCACTACTAGATTTAGTAACTGTAGAAAAAACAGCTTTTAATATGAAAAGACATTTGTTCTTCCCTTATCCTGCTACATTCTTAGTGTTTTCTGCTTTAAATAACGAATGTAACTTTATTAGTTTTATCAATAAAACAGTATCAGTAGGTATAATTCGTAGATTAAGTTTTTATAAATATTTAATAACAAAAAGGTCACGATCACAACCCCAGGCCGCAAGCGATATACGAAGTTTTTTTATATGACGTACATACGTACATATCATGGCCGACGGCGCTTTCAGCGTTTCAAATAAAAATATACAATTTGGAATTAAAATTGTTCAGTCATCTTGCACTTCTGTTAACTTTAAATACTGAAATCGACACATTTTGGTTTCGTCAGTGAATTACTGCAGATAATTTATTGATCTGGGTCAATTCTGGGGTGGGTAGCCTTTTTAACTCCCGCCAAAAAAAGAGGGGTGTTATAAGTTTAACGTGTCTGTCTGTGTATCTGTGTATCTGTCTGTGGTATCGTAGCTCCCGAACGGATGGACAGATTTGAATGCGGTATTTTTTGTGTCATAGATAAATTTATCCCGAGTGTCCTTAGGCATGTTTCATCAAAATCTGTTTAGCCGTTTTTGAGATATTGGACTTTGAAATGAAAATGATCGCTATTATGATTTACCAATTTAATAACAATATGTGCCTAATTGTTGCGGTGTTTGAACTATTGACCAACATCGCGAATCTGACGGTCAAACCCGAAATAGACCGGGAGACCCGATGTAGTTAATACACCACTCGAACTCATGCGTTACTGCAGGTGCCCGCTCAACTTAACGTACTGGATCGGTTTTATATTTTATTTATTTACTAGCTTCTGCCCGCGACTTCGTCCGCGTGGAACTCGTTTTTTATCTTAGCTTCATACAATTTTTTATCCCCGGTTCACTCCTATAGGGGTTAATTTCCGGGGTGTCCTTTCCCTTTACTCAAACTATCTCTCTACGAAATTTATCTCGATCGGTTGAGCAGCTTACGCGTGAAGATGTTAGAGACAGACAGACAGTTACACTTTCGCATTTATAATATTAGTATGGATTTATTTATTTGCATCAGGCAACAAGGTTATCAGGCAACTATATTTGCATGCAGCGTATTTGCTCGCGCTTTTTTCACGCGTGTCACCGCCAGACAAGTTGAATCAACCTGATTTAAATACAAAGATTATGTCGAATAGATATCTCTTTGCAACCATTTTGGAATAGTTTTAAGAGTGCTTGTGATAAATTGTTGTAATTGGGAGTTTTACTTTTAAGTACTGCAGCAATTTTTTAGCTACAATATTGGGATACAATGTTGAACTCTGATAACATTTAAAATACTGGGGTAGAAAGTCAACGTTTTGTTTTCAATAGTTTCGTAATAGTTCTGCCAATATCTTGCAATTTATAATAGTGTCGTTAATTCTTGCCATTTTGCCCTCGTACCTACATTATTACTTTGAAATTCTTCCTCAGAAATACAAACGAAGTGATAATAACATAATCATGACCACAACTGTAAAGTGGAAAAGCTTTAAAAGTATGTTTATTATTGGGATCTTTAGTAAAGTATTATATATTTATTAGTCTTGTCTCCATCGAATCTCAAGTACTTGAACATAATCAGCAATAAGCATACGTCGAACATTATTAAATGTATTTTCAGCTACCATGCCCCGAACGAGCCGTAAATATCGCACTCAACGATTGATTTGATCCGAGCGTTCTAAATATGCAAGCAAACACGATGATGGAGTTTATATTTTCAACGATGGAATACCTTTTGTATGTAAATATGCATTAGCGTAATAGGAGGCGTTGAAAAGATAGGCAGCGTTAATATTTCCAATTTGAGCATATATTTACACAGAAAAGAGTAGATGATGCGTTAACTTGCGAACGAAAAACGGATTTGTAAATACGAAAAGTTTGATATAAGCGTTTAGAAACAACGAAACAATTATATCACCCGCAAACTTGTTACCCCCCGTGGGCCCGAATAAAACTTGCCGATGTAAATTTAATCTCGCCCAACTTCAAAAACCGAAACGCTCAAAACTTCGCGGACCAAAACAAGCGTCGATGCGTCGCTGCGCCGCTCCGCGCCGGCAGTCGAGCGGCGGCGGTCGCGCGGGTCGCACGCGCCCGCGATGTGACGATCCTGCCGGCCGCAGCCATGACCGAGGGGGCGGGCAGGCCTCGGCCCGCGCCGCCCCGGAAACCAGACTCGCTCGCGCTCTCCTGGCCGCGCTGGGACGACCCGCCGCCACCGGCGCCCGAGCCCAACAAACCTGGCCCTTCCCCCCTGACCGCGGACTTCGGAGGCTTCTGTCCGTACACTCCGCCGGCGCCGATACAGACGGAGACGTTGTCGCGGCGCCGGCCGCCGCCGCCGAGGCGGCCGCACAGTGTTATTTCCCCACGTCCGTTAAAACAGTTGGCGACTCGTCCTCACTCTATAGGTGCTATTGAAGATGAGTGGCCGTTGGTGCCGCTGCTGCAGCCCGTGCCGCGGCGGCCGCGGCCGGCGGCCAGCTTGTCCACGTTGCCGCGCGCGTACAACATACCCTCGTCGAGGAGTGATTACCAGTTGCAGCGGCCGGCGATTATGACGAACGGTTACGGCGCGGTGCCGCCGGCCACGTCGCGCCGGCTGTCGCTGCCGGGGCAACAGGCCCAGGCACCGCCGAAGCCCTCGGCTACCTTCCACGGGCTATCAGCCCTGATGGGCCCCTACCCAGCCCTCGGCACGCCAGGGACCCCGAGCACGCCGGCAGCCGTTCGCGAGGCCGTGCGCCACTTGCTAATGCAGCCGCGCAACGGCTTCCCAATCATGGACCACAAGCTCTCCCTCTTCATCGAGATTCTCGACGCGCAGGAGAAGTTCTCTCAGGTACTAAGTAATTCGTCAATATGTAAATTGGTTGCGTGGCTCGATCATCGCTTGTCTTCCTTTACAAACTTTTGTCGAATAACAAAAATTGGGCACGCTTGCGTTGTTTTTGACTTTGCGGAATTTTGCAATAATGAGATACAGGATAAATTCACTGTCATATTTGCATAATGATTAAGTTGAGTTCGCGTTATAAATTTACTTTAAAACTTCAGCCGTACCTCTAAAATGTCTGCGAAATATTAATCTTAGTAAGGCCGCGCTGGGTCTCTGTATTCAATTAAAAGCCGTTTCATCGGGCGCTCTCTTGACCCGATTTTTCCGCTTTTGTTTCAATACAATAAGACACTGGCGACGCGAAATGTGAGAGGTTCTGAAAGAGGTATGAAAATGTTTTACAATACGGTTTCGGAGCCATAGAGCGCTACGCGGCTACGACGTAGGCCGCTACGGACGTTGGCTGTTATACGATACTTTGCAACGCTTAAAACGTATTTAATTCACTTCTAAGCCTGCACCATAAGTGCTACGCCGTAGCTCGTAACTTATTTTCTCTCAACGTGGCAGTAATCTATTCTAATATTATTAAGTTTGTAAGATTTTGGCTTTGTACTATGTGAGTTTGTATGCAATGGGTAATATCCGGAACTACTAATCGGATTTAAAAAAAAAACACCTGCGTGTAAAGTAGTCATTCTGGATAGTAATAGGCTATATTTTATCTCGCGATTTTGCCTGCGATCTTTGCAATAGGCGGGCGAAGCTGCGCGGGTAGCTAGTCTTTCATAATTATACCTGTAAAACCGATGCATCGTAATTAACGCGTTGATTATTGCACCATAACTAATACGAAGCTACGTGCATTACGACATACACTGCCGAGAATATAATCGGTATACATGATATATTATGCGTCACGATTCCATTTAAAACACATTTCTGCCCATTAATGTGTTATACTTGCAACATTTTAAATACGTAATTTTGCTTTTAATGTAGTTTGATCTAATGATCCTCCACTGCAATGTGAATTTGATTTCCATGCTTGATTAAAGTGTATTTTTGAAACAACCGTATGATATACATATCATTCATTCACGTGAGGTGTATCTCAATTCAGCATAATAAAGACTTATGTTTGACGTCTATATACGACTGTGCATCGGAACAGCACGTTATCAAAAGGATCTGTCAAAGTTTTGCATATAATTCACCGCTTTTAGCGTTAAACTTTTTTAAAACTGACAAAGCAATTTAAACACTAATGTAACATGTATTTTTCATTTTTTTTAAACACTGCCTTTTCACTGCCAATACCCGGTGTTAATACCAATACTGTGTTGCATACATTTTTCAACAGTAATGGCTTTTAGGGAGAAGTTTCATTTCGTATTTTCTGGGCATTTCCGGACTAAAATAGTATTATTTCTGAGTGTGAAGTATGTGTTTAGTTTGAGAGGCATTTGTTGTTGAGTGTTGGTTACATATATTCCATTAGTTTATTAGAATTATAGGAGTTTGTTTTCTTCATACTCATATCGGGGATGCTTATAATATATTCTTTGGTGATATCCATTAACATTTCACATACACCTTATATGGCACCTTACATTCGTTTTTTAGGTTAGGACCTTAATCGCTTAGTTAGATATGGGCTTCAGACCTTGAACAATCCGTTAAATTTTTTAGAGGTTTCTTGGTGATATTGTTCCATTTCATTCATAAATACAATTGCGTTATTCACTTTTGTTTAACTTTAGTGACATATAAGTCCACATATTTCTTTCACTTCGCCGTTATACAAGACCTTATTCTTGGCTGTCAATGAATGTCGACTGTAACTTGAACAATATATCACAAGTGAGATGAACATGAGGCACGCATTCACTTTGCAAACTTATACGCGATGTCCTAAGCGCTATAGCAGCTGCATAGAGGCGCAGTAACTCGCCTTTGGCTGTAAATGCACGGATATTTACGACATAAGCTGCTTATTACCATTGCCCGCGTCTCTATTCCACTGGCTCTAAATTCTAATGATTTTATTATTTAATCGTATGGCATTATGGCAAACAGAAACATGATTGATGCAACTATAAAATATTTCTTGAAATGAATCATTAACTTGCACGTTGATTTTATGCATTTGATATAACGAGTGTTACAGTGAGCTAAAATGATGTGGAAAGTTTTACCTCACTTAAAGGGTTTTTTCATAGAAAGTTTTAGGAATATTTGAATTGCATTCAATTCATCAAACGAGAATCTCTCCAGATTCTTGTTTAGTTTCGTTTTGTAGGCACCTTGAAAAATCAAGATAAGTTGTAGGTTTTATTATTTCGGTTCAACTTTAACTCATTTCATCGAACAGTCAAGTGCAAAAATATGTATCGATAACATCCTCTCATAAATAAGTACCGAAACCTTAATCCGCTGACATAAGAGTTATGGGACATATTTATGGTTGTATGCACCCATAATTTTACACTTGATTGAACAATAGATGCTTGCCTGCCGGATTTCTGTTGTTTACCTCAACTTGTTATTTCTTATTGTTCTGTATTGTTTTCATAAACTGAAGTGTGAAATAATGATGTACCTATTTGTATTGTATTAAAGTTTTGACGGACAAAATCGTCTACTTTTCTCCGTGTATCCAGGATATCAAAGGGAAATATTTCCCTTTGATTATTGTGCTCGTATTTATTATTTCGATTATCAAGTAATTTTCGAATATACCAATAGTTATCTTTTTGCGTTTCAAAAAAAAAATCATTGAAATCGCATGTCGATTCACGCACAATTATTTTAATCTAATCTGAAATAGGGTAAAGGGTAAACCGCTTATGCTTTAACGGGAGTAATAAAGTGGTTCAATATCCAATACACATCAGTGGTTTGTGCTAGTAGAATAGAGACCCGTGCATTTGTACAGTGCAAAGTGACCAGCGATACCGGGGTCTGGGGATTCCGTAGACCATAAATATTAAGTCGTTTGTTCGCGAGTTTCTGCTCGGAACGTACTAAATGGTCATTAAAAGTTGACCATGCAGATGCTTTAGGAATTAGCGATTACTAAAAACGTGAAATGATACTTATATTTCTAAAGTGTTATTTATATAAGGTGCTTTTGAATTAGGTACCAATACTTTTAGAGTTGATAGTACTTGCAATAGGCGGGCGAAGCTGCGCGGGTAGCTAGTCTTTCATAATTATACCTGTAAAACCGATGCATCGTAATTAACGCGTTGATTATTGCACCATAACTAATACGAAGCTACGTGCATTACGACATACACTGCCGAGAATATAATCGGTATACATGATATATTATGCGTCACGATTCCATTTAAAACACATTTCTGCCCGTTAATGTGTTATACTTGCAACATTTTAAATACGTAATTTTGCTTTTAATATAGTTTGATCTAATGATCCTCCACTGCAATGTGAATTTGATTTCCATGCTTGATTAAAGTGTATTTTTGAAACAACCGTATGATATACATATCATTCATTCACGTGAGGTGTATCTCAATTCAGCATAATAAAGACTTATGTTTGACGTCTATATACGACTGTGCATCGGAACAGCACGTTATCAAAAGGATCTGTCAAAGTTTTGCATATAATTCACCGCTTTTAGCGTTAAACTTTTTTAAAACTGACAAAGCAATTTAAACACTAATGTAACATGTATTTTACATTTTTTTTGAACACTGCCTTTTCACTGCCAATACCCGGTGTTAATACCAATACTGTGTTGCATACATTTTTCAACAGTAATGGCTTTTAGGGAGAAGTTTCATTTCGTATTTGCTGGGCATTTCCGGACTAAAATAGTATTATTTCTGAGTGTGAAGTATGTGTTTAGTTTGAGAGGCATTTGTTGTTGAGTGTTGGTTACATATATTCCATTAGTTTATTAGAATTATAGGAGTTTGTTTTCTTCATACTCATATCGGGGATGCTTATAATATATTCTTTGGTGATATCCATTAACATTTCACATACACCTTATATGGCACCTTACATTCGTTTTTTAGGTTAGGACCTTAATCGCTTAGTTAGATATGGGCTTCAGACCTTGAACAATCCGTTAAATTTTTTAGAGGTGTCTTGGTGATATTGTTCCATTTCATTCATAAATACAATTGCGTTATTCACTTTTGTTTAACTTTAGTGACATATAAGTCCACATATTTCTTTCACTTCGCCGTTATACAAGACCTTATTCTTGGCTGTCAATGAATGTCGACTGTAACTTGAACAATATATCACAAGTGAGATGAACATGAGGCACGCATTCACTTTGCAAACTTATACGCGATGTCCTAAGCGCTATAGCAGCTGCATAGAGGCGCAGTAACTCGCCTTTGGCTGTAAATGCACGGATATTTACGACATAAGCTGCTTATTACCATTGCCCGCGTCTCTATTCCACTGGCTCTAAATTCTAATGATTTTATTATTTAATCGTATGGCATTATGGCAAACAGAAACGGGATTGATGCAACTATAAAATATTTCTTGAAATGAATCATTAACTTGCACGTTGATTTTATGCATTTGATATAACGAGTGTTACAGTGAGCTAAAATGATGTGGAAAGTTTTACCTCACTTAAAGGGTTTTTTCATAGAAAGTTTTAGGAATATTTGAATTGCATTCAATTCATCAAACGAGAATCTCTCCAGATTCTTGTTTAGTTTCGTTTTGTAGGCACCTTGAAAAATCAAGATAAGTTGTAGGTTTTATTATTTCGGTTCAACTTTAACTCATTTCATCGAACAGTCAAGTGCAAAAATATGTATCGATAACATCCTCTCATAAATAAGTACCGAAACCTTAATCCGCTGACATAAGAGTTATGGGACATATTTATGGTTGTATGCACCCATAATTTTACACTTGATTGAACAATAGATGCTTGCCTGCCAGATTTCTGTTGTTTACCTCAACTTGTTATTTCTTATTGTTCTGTATTGTTTTCATAAACTGAAGTGTGAAATAATGATGTACCTATTTGTATTGTATTAAAGTTTTGACGGACAAAATCGTCTACTTTTCTCCGTGTATCCAGGATATCAAAGGGAAATATTTCCCTTTGATTATTGTGCTCGTATTTATTATTTCGATTATCAAGTAATTTTCGAATATACCAATAGTTATCTTTTTGCGTTTCAAAAAAAAAATCATTGAAATCGCATGTCGATTCACGCACAATTATTTTAATCTAATCTGAAATAGGGTAAAGGGTAAACCGCTTATGCTTTAACGGGAGTAATAAAGTGGTTCAATATCCAATACACATCAGTGGTTTGTGCTAGTAGAATAGAGACCCGTGCATTTGTACAGTGCAAAGTGACCAGCGATACCGGGGTCTGGGGATTCCGTAGACCATAAATATTAAGTCGTTTGTTCGCGAGTTTCTGCTCGGAACGTACTAAATGGTCATTAAAAGTTGACCATGCAGATGCTTTAGGAATTAGCGATTACTAAAAACGTGAAATGATACTTATATTTCTAAAGTGTTATTTATATAAGGTGCTTTTGAATTAGGTACCAATACTTTTAGAGTTGATAGTACTCGTCTCTCGGAGTCTATTTATATAAGAAATATTTAATAGCATGTGTTAATTTTTCAAGATAAATAAGGAAACAACATTACTGCGTAAACACACCCTGTTAATGAGATAGTTAACAATTTTACCGCGAATCATTGACGTGTGTCACATACAACGATGTTCACTTGACAGCAAGTGTTAAACACCTTGTCAGTTAAATACACAGGATGGTTATTTTTTTACGAAATTTTAAATTATTTATTTTGTTCTGAAAATGAAAACAAAAATATCATATAAAAATGGATCTTAATTTCTACTTAAAGTTAATTGTTTTGATGTAAAGTAACACCTGTTAAAATATTGGTACCTAATTCGATGGCACCTTATATATAGTCATATTCTACAATAGTAGATAATTACATAGTCTATGGGTATTAGTGGTCTAAGAAGTAGGTAATTATTTTTAACCCGCGTCTATCATGGGTAATAATATCCTTTCTTTATGCAAGAAGCGAGTGAAACGAAACGAAGTACGTGCTCGTAACGTTGACGGATGGCAGAGGATCAAATTACCTACCCATAAACACAGACACCAGAAATGACCATGCCATTACCGTTCCTGAGCTGTATGATTCAGATTTTACAAATTAAATATCTTTCTTAATACTTTTACTGCCAGAAACTTGCCTAGCGAGTGCCTACGCCGAAGGTGCTTTCCGCTACATACGATGAAAATCACGGAATCGGCTTCGAGCGTAGCGTAACCGTAAAGCATAATAATTAACATTAAAAAGAATCAACTTCACAAAAAACACTCCGTATTTAAATAAGTTTGCACAGAGATGTTTGCGACAACCCTAAAAACCATCATTTGTTTCCGCGTAGCTTTAAAGTCTGCCGAATGCTTTGGGTAAGCTTTGTGCCTAAAATAACTGTGTGGCCGATGGGTTCGATTCCCATCCGGATCAATTCAGGGAATGTACTTTTGTATTGTCTCTCGCAGCGCTCTCGTTAAGCCGAGTAAGGGTGAATACACACCAGAGATACATTGACCTATATTTGACACCTCGCACAAGTTTGGTGGGGGTTCACCCTTAGAGCGTTTTCGCGCCTTGTTACCTCCTAAAAATCAAGTCCCACAGTGATTGAAGGTCTACCCACAAAAATACTTCACGACACGTCAGAAATAAATACTATTATCCAACGAATTTAACTGAACAACAAAGCCCTTTAGTATGGTAACGTTCGGGAGCTTGTCAAGCTAAGTCCTGTTAGTATAGCCGCTCACCTGCGAGCCTGTTGATACTGGGCTAAAGAAAACACGATCAGGACGCGTGGAACTCACCAATTAGAGCCCGATCGATTACACACTTACATTTCGCATTCCAATGTGATTTCAACGTGTTTACGGTCGTTCTGACATGTTGACTACAAGCGCGTTTAAGCGAGCGCGCGAAAGGTATGCGCAAATTTACCCCAATGACGTTGCACGCCTGGCGTAATATAAACGTCTGGAGCGTACTCAATGTAGAACTTATGCAGTTTCACTCGGCTTGATTTGCGTTTAATTTAACCACTGTCTTGAGACCAGGTTCAAGTGAATCTACTACACTAACCACTTCAACTACACTAGCTGTAACGGCTACAGTCGAGACTTAGCCAGAGGCATTGTGTTTGTATGTTTACTTGTGATTATTTCAGTTTTCCAAGTTGCATCACAGCAGTCTCAAAAAGCTACTCTACCCCTAAGGTAGAAGGTTTAGATAGTCTCAACCAAATATACTAAGCCTCTCTATGAATGTTACATCCCAAAAGCAACCGATTCCGGTTTTATTTTGTTCAAAGATGACGTTATTCGAGTTTTCGTGCCATAACTAGTTGTTTTAGGGGTTTCCATTAAATAATATTGCGTAATTTTACAAAATTTCAACTTGCTCCTAGTGTGTTTCCTGTGTTACAAATTGTCTAGTATGTGAGCAGTTCTGCGCATAGCAAGTATACGATATTTTTTACTAAATGGGAATCGCGTTTCATCATCATATCAGCCGAAATACGTCCACTGCTCCCCGAAAGAGTGCCACAATGACAGGCCCTGCGCCACCCGCATCCAGCGGCCTCTCGCGACCTTAACCTTTATTTAAATTAAGACGTACAAACGAGTATCTAAACTGTATCTTAAGGGGCTCCCATACGCCAATGACCTTCGATCTGAATCCCTTAGTTTTCTTATGTTTATTTTAGCTTACTATATTAACAACAACGGCTTTAAGCAATATAGTATCCCATATTTACTTCAAAGTTCATCGTTTTCGAGATATTTGGCATCAAAGTTGAACCATTTTAGGCCAAAAAACCCGTTTTCTGGCCATAACTTTTGTGTTAATTGGTTTATAATGAAAACCCTAGACCAGTTTTTAGAGACGTCACAGACGAACCCAAATATGTAGATTTCGTATATGTTAGATCTTTCACGTCAAAAGAGATACGAAATTAGTGTTTTTTTAGACAATCTTAAAAAAAATCATACAACATTAAGTATTCATTTGTTTCAAAATCCGGTAGACCGAAATGGAGATAAAAGATTGAAGAACCGATAACCGTTTGATTCATACTTCTATCTGTAGTGCAAAAGAAGGAGATACGATTCAAAACTTGTCAAAAATCGATGGAAACCTCGGGTAGCCCCTTGATAAGAACTAACTAGCAAGCATAAAGTCCAATACAGAGACGACGATGCAACGGGGCCACGCCGTTTCGTCGCCTAAATAGTAATAGTAATAGTAGTAGTGTTTTGGTTTCGTGACGCATTGGTTATTACTGTAATGTCACGTAAATCTATTTGTCAATAAATAAATAAATAATTTTATATTTTATAAATAAAAATAGTTTCTTGAATATCGCTAACACCGAACGCTTTTCCAGAGGACTACTTTGTTCCTGTCTTCAAATTAGCGCCTCGGGTTCAGTAAGTGGCGTCTCGGAGCGATGGCCGCGGAAATAAATGTGTCTCTTTTGTGTTCAGCTTAATTAAAGTGTTTTAATGGATTAACATCCCATCTAGCTACCATGTTGCATGCATCGCTAGTCCTTCGGCGGGCAATTGGTTCTAATATTTCTATTGGCATCAAACATACTCGTATCAAAAGTCTCTCAATTTACGCAATAGTAATGGGAATCCTTAGTAACGAAGAAGTTTGCTGCATATGGTCAATATACATTTGCGTTTCGAGGTACTTATTCTTTCTATAAATGTTTACCTCGTCATATACTATGAGGTTAATTGTATAAATTGTAGTAATGGTATATGATGAATTGTTAATTCCAAAATATTCTCCGACATCCACAAAGGTTACTATAGATAGATAATAACCTCTTAATCCCCGCGTACTTGTACAAGTACAAATTCAAATTGGGTTTCGAATTGTAATAGAGTTAACGAAGGTACCAAATTCAAAATCGTAAAAATCTATCTGGGACTTACGAGGTTTATATTAATATGAGTACTGGTTTACTTTAGTTACGTGGACATTTTACCTACGTGTATTTCAAAATAAACATAAAAAAGTAAAGCTAGCTTCGCTCTCCAGTCTAAGAACACGATGTGAGACAAAAAAGTAATACATGCGTACTGATACCGTAGCATTAGTCTCAAAGGTCATTCATTAGTACTAATTACGTCTTTTAAAAACGAGCATTTCAGCAAAAAGCGCCAAGCGAAATTTTCATCCAGGCCAACTTTTGTTTTTCTTGAAATAATGCGACATGAAAAGGTTCGTTAAGAATATTGGAAGAAATTAAAACATTTAATAATTTGTTTGTAGTCATTCATTCATAGTGACATTAAATATCATCAAATACCGAAGTGTCGTACAAAGATTAAGTGATAATTTTACTAAATCTTTGTACCGATTGCTAACGTCAAAATTTATCACAAAACCGAAACTCAACTGCATCCCTACAATGATTCACCTGTACTATAAATGTTTTGCATTGTCGCTAATAACACCAATTTCGAATAGAAGATGAGGAACAAATGCGTTTCCTATTTTTAAATGAGTAAGTCGTATTTCCGGCGGTTCCCGGTTCGATTCCCGTCGAGAATATCCCCAGACGCGAACAGAAACACGGCAAATGCATTTGTTTGTTACTTCTGGAAAATATGTTCCGGTGAAATGTGACCGAGTGCATTTGGAGTTTTATAAAATGTAAGACGGGGTCCCTGTTTATTATTTAAAATGTTAAAAGGACATTTTTGTGAGTCTTGGCTCGGTAATAATAAAACAGTGCAACATTATTATAGTCATAACATAATGATGCAGTTTCAAGCCCGTGTATAAATATAGTAAAAATTCAAACGAGGTGATTTATAAGAGCTCAATTTATATTGGATTAAGTTTGATTTGGTCAGTCTCTTATATACGGTGCAGTTTTATAAGGTTACCTAATTATACTACGATTAGCTAATTACTTTTGTTTAGTAATTGTCTAATGGGTAGTTAAAACATTTTGAAAATAATCATGTGTCAAGAAATAAACTTTGAAGCCAGACTTGGACATTACAATTCTTTCTTGACAATTTATTTATTATTTATTTATTTTATTGATAAATACATTTACGTGACATTACAGTAACAAACCAATGCGTCACGAAACCAAAACAACAAATAATACTATTTATTAGGCGACGAAACGGCGTGGCCCCGTTGCATCGTCGTCTCCGGTGTAGGATTCGGCAGATTGCCCCGGAACCGTCGAAACACTACACCCTTCGGCCAGAAGTCAGCACGGTCTCCTGCAGCGGCCGCGGCACGCGCACCACAAACGAGCTGAAGTGGACATAGTGGCGCGAACGCAGCTGGAACACCCTCAGCGAGAAGCCGGTCTTCTGACGAACGTACTCCGCCACATCATCAGCCGTGGCGGAGTAATGCAGGCGCGATACATATAGCGCCAATGCCATTTCTAACGAGGAGAACATTTAATATCTCGCACTAATCCCAAGCAATGTACAGAAACAATGTTCCTCCTCTTTCAATTAAGTTTACCTCGGTTAGCAATACAATATCAAGCATGAGGTAGCAAGCTTCCTGTTTTTAAATTGTTGTTTACCGAGAATTTTCTAATACCGCTTCATCTGTTTGTTTTTTTAATCTTATCTTATCTTTTAATTGAACGAATGAGCGAAGCGACTGCAGTTCTCCGTTTCAGCTTGGGCAAAATTTCTTTCGTATGTCCGTCGTCTGTCTGGGTGTTTTCATGAAATTTTGTGCACAGGTTCAGTAATTGCATATTTGTTTGGAGTTATTTTTAGTTTTTCGATATTAATAAAAATATAAGACGAAGACAGGCTCGGGATTTCTACAGCTCCCAGACCCACTAGTAGTATCAATAGGTAATATTGGTTTCATCAGAAATTTTAATAATTTGTCCTCTTTCTCACATATTTTCTGTTAGCATCTGTCCCTAGGAATAGGTCCAATAAAGTCATGCCGTTATAATAGCTGCGAGGTCGATGAATGAACTGTGTCACTGCAATGATCAACTAGATTTACATCTATTGAAGCCCGCAATTATTAAAAACCTCATGGCATCTAGTTTTTTTGCTCCCCTGCCTACAGAGTAATAGCATGATTGTATGTACTAAAAACAAATTAATTTTCTCTTTTTCATCAACACGCTTGTCGTTGTGATAAGTATGTACTTATGATTTTGTTGCTCTTGTGTGTATCTGTACTCACCTATGAATCCTATCTGTGGAAACCTGTAATTGGCTTCTCTGATATATATTGTGTATAACTTAGTCTTCTTTACTTAAGCTGTTGGTTTTCTGAATAAAAAAAAAATCAAACGCTTTGTCTACGCAGTGTTCTGTTTTTATCAGTTCTGTGGTATTTTTATTACATTTGATGTATGAAGATGAGCCAATACAGTTACAGCAGCCGGGACGTGTCTCGAGTTATTATATTAAACTCCTTGCTTCAACTTCACTGTGAAAATTAATTGGTAGAAAAATGGAAATTCAGTGGCCGAAAGGTTTTAATAAAAGTACGTCATAATTTGTTAAAAGTATTGAACTGTTAGCTATTCTGGCGGAATACGGTAATATAAACAGGTCTATAAATTTTTAAAACGATGCTGAATTTTTTTGATAAATATAAAAAAAATATGGCGCAGACAGGTATTTTCTGCTTGTCTTCAAATAGTTACCAAAATTTTTGGGCCGAATGCCAGGCGTAGTTATTTTTCAGAGGTAGGGACGGACTCGAAACGAAATGAGAGAAACTCCTTATCAAAATCCTTTAATTTACGGATTCCGCTTCGCGTCCCATGGCCGCGGAATGCGGGAAATATTAAAAAGACATGCCACAATACGATCAAACGGACATTATTACTCGCGAAAAGCACCCTCAAAGGTAACGCGGTCTACCACCCTCGGACCTGAGGACAAGCGAAACTGAATCTTAAATAACACTGTATACGTTCTAAAGCAGCGCAGGAAGGTGAAGAAGGTTAATTTTTTGAGTTGAATTATTTCAGTATAATAACGAATTGGATCTGTAGCGAAACTAACGCTACAAAACTAAAACGAAAACCATAATTTTATTAAATCGTGTTATGTTTTCACGTGACTATCACAATCGAATTACCGACAAATTGCTGATGCCGGCGACTATATATTTCAATCTATAAAGCGTGTCACTCCATATTTGCAAAGCAATTTAAAAAGGTTCCAAAACACGTACACAGAATGTCTAATGACCCATTCAACATTTCTGTTAACTCACCACCAGCCAGCGTAGCCTGGTCTTCACCCCCCTTCTCCACTTTTACTAAGTAGGTCTCGGAAGAGGGCCCGATGGGAGAAAACGTGTCAGGTTACGTTGGCCGCAGGTTACAAATTATGCCTAAACAAGTCAGATTCAGTGAGTCCGACAGGGAAGACGAATGTGCTCCGAATTGCGGGTTTCATAATTTGACAGAAATTTGGTTGATAACAGTGTCTATTTTGATTTAAATTTAGTTTACCAATATCCATGTTCATATAAAACAGGCCATGTCTGGTCTAATTGTGTAGTGTGTCCTAACATTACTCATACTCATACTCATTTATTAATGAAATATAAAATTTTACATGTCAATTTTTTTTAAAATAGTTTTAAATGATTTGATTTATCTAATTACTTAGGTCATAAAATTTATTAATTAAATTACACAATGTCAATGTTTTACCATTAAAACTTATTATTATTACAAACATGTATTATAAATACTCGCTAATATTATAGCACGATTTGTCATACAGCCATTTTTTTAGTTTATTAAGAAATGTCAAATCATTTTTTATTTCTTTCAATTCTGAGGGTTATTTATTGTAGATAACTGTAGATAGTAGATTACATTACAACACTAGCTCAAGGAATAGTTAAGACTTTCAGTGCTTTAGCCTGACAGTTAACGTGTCAACGCATTCAGCGCCAATCACGTCACACATCGGCCAGAGCTTTACGTTTTTTGCTACTACGGAGTTTAACACATTCAGAATCGGGTGCCTACGCCAGACACACTTTCCACTGCATTCAAGGAAAACCGCGGGATCGGCTACGAGCGTAGCGCGTAGCGATTCTTGGCAGTGAATGTGTTAAGCTGCTACGTGCTACGGCGTAGCGCTACGCGTGTAGCGCGACTGTGAATTAGTTAAGTCACTATCTTCCTTTATTTCTGTGTCTAAAGCCTTTGTTATACTCTCATACAACAGAGTAACCAAAATCTAAAAACAAATCTGTACCACTGTATCGTACGGACGTCACAATTTAATTTTGGCGAAGATTATCTCCCTCGAAATCTTATATTTGTTTACTTAGAAATCCGCGCCATAACACCTGATTAAACATATATAAAGGGTATCTTTTACGCCAGAGTGTGTATGGCACCTATAATTTGAGTAAGCAAACTCGCATGTTCGCGGCTAAGTAAAGCAACCAACATTTATTTTATAACTATTTTTTATACAATAAAAATATGTTAACTGAAACTATCTTTGTATAAAAGTACGTACTAAGAATCTTACTCTTTCGTCGACATAAGTCATAAAATTATAAAATCTCCTTTATAAATAAAGGCAATAATGCCCTCGTTTTTATCTGCAAGTTCTGAATTATAACACCCACCATTTGAAACTCTATTATTTTTAATTCCCCAGTATAGACCGCTTTAACTGTACGTGTTCCGTCTTCTAATTTTTCAATTACTAGCTCATATCGTGTCACCGATATATTCATTCGATCCCACATCCCGAATCTCATTACTGCGGCGCGCTGCTCTAATGCGAGTCATTACATTACGGGCCGTGTTTTACAAGTTGATATAATGTCGCAATTGTCGTCAATTTGCATGTAAGAATAGGGAACGCTCTCGGTATTGTTTACGGCACATTTTTGCAAAATGGCCTATTTAAGTTTTGTTTTATGTGTTGCATTGTTACGTGTTTTATGGTTGTTATTGGGATTGTCTTGGTTATTTGCTTTTCATGCGTATGAATTGAGAATGTTAGTTTTGTGAACGATTTTGAATGGTGAAATTGGTGAACCTATGCTCGTGCCTTGTGGAACTGCAATACATCGCCTCAATTCAATTATTTCTATGACAAATTCTTTTTGAAGTTTCCAGATTGCATACTTAGTCTTAATTCACAATTCATTAAATTCGCCATAAATCGTAATTTAATAAAAATTTCCTAAATACCTAAACGAGATTTCCAACTTTAAAACTGACAGCGTCACTTAGTTTTAAAAACCGAATAATCACGTCACCCGTAATGGGGGCACGTTTCCGTAACGCCTGACTGACAAGAAGTGGCGGCTTTCCCGCAAAAACCGGTATTTTTACCCGGAAAAAAACCTTACTTTTAGCGACATTAAAAATTGTCGTTGGCCGGCGATTTTTTCTCAATTGACCTAATTACGTCGAGAGGAGTGGAAAGTTTACAAATATATATTTCCGTTAAATGGATTCGTTTTAAAAATATTTTTACGTCACACCTGGCCATAATGCGAGTATTACTGCACGCTGCGCGTACGGGAAAACTCGCATTGTGGCCAGGTGAAGACGTAAAATTTTGTACGCAACACGGGCGGTAATTCGTAAAGCCCCAGAGCGCATATTTATGGCCCTCAACTTCGGTTCGGGCAACAAACACCTGCGATCTGGGACATTTACGAATTCACCGCCCTAGTTACGTAATATACTATTAATGAAAGTGTATGATTTAAGAATTTAATTTTTAATCAGTACACTGAAAAATAACAAAATTTTCGCTAGTGTACATGTAAATGAACCTTACTCTAATGAGAAAAAAATAATGATTCACTGGTTCTTGTGTTATCGCACTGACACATTACTGATCATTATGCTCATTTTGTCTTTTCGAGCTTGAACCAAACACTAAGAACATCAGACTTACACAATAGAATACCTGTGGCCTACTTCCAGAAGTTCAGAGTTCTGAATCATTAATACTCGTAACCTCGTCGGACGGTGTGTCTGTCGGGTGGGTTGTTCTTGTTGAGATGTTGCTTTGAGTGTTCCATTTAGCACTAGGAGACCAATTAAGTACGTCACATTCCTTGAGCTATCAAACCTATAGGCCAGGGGATGAAGCATCTATGTCTATTAGGATTTAATTTGATTGTAATTTGTATGAATTTAAACTTTAGTTGATAAGTCGTGCTTACATACTAACAATATAAATATTAATGTACGAAATAAAGAATTATTATTACTATCATTTCTATGCTCTTCCATGTCTCGGGACCATGGGGTCCCGGACTTTTGGAAGAGAGTGTTAAAACAACAATAATCGAAAGCAAGGGATACACATGGCAGATATCGAGCCACAATATGATACTACGGGTGATTATTATAATTGTTATTAAATGTTCCTTTACATCAAATAAGTGTGCGAATATAGAAGAAGTTCCAAAGTCATTAAAATATCCATCGGTTTGTCCTAAAAGAGCATTTTTTTTTTGTGATTACGTTGTAATTACGTCGTCCGAATAATGACATAATCTACCGAGTGATTTTTAGTAGGTACAAATGAAGTTAGGTTAGGTTAGTAACACAACGTACTAACCTATTCCTCAAGCTCTTTTTTACCACCGTTTCAGACGTCGTGTTCCTAGAATCTAGGCTTTCTTCTTAGAAATCATTAATGCTAAAAGGATTTGAGTGTATCGCCTTTCAATAATGCCTACTCAGACAGCATTCAAGCCTGTTGTATTAAAATATACAGATGTTGCTTTCGCCAAAATAACATGGGCGTAGATTTTTAAACCCTAAGAGTATTGTGTAATGGCTACGCCCAGAAACATTTGTATAATCCTCTTACGTAACGAGAAAATATCTCAAACACACGCGACCCCGGCTCTTTGGGTACATTATCTGCAAGGTCATCGGCCCCTACTATGAGCGCGGGACGGTTTAAGGATGTTTTTGAAGGCATTGAAAATTTGACTGTATACATTCATATTATATTTTTTTATTTAACCGTATTGTTTAACCGTATTAAAAATAACCAGTGGGAATACGTTCTTAATTTTTTTAAGTCCTTAGCATCATTTCTATAACCTCTTAGCACAGTCTTAATTAGTCCAACCATATTGTTACAAGCTTTTATTTAACTTGCCTAACAGGGCAATGTAGTGTATGCGACAAATCTTGCGAGTTAAATTTGACCCACTTCCCGGTGACCGATTGAGCTGAAATTTTGGGTATAAGAATAGTTTGGATGACAATTCAATATTATGGTACCATCGAGCTGATCTGATGATGAAGACAGAAGGTGGCCATAGGAATTGTTAGTATGTATGGGACAAATCTTGCAAGCTAAATTTGACCCACTTCCCGGTGACCGATTGAGCTGAAATTTTGGGTATAAGAATAGTTTGGATGACAATTCAATATTATGGTACCATCGAGCTGAACTGATGATGGAGACAGAAGGTGGCCAAGGAAATTCAGTACTTAACCGACGTAACCTTGTTGAGTTTGGACTCGTTAGAATCGTCTCAATGAGTAATTGATGATGGTATATAGAAAAGTACAGTCGGCAATAAAATCTTGTACCAAAAATGAAATTTTTGACAGAAACTTATTTTGTTAAGCCTGACCAGGTTCTGGCTAACCCTATTAAAACTTAAGTTGTAAATGCAATTGGTCCCACTGATATGTATTACAGTTACAGTGCAATGATCAGGTTCGGTATATTCTGACCTAGACTCCAGATAGGTCTTAAGATTGGAACAACATTGACGGTATTTCCAGGTAGTACCTAGTCTTAATTTGGAATTTATCATTTTCTCAATCTATAAGCTATACGTTTTCATTCACGCTATGTGAAAGTGGAATGAAAGAACAAAAACATTAAAAGCTGCACAAAATCCATCATCAGTTCTGTTAGTACTTGATTTCAAATTAAAATTACCTTTTTGTGGGCTATATAAAACACTACGTTTACAACATTTTACGAGTGATATATTTAGATCAGTTCTTACAAGCATGTTTTATCTTTTTTAGACCAATACATTCTTTATTTTGCCCGTTACTTCCTTTCCCTTTTGTTGGAGTTTTACTGCGATATAAAGAATTATATGTGTTAATCCAGGCTATTCTTTCAATACTAAAATTTGTTTAATCCGTTCAGCCGTTTTTGCGTGATTTTATAACACACATTGAAACATCCAAACTTTCGCATTTATAATATTACTAGCTTCTGCCCGCGACTCCGTCCGCGTGGAACTCGTTTATATCGCAGCTCCATACAAACTGTTATCTTTCATTTCACCCCCTTAGGGGATGATTTCGGGGATAAAAACCATCCTTTGTCACTCTCCATCCCTTCAACTATCTTCACTTAAAAAAACACGTCAATTCGTCGCTCCGTTTTGCCGTGAAGGACGGACAAACAAACACACACATACACTTTCCCATTTAAATATTAGTATTAAGATTGCCAAAAATTACTGAATAATATGAAATCTGAGTAAACCATTACGAACATTGTTTTTTGTACTTTTTGGTCGATGCGCGAAGAACTAAATCTATGTTTGCTAAGTCTAATTCTGCTATTACGCCAAAATTTTTTTCGGTCCGACCTAACTTACACGTTTTATGAAGGAATAAAATTGAACATTGTTTTTTTTTTTATTTCTGCGGTTAATTTATTTAGGCCATCATTAGGTCGGTGTGAATACCTTACGATATTTCTTCTCGGTTCTATAATAGATGTTTACTAAATCGAAGATTTCACAATGTAAGAATCTTACACACTGATTGCAGACTATTAGATTTAGATTAGATTTCTTTATTTCATAAAATTTAACATTATAAGTTAACACACTAAGTTTACACGAATTTATTTAATGATCGTCAAATAATGAATATGAATTGAATGAAATGTTACAGGTAGAGCACAACGATGGTTCAGTTCGCAATTTGGCGGGTAGATGCTCGTAATGCGATGGGTCAATTACCCTAGGATTTTTTACTGAAAGTGCATATCTAAGTGGGGAAGTACATCTATTATTATCTTCTTCTTCTTCGTGTCGAGGGTCCTGAAATAAACGATGCTTAATGGGTAGCAGTTTGGACAGCTTTGGCAGTCGCATCTCTCAGGTTATTATAATATTTGAAGTAGAATATCCTCCTTGTTAATCAGAGATTCCTTCAACGAATCGAACGCAATAATTCCATGCACTGTTTTTGTCTTGTGACTTCCCGCCGAGATCTTCTAGTACAGTCTGTATACAATATTCATGGCAGCCCGGCCGGTTTCATTAAAATTTGATTTTTCCGCCTTATTTACCGGCGCGCGGTAATTGAGAGGCGACGACACTCTGATTTACCCTATTACGGTTAAATGGGGGGTTATGTCGGCCCACTGAATAATGCAGGGGTGGGATAGGGCGTCTGCATAGCGGGCATTGTTTGCCGATCCCGGGGCCTGTTCAAGCCTCAAAATATACGTTCCCGGCATGTCCGAGGGATGACACTATCATGTATTTCTTTCAAATCAGTATCACAGACATGATGCAAAGGCAATATTTTAGAGCCCACTAACGAAAGCAAGTACTAGCGTGGTTAATATGATGATATTAAATATGACAATAAGATAAACGAATTCAACGCGGAACGACGGCCAGATCTAGCGTTAAGGTTATTTGACATTCGCAGGCTACCGGTGTGATATTTTAAGAAACTTATGTAGCAAACTTTCATTAATTGACTTTCCATTTGCACGATATTATTCCCCCTTTCCTAGAATAAAATTGTATAAACTATAATAATTTCAGAAAAATAGTATCACGTCTTAAATTAATTTCTTAAATTATTCTAGTTCAAGTTCGCGCCAATGGAGAGCCAATTTATTCGGGTGCGGGTGAGCTTGAATGTTAGAAAGTCCGGAGATACGTATTAAAATGTTTATTGTCTTAAAATCCTAAAATGACAAATGTTATAAAGTTATGTTAGAAAGATGTTGAAAATGTTAAATGTTAATGTTCGAATGCACCCGGTCGCGATAGAGCCGAAAAGTACACTAAATCGAGGTTAATATAAATTATTGCTCAATGCGTCTTTTGCTGACGGGACGCACGAGGCTATATCACGTGTTAGGTGCGTTGCACCGAACATCTTGGCGGGGGCAAACGAAGAGATGAGATGAAAATTTAATATGAGTAATACAAGATGATCAACCATGTTGGGTTCTACAGCTAGGTAACTAGTCCTTAAACGATAACTTTCTAAACACCGGCGAGGTGCCTCTGTCCACTTGACTCAACTCAATGTTTTCGTTTTCACTACACTTTTTCTCTTTACGCGCACTCGCACTACACTTATCACTAACACTGCAATGGCGCGCTAGCCCGCGGCTCCCGCGGGAGCTGCGCACGGCGGCGGACGGCTCCGTCGCCTGGCTCTGCTCGGCTGCTGCATGCGTCTCCACGTTCGTAGGTGAGGGTGCTACTCTAACCATCCACTGGCAGCGTGTCCTTCTACTCGCATAAATTATTATTCCGATGATCACTACACCCCATAGGCAATATATAGCTGTACAGTGATGTATATCGTTCGAGGATAAGTTATCCAAAAGTGGTTCGGTTTGTTTCATGATGTTTATTTTGTCTCTTATGTTCTTTAATCCCTTCTCATCATAAGTGGTATCCAGGGTATTATTTCCGAAATCGGGTAAAGTTATGTTTATGATATGGTTTATGGGATCTATTTTCGGTGTTTGTATGTTAAATGACAAGTCAATCTTGCTTTCCATGTTTTGATGCGTGTGAATAGTAAAGTTCTCGGTTTTTACAACGCAATTATCGTCTATGTTTATAATATTTGTCTGGACTACTGTCTGGGACGTAACCTGATTCTTACATAGCGCTCGTAACTGACACGCGTCGCAACAAAAATAAAGGTACTGTTTTGTTTTAGATAGATTAATCCATTTGTTTTGACAAACGACTGAGTTTGTTTTGCATTGATAATTCTCATCTTTAATGCACAGATCTTTGTCGGAGTTCATTTTGAATACAGGAGTTTTTAAGTAGCACATGTATGTTAAGGCGTCTCGATTCAAGCAGTGTTCTATTTCTTTCTCAGTTATAGGCAAATAGGCATCCTTTCGTAAGTTTATGGCTACGTGTTTCTCTATGGGACTAATAGATATCATATTTCTTTCAACGCTGTATTGTATAGGTATAATGTTGTATAAATCGTAATTGTCTCGGCTTACAAGTGGAATACGAATCTCTATTATCATGTATTGGTCAGTTATCTTGGCTTTAATCTTTAAAAGATGATAGATGGTTTGTAAATTAATTTGAATGTTATCTATGGGTAGGGATAGGTCGCTCACAAGTTGTCCAGAAATAATGTTTAGTTCTCGTCGAAATTGTTGAGGGTCGATGATATGAATATTCATTTTTCCATTATATATGTTTGTAAGGGTGTCTAGTAAAGTATTCTGAATATTTCTTAAGTTACTTAATAAGTTGTTAGCGGCCATAGCTACAACGGTGAAGTGCGCCATGGACTCAGCGGTGTTTACTTCCTTTTGTAAGGCGGATATGCCCTGATCTAAGCTAATCAAATGAGCGTGTATCATTTTATGTTGTTTTTCGATGGTAACTTTGTTTCTTATTAACATGTTATACTCGGCCTCTATTATAGATGTCTGGTTCTTCCACAGGTTGACTAGGTGTTTTTCGTTGCTTCGTATGAGTCCGATGTCCTTTTGATATTGTTCCGCGAATCTGTCATCCACAACCCCAAACAAAGTACTTGCGATGTTTCCGACACCATTAATAAGGCCACGACGTTTCCGCGCTTCCTGATTAAATTGCTGGTTCGACAGAATGCGGTTATAATGCTCTAATTCGTCATAAGAATGACGAAGTTGTAGAATGATAATATCACAGTGTGTTAATGTTTTAACCTGTTTACAAATGTTTTCGAGTTGGGTATTATATTTTCTATAGGCCGTTATTCCTTCCCAGTACGGATTTAGGTCTTGGTAGGCGACCAACTTCCATTCATCTTTTATCAGCAGCATGTTTCCAATATTGTCGAAGTATAGGCCCTGATTTTCATTGACACGAGTCACTTGTACGCAGCATCCCAATGTTAGTAATGACATGAAGTATATGAAGGCCAATAAAATTGTAGAGGCGCATCCGAGTTTCTTGTTCGGCTTGTTTCTTGAGCGGTTATCTGTTTGCTGTTTTTCCGTTTGATCGGATTCTTTTGGTAATGGTAATTTTGAGAGTTTTATTACTGGTCGCTTCAAGATTCCATTTTTTGTTTTAAGTGTGACGACTCGGACATAGCCGTCTTGTCCAGGGTGGACGTCGATAACTCTCCCAAGGGCCCACTTCCCCGCGGGAAGGTTATCGTCGTGTATTACTACCATGTCATCCTTTTCAAGGTTTGATTGAGGTGTGTTCCACTTCGGCCTGACTGACAGTTGGCTTAGATATTCGACTTTCCATTTCTTCCAAATATCTCTGAATATTTTTTGAGTAAGGTGCCATCTCGTTCTAGCGTCCTCTTCTGTTTCTATCACTGTTCCTCCGGCCCGGCCCGTTAGGAAATGCGATGGAGTAAGGAAATCAAGGTCGTCTATGTCTTCAGTCAACGCGCATAAAGGGCGTGAATTTAAGCAAACTTCTAATTGGGCTAAGATTGTAGCGTATTCTTCGTAAGTAAGTTTTTGTTCTCCTATTACTCTCTTCAAATGATGTTTAAGACTCCGTACCGCTCTCTCCCAGAGACCTCCTGCACTGGGCCATGCCGGGGCATTAAAATGCCATTCGATCTCCATCTCTGTGATTTCCGTTAGGAAGCTGTCGTTAAAAATGTTACGTAAGTCTTGCCATTGTCTCTGCAATATGTTATTGGACCCGATGAAGTTTGTTCCCTGATCTGAGTACAAATGACGTGGTGTTCCCTTTCTTGCTGCCATTCTTCGTAAAGCAGCTAAGAAGGCGGAGCTGGTGAGTTCAGTTACCAACTCCAAGTGCACGGCTTTAGTCACCATGCATACAAAGAGGGCAATATAGCCTTTTAATGTTTTTATGCCACGGCCTTTGTTGGCTTTGATGTCCACGAATCCTGTATAGTCGACACCTGTATGATGGAATGGTTTGGCTTCATTCACTCTAGCTGCAGGCAAGGCACCCATTATCTGGTGTTGTTTTCTTCCTTCAACTTTCTTGCATCTGACGCATTTTGCAACTTGTCTCTTCACCGTGTTCATTCCGCCTATCACCCAATACTGTTCTCTAAGTTTAGCCATAGTAAGCCGGGCACCACCATGGAACGACATAAGGTGAGCTTGTTCAATCAACAATGTTGTGAAGCGTGAATTTTTCGGGACAACTTTCGGGTACTTCATCTCGTATGGAATGTTCGCTTCATTCAATCTTCCTCCTACTCTCAGAGTACCGTTCTCGTCAATAAAAGGCTTCAATTTTAAAATGTTACTCTTTGTTTCTACTCGTTTATGTTTGCGCAAGTACTCTATGTCCGTTCCCATTTCTTCCGATTGCACAAATTTTATAATTGTCAATTTAGCTTTATGCAACTCCGGTAACGTGAGATATGTAGGAAATGTGGCACGTGTCGGTGTCAATGCCCGTAATATCCATGCAACGAGCCTTATTATTTTTGCAAGTGAGCTATATTTGTGTAATAAGTAATTTATAATGTTTTCTGATTTAACCGATTGCGTAACACAAAGAAGGGTACTGTTATTCGTGTTATCTTGGTTCGAGTTTTTCGAGTGGGATGTTTTCTCTTCTTCGTGGGTGGTGTATTGCGCATATTCGGGAGTTGGTTGGAAAGTTAATAACCAGGATGGAGCTTGCCACCACAAAGTATGATTTTTCAATTGAGATGCTGTGAGACCTCTGCTCGCTGCATCTGCCGGATTATCAGATGACTTAACATATCTCCACTGGTCTTCGGGCATCACTTGTTTGATGTGTCCTATTCTATTGGCTACAAAGGGTTTCCATCGGTTGGGGTTACCTTGTAACCATCCGAGGACTATTTGAGAGTCAGTCCAACCAAATGTTGTTATTTCACGTTGATGTAAAGAATGTTTTATCTTTTTCATTAATCTTGTTAGTAAATGTGCTTCGCTCAGTTCAAGCCTGGGAAGCGATAAAGTTTTCTTATGTGGCACAAGCTTAGTTTTCGCCGCCACGAGCACCACCTTGGCTAGACGCGGTATTCTGGCATATACAACGCAAGCGTTCGCTTGTATAGATGCATCACAGAACCCATGAAGTTGAATGACGTCATCTTCTTCGCATAGTAACCACCGTGGTATCTTGCATTCGTTCAGTTGTTCGATATCCATATTTGCTCTTGACCATTCTGTGTATAGTTCGTCGGACACGTACTGGTCCCATTCCGTCTGTTGTTTCCATACTTTTGAAAAAAATATTTTTTGTTTTGTTACGAATGGTGCGAGCCACCCTAATGGGTCGTATAATTTGGATATTTCGGATAGAAGTGTTCTTTTTGTCGGTTTTCCTGTTATTTGGGGTGTCTTACATTTGAATGTGAAAGTATCTTCGGCAGGGTTCCAGCATAATCCTAATGTTTTTGTTATGTTATCAATTTTAAAGTTAAAAATCATCTCCTCTCTTCCTTGTTGTTCATTTATGTTCTCCAAAATACCTTTATGGTTTGACGACCATTTTCGTAAATTGAAACCCCCTGCTCTCAAAAGATTGTTCAGATCCGAAATCAATTTCTTCCCCTGTTCGAGTGTGTGTGCTCCATGTAGCAAGTCGTCCATATAGAATGCCTCCTCCACTACTTTTGCTGCTTCTGGGAAGTTTTCTCTTTCGTCTTCTGCTAGTCGTTTCAAGGTCATCATGCTTAAAAACGGCGCCGATTTGGTTCCGTAACTTACCGTCGTCAGTTGGAATGTTTGTAAAGGTTTTTCAGGGCTGTCACGCCAAATGATTTTTTGTAACTGTTGGTCAGTCTCATTCACGAGTATCTGACGGTACATTTTTTCTATGTCCGCCGTGAATGCGTACTGATACTGTCTCCATTTTAATAAAAGTACTTGCAAATCTTGTTGTAAATTTGGTCCCGTATACATTAAATCATTCAGAGAACACCCTGTTGATGTTTTTATGGATGCATTGAAAACTACCCTGTACTTGGTTGTTGCTGACTCAGCACGTTCTACAATGTGATGCGGCAAATACGACTCCAGTCCCGAAGTAACTCTGGCTAATTTCATATGCCCTAGTTCATGGTATTCATCCATGAATGCTTTGTAAGCTTCAGCCAACCTTTCCTGTTTTTGAAGCTTTCTTTCCATGTTTCTAAATTGCGCAATTGCTCTTGTTTTTGTTTCCCCGAGTTCTTCTTTGTATTGTGGTTTCATTGGCAGGCGCACTTCATACCTCCCGTCAGGGTTCCTCCTTGTATTCTCTTGATAGTGTTTAATGCATTCCTGATCCTCTTGAGATAAATCTCCCTCTTCAGAAATGTCTTCAACCTCCCAAAAGTGCCTTATATCTTCTAAATTGTTTATAACGACGTTACAGTGGTAGGTACGAGCATTACCACATAGCAGCCACCCCAGCTGGGTCTGTTGTGCCAGGGGTTGAGCAGCATCGTCTTCTCTAACTATCCCGTTCAGAAGAATTACTTGATAAATGTCAGCTCCAAGCAATAAGTCAATAGGTCGGCTAACATAGAACTCGGGATCGGCAAGGCTTATGTTTTGTATAATGGACCATGATGGCTTAGAAAACGTTTTATTTGGTAAGTTTTTAATGAGATTATTCATAATAATAACCTCCACATGAAAATCAAAATTGTTATAAGTGGAAGCACATTCTATGCTTAATTTTCCCTTGCAGCTGTTCTGTTTCTGTCCTACGCCGTAAATAATACCACTACATTTCTCTCTTTTTAAATTTAATAACTGTGCGGCCTGTTGTGTTATAAGGGAAATCTGACTACCTTGATCTATCAAAGCTCTGAGAGTCACATAGGTTCCATCAGCAGTTTTAACCTTTACTTGAGCAGTTGCCAGCAAAATCTCAGAATCTTCTGTGTTAGGTAATTGCGAAATGTTAGTCAGTTTATTATTTTCAGTAATTGTCGCATTTGCTGATGACGTTGAGGTCGATGGCTCCGATGCTGATGTACTGTTTTTACGCACGCCTCGTGTATCAACATGTTATGTCGGCCGGTGCATTTGTGGCACGTTTTCGCCGAGTTGCATTTATTGCCGTGGTGACTAAATAGACAGTTAATACATAGCGCCAGTTTTTTAACTGTTTGAAAACGTTTTTCGATTGGCATTTGTAGAAATTGTCGGCAGTTGTAAATGCCATGTTGATTGTTACAAAGCGGGCATTTTATGCCCGAAACATGAAATGTTTTCAACTCCGTTGTTGTTCCATGACTTCGATTGGCTCCGTTGTTTGCGTAGTTGTTGTTAGGGTACTGCCGATAATTATGTTGTGCCTGGAAGGGTTTTCGCTGGGTTGTACTCGATGAGTTTGTTGGGGGATATGTTTTTGGAATGACAGATTCCTGTTTACGGCGAGAGCTTTCCAGGTTCGTGAATTTGCCTTCCATAAATTCCATGAATTCTTTTAGGACTGGTAGTGCTCTAGAGTTACTCAGCGACTCTACGTAGTCCATATGAGTTTCGGAATCAAGTTTTTCGTCAAAATATGTACTATTATTGGGTCCCAGGTACTTATATCGACACCTAGGTTCTTAATTGCGTGTAGACATTCGTTGGCCGTATCATGCATTTTCTTTATTTGTGTCACCGATTGTTGTTGCATGTTCGGTAAGCCTAATAATATATTCATGTGCGAAGTGAATATTAGCTTAGTATTGTTATAACGATTGTTTAAAATATCCCAGCAGACTATGTAGTTATCAGAACTTATTTGTAGGTGTTGGATGAGTCTTTCTGCTTCTCCCTTCACTTTGGATTTTAGAAACTGCATTTTCTGAGCGTTGGATAATGCAGAGTTCTTATGAATGGCCTCACTGAATAAATCTTTAAATGAGACCCAAGCGCTATAGTTCCCATGGAAAGTCGGTATTTCTAATGTAGGTGTGGATTTTTCACGATGTGCCCCTGACCATATCTGTTTGTTAATAGTTTTCTTCAAACTGTTAAATGTTTCCTCATGTGCATTAAATGAGGTTTCGTATTCCACATTCGTTTTAGTTCCCTCACTCTCTAATTCCCAATGGAGCGCATCTATGGCGTTCCAACGAGCTTGTAAGGACTTAAGCGCATCTTCTAACTCCCACTTTTCTGTTAGCGCGTTCACGTGTATACTTTTTACGGTTCTAACGAAAGCCTTCATGTTTGCCGTTTGTTTGCTATACATTTCGTCATGTTTACTCGACGTTCCAGCATCTGTTTTAAGTAGTTGGCTTTCTGTTTGAGCGCCTGGGGCTTGCTCATACCCTCTTGGTGTTTCTCCTTCTTTGAGGTTAAAACCTCCGTGGATTTGTTTTTTCTGAATATCTCCGTCCGTGGTCTCCGACGATGTTCTGGTTGATTCTTTTTCCGTTGTAGTTGATGTTGTCCCTGCTTCGAGCGCCTGATAGCCCGTCTTCAAAACAGAACTAAGAACCGAGTAAGTTTGTTTCGTACTTTCGTAAGTGCGGTTAGCGAAGTACGGGTGAGCCTGGCTCTCTACCATCTCTATCTGTTCGTAATTGAATTGAAATTCTCGCCATAGTAGACCCAATTCGTCTACACGCCTCTTGAAATACTCGGGCTTCTTTTTCCTTTCAGCACTATCCTTCTTAAAGTTAGTAAGCATAGACTCAATAGAGCGCTGAATCTCCTCTTGACGGATAACGCTCGCCATCTTGATGTTTTGTTAGTAAAAAGGAAAGATCTTACTTGTATGCCTTCTGTGTCGTTACCGAACACTTCCGTTTCGCTGCTGCAGCTGTTGGTTGTTGTTTACGCTTCTCCTTCAATGCAGCTCACCGCCACAGATGTTCACCAGCTCAAGCATCTCACTCACTATTCGAAATTAATTCAAACGCGCGCGAGGTCCACGGTTCGAAGGACCAATATTCGGGTGCGGGTGAGCTTGAATGTTAGAAAGTCCGGAGATACGTATTAAAATGTTTATTGTCTTAAAATCCTAAAATGACAAATGTTATAAAGTTATGTTAGAAAGATGTTGAAAATGTTAAATGTTAATGTTCGAATGCACCCGGTCGCGATAGAGCCGAAAAGTACACTAAATCGAGGTTAATATAAATTATTGCTCAATGCGTCTTTTGCTGACGGGACGCACGAGGCTATATCACGTGTTAGGTGCGTTGCACCGAACACAATTATTGAAAGTTTATTTTATACATACATACATGCATTCACGCCTTTATTCCCAAAAGGGGTAGGCAGAGCGCATGAAACGTATGTTCCAGCGCCACTTTTCGCGCCCGTGTGGTGTCGGGTTAGAATTTCACCACCCCCTTTCTTCCCGTGGGTGTCGTAAAAGTTTATTTTATAAGTTTTTTAAAATATCACATCGTTAGCCTGCTAATGTCAAATAACGCTTTGTATGGAAAGTGAATCACCTTAAATGCAGTTAAAAAAAGTGATTCATCTATTAGGTACTGGGACTTTGTAATGTTTTCTTATTGCCCTGGACAATACAGGTTTCTTCTCCTGCCTTTCAACGGTAACCTATCGCAATCAATAAAATTTATTGACCGAATATCGTTTGTCCGAAAACTTTTCGTATTTTTATGAGTTCTCCGAATATACAATTCATTACTTTTTTCATTTACCATTTGATGATATCCAAATGTTTCAGTTGTCCGAAAAACTTTTACCGCTACAGTCATTTGAGCTTTAGCTTGTTACAATTTTTGTTTCACAGCCAATTTTTTACTTATCCATCATTACTTTCCGCATTTCATACGTTTAGCCAAATGTTCATTTTGAGGGAAATTCAAAGTAGTTTTACAGAGACTCTAAGGCAGGGCGGTGTAGGTACGACGACGAGCGAAGCGAGGAGGAGTGTTAGGTGAAGTGCGTTGTGTTGAAATTAAGAGTGTAAATAGCACACAGGTAGCAGAAGTGTACAGATCTAACTTCAAATATAATAATTATGGAGTGCCACAAGGAAGCGTATTAGGACCATTGATATTCTTTATCTACATTAACGATTTGCCGAAGGTTACACCTCATAAATGTACTTTGTTTGCAGACGACATATCAATTATTGTATCTAACGATAAGACAGAAGCGGTAACTGACCATGAAATTGATGTAAATAACACAGTGGCAGCTGTAATTGACTGGCTTCGACATAATAACCTGCAAGTTAATCTAGTAAAAACTAATTTCATGAACTTTAATAATAACTCAAACCTAACATTAAATATAAACTATAATGGACATAACCTAAATAATACTAACCTAATAAAATTCTTGGGACTTATTGTTGATAATGATTTTAAATGGAAAGGACATGTCGAATGTGTATGTAATAAAATAAATAGATTCGTTTTTGTTCTGAGTAGACTGCGTGCAATAACAGATCAAAAAACAGTGTTGGCGGCCTATCACGGTTATGTCGAGTCGGTGCTTAGATATGGATTAATCGTGTGGGGAAATGGAATCGATATTCAAAAGGCTTTTATTTGCCAAAAAAAGTGCATCCGCGCTATATGTGGAGTATACCCACTAACTTCTTGCAAGCCACTTTTTCTTAAATTAAAGATCCTTCCACTACCTAGCCTTTACATATTTGAAGTGTGCAAGTTTGTAAAATTAAATATAGACCGATTCACGACAGCCGAAGAAGTATTCCCGAGAAATACTAGAAACCCTAGCAGACTTGTCCTTAACAAAAAGCTAAGAACTACCACATTTAAAAAAAATTGTTACTCGATGTGTGTCACTATATTTAATAAATTACCAAATTATATAAAGGAAATGCCATATCGTAAATTTAAGAATGCCCTATTGCAATTGTTAACATCAACGACATTTTATTCGGTTAATGAATTCCTTAATAATAATAATCTGATGAATTAATTATTCTATTACTGTAATGTAATGTTAATGCTGCTCTGACTCAAACTGAGCAAAATTAAATTTAAGTAGGTTAAGTGAGTTATAAAAATTTGCATGCCGCACTGACAGCAAGAAACGTGGAACCAAGAACATGTATATTTTACACCAACAATTATGTTATAACCCTTTTTTACGCAAATAAATGATTACTATTATGATTATGATTATGCGACCTTACAGCGCGCGAGCCGAGCGAGCGTAGCGAGCGTGCCGCGGCAGCGGCCGGCGAAGCGCCAGAACCGAACCCTTTTTACTACCTAATACTTACATTATGTACTGTATAAGTAAGGGTCAAGTCGGAAGAAATAACTTGATAAACACATTTTGTAATTATTTAGCATCGATTTATTTAAAGAACACACATATTCGCCGACCATTACACATTTGACGACCGGTTAGCCTAGTGGGTAGTGACGCTGCCTACGAAGCTGAAGGTCCTGGGTTCGAATCCCGGTAAGGGCAAATATTTGTGTGATGAGCATGAATATTTGTTTCTGAGTCTTGGATGTTTTCTATGTATTTAAGTATTTATATATATTATATATATCGTCGTCTAGTACCCGTAACACAAGCCTTACTGAGCTTACTATGGGGCTAGCTCGATTTGTGTAAGATTGTCCCTTAATATTTATTTATTTATTTATTTTATTTATATAAGTAAAAATAGAAGGGTATACACTTGTTTGTATACATTATTTACCATAAATACAGCTTTTGGAGGATAACCTTGGTTTAATTTCAAACTTTTTGCTAATGTTTTTAAATACCTATTGAAAATGCAAGATAACAACCATTTTCATAAACAAACATATGAATTAGTAACATATGTGTGCTCCGTATAAACAATAATGTAAAGTTAAATATATTAGAAGCCGATTTGATAAAATACGAACAGATTATCAACCGAATCGTTACGTCGGTATAACGATATTGCGGGTATACCAATATTTGGGAATCATTGATTTGTCAAACAATTACAAAAGCTAAACCGTAAAATGACCAGCCGTAAACGTCGCGAACTAAAAAGTCGGACAAACGAAAAAAAAGGCAAAAGAAGTTTGTCGAATAGTAAATGCCGAAATGAATATAGGACAAATTTTTTTTTGTGATTCAGATAGGTAACCCCTTTCAACATATTTAAGTAATTTAATTATACCTTCTACTAAATAGCAGTTGAAGCCGTGTAAACAAATCGGGCCATCCTCGCCATAAATGCCAAGATGGCGTGCGGCTGGACGTGTGTGTTTATATTTAATTTCCGGAACCGGTGCGATCTGCTGTGTGGTTTTCTAGACTATGATTATTGTTTTAAACTGCTCTCTACGTATGCTTAGTTCCTATAACCCTATCTAAAGACAACTATAAAATGTACAGTCCATAGAAAGTTTTTTTGGAAAGTGAGAATCAACAGATAGATTCGAAAAAATATTTGTGCAAGTACTTTTCCATGAAAAGTGTAGGAACTTGAAATGTTTTTAACTAAAAAATATTTTTAGGTATTTACACCATGGTTATTCGTCTATAATTCATATTTAGCGACGGCAAATTAAATTTGATCCCTTATTTTGTCTGACTGTCGTGTTTGACCAAAGCTAATGAAAAGGAAAAGCTCTCAAAACCTTTCTTCTTGTGCCTTCACCGGAAAATAGGTTATAACTTATGTCCCCAAAAAAGTAATAGAAATCTTGTCCTATGTCTAGATAATATATTACTCGAAGAATCGGTATAACTCTGTAACCGTCTCTCTCCGTAGGATCGAGTCTACATTGTGTACATGTATCAAAAACCTCTCAAAGCAACCGATGTTATATACTCAGGGGTGTATAGTCTGGACGTGTACAAACTGTGCTATTTTTCAAAATTTCTTATCTCTTTCCGCCCGTAAAGGCGTGAAAAGGACGCCTAGTGTCCAAACCTTCAGGATGTGTTTGAAAATATGATTTCGTTTATTGCTTCCTCTGGGTAAGATATTATTAGATAGCATGCTGCAAAATACATTGCAATTGAAGCTACGGAGAACTGGGGAATGTGACTATTTATTTTATATTTGTTAGATGATTCAAGTTCATGACGCACGTGCACGTTATACTAATTATTACACACTTATAATCCGTTCTAATATTCCGCAAAGAGTCTTTATTGGGCATATATTTAAAATCTTGTTCGGAGTATTTATAATGTGAGCGGAAACAGTAATTAATGTTCCATTTTAGTGAAATTTCAACATCATATTGCAAAAATACTGTTGGTCACTATAGGGATTCTACTTTTATATAGTCAATTTAGTTATATTAACTATTACTCTCCACTTGGACATACTCTCATTAAGTATTTTACTAAGTCAACGTATCCTATATTGCTTCGCTCATGTGAAATGTGCAGTATAGAGTATTTGTACTGTATTATATACTCGTAGTAACTTAATTTCTATTTAATATTGTTTTTTTTTTAAGTTTAGTTACCAAAGTTTATCTGATTCTGGATCTGCATAAAAATGTTCTTACTTTGACAATGAGTTGGGCTTAAGCCGCGTATCCACTTGAGTGATCCTCGGGCCGAGCGGCTGCCTCGCTCCGAAGCCGCGCAAGTGGAGACGCTGCCTCAACCTGGGGCGCGCCGCGACGGATATCTATCGTTTGCCCGAATTTCATTTGACCGAATTTTATTTGCCCGAATTTTATTTGCCCGAATTTTATTTGCCCGAATTTCATATTCCATCACGTTTCATTTGACATATTATTATTTTCTGTAATGATGTATGCCCGAATCATTCATATGCCATAATCTTTTTTTGCCATAATTTTACTTGACAGAATATTCATTTGCCATAAGAAGCTACATTTCTGCGAGCCGTTCAAATGTGACGAATTTTCGGTTCTGGTGAATATAGGTATGTCATTATAACACCTATTTTGAATGATTGTTACACGTCATTTAATTGAAAAACTTTTCTCTAAACAAATTTTATTCCGCTGTTTTATAAAAAAATAACCACGGAGACGGCGGCGGGAGCTGACGTCTTCTAACCTATCCGCCATCCGAATTCGACTCCCGCCGGAAACTCACTTTTTCGGCCCTTCGTCTTACGTGCGCACTCGACCTACGCTCCGATCGGAAGGTCGCCGTTCAAGTCAGGCCCTCCTTCACGAGCTTCTGTCTCCGCGGGCTTTTATTATAGACTTCCACGTGGAAGTGAGGTGCGCTGATTCGGGTTTTGGTAGCTATTTTTCATAATATCACCCATTTCAAACATTAATTTGTTTGTTTTACATATAGTATGGCTTTTCAAAGGTATGGCAAATGATTTTATTGTATATGAATATTATGGATTATAAAGTTTCTCACAAATGATATTATGGAAAATAACAATTTTGTCTTATGAACATTATGGCAAATAACAGTTATGGCACATGAAATTATGGTAAACAAAATTATGGTCTGTGAATATGATGGCAAATGAAATTCGGGCAAACGAAGGAATACCCGCCGCGACACGAGGCAAATTCAGCGCCGCTAGGCGAGCCATATTTTGGCGGTCTTTTTGTCGCTCTCAAAGGGGCCTCAGTCTAAGGCGTGCATTTGATGGAGACGAGCGTGTTGTTTTAAACTGGCTCGGAAGTCGCGGATCACAATGAGGCGTGTTGCCTCAGCTTGATCCGCAACGTGCCACGGGCCTATGCCTCAATTCCTCGCTGATACGCAACACTAAAATAAATTAGCCATAAGACTATACTCTAATACTCTCTCATTCTAGACATTCAGAGACACTCATTCTAATAGTATTATTCCCGGTTGTCAGCTTTGACACCTTATCCCAAGATTTGGTGAAAGCACTAGTTTTACGAAAGCCACTGTCATCTCACCTTCCAACCCAAAGGGTAAACGCTACCGTATCAGGATTAGACCGGTTTCCTAACGATGTTTTTCTTCACCGAATAGCTAACTGCATATATTCTGAACATAAGTTGAAAAACTTGGTACGATCCGGGATTCGAACCCACGACCGCTGCTTGACAGCCAGACAGAACCACTGGGCTACCGTGACATCCAATGGGGTGCCGTAGAAGAACTATATTAAAAGACGAAAAGTCAAACTACTTTTATTCTTGTTTGTGATGAAAAATACGGTTGTCTATTGTTTGCCCGACATTCATATACTATAATAATCATTTGCCCGAACTTCGCTGGCCCGAATTTCATTTGCCCGAATGTTTCGTTTACCATAATAGTTTATTGATATACTCTTGTTTACACGAATATTGAATGTCATAATGATACGAATGCCATACGTATTGTTTTCCAGATTTTTGTTTGCAATAATATTATTTAATAGAATATTTAAACGCCATTTTAACATGCATTCGGATTCATCTTTGTTAGTTTTTTCGCTCTTCTATAAAAGAATAACCTCGAAGACGAAAGCGGGAGCAAAGCTCCCGCTTCCGTCTTCTAACCTATCCGCGATCCGAGTCGGTTTTGCCACTAAGCCCCTGTTTCCTACTGCCTACGATACACCACTATCTTGGCATTGGGTAATCTCAGAGAAAAGTTTATTTTTACTTAGTGGCAAAACCAACTCCGATCGCGGATAGGTTGGAGGTTTTTTTAAAAAAAAATTACTGCAATACGTACCGACTTTATTACATATGAATATTATGGATGTTGAGTTGGATGCAAATGTCTTTATGGCATGTGATAGTTATGGATTACAATGATTATGGAAAATGAGATTATTGATATTGATATTATGGAAAACAAAGATTCTGGCATATAATTAATATGGTAAACAATGAGTATGGCATACAAAATTATAGAAAACAACATTATGGCAGTTGAATATTATGGCAGATAAAATTCGGGCAAATGAAATTCTGGCAAGCAAGAGTATACCGAAAAATACCCTATTCCATAAAACCGAATAGGCTCTATTAATTATCAATTGAATACTTACAGCTGCGTTGGCTGAGCGACGGCATTGTAACAGATGGGCCCCTTGATAGATAGGCTTCACGGTTTGTAAGGAGCTTAATGGGGATCATATGTCTGTTTTTTTGTATGGACATATTATGTGTATGGCCGGGGCCGTTTTTGGGACGGCTCATGACGAGACATTTTCTGAATAGTGCACAATAAGCCCTGTTTCTGAGACACAAGCTACCTACGTGAGGTGTAGACAGCTACTTGATTCCGACTTTAAATAAATATTAAAATGTAATTTAGTAGTATTTAACAACTATAATAATATAAATGTCAACTTGACGTCTCATTCTAACTCATGTCAGCTGACCATAAGAAGTGACAGAGTCAACTATATGAACCATTGTTTTGTTTTATATTGCGCGGCTGTATTAGTCTGTGGTCCGTCCGTCTGTCACCAGGCTGTATTTCATGAACCGTGACAGTTAGACAGTTGAAATTTTCACAGATGAGGTATTGCCTGTTGCCGCTATAACAACAAGTACTAAAAAACAAAACAAAAAAAAAAATAGGGGACCATCTTACACAAATCGTCCTAGTCCCAAACTAAGCAAAGCTTGTACTATGGGTACTAGACGACGATAAACATACTTATATAGATAAATAAATACTTAAATACATAGAAAACATCCATGACTCAGGAACAAATATTCGTGCTCATCACACAAATAAATGCCCTTACCGGGATTCGAACCCAGGACCTCTTGCTTCGTAGGCAGGGTCACTACCGACTAGGCTAAAGCGGTCGTCGAAATATATAATTAAGGGTGCTCCCATACAACAAACGTGATGTTTTGCCGTTGTTCTAGATATTTAATGGTACGGAACCCTTCGTGCGCGAGTCCGACTCGCACTTGGCCGGTTTTTTCATTATTATATTGCATTGCATATTGCTTGAAGTATTTTCTTTGGAAAATTCACAATGTTATATAAAAGGGGTTGCCCCATATTTCATAGTAACGTTAACATGACTTGGAAATTTATACAGAGGGTGAATGAAAATTTGTGGTCAGGAAACATTTACATTTACTAAGATTTATGAAATAAATTATTAGTATTATTACTTCTGATCATGAATTGTAATGTTTCATGCTTGGATGTATGATTACGAAAGTTGATATGTGCTCTGGCGTGGCAAAGTTACCACATTAACTGCTAAGAATCGCTATACGCTTTGCTCGTAACCGAATCCGTGGATTTCCCGCTAAGTAGCAGAAAACGGTTACACCGTAGGCGCGCACTTGGCGGGTTCGTGGCAGGGAATATATTAACACATTCACTGTCACGAATTCAATTAATTTCAGTAATAGCTTGAAGCAATAATAGTTTATACTACTCAAACCGCACGTAGGTATAATTGTTAGGAATATTGCGCGGTTAGTAAATATTGTTAGGACCACATTGTAACTTTACTGTGCACTTTGACCTCCCAAAATTGAATTGAAATACTCATTATGAATGAATGAATGAATGAATGCAGCTTTTGTATTTCAATCAATAAACCCGTCAAAATAGATATACTTAATAATGAAAAAAAAATAGTAAATACGATAAATATTTATTAAAATAAAGTGAAAACTGTAAACCTACACAATACAACGTTTTTGAAGTATAATTTGCTGCCCTCCCACTAAGTTTCTCAACTGTAATAACCAGAACAAAGTATTCTCGACACTGTATTCAAAAAAGTTGACTTGATGCATTGGCATATTTTTTTAAATGATAGAACAACTTTTGGCTATCATAACATCTCAACCTCATCTTATCAATTCGGATCAGTCGTCGATCACCCTGTGTACCCGCACTACACCCTCGACAAGTGATGGATCGCGTCTCAAGTTATTGTTGACGGAGCAAACATCAGCGGATTGCCTCGGACCGAAGCTACTGTGTCATTCACAACACATACCTACGAATTTAAGTTGAACCCTGAATTAGTGCTAACTGTACGCTATCGGGGCTCTGTCTTTATACTGGATGGGTGAGTGTAGGTTAGCGTTGGGAATGTATGAATGGCTTATCGCGTTTAAACCAATATTCTGCCTTACGCCAAAATGTCGTATCGCTCTTTGGAACTGAAATTGGTTTAGTATTTAAAATCAGCAGTGAATGGAAGTATTGTATCAAAGTGTTCTGTAAATCAAACGTACATTTTGCTTTTTAATTTTATTCGTGTCGTGTTCTTCATGTCAAAATGAGCAAAACAAACAAAAATCTAATTGCAATCACTACTTTAACTGGATATTTGACGTGTAGATTTTTTTTTTCAGTATGAAATCACGTTTGGAAACTAAGTTTTTCGAATCAGCCATTCGCATTTTGTTATATGTGTATTGCAAAACGGTGATACAATTATATAATTTATATGTGTATTACAAAACGTGTTAAATATTACGACACCCCGCTGCGGACAACAAACACGAAATTTAATAACAGTTGAAAAGAACGGCCAGGCCCGGCTGTCAGGTCGGGTTTAGCTACGGCGTAGCCCCTACGCTCGTAGCACTTACTACGCCGTAGCTTGTAGCTGGAAGCTTGGACTTGTAGGTATCATTTGATGGATTAAAATATTTATCTGTGCTTAAGTTCTGCAAAATCTAAGGTTCATTTGAATGTGGTTTGCGAGTTTCTATGTTTTGTGGCTAAATATATACTATAACATAATGATATAATAACAAGCTTGTCAGCGAATAGTTTTTTTTTAGTGCTCTTCATAAAATAATAAAAGCGGCCAAGTGCGTGTTGGACCACGCACAACAAGGGTTCCGTGCCTATTAAAAAGGTCGTATCGTTACTTAAATCTTGTAGCACTTACGTCATTTTCTTTAAGGAAGGCAGTTTTTAGAAATATCTCGAAAACCTTTGAACTGATCTTGTTCGAGACAATTTTCGCTGATGGAATTTAAAAAGTTCTATGTGCATCATTTTTTTATATTTTTAAATACACGGTTCAAAAATTAGAGGAGGGGGGCACAATTTTAGTGACTTTCGGGGCGATTATCTCCGACTCTATTCACTTAGTCAAAAAAATTGCTAAGAAACCTTATATTTATTTTGAAAGGCCTATCGATTGATGTGCCACACGTGGGCTTGCAATGAAAACATTTTTTTGACTTTCAGTTTTATGTATGGAGGGCACCCCTAAAAATTTCTTTGTTAGCAAGGTAATTACAAAACTATGTAGCGGCTAACAAAATACACCTATCGTCATAATTTTATTCAAATACACTTTACAGTTTTCGAGTAAAATGCCTGTGAAATACGGACGGACAGACAGACAGACAGACAGACATAACGACTCCATAAGGGTTCCGTTTTTTGCCATTTGTTTACGGAACCCTAAAAATGAATCAGTGAATTGTAATTAAACACAGTGCGTTGGCTGGTGATCTCTGCTCGGGTTAAAATACGGAGAAAACGAATTTTCCCAGACTTGAGACCTAGCGAGATCGATAATTCGCCCCCGTAAACCCTTTATATTCCAAATTTCATCGAGATCTTTAAAGGTATTTTCGAGAACGTGATTGCAAATATATTTAAGTAAGTACTACTTATACTAGAAGTATAAATATTATACCTCTAGTATAATATTTATATACAAATATTGCTCGTTTAATGTTATAGGAAACTGCTTTCAAATGTAACTGGTTAAAACAACAATATCTACGGATTGAACACATTTAGAGGTAAAACATTTCAAGAACCAGTATATTCATTATTTGCCTTCGTTGTATGCTACCCTGTTTTTACCAAAACTCTATACACAATATTTAATAACCAGCCCCACCGCCCCCAATATAAATAATTGGTCGTTCTATTGAGGCGTCAAGATGACGTATGCCCTTAAGGGGAGACCGGGCGGGTTGGTTCTGGTTTAATAGAGTTTTGACACCTATTGTGCAAGGCCGTTGAAGGGTTCCGTGGGGTGCTCCATTGATGTTTTATTTAAATTTGATTGTAGATAGAATGGTGTTTTAATGATTGGTTATCAAAAAAAATCTTTTTGTGCATTTTACTTGTAACAGCTTGAAATCGACCTAATGTTTTATTAGGGTTATGTCAGGTCATCTTTGATGTTATTTGACACCACTACTGGACATAGGCCTCCCCAAAAGAGCGCCAAAGTGATCGATCTTCCATACTCTGAGTATATTAAATAGAAAATTTACGTCGTAATGTAATTATCATTTTTCTTGACGGGATTGGAAATGTGGTACCGATCGGAGGCAACGTTCAAAAAAATCTCCTGCATATAAATTAAACAATATTTATACAAGAAGTATTTCATTAAAATGTTGACGACGTAATCCCAGTTTTTGCAACAGTTGGTCACCATTAAATGTCTGATCACCCCGCGCCCTTTTACCGGGCAAGCTTTTTCAACAAACTTCGGTTGTTCGACTTTCCTTAGTACCTAAAGTTCGTCCGAGCCCCGAGCTTTTTCTGGGCCACGTCCAAAATAGTTTGTCACCGACTTGCGAGTTTTTAATAGAAAATCGGAAATGTTCGAACATTGTAAAGTTGCATTTTAAATTTCTACGACTTCAGCTTTGTGCTGTTCAATGGAATTTGACACATTTTTTGTCTTGCAACATTTGTGTTGCAAGAAAAAAAAACAAATATGAAACTATAGACAAAGACGTAATTTTTGTGGTTAAGATTTTTTTTATCTGCTTAAGGGGGGGGGGGGGGGTAAGGGAGGGGGATAGTTGAAATCTGGCATGCTATGGACAACGTGACCATCCTTAGCACAACTCTGGTGGACATTCACCCAGAGAGTGTTTGTACAAGTTACATTCAAATTGGACCTACAAGAAAAAACTTCAGAGGAAAACTCAAATGCAGGCTGGGAAACGTGTAATGAAACGAATGAAATAATCCCAATTGACCTACAAGACTATATTAATTCATCTCAAATAAACCAGCGAGCTTCGCGAACGGAATGAAATGAATTAAACTTGCATAAAATCTTCTGGGCTATTCACAATACAACAACAACGCCTTAGGCAAACCAGTTGTTACGAATCTTTGGAATACTTGACTTCGAAGGCACACTAAGCTGTTGATACTGGTTGTTGTCTACGGCAGCAGGTGCTAAGCTGAGTGTCAATAAGAGTTCTAATGAGGTCTAGTTTGTCCACTGGGTTGGAAGGTCACATACGCCAGTCGCTCCTGCTAAATTTAGTACTAACGTAAAATTCTAGGACTTGCTATATTCAAGTGGATTTCAGTGCAACTAAAGTAAATAGAAGTGCATCAAATCGGGTTGAAGTTATACTGGGGTCAAGTGGTGAAGAGAATTATCAGCTCACTTCGTTCGTATATAAATATTAGTGTACCTACTTACGCGCAGAAGCTACGTTGACTAACAAAAAGAAAACCTAAAATCATGGCACTCGCTCTACCGCTTAGCGCGTACTCTATCGTCTGGTTAAAGTCATCTTGTTCGCCGTCGTCGTTCGCAATGCCAGGCGGTGAGTATCACCATCAACCGCGATCGAATGCACCGTCACCTCGGCGGTGCTCGAGCCGAAGCGTCAAGTGAGCCAGGCCTGCATCTATTTGAAGGAGCGAGAAAAGCGAACGTAGTTCTCTGCTTCATCTTGATCAATATTCTTTCGTATGTCCGGATGGCCTTGTCCAGCTGTTCTCCTCGAGACGTCGCATTTCTCAACCGATTCTCGTGAAATATTGGGAGCGGGTATAAGGATTATTTTTCGCGATCCAGTTTTTAGGTTTTAACAGAGACTTGCAGGTTCTACAGCCCGCAGAGCCAATAAAAATTTGAATTCTGAGATTCGTAACAACTGCGTGTAATCGCAGGTCCGACTTACACTGGTCTCCCCGGTCGAGTGTGCCGTCATAGTGAACACCAGCTCTCGAGTGCGGTGTATAATGAACCCTTTGTTCACAGTTTATTACCGATGAGCAGCGGGTATAGCAATCAGAAGTCTCTCCAGCCCTGTCTGTCCCGACCGTAACGAAAGGGACACACTGGCAAGCGAACAGTCTTGTTGGGAACTTGGGTGCGAGCAAGTTTGTTCAAGTTGTTAAGTTTGGTTTAGTTGTGAGATGAATCGATTTAGATTGATCATTTGAGGTTGGAGATCGCTTGTACGTAATTCGTTTCACGGTGATTTCAATGAGTTTTATTGTATTGTGAGTTCCATTCACACTCCCTTTTTTATTTTTTCAAAACTCAAATTTGTAATTGTTTTTGCGTGATTGAGTGACAAATATCTAAACATCCAAACTTTCACATTTATAATATAATTAGATCAGTAGGTTTCTAATTTATACAATTTTTATTCTATAGTCTTTAGTCCCTCAGAAAACAATGGTTTTCTGAGGGACTATAGTATTGTTGTTTAGCATTGAAATCCTTTGCAAGCCACGGTAACCTAGTGTTTCAGGCATGTGGCTGTCACGTGTCGTGGGTTCTAATCCCGGCTCGAACCAATGATTTTTTCGAAACTTATGTACGGTTATTTACCGTTTGCTTCTCGGTGAAGGACAAACATCGTGAGAAAACCGCACCCAATAAGGTCTAGTTTTCCCTGTGAGTTAGAAGGTCAGATGGCAGTGGGTTTCGTTAAACTAGTCCCTATGCCGAATCTTGGCATTAGGTGTCAACCTCTCGGAATCTTGGCTCCTTTAGGGGCACAACCGGGAACGCCTGAGGATGAGTCATCATCATCAGTCCTCACACTCAGCAACACCTATTTTCCTCAATCATAAGGAAGGCTCAAGTAGAGGTTCATTGCGAACAATACATGGCCCTGCCTAAGTGTCCGTCTTGCCGTTTCTTTTGCCTAAAGACTCTGTAATTGCCGCTCCCTCATTAGGGTTCTTTGATTTCTTTTTAGGCGCCGCATTTATTTTTATTATCAAGCCTTGACAGCAAAAATTGTATTTTTCTTGTGCGGGCGTCCTTTTTTAAAGTGTTATACACCGATTTGAATTTCATATTTCAATGCGACGCACTCGCCCTTGGTTTGTTATACGGGGGACGCTTGAATAAAGACGGTAATATTAAATGACTCCTGAAGGTCAGCGTGGGGACTGCTGCCGGTTCTCTCGCACACATGATAGGAGGCTTGTGCCCATCAGTGGGACGTATATAGGCTGTATTATTATTTATTACTATAATATTTGCACTGTTAAACATTTTGTTAAACTGGGGGCCTAGACAAGGTTACAATCGACAAGCGCTAACGCCAATAAAAAACTAATAAAATGTATGGGAATGACAGATGTTAAAGAAAAGTGTTTCGTCGGCATCTGTCATTCCCATACATTTTATTATTTTCTATTGACGTTAGCGCTTGTCGATTCTAACCTTGTCTACGGCCCCTGGACACAGAATGTTTATATTTATTTAACTCGGCGTTTAAAGTAGCTACGTGGATTAAGTGCTCAAGGCGAGTATGTACCGGGGGTTTAACTAAGTCTCCAGAAATCGTATGTCTATTCGTATTTTATTTAAAAGGCTTTTTTGAACCGTCGTAATTTTCAGAAAAGAACTTTTATTTTACGGACTTTTTTATTCCGTGATATTAAATTCTGAACACGTTTTGTGTTGATTCAAAGTTCATATTGCTGAACAATAGCAGTGCTCCAGAACTCCAACATATTTGTCGTTGACTGTACCCTTTGTTGCTTTGGTCCGTAGCCACGTCCACGCCGCAAAGTTATGCGCAATAACATAACTCGTACTAACGTTGTTATGGGGTTTAAAGGAATTATAGTTTGCCAAATTACATTAAATATTGCTTGCACAAACATGTAACATTGTAACTTCATGAACGACATGTTATCAAGTTTCGTTAGTACACCGCAAAATTAAGGAATGCGGATGACATGAAAAGTCCCAATGTATGTCTATATTTTTGTCATTTCCTGTACTGATATGTTTTTAATGTATATGTAAGATTACTGGTCGCGATTTTTTCTTTCTTTCTTACTAACTGCCCGCCGAAATAAAATCCACCCAAAAAATCCATACTACACAGAAGCGAAATTATTTTTTCACACCTTTCATTCGGAAAAGTAAGTTTTGCTCCACGACGAGAGGGACCAAAACGCTACTTTTCTGTTCAAGCTACTTTTTTAATTTATACATTGGCATTGGAACATTTGTACGCAATGTGTCAATTGAACACAGATGTTAATAAAATAATCGATTGTAATTTCATCGTAGTCGATTCAAAACGAACATATTTCATTTTGAATAGTTTTAACTATAACAATCTTGTATAAAAATTTATAAATATTTCGGTGTATTTAAAAATTAGTAATAAAAATTAAGATAATTTAGATATATTTTAACAATAGCTTTTTTTAAATTTCCTCATAGTCGGCGTGAAAAATAGTATGTGTCACTCGGTAGCAAAATTATTTTCGTCTCGGGCGTAAACACTTGTATCCCTCACTACGCTCAGGGTCCTACGTTAGAATCCCTCGCTACGCTCAGGATTCCATTGTAGGATCCCTCGCTACGTTCAGGATTCGATACACCGCCCTCGCCGTAAATATACTATTTTGCTCCCTTGTGACACAAATAACTATTTCACATCAGCTATTCGGATAAGGGCTTTTTCTTCCCTGCTAGGAGGGATCAAAGTGGCACTTTTCTGTTCCAGGACATATTGTTGCCAGAATAAAAAAATATCAGTAGGTTTATAATAATTAATTTAATACAGCTACTCGCCTAATACATATTTCTTTATCCTCATAGGGTGATGTGAAAAGCAGTATGAGTCACACTGAAGCAAAATTATTTCCAACTTGGGCGTGAACACTTGAATCCCTCACTACGTTCGGGATTCTATTCTGGAATCCTTCGATTCATTCGGGATTCAATCTACGCCCTCGCCGTAAATATGCCATTTTGCTCCCTTGTGACACAATTTCCCCCTACATACAAACAAACCTAATACAAACCTACAATCTCACAAACTTTTTCTGTTCCCAATATTAATTTATAGATCATTGTTTTTTTTTTATCCAAGGTACTTAATAACTATTACATGTGGTTTCGAACAGCGAGCGAAAACCGCTTACGGTTTATGTCTTGCTATTATCGCTCGTTTTATTTTACAATTGTTTGTTATGATTAAGAAAAGGGTAGACTCCCTAGTTGTTACATATAATTTGTGCACCGCTCGGGCGCGCATCGGTAGTTGACAAGTATATATTTTTTGTAATTATTTTTACATTGGATGGATGGAGGATTATGAATACGTTTCTGGATAACATCATTAGGCCATTCGTTTAATATATAAGGTAAAAAATACTCCCACATTCTTTTGCCGTATGCATTGTTATACGGTGGCAATACGTGGCTTACCTAAATAGGTAAGGTACTTAAGTTTCTCAATTTCTGTGATGTTAAAGAGTTGTATATCGTTATATCGCGTCAAGGATGTATGCTATCTGTAAAATACCAGTTTACATTAAGCGTAAATTTAAACACAAGGTCCTCTAGTATTGTAATTTAGTATTCGGCCGAGGCTTATCTTCAGATTCAAGTCGTCACCGTCAGAGCTAACGCGATTCTTCACAACGCTAGTGCCGATACTTGAGTATTTACATTGTAACATAACATGGATAATTCGCCGTTTTTATCAAACTAGACAGTGAATGGAGCCAAGTATATAGCCAAACATTGCTTCTAACATACCGGGTGGAAAGGCACGACGATCCCTTCCGCAAAAGGGGGATTGTTTAGACTGAGTACAGTATTTCCTCTAAAGAAACTAGGCTCATATTCATAACCGTTTTGAAGTTATAGGCAGTTAACTTTTAATGCAAAATACTGCAAGTGACCACCCTCATTAGGGTCAGTAACATTTTAACAATTACACAAGAGTCAGTGACCTTTATCAATACGTATAAACGATAATTAGTACGTATAGTAATAGTAGGGTTGTCACAGAAGAACATTAATTAATTTTATTATTTTTAATAATTGATCGTAAAAAAAAATCTAAACATTACAAATCGATTTTCCATCACTTAAACTAACCCCCCTTTGCGGGAAGGATCGTCGTGCCTTTCCACCCGGTATACGCTCTAGTGAATGCTCGTTGTTCTAGCTTCGCTGCATGGTTAGCACAAGACAGCACGCGAGCTCTCTCACGCTATATCGCACTATTCTTCTTTTTATTAGTTTTCTAATAAGAGAGAGACGGATAGTGCGAGAGAGCTCGAGAGAGAGAGCCAATTTGTCTCGAATGCAGTGGGTACCTACACCAACAGAGCACGCAACCCCAGCCATAATGCAGTGCTGGCACAGTTACCAACTCCGGGTTAACTCGTCAACCGCCGACCCTGTAGCGCGCGTAACAGAATTACGAGAAATTATGTCACGCTTCAGCGGTAACTTAATGCAAGCTCCACATTTGATGTGACGTGAGAATAATCTAGAATTTTAGAATAGAATAGTTAGCGTTAGCGTTTGCTAAACTTGAGGTATTGTGTTCGTTGTAGTATTATGTGTCCATACTATAATATTATAAATGCGAAACTGTGTCTGTCTGTGTGTCACCTCTTCACGCTTAAACCGCTGAACCGATTGAGATGAAACTTGGTATGGACATAGTTTTTATCCCGGTAAAGGGCTAAGATATACTTAGTTCTCTCGGAAATCATCCCGTAAGTAGGTCGAATTGCGCACGTTTCTTGTCAATCTTTAAACATAATTATATCCTTGCCTTTGTAAACTTAATAATCGGCACACTAAATTAACTAATGTACCTATCTAGTCCCAAACTAAGTAAAGAAAAGACCGTTCAATTTGGACTAGACGACGCTAAAGCAGAAGTAGTATGATGAACCTACATAAAATACAAAAGCGGACAAACAAAGCCCCATCTCCCACCAAATGTAGTCCGTTCTCTATTAATTCGCCCCACTGCTGGGCTAAGTGGGCCATCAAAACGCCTGCCTTAATTAACCGACTCCGCCGAATCATAATTCATGACGCGAATGCAAATCAGTGTGCCGACTCATCCCGCGATTCGGGAACCACATCACCTATCCTCTCGCGCCTAGCGTAACTTGACCACGACTTTCGTATTAAAGATTCTCAATCGGGGGTCAGATTTATACTGGTACTGCTGATTTGTAGCTAAGCGTTGTAAATGTCTTGGAGGTCGTGGACGATGGAAACTCTGAATGTGAGAGGATAATTGTGTCATCTAGCCTGGATTTGAAGTAAATATTTTTTTTATTAATAAACTGCCTGCCCACGCAGCTTTGAACGCAGGCAAGCCCGCGAGATATAATATAGTCTATAACTATCCAGGAAGGCCGTTCTACACGCAGGTGTAAGATTTTCTGAAATCGGATAAATGGTTCCGGAGATTACCCTTAAACTAAACTTACAAACCTACAATCTCGCTACTTTTCCTTTTTATAATATTAGTATAGACAGAAGCGCTAACAGGCTAGCTGGACACGGGATACGTCTAAACCTATGGCGTTATTCCCTCGGGGAACGACGGCTACTCAATCTGTATGTACAGTGTAAGATTGCCAGGCCTCCTGTGGAACTGCAGTGTTAATAGAAAGAGACTGCAGGTACTGTTCGCCTTGCGGTCAACACAAGACTACCTTCAACGATATGTCGCTACGGCCATTACGTCTAGCACAACTTGCTGCTTAGTCGCTTCGCGCGCGACTGAGCGTCTCCTGTCATACTCGCACCGAGCAAATCAGAAAGAGGATGGTAGACCTTTCTCGACTCGAGTCGCGGCGCGGCGTCAGTTGTCATAGCCCCGCAGGTCGCTCGACTCTGTCTTATCGCATGCTGTCACTATGCTGCCAAGAATACTTTTTACTTTTCTAGTGTGTCGATCTGTCTCGACAACTGTTTTATTGGTATTTGAACTGAGTAAGGTAGACCGCCTAGATTCGAGAATTCTTTCGCCTTGTTCCTGAAGCTGTCTCCACATCCAGGCGCCCTCGTATTTGCGTTATTCCGCCGCTTATTTTATTCATCACCGCCGCTCGTGCATTTTAATTTGGCCTGCAGGACTTAAGCCCATTCATATTTAACGGATCGCGAGCTGGCCTTAATCAGGGCCGAGATATCTTGTCTGCTTTACTTCGAACAGCGTCGGTTGCTTTTCAGAATTTGTCGAAGTATGCTAAATGATTAGGCCTTAAAATACGAGTGTGGTTTTATGAAATGAGCATCAGCGAGTTTCATAATAGGATCACACGAGTGTTTTAAGGACTAATTATGTACAGTTGCATACACTAGTTTATCTACACACGTATAAGAGAAATACATACCTAAAATCACACAGTTAAAACTAGTGGAAGAGCGGTGTTTCTGAACACAAGCATGTTTAAATGCTTAAAAAGAGGCTCCAACTCAGTCTATGTGTAATAGTTTTAAGATAAAGAATAAATGTTTTTTTTTTCATTTATCTTTATTTTAAATCATTAGTAGGTACTCTAATATGAGTTCACAGTTCTGCTTTCGTAACAGAAAAAACCAACAAAAAACTAACAACAGCAATGGCGGCAATTCGATCCTTCGTCGAGACGAATGGTTTTTTTAATCATAGGCAAACGAATGAAGTCCCTATACTCATGTTACTCGAGTTCAAATGTCGTGCGGTTTATATAAAAAAAACGTACTGAATTGACGTTTCGTATCGATATGTTTCTTAATATCTATGAATACTAGAATAGAGGCCTTACTTACTTGAGTTTTGACAGCTGTTCCAAATTTAAACTCATAACGCTAAAAAATCTATAATGTTATAACATTATAGTACAATTTTACCTACTACCACAGACAAGGAAGTTATAATAGTGAAATTGGTTCTAATAATGCTCGATATTTCCTACGGTTTCTGAACGAATTTTAGATCACTAATGATATGTGCGTAGATAAAGATAATTATCTACATCCCTTCACACTAAGAGTTATGATGAACGCCTTTTCATGGGATAGAACATTCATTTTATGCCTTAAAGTTTAATAGAGTGCGCGGCGGTATTCCATATCATCAACATTATGTAGAACAAAGTAGAACTTTGCGTTTTTGAATGTACATTCGAGTTCGTAAATATAATATTATGTTCCGAAAGGTTCAGAAATATATGAGCGAGCAACCAACAAATGTGGCAACAAAATAATTATGCTATTTACAATTGAGTCGCGTTGACGTATTTGTGATCATTTTACCTTGCATTATTGTCCACTGCTGGACAAAGGCCTCCCCTATAGAGTGTCACAATTACTGCCCCTGCGCCACCGGGATCCAGCGGACTCCCGCGACCTTGATCAGGTCATCAGTTCACCTTATGAGAGGTCTATCCACGCCTGCCGGTACGTGGTCGCCACTCGAGAACCTTTCCGCCTCAACGGCCATCCGTTCTACGTGCAATCTGGGGTACATTGAATGTAAAACGGATGGGGCCCACTGCCACATTTTACATTATTGTTTAACACTATCTAAACCTACACCATTAGTAAGAGTAGTGAGTCAAGTAAAGGGATCGTAAACATAAAGTAAAGTTATGGGATTACGTTTGTTAATAATTTAATTTGAATACAAAACAGAAACAAAGCTCGCGTAGCCGCGTGAAAGCTCCGACACCCCATTCCGGCACATGTTTTAACGTATTGAAATAAAATGTCAGTCGTCTGCTCTAGCCCTCACTTTCCTGTAAAATGTCAGTCGTCTTTGCTCTAGCCCTCACTTTCCTGTAAAATGTCAGTCGTTATGGCTCTAGCCCTCACTTTCCTGTAAAGGCAGATCCAAGGGTGACCTATAATTATTATTGTTAACATCCGATATTAGGCAGCCGGCACAATAAAAGTCAATTATGAGATATGATGACGTTAATTGTACTTGGATGATACCTGTCAAATATTAGATGTAAGGGCATTTTCATTGTGCGACGAACTGAAATATTAAACGGCTTAAAAATGTTGAAGACCCCTGATATATTTATTTCAAAGTTCAAGGACTTAAAACCAGCTGAACCAATTTTGTTGAACGTACCTAAGAACCATTTCAATCACCTCATCTTTCGGACAAAAAAAAACATATTTAAATCGGTCTATTCGTTTAGGAGCTACGAATGCTATGGTGCCACCACGTCAAACTTATAACGGCTCTCTTTTTGCGCCGGGGTTGAAAAAAAAAAAACAAAAGAGCATGGCTACCCTACAAAAGCTCGCGTTACATTGAACTTTAAAAGTTTGTTTCGTTGTAGCTTTTATAACAAGCCCCCGTGTGGTGTCGGGTTAGAATTTCACCACCCCCGTTCTTCCCGTGGGTGTCGTAAAAGTCGACTAAGGGACCAGGGTTGAAGTGTGTTGTGGGCGTTGGGCTAGCAACCTATCACTGCAATATCACATTTAGTCGATCTTTTATACCCACATTTATGCTAATTGTGGCGCTGGAACATACGTTTCATGTGCTCTGCCTACCCCTTTTGGGAATAAAGGCGTGAATGTATGTATGTATGTATGTTTTATAAAAAGGTAGTTAAATGAGGGATTATAATAATGTGTTGTCGGAATGTTTTGTGCGTGCATTTGTTGTACCGTGGGTTGGTAAAGTTCAATTTTGTGCACTGCTTTGTGAATGGGTACGCAACGAGTAGGTACTATACGCATTATGCACTCTGAAATGCAAAGTATATTTAAAGGTGTAACAATGTTGTCTGGAAGTGATCGTTCCTGAGCGATAAGACCGCCCATTGAGCCCTTGAATTGTTTAGCCTGGGTTTCTTATACTTAGTCTTACGGTGAAATACGAGTATACTGTGGTTTAGGCTGTAAATCATCCTTTTCTTTCTTTCTTTCTTTCTTTAAATCATCCCATGACTTTGCAAGTAAATTCAAAACATGGCCTGTATCCCGACATTTCACGGCGTTTTAATTGGTATTTGCGTATCTCAAAGAGTGCAGGATGAACTTGACTTTTTGAAAAAGCTTCATAATTAATTTCAGCGTTTGCTGAAGTATTTGTTCTTAACATCATCGTTTTCTGCGTGTTGAATGCTTTCAATTATAATAAATTTTAAGTATATACCCATCGTACAAACAGAAATAAACCACTTTTGAAGTGTTTTTTTGCGTTTATCTCGAAACTGACAGCAGTTTATGATCAGCACGGCAGTGCTGTCGGTCGGCCCATATATAACACAGATACTAAAACGTATAATAAATTCATATCTGTACAAACATAGATACCCTAACCGCGCTTTACATGTCAAATATGATGATAATTTCACCGCTTAACCCCCGGCTCGTCACGTATAATCCGGCACGCCGCGCTCTATAATCGCCACATAATATCCTGACCCGGCCCAGAATCGAGCAATTGCGGGTTAATTATGCGTGCCCTTTTTGCTTGTACCCTTTTGAAGTGACGGCGTTTAGCGGGTTAGGTCGTTGTTGGATTTCATGTGTGAAAACGTGTTAATATTCATGTGTTTCTTAGTTGCGGTTAGATTTATTAGTTGGTGCCCAAGAACACTGTAGTATGCTAAAAAAAAACAATAAAATAATCAACACTAGTTGCCGGTGCGAGAGGGGAATGAAAGAAGCTTATAGGTAGTTTGTCTGGGGTTATTAATTTATACCGTAAACCTGCAGGTCGATCACGTAACCCATTGTACGCGCGTCAGTACTAAAGATGCCACGAATATTCGGCAACTATTCGGTATTCGGCCTATTCGGCCACTTTTTTGCTATTCGGTATTCGGCCGAATAGTGCGTACTATTCGGCCGAATACCGAATAGCAAATCATGTAAAAAAAGACACGTTATTTTACTCAAAATTATGTATTTATTTCCAAATTACAACATTTTAGTACTTAAAATTAATCAGTGGTAAGTTGTGATGGATAAAAACGAGCTTTTCAGCATTTTTTGGTAGCAAACGATTGCGCTTGCACCCCGCCCCGCGCGCGCGCCGTCGTCGCCTGCCGCGCGTACGCAACGAAAAAACCGGTTGTGACTTGTCTTATTCCAGCTAACGCGCCCCCACCAAGGATTCGGCGGCCGAATATTCGGTATTCGGTATTCGGCCAATTCACTATTCGTGGCATCTCTAGTCAGTACATCTAAATGACAACTTTTATATGGGAAAATGACAGCGGTATTGTGCTCACGCTCTTTAACGAAACGTTACGTAAACCTTAATATCAATTACGTAGGCTTGGTTCAAATATCTAAACGAATAGTGCTTTGTTAAAGTAAAACGCTACATTTTGTTCATCATCATTGTATCAGCCAAAATACGTCCACTGCTGGACATAGGCCTCCCGGCAGGCGCATATTATTATCGTTCGTCTATTTTTCTCATTATTTTTATTATCAGTCACTGTTACATACCTCAAGAGGATGAGGTATAGAATACTGCACCCTGTATATTTTAGTATTACCCTGTATAAAAACTCGCTGCAGTTGCACTCGAAGCTGACACCTGTACTGTTTCACAATGCTTGCCGAGCGCATCCCGATAGGTGGACCAGTATAAGCCTGACCCTTGCTTACCGACACTTGCTACGAGTGTCGGGTCAGATTATACTGGAGAGACTCACAGAAGAGAGTAATGGATAGGCTCGCCAATATAAGCGTGACCCTCGATTACCGACAGTTGCTACGAATGTCGTGTCAGATTATATTGGTTATTCTCACAGACGAGAGTAACGGTTTATGAATAGGTGGACTGGTATAATTTTAGCCGCCTATTGATCTGTCTGCTTGCTTCTGTCTTTAAGTACCTACATTTGGGTTTATATAATGTTTCATTCGATCGCGAAAGTGGGTTATATTTTAGTATTATGAGATGACTGTTTCATTTCATATTTGATTGTTATTGTCTGACAATTGACTTGGCCGTATTTGATCCAACACGTTCTTCAATTAAATGTTTACTTATGTTGTAAGTTGTAACTAGACCTTAATTTTAGAACTTTTGACAAGTCTCTTTCTGTTTTTTTTGATTTATTTGTAAATAATGAACTTCTACTTTTTTATTACAGCATTCCTAATTTTATTTTTGTTTCTTCACAGGTATGTTCATTTCAAAAAGCAGTGCATCTAAAGTTTGTAAGTACGATTATTTGAATGATCCATGTATAGTCCAGAAATATCTGTCTAAGTTCAACGTTCAATCTGTATTTAGGAAATGCTGACGACATAGTAAATGAAAAGAACATAGAAATAACAGTATTATGAAGTAAATTTCTATAAAGGTTAGGACGGATGAAACAGGAATGAGAACTTTTTTTTGTCGAGAGATATGAATGACGATGTCTAAGACAGAGACGTAATGTCGTCTTTTTAAACAGTGCTTCTTTTATCATAAAAAAGTCAAGTGTGTTGTGAGCAATGAGCTGCCAACCAATGAATACTATATCACTTATTATTATTTAAAAAAGCAAGTGCTGATGTGCATTAAAAAAAAAAGGTGAGACGACAGGTATATTTAAAGTCACCTTATCTGCAGTTATTTTCTTATGAAAATTTACACCTTAGCTATTTTTATTTCCTGCCCAACAACATCCACTTGTCCGATAATTGGAAACGGAGTTCCGGACATGTTCGCTTTGAGTCCGGCTTAACCGGCTTTTCACCAGGATGTAACTGGTTTTTTCAACCGCAACCAGTTTCCACTGGTTCCGTGCGGACGAATCTAGATGTTAACTTGTTTTTCAGATTTATTTCCGGGGATTTTTTTTTGTAGAAAATGTGAGGTTTTTAGTTAGCGCTGTGGATTTAATTTGCATGATAATTCGTACTGTTTGAAATATAAGTTTTATTTGGTTTAAATACAATAATAACAGTCTCATACGTCAAAACTTTACGGTATTTTCCAACTCGTAATGTTTTAAACCTTAAAAAAAAGGAGGAGGGTTAGGATTGTTAGTACTTTGTCATGTGTCATGTTTGTGTATCTATGTGTCTGTCTGTAGCATCGAGGCTCCTAAACGAATAGACTAATTTTAATGCAATATTTTTGTCACAAAGCTGACCGTGATCGATATGGTTCTTGCTACGTTTAAAAAAAAACGGTTCAACCGGTTTTGAGATATTGAACTTTGAAATTGAAATGTCAGGGGTTTTTCAACTTATGTAGTTGTCAATTATTTGTTGCAAAATAATTAGTCCATTGAATGAGTCCCTCCAAGGGGGGTCTAGAGTGCGTGAGTTAGTAACGTAAGATGTTTCTTCGGAAACATGTCAAGAGTCCCTAGGTAATAAACATACTAAAACCCCGGGACACTAGGAGGAGCCCTGGAGTGGGGGGAGGGGGGGAAATGGTCCATTTTTTCATTTTTCGCTTAAATCTCAAAAAACGGTACATGTTAGAGAAAAACTTTCACGAAAAATTTGAAAGGCCATAAAATTATCTACAAGTTGTACTTCAATATTTTTTTTCTATTCGCAGCCGTTTTAGAGCTGTATCCCATGAAAGGTGAAAAAAAAGGTCAAGTTGCGTAACTACCCTAATATAATATTTTGACAATCAATTCCTCCTAAAGGCTTCCATGGAGGAATGTGTTTTTTTTACCAATGATAGACCTAATTAAGAGCAATCTATCAGTACCGGTCACAAGTTGCACTTTTGAGTTTTTTGGAAGAAAAAAATAAAAAGATCAAGTTCAGTAACTCAAACTACCTTTATATGATATTTTGACAATCGATTCCTCCTAAAGGCTTCCATGGAGGAATGTGTTTTTTTTACCAATTATAGACCTAATTAAGAGCAATCTATCAGTACCGGTCACAAGTTGCACTTTTGAGCGTTTTGGAAGAAAAAAAATAAAAAGGTCAAGTTGTGTAACTACCCTAATATAATATTTTGACAATCAATTCCTCCTAAAGGCTTCCATGGAGGAATGTATTTTTTTTACCAATGATAGACCTAATTAAGAGCAATCTATCAGTACCGGTCACAAGTTGCACTTTTGAGTTTTTTGGAAGAAAAAAATAAAAAGATCAAGTTCAGTAACTCAAACTACCTTTATATGATATTTTGACAATCGATTCCTCCTAAAGGCTTCCATGGAGGAATGTATTTTTTTTACCAATGATAGACCTAATTAAGAGCAATCTATCAGTACCGGTCACAAGTTGCACTTTTGAGTTTTTTGGAAGAAAAAAATAAAAAGATCAAGTTCAGTAACTCAAACTACCTTTATATGATATTTTGACAATCGATTCCTCCTAAAGGCTTCCATGGAGGAATGTGTTTTTTTTACCAATTATAGACCTAATTAAGAGCAATCTATCAGTACCGGTCACAAGTTGCACTTTTGAGCTTTTTGGAAGAAAAAAAATAAAAAGTTCAAGTATCGTAACTACCCTAATAAAATTCAATTCCCTGTAAACGCCTCCGTGGTGGAATCTGGTATTTTTATCAATGATAGACCTAATTATGAGCAATCTATCTGTACCGGTCACAAGTTGCACTTTTGAGTTTTTTTGGAAGAAAAAATAAAAAGATCAAGTTCAGTAACTCAAACTACCCTAATATAATATTTTGACAATCGATTCCTCCTAAAGGCTTCCATGGAGGAATGTGTTTACTTTACCAATTATAGACCTAATTAAGAGCAATCTATCAGTACCGGTCACAAGTTGCACATTTGTGTTTTTTGGAAGAAAGAAATATTTTTTGATCGATTGATGTGATAAACATGGGTATGTAGTATGGGGAAATTGTGTGAGCCAAAATCATTTTTTACTGCGTGTAACTCAGAAACGGTAGGATATAGGAAAAAATTATTGAGGTACAACTTGTAGATAATTTTATGGCCTTTCAACTTTTCCTTGAAAGTTTTTCTCTAACATGTACCGTTTTTGAGATTTAAGCGAAAAATGAAAAAATTGACCCTTTCCCCCCCTCCCCCCACTCCGGGGCTCCTCCTAGTATCCCGGGGTTTTAGTATGTTTATTACCTAGGGACTCTTGACATGTTTCCGAAGAAACATCTTACGTTACTAACTCACGCACTCTAGAACTTTTTATTCAATGGACTAAATGACTATATTCGGTTTAGCGTCGAAATAGCTTAGACTAGTCTTGGAGTAAATACTATTAGTATTTGATAGTAATGCTAATAATTAGATAATATACCGAATTATTTCTGTTAACACTTTCAGTGCTAGAAGCTTACGCTGTACTTACATTCCGCTACGGAAAACCCAGTGGCTCGATTGACTACCGGCGTAGCGATTCTTGGTTGACATGCGGCTTCTGTTCTGAAATATGTGACAAAATAACCGAAAAAGCAAAATTTTCACAATATGCATCTTCTATACTAACGATTGCCCGTGGCTTTGTCCGCGTAGAACTCGTTAATCTAAAACTCTCTCCCATCGCCCATTTTACTCTTTTAGCAGTTTAAATCTTTATTTATTAGAACTTAAACTTCTATTAATGTTTAAATAAACATCTCAAATAGATAAAAAAGCTAATCCCAACACAACAAATGACTAAAGCAACTTCATTTTACTAAAAACACGGACAAGCAAAAAGAAAAACTACCATTACTCCACGTCAAGCAAACTCTTAAATAAAGGTATGAAAAATAAACTTCTGACATCCTTATACTATCCTACATCCCCCATCTCTCTTAAACTTGTGAAAATTGAGCAGGATAGACGCTCGAAAAGTTTACTTTCAGTGTATCGAAGGTACGGAATAGGCGGCCAGGGATGGTAAACTGTGTATCGCTTCCGATATTGAGATTTGATTTACGACCCCTGCTTGTTAGCCAGGGGTGCTTTTTATATTGTTTGCCGTCGGACGCGAGGGTGTTTTATAGGGTTAATAACGAACCTGTACTTAGTTTAACTACTATTTGCCGTGTCTGATACTTTGTTTTTTTAGTACAGTCGACGTTAAAGGAAACGTTAATGGTTCGCCTTACAAATAAAGTGCAAAAATGTATAGATCTTATTCTCGTCGACTGTAAATGCTGCACTTGACTGTAACAACATTTACCCCTGAGGTTTAAATACCGTTAGTTATGTCTAGTTTGTGTTTACCAGATGTTAAATAAATAAACATGAAGGACAAACTAAGTTCTGCAACCCGAGGTCGAATATTGAATCCTGCATAATCTGGGAATCGAAGTCCGAACAACTTCAATACAGAATGAGGTTGAGGTGACTAAAGTTTAAACTAATATCTGGGGCCTGCATACTCCTGGAAACTTTAATATCAATATGGGCAGAAGCTAAACTCGATTCGTTTTAGGCGGTTATCACACTGCCACGGGTTTCTTTTTTTATAAAAGTACCTCAATTTAAATTCAACTTCCACGCGGTGTCACACACTGCACCGCGGCGACATTTGTTCGCATCTCCGCACACCGCAGCAGCAGTGTCGATTGTCCATACAAACGTAGTTACGCTTTCACTTTAAAACTGCGTATTGGATTGTAACAAAACTTTGCATGTACAATGACATGAGGTATATCCAGGTCTGTAATTAGTTTATGTAGCTTCATATACCATAGTAAAAAAAATAGCATAAGTATTTAAGTTTTTCGTACTAAACTAGTTTTTGCTGTATTTCGTTTGTTTTATAAACTGGAACCATATAAACTAATTACAGACATAGATACCTCATGTCATTCTGTATGCAAAGTTTTGTCATAATCCAACACGCAGTTTTAAAATGACAACGATGCTTAGTTTGTATGGGAAGGTGAAATTCGTCCGAGCTTACTGCGGACTCATAATGTCTGCTCATGAAATGACCGCAAAAATGCTTAACCTAATATGAGTAATGATATTCAATAGATTAAGTTATTGAAAGTTATATAGCTAAATTTTAAATGAAAGGAAAAATTTAAAAATTTAATGCTCCGAGCCGGATTCGAACCGGCGACCACAGGCATTCATGGCCCGTCGCTACTACCAACTGAGCTATCGGAACAATCTGGTTCGGGCACCAAATCCTTCAATCAGTTCCTTCATACAACGCCTTAGGGAGGCGTGCAGCGACATCTACCAGAAGACTTAGGCTTCTTAACGGCACCAACGTCTCAAATTATATTGAGAAATCGTCAGTAACGACGCGCTACCCCATACTAAATTAATTTTTGTTTTTAAGCAGTAACGCTGCTAACGAAAATTATAAATTTTAAATGAAAGGAAAAATTGAAAAATTTAATGCTCCGAGCCGGATTCGAACCGGCGACCACAGGCATTCATGGCCCGTCGCTACTACCAACTGAGCTATCGGAACAATCTGGTTCGGGCACCAAATCCTTCAATCAGTTCCTTCATACAACGCCTTAGGGAGGCGTGCAGCGACATCTACCAGAAGACTTAGGCTTCTTAACGGCACCAACGTCTCAAATTATATTGAGAAATCGCTTGAGAAGGCTTAAGAAGGCTTAAGAAGCCTAAGTCATCTGGTAGATGTCGCTGCACGCCTCCCTAAGGCGTTGTATGAAGGAACTGATTGAAGGATTTGGTGCCCGAACCAGATTGTTCCGATAGCTCAGTTGGTAGTAGCGACGGGCCATGAATGCCTGTGGTCGCCGGTTCGAATCCGGCTCGGAGCATTAAATTTTTCAATTTTTCCTTTCATTTAAAATTTATAATTTTCGTTAGCAGCGTTACTGCTTAAAAACAAAAATTAGTTATATAGCTTATTAAGGCTGGGTTGCACAAAACCGTCTGTAATCATAAGCGGTGTTCGAACGTTTGACAAGTTTCTATGGACTGACAGCTGTCAGCGCCACATTTAATCTCTGTCTGGTCTGTAATCGTAAGTTAGTGCAACTCACCCTAAGTGATTACTTCGAAATATCACTGAAGCATCACCATGGTTAATTGGTTGCGTCAACTCGAACCTCAGTTCTTTAACTACTATCAATGTTAAATATCAAATAAATAAATAAATATTAGGAGACAATCTTACACAAATCGACCTAGTCCCAAACTAAGCAAATCTATGGATACAAGACAACGATAAACATAAAGATAAATACATATTTAAATAAATAGAAAATGACTCAGGGACGAATAATATTCTTGCTCATCACACAAATAAATGCCCTTACCGGGATTCGAACCCGGGACCTCTTGCTTCGTATGCAGAGTCACCGCAAACTAGGCTAAAGCGGTCGACAATGATGAATGAAATGAGATTATTGTACACTTATTTTATTTCACTGATACCTTCTTTCATAAAGGTGCTGCGGTGCACAGAACACAAGCGTTCGCCGTTTTTAAATTGGTCTAACTGAGCAACGAACAGAACCAAGCATAGAGCCAGACATAGCCTCGGACATTTTCACGATCATTCTAGAAAAGGTAAGAATTCTAGTGAATGCTACGGTGGGTGTGGGCGGAGCGGGACGGCGGTGGAACAATAACATAATTGCTCGGCTCGGCAAAAGGTAAATTCAGTGTCGTCCGCTAGAACGCTCGTTACAAAGCTCGCTAAAACGCTTCTGATTAATCTTGTACAAGTTGATATTTAAGTGTATTAGGAGCATTTAGCACCTTAAATACGCTACGCTTGTGTGTGACATATATTATTATACACACATAAAACGAAGACATTAATATACTCTATACTATCATATTTCACTTAAAATACCCAAGAGTACTAGTATCAATAAGCCAACATGTGACATCATAAAGGCAGCGACCAACACATCGTTCGAGACCGCTCGCTAAATTTGAACGCGGCTTTATCACCGCACCGATAATCAACCCCGTCTCCTGCAACTGGAATAGCCAACATTTTTTAATTAGCTACGTACTTCCACTGCGGTTTGCGCAAGGCCTTCACTACAAAAAAACACACCATCGTAAACCCAACCTTAAACTCTATACAATAAAGTCGAGTTTGGATTGTATTTAAAATCCAGGGGTACTAAACCTCCGAGCGAGTCAACCGAAACGTGTGCCGTTTTGAATTTTTAAAAAGATTATTTTAGAGTGGCCCGACGCGGTAATGGAGTGTGCCGCCATGTTGTAATTACCGCGCGGTGTCACCGAAGGCAGTGCGGTGGATATTGGTGGGTTGATGCGATCGTGTCGCTGGAGATTGAATTTTGTATGTGGGTTTGTAATGAAGCGGTTCAATTCAGGAGGAAGAGTTTACTTTGGTTTTCATTTTCACAAGTTTCTGTACAATGCTATAGTATTATTCTATAATACCCACATATTTTTATTCAATACAAAAATAAAGATCGACATTTTGTTTGCTACGTCAACGTGAGATACAAGCTAATAGATAATAATCATATTTATATTATACATAAGCAAATAGGCACATGCAGATAATGTACGAGTGCTACGATAAGTCAAAATGATTTTAGCATTGACATCATATAAAAATACATACTACACATATACGAGCATACGTATGTGTTGATTATTGCCAAGTGCGTATTGACTTGGTTGGTTGCGTATTGATTGGTTTTGACTGTTGAGTCTTAATTTTATAGGTTTTGAAGAAAGTTTGTCAAAACCAAAGTTCTATCCCAGTGCTGTAGCGTTTGCAATAAAAATAAGTATCTACAAGCAAGCAAGTTCAATTTCCTCTCTCAAGTTAAATATATTTAAATACACCCATTCAAAATTATATTTCTTGTTCTCCATTACGATTACTGCAATTGAAAATGGCGCGCAAACGACCCAAACTTCCCACCTTCACAAAACAACACCAGATTTAATTCCGCTGTAGTTTAATCAAGAACTTTTGTCAACGATCTAATAGCAACCTTACGCAATTGGAATAGAGTCTTGTTTTCTATTTGTTTCGTTTAAGGTTAGGTTACTTTTACAGTCACCTGTTGCGGAACCGTCGGTTGTTATGGTTCAATAAAACGGTACAATTCTAAGTAATGACACTCTTTGTGAGGTGCTCCTGCGAATTTAGAGTACTGCGTCTAGTCTAGTTTTTTATTTCATTTCTAGGACCGATTGTTTACAGCAACTGGATTGGGAACCGTTGTTTGTACAAGAAATGATTGTATTTACTTTTTAGTTAAATGGGTGCTCTTTTTAGTTCTATTTATAACGACTTTGTTCAATGCTTACCTTTTGAAATATGGTTTAATATTGATAGAGAATCGAGTGGAGACTTGCGTTCTACTTTTCAAATTGAAACGTAGTTATGTGGTGTGGTTCGCACGCTGGCTGATATGTTAGCTCAGGCTGCGTGGAGCCGAGCGCACGTAACACATTGTCATCAAAACTGAAATGCAAAACTTGATACCTGATCGACCTCCAGTTGAATATTTACAGCAACATGTCAAAGCAATGTAACAACAAAGTTAATAAGTGTAAACTAGCCGTCTACAAATAGATTTCAAAAAGCTCATCGCCCGTTATCACTTTTCCTTTCATCCTCTTTCAATATAAACGCGCGGACAGACCATAACAATATATATTATTGCGCACATTAGCGGACAATGGGGAGGAGGCGAGGGCAAAACGGGCCGTGACGACACTTTGAGCAAATATCCCCGGATTCCGCTTTTAGGGGGGTTCATTACAATAGATGTAGGCCTAAATACGGAATGCCTGATGTACTAGATTCCCAGAATACCGGAATTAATAAGGGTTCGTAAATCGTGTGTCGATGCTGTGAATTTAAGTATGCACACAATCATAGAAAAAGGTATGTCGCTAATCGCCACCTGAATCTAAGCGTTTTACCAGTAGAATCGTTGACCACCACTTTGGATACTGCTCGCTACCTAATCCCAAGAATTAGGTTAGGGAGTATTTTTACGGAAGCAATTGCTATCTGAATTTCCAGCCCTGAGGTAAAGCTAGATCTTATTTGGATAAACCTGTGACGAGTAAATGCTTAACTTATAGAAATACCAAGAATAACTTTACTTCAGAAAGTATTTTTTCCGAAAACATTTAAGGCAAGCTCAGTGTCACTTGTATAAAAACGTAGCTCACACAACTCTGGTATAGTTTGTTTTAGTTTAGATGACGAAAAGTGCGTATAACCAACCATTTCCGACATCTCTTGTTTAATTGTTATCTTCAAGTAGGGTTGTAAAACAATTACGCACAAACATGAACCTAGAATGCTCTGGACAGGCTATGGTAATAATAATACCACGTACGAGCGAGCTGGTAGCATACAAATCTCGATAAGTGTGACAGAAAGGGAAATATCATTGTCCTTGTCATAGTTCCACTTTTTTTATTTGCCACAACTGATTTAGTATGAAGGTGTGGCACATAAACCATTACCCGTCCAAATTTAGTAGGTTGTTTATGGCAAGTCATCAGCCATTTTAAGACCAGTTCTTAATTTAGCTGCATAGGAGCCTTTCCGTCCCTCACTGTGGCATCATGTACAGCCCGTCCAGAGTATTCAAGGTTCATGCGCATAAACGATAGAACAAACAGTAGCAACTCCAGTACACGTGCCACACTTCAGTCAGTTGTCTTAGTTTTGTCTCTTTGTTATATTTTCCTTTTATATTAGCAACAAAAGAAGTTGTGATAAGTTGTTGTAGTTGTACGCATTGTTGTGCATTTTCGTCATTTTATCTAAAACATCATCCTCCTAACGTTATTCCCGGTTGTGCCCCTAAAAGGAGGCAGATAATGATGATTACGTAAGTTTATCTAAAACAAACTATAAGTAGATTTGTTGTCTAAGTCGGATCGACTGCTCCTATGGAATATTTGCAAGGCAAGAAAGCACTACACACTCGGAAACCTAATTCAAGACCAAAAAAACTTCAACAGATATGTCACTGTCATTAAGTGTCAAAGTCACTTAATGTCATTGTCAATCGAACATGTCAGATGTAGCCAACCTTTTTGCATTGATCATCAAATCATAGTAAATATTCGTAGATATGGCCAACATTTTCAATATAAAAAAGTTACATTCAACAATACGCATTATTAAAAAGTAATTATTTTTTCTACCATAATATCATTCAAAAACAAAAATTGCTTGTTAAACATTTCATAAATCTATTCAGATATAAAATGACAGACTGACAATTAATAATATATGGGGTCATGGCTGGTGGGGTCTACAGATTATATGATTTCACCACAATTTGTCAGTACAACATGTCGAAGTCATAATTGGGTGTGTCGTATAGATGTAACAATCTAACCACATTTGCATGCAATTTCTCAATACAACTCTTTTGACAGTTGGATGAGCAGCGCAACATGCCTCCAGACAATAGCAATTAGTCAGCTCCTGATAAATTGGGCCTAACAAATCATTACGTGTATAGACCCCTTGAGATTATGGCGGATGATTGTGATTATAAAGTGAGGTACATACTTTTGACCTGTTATTTTGTCGAATAGTTAAACGCATGGCATAATATTTAAATTACATCTAACATTGTTCACGACTATTGTTTATAAATCGTACCAAATGTTATGAATACCTGAAGTATTACAAGTGCAATAACAGTTTTTCAACCAAAAATCTTCTATCGTTAAATATTTAACAGGGCATCTAATATTTTTGTAAATAAGTTGAATTAACTTGTTTGTTTAAATAGTAGGTTTAAAACTACCAATAAATAAATTTTCTTGGTGCGGCGTTTTAAAAAGTGAAAATATACCACCGTAAACATATTTTATTTTAGTGGCAACCCACGTTGGTCTTGAATTAGGTTTCCGAGTATAGTAAATATCCACTCAAAGACAGAACTATCCAGAGCCAGTGCCTTTCTCAGCCGACGTTTCGGCTTTTTATATACTTGTGCGAAAAACTAAGGTTCGCATCGCCTTGTAGGTATCTTTCTCCACGCAACGAAGTTTTTTGAGCAGGCTAAACTGATAGCAACAGAAGTAGACGCTTTAAAATTTTCTCATGTATTTCTGCATTTAAACACCTAAAGTTCCTTCTTTAAAAATGCGAACCGAGCCGTTGACCCTGACGCTGCAAATTCCGCCACCCACACCACTTAAGTGACAAATTTTAGACCTTAATACACTGTAGTAAGGTACATTTAGACAGCTTTCTTTTCAGGTAGACATGGCAACTTAATCTTAACAATGACTCGTGTTTTTCTCTATTTACCGAACGGTTCGGGACCCTTAGCCTGAAAGCTATTAGGCGACTAGTTTGGAGGTTAAATTATGCTGTTGCGTTCTAGACGAGGTGTTGCAATCCTCAACTGATTGTTTTGTACCACGGGAGGTGTTGAGTGCAATGACTACGAATTACAATAGTACATTACGTAACTAGGGCGGTGAATTCGTAAATGCCCCAGATCGCAGGTGTTTGTGGCCCGAACCGAAGGTGAGGGCCAAAAATATGCGCTCTGGGGCTTTACGAATTACCGCCCGTGTTGCGTACAAAATTTTACGTCTTCACCTGGCCACAATGCGAGTTTTCCCGTACGCGCAGCGTGCAGTAATACTCGCATTATGGCCATGTGTGACGTAAAGGTTATTATTGTGTAAACGACATGATACAGAGAACCGATAGAGAGGGCAACAAAGATAGAAGGCACAAGTTCGAGTATTGTCCTGGGCTTGAGACGATAATGGTTTATTTTTCCATTATATTCGTTATCTGTGTATATGTTGCAGGGAAATGGTCAAAACAGAGATTTGATCAAATCTCGAAGGGATATGATCAAATCACGCAGGATGTTAAAATGGCGAACCCATTTTATTATTTGCCTAATACAAATCAGTAATTTGATCAAATCTCTGAATCTGTTTAGTGAAATCGGACAAAAAAGGCAATTAGTTTTTTTCATTTCACTAGACTTGTTTAGTGATTTGATAAAATCCCTGAAACGCGTCAGTGAGTTGACGAAACTAACTCGCAATTAAGATTTTTCCGCTCTTTTATAAAAAAAATAACCACGAAGACGGTTGGCGGGAGCAGAGCTCCCTAACCTAAGTCTTAGTCCCAGAACCGTTTAAATGACTAATCATTTAGGATCCAATATCTGCGAGTTAGTTTCATCAATTTACTGACGTGTTTCAGGGATTTATCAAATCACTAAACAAATCTAGTGAAATGAAAAAACGAGTTGCCTTTTTTGTCCGATTTCGTCATTTCACTAAACAGATTCAGAGATTTGATAAAATTACTGATTTGTATTAGGTAAATGATAAAATGGATTCGCCATTTTAACATCCTGCGTGATTTGATCATATCCCTTAGGGATTTGTTCAAATCTCTGTTTTGGCCATTTCACTGCGACATATAGATGGTTAAATTGACTCGAAACTAAAATACACTAAAGTGATGGTGTAATGTTTCTTTTTTCTTGTTAATCCAATAATGTGGGGTATCGTTGGATAGCTTGTTCAATAACTAATTAAAAATATTATAAGTTTCTTTAAACCATTTTTCAACTGATTCGTTTGGGAGATATTGCACTTTAAAGCTGCCGCTCCACTGCCGGCTAAATGGCCACTACTGGGGATGTGAAAAACTTCTTGGTAGTAGTACATGTAATAAACTTACAAGGAAAACTGTCATGGCTAAGTAGGCATAACTTGTTACCGAGTAATACACGACCAACTTAAAATGGACTTAGAAAAGCTATTAACTTTCGTACAAATTCGTCCGACGCAATCTCACCATAAGGCGCGCGCGTGTCGATGTAACTGAGATAGACAGGCTACTACGGAACCCTACACTGCGCGTGGCCTGACACGCGTTTGGCCAAAGAAATGCTCTCGATCTAAATACATTGAGTATGTTGCTTCTTTAAGAACGAGATCGAGCGTTCTGTGTGTATATTCTAGTCACGCGCGTTCAGGGCGCGTGAAAGGCCGCAGTATCGGCGAGTCACCGTTTAGACCGACAATGGCACCAAGTTAACAGGGGCCCTCGACAAGAACGAAGGTCACATGTAGCACACATAGCTACAGACACGCGCACAGTCATTTAACTCCCATTGCCGGCCATATTCAATAGTGTGTAAAAGTGAACGCATACATGTGGGCATCGGTGGTTGTTTCAAAACCGACGACCACCGTTAGACGCATAGAGTACGTCACATGTTTATATGTATGTATGTATGTGTATGCACTTTATTGTGCACAATAACAGGTTAAGGAAGATACGTGTCAAACAATAGATCAGAGTACAGAGGCAAACGTATCCCTATAAGAGATCTCTTCCTTATAACTTTTGACCAATCGAGAGGAAGGTAGATAGATCGAAATCGGCAAACTAATACCGTGTACAAAAACCCACAGAGAAATTAAAGATAAAACCTAATAGGTATTAATTGTAGAAAAAAATGCTAGGTAGTACTTTTATAAATATACAATATAGAATATAATAAATACTATCATAATTAAATATCGCAAATATACAAAACAAATATAGACAGTTTACGTATGATTTAAGTACACCCTAGGTTCTTCTAGACAGAGAGGGTTGCAATTCTAAGAATAATATTCCATTGCGAACCCTCTTGAATCGCACTCAATTACTTAACACTGTGTGCGTGTGAACATAACGTGCAACAACATTTAAATTAACTTATTATATTATAGGCTATTAGACAACCTCTTAAGTATAAACACGAACAATGTAAATCATGCTTGGCACTTAAACAATCCCGATTTCTCGCGTCATTTGTTTTCCTTCGCAAAAACAACATTTTCCTGCAGAAATCCAAAAACTTTCTAATTTTTCGTGTCGTTTCACGGGGCGGCTGCCAATCGACGAATTAAACGTGAGGAACCGAAGTTTTTCACCGTTGTAGAAAGGTATATCGTAATTTTGTAGACGTTTGGCGACGGCACCGTATCTTCCGCGCCTCCCCTAACGAGCTGTCCGAAGATAGAAATTCAAGATAAAACTTGGCATTATTAGAAATTGGCCCGAATCAGACTGATTTACACTCTAAGTGGCAGTGTTAAGGCTTCTTTTAGGTTAATGTCGGCCGAAATATTATTTCTTCAATGACAGGCTGAAAATAAATAAGTAGGTACAGTTTCAAATCCAATTGAAATGAGAATTCTGTAAATGTTTTTTGATACCATATTCGCAAACAGAGTAAAATATACTTTTTTTGACTTAGTCTTATCATCAAAGTAAGTATGATGTAAACATAGATACATCTGTATGATAAGATTGAGTCTCGTAAAAAAACCTAAATACTTTATAAACAAATATTTTGGGCAAACATATTTTAAGTTCGTTCGTAACATTGTATCCGCAACCGCAAATGGACGGTCATTATCGTTACAGGTAAACAAATGCATAACAACGCCTTGAAAATAATCCGGTTTCATTTTGTTCGAATCAACCCCAAAACTGCAATATTTCACTCTTTTACGCTACACATTTTTTTCACGTTAAAAAAATTACGGTGTTGCAAAAACGAAAGGAAAATCTTGGCAAATTACGCAAAAACCGTCCCCACTAAAGAGAGGGGGTAAGCTAGACAAATGGATGTTTTCTTTGACTAAAACGGTTGAGCTAAACCGGAGGATCAAAGAGCGGTTAACGCTTTGGGATTACGTTTTTTAGTGTGGTCACGTATGTTGCACTTATATTGGACACATGTCCACATCATTTCTGGAATGTCATTCATTCTTAAAATTCTAACAATACCTTTTGAGAACATTACGTCTCTAAATTGTACATAGGTTTAGAAAAATCTCCTGAACAAGGATGACCATCAAAAAGTTAGTAAGTATTATACACAAGCATGGTAAACCGTCTTTTGTAAAATTAGTACTTTTTAAGAAGTGAATATTATAATGATTTTGTATTAGACAAAAAATCTAACGTTATTCGGCAAACTGATGATTAGTTAAAATAAGAATCGACAAATTGATTTTTAGATAAAATAATATTCAGCAAAACATGAGTTATGAAAATCGTCGTATTTCGAACAAACAATTATTATGAAAAATGAAATTATACAAATTGACTTTAGACAAACAATGCATTATACTAAAAGTTGTTAGTCAAACTGAAATTAGACAAAACGTTATTAGGCCAAACAAGGGTAATCCGACCATCAGTATACGGAATTGTTATTAAAATAGTGGTTTTGAATCTAAAATACTACGCAGTTAAAATAAATTTCTATACCCAACTTTAGATATCATATTACCATACCATATAACTGTACCTTATTCTTGGTAAGTACAAAGCCACACATATACACATTTCAAAAATGTCCCCTTGAATCGCCATTAACAATGAACACTAAATTTAAAATCGCCACATTTGCTCAAAATGATCGCAGTATAAAGAAAATTGCATCTTTATCAGCACGCTCAAAATCCACCAACGAAGTGAGAATTTAACATCGAAAACACCCAGCAACAGGTATCTATTACTTCAAAAACTGCATAACACCCTCTCAAAACTTATTCCATTATTTAAAATCAACCTGTGAATATATTTAACAGTGCCAACTAAAATGAAGCTTATGTAGTCGACTTAGAAGTGAAATTGGAATTTCACTCTAAGTTGGAGTTAGGTCTTTGTAGATAGGAGTGAAACTTGAGCCATTTTGAGGTAAGAAGAGAGCATTAGTTCGACAAGTTTAGTAGGTTTTCGAGTTATCTCAAGCGTTGCAATGTGAGCAGTCCAAACTAAACTCTAATCCATCGGTATAAGGTTAGAATTGGAAATTTTGGTCTTATTTGTGAAAGGAATTGGTCCAAGTGCTGACACAAACGGTCTTGTTTATTCAAATTCGTAATTGTTTTCAATTTAAGTCAAGAAAGGTGTTGCTTTTACGGGTCTTCGTTTAATCTTTGCTATTACTACACCGATTGGACAGAGGATTTTGAACCTTTTTTCTTTATGTTATGGTTACTTTTGATGTCTCGTTTGCGGTTAATTAAATGCGTGTTGGCCTCTTTGATAATTAAGATTAATTTAATGGGGAATCTGTATTGCATTAGGTTATGCTTTTATTTTTGTTAAATTTACAATAAATGGGACGGAAGTTACCTGATATTATTAATTATGTTATATTCCGCAGAAAACAATGGGTTTTTATCTGCATTTATTGGAATACTCTAGCAATGCTCTTCTTAAAATAGGACTCCCGCAGCGTTCGAAATATGTCGCCCAGAATGGAAATTGTATGAAAATGTAAAATATGTTCGTTTTTTTACAAGTTTATTCGATTCCGATGCAAATAGTGCGATTGTAATTAAAATAGTATTATGCTCTTCAAAAAATACGAAAAGTGCATTTATCATCACGGTGAACTGTCCCCTAAACTTTTTTAAAGCAAAGCCCCTCATAGCATAAATATGGAGAAGTATTTAAATTAGCTGACCGATTTATTTTAATCAAGGATGAATAGTCTCATCATCGATAAAATATATTACGAATCCCACAAATCGCTTTTTTACGTTTTGATCAGTGTATATGTATCTGTCCTTTAAAACTATCTCATTCTGGTGAACAAAGTTTCAATGCATATAGTAGCCAAGCAACGCGTTGTAGACGCGCTGCCACAATGCGAGAATGTTCGATCAGTCTCGCACTAACGTCCGGCGCAAGCGCACGTGATTAACACGTCGTAAGTTTATCACTTCGGTTGTGTGGTGACAAAAAAAATATCATTTCGGTTTTGATATATCTTGTTAATTGTGCACGAGTTTTGTTTGTGAATCGGATATCCTACGTAACGATAACGTTCTATTTCTTAATTTTAATATCCATAACACACTTTTAATTCGAGTTTAACCTAACTATGTTTGGCACAAAACACCTCACCGAAATGAAAAATATCACCGATGGTGATATTTTTGTAAATAAGTGGAGGGGATCTGTGTATGTTTTATTATATTTTAAATATCATACCCGTGAGTGCTCTGTCTTAGCGATGAAAATTTTATCACTTTGGTTATATAATGATCACTTCAGTGACATTCTATGTAATTTCGGTGAAGAAATTATCATATCTGTGATAGATTTTAATAATTTCTATTATTCTGATTCATTTCAGAGAGTAAAAAAACAGGGCCGTTAAGCTTCGTTAAATATAAATAGTAAGCATATCTGCCATTTGATGTTAAACAATTAACGAAATACTTGAATCTATAGATTTTGACCGAAGTGATAAAAAAGGGTTTGATGAAATTCACCCTAATATTAAAACATACAACGCTTCAACTTAATCATGGTATTCAAAACCATGATAACTGCACCTTATTCTCACCAACCCCGTACCCGTATATTTCGAGTAAATCGCAACCAAACCCAGATCCATTATCACTTAGCACTATCTCGAACAGTGGCAACACTGTCTCGCTTTAACTGATTTATCGGAGCTCTTTTCAGTGCTAAGTTCCGCGGTACAAAGGCTACCTTTGAGTCGCGAGCGTTCTCGAAACTTGAAATTACAATTTAAGGTTTGAAGCCTGCAAATGATTCAGTTAAGCCTGCGCAAATAGTGGAACATTGGGTCCAGACCAGAGTCTAGACAATTATTAAGTCTACTTCACTATTTTATATTCCATTAATAATTATCACTATTCTTCAATATTTCGCTTATTATGGAATACCGAAAAAATATCGTGAATTGAGGAATATTTTTTATTTTTCAATACGCGTATAGTTAAGTTTTTGGTCTAAAACTCTTGCGTAAAATAATATACTTTACAAACAAAGTTTTAACCGACTTTAATTCATTACTTCGCAGAGGAAGGATACAACCTTGAAACAAAAAAAAAGACACCTTCAAACAAAAAAAAAACCTTTTCGTAACAAAGGGAAACCACATTAAGATAGGTGAAAACAACACTTTTATCTAAGTACTGTTCTTTGTAATTTAAGTCTTAATCTGCTCGCGTAAGACTCACGTCACAACTATTATCAAACATGACAAACGTCCGCAAAATCCTGCTGTCGTCTCGGCCTCCAATCGGCTTAAATATAATTTATAAAAGAAATAGTTTGGCCCGTAAAATAATAGGGGAACAGAGGATCGTCATAATCCCGGCTTAGTCGGGGAGGGATATTTCGTGCAGCGCTTATGCCGAATGAGAAGGTGGACTGGTACTAATGGTTCTGGTCAAAGGGGCTGGCAGGATGAGAGAGTTTCTTTATATTTCTTATACCATAGTTAAACTACGATGATACCTAAGGATGGAAGAGGGGCTCACATTTTCTTTCACTAGATTTTTTACACCTGCATGTTATGACATGAAGGGTGGAATTTCTTACTGGGATCCCCTCGCGAGGTGGTTTCCGGGATAAGAAGTATCCTGGTTTAATCTATGTTAGTAACTCTCCGTGTTCCATTTCAATCATTTTGGTCGTTGCGGTTATCTGGACATTTAAATATTACATACTTTCGAATTTATATTATCAGAAGGAGAGGAGTGTGTATATTATGCTATTTCAATGAACCTCTGAATCCTAACGCTATACACACTGACTAGGTACTATTTTCTGCCTTTGAAAAATCATCAAGGTGAAGTCGCCGCCTCAAATAATTGAATATTCAAAGAATCAGACTGCTGCGAACCGACCGCTGAACTAATATCTAGGTACATTACATTACGTACTCGTAAGTATATTGGTCGTAAATATATGTATCTGCACGTATTCGGGTCCGCATGTAGTAATATTTATAATACTGAGTGACGAACGTTTAATTTATTATTAACCCTCGGGGAGATGGGCCTCGTTAGCATTGTGCTGCAACCTGTCTAGGAGACGGAAAACTCCAAAATATAACCCGTGGAGATGGGCCTCGTTAGCATTGTGCTGCAACCTGTCTAGGAGACGGAAAACTCCAAAATATAACCCGGGGAGATGGGCCTCGTTAGCATTGTGCTGCAACCTGTCTAGGAGACGGAAAACTTCGAATCTAAACCCCCAATTCAAGGTGTTAACCGACCCGTGCTAAGGGATGCATGACCAGAGGGAGTCTGGTCGATAACGGAGGGTGTCTGTGTTGGCGGTCACAGGACACTACTCTAATCCGTCTTACCTCAGTATCAGGGCTCTGCTGGGGTGGACTCGTAAATCCCTATTACTCGTGGGAACGGTATGGAGACTACATTTAAAAATCATCCGAATGGCGGCGACGTGGTACGCCACCCGTCACGTCTCGTTTCTCACGGGGGCGAGAAGCGGCTCACGGAAAGCCGTTTTGCTACGTTGAATGTTGGAGGAGGTATGAGTGACAAAGTTGATGAGGTGTTACAGATGATGGATGAAAGAAGGATTGATGTGCTATGCGTGAATGAGACAAAGCGGAAGGGATGTGACACCACCACACACGGACCCTACACGGCTTATTGGTCAGGGGTGCCAAGCTCAGAACGGGCCTGTAAGGGAGTTGGTGTTATACTCTCCGCTAGGATGGCTAAGTGCGTGAATGAGTTCGACTGTGTGAGCCCTAGACTGATGTGGGTAAGAATGAAAGTGGGATTAGTGCGGATTTTTGTCGTTGGGGTTTACGCACCTGTAGATCAGGGTGCGGGAAGTTCACAGCGTACACAGGATGAAAGACAGATGTTTTGGGATGAGTTGAGGGACGTGTTAGGGCTATGCAAGGACAACGAAAGGTTAGTAATGTTAGGTGACTTTAATAGCTGGGTAGGACTGAAGAGAGATGGATTTGGAAAGGTGTTAGGGATGCATGGTGACGAAAGGGTTAACGAAAATGGAAGAAGTCTGTTAGAAATTTGCCTCGAGTGGAATCTTTGTGTGGCAAACACAATGTTCGCCCATAAATGGATCCATTTGTACACTCGAGAGGCAGAAAATGTAAGGAAAAGCATGATTGATTTTATAATAGTTGACTAAAGAATGAGAAAGAATGTGCTAGACGCTAGAGTATATCGCGGATCCGGTGTCCACACCGACCACTTCCTGGTAATGTGCCGAATAAGTGGTCTGTTCAAGGGATGGCGACACCGACCCCGTATTACTAATAGCGTGTTAGAGAGAATAAAAGTAGAAAATTTGCAAGAAAAAGAAATAAGTGATGAGTTTGTCAGCAAGTTGAAGGTTGAATTCGAAGGAATGGATGGTTTAAGCGAGATGGATGATTTGTGGCACAACTTTAAAAATAAAGTTGTTAATGTGGCTCAGGAAGTGTGTGGTGTCAGTCAAAGGAGCAAAGGAAGAAAGGAGAAGAATGTGTGGTTGGATAAGGAAGTACAAGAAGCTGTATGTGAGAAGAAAAAAATGTGGCGGGATTGGTTAGCTACAAGAGCTAACCAAAGAGCCAATAAAGCCTCCTTTGACGAAGTTAATGAAGCAAAAAAGGCATATCGAATAATGAAAGTGCGGGTGAAAGAAGTAGTAAAAAGAAAGAAAGATGAACAGAATGACCACTTGAATGAAAGGCTGTCGCGGGATTTCCAGATGAACATAAAATATTTCTGGAAATCCGTTAGACTAGCCAGAGGTAAGAGCCAGAACTCTGAGCTGAAGTCAGTCAAAGACAGGAATGGAAGTATGCTTAATGAGATAGAATGCATATTTGGGAGATGGAAGGAATACTTTGAAAGTTTGTATGATAGGGAGGAAGAAAATGGTTCAACCTCAAGTCTGATAGGTAGCGCAACCGAGGATGAAAGTAATATTAGCATGGACGAAATTGTGAAAGAATTGAGAGGAATGAAATCGGGTAAGGCTGCAGGGTATGACAGAGTTTCCGCCGAGATGCTGAAGGCAGGACAGGGCGTCATAGCGAGTCAGTTGTATCGCCTCTTCAATTTGTGCTACAGCACCGGCCGTGTACCTAGGGACTGGTGCAAGGCCGTAATCGTTCCTCTTTACAAAGGGAAAGGGTCACAACTTGACTGTAAAAACTACAGGGGCATTAGCTTACTCAGCATCGTCGGCAAATTGTATGCAAAAGTGTTAGTTAAAAGGGTTATGAAAGAGACCGATGAGAAAGTATGGGATGCACAAGCAGGATTTAGAAAGGGTATGGGTTGTACGGATCAAGTCTTTTCCTTACGATGCATAGCCGAGAAGTATTTGGCCAAAGGTCAAAAGGTCTATTGCGCTTTCGTGGACTTGGAAAAGGCTTATGATAGAGTGGTGAGGAAAGAACTATGGTCGGTGTTGTGCACGTATGGAGTAGACAGCCGCCTCGTTCAAGCACTGAAATCTTTATATAAGGATTCCAGTGCTTGTGTGAGAATAAACGGGTCATATACTGACTGGTTTAACATCGAAAAGGGTGTTAGACAGGGATGTGTAGCGTCTCCGTGGCTGTTTAATCTATTCATGGACAGCTGTCTGCAGGATCTAAAAGGTGATGAATGTGGTTTGAGAATGGAAGGGTTACGCGTCAAATGTCTCATATATGCTGACGACCTTGTACTACTTGCGTCGTCCGCTGAGGAGTTACAAATGATGGTAACGAAGATGAATGAATCTTTTGAATGGAAAGGGATGAAGATGAATGTAAGTAAGACGAAAGTGATGGTATTTGAAAAAGATGAAATTATGACAGAATGCAAAATAATGATTGGTGAAGAAAGACTGGAACAAGTAAAAGAGTTTGTGTATTTGGGGACGTTATTTACTGGAGACGGAAAGCATGAGAAAGATATTGAAAGGAGAGTGAATGCAGGGAACCGAGTGAATGGGGCACTGAATGCCTTTATGGGCAGCCAGAAAATATCACAAAAAGCACGGATGGCTGTGCATCGGGGAGTTTTGGTGCCCACACTTACGTATGGTAGTGAAAGTTGGGTGTGGCAGAAAAGACATCAAAGTCGATTGAATGCAGTAGAAATGAGAGCGTTGAGAAGTATGTGTGGAGTGAAATTGAGTGATAGAGTCAGAAACAGTGTTATAAGAGATAAGTGTGGAATGGATGGAGATATAGTCACAAAAATTGAGAAGGGTATGTTAAGGTGGTTTGGGCATGTAGAGAGGATGGATGAAAGAAGATTAACGAAGAAAGTGTATACAAAAAGAGTGGAAGGGCAAGTTGGAAGGGGAAGACCTAGGCGAACTTTCTCCGATCAAATCGGAGAAATCTTAACAAAAGGCCAGGTCAAAAGTACCCTAAACCGACGAGCATGTATGAGAAATATTATGAAAGTGAGTGAAGCGAAAGTGGTTTGCCAGGATCGTAGCAAATGGAGATCCGTGATCTCTGCCTACCCCTCTGGGAAAGAGGCGTGATTGTATGTATGTAACCCATATTGTACCCTTTTAGTAATAGCAAAAGTGTATGTAGTAACTTGTGTAAATTAGGGTTATGGATAGAAACGGATCTGAATCTGAAAAAATAAACTAAGCATATTAAAAAAAAGGTAAGTAGTTTCTGGGACGCAATTTCAACATATTAACACATATTTTTTTAAATTAAATAAATAAATAAAAATAAAGCGTGAACACAAAACTCGTATTATTTACTACAGTTCCTTCGTTCATAATCAACCTACTTTTAAGTGTGCAACAAAGACACAAAGTACTCGTACAGTGCTGTAAATAGTGAACAATCCTATTAGTCGCCAGGCCGAGGCGTTTGGACTCAGCTAAGAGCTTCTTTGACGATATTGTGCACTACTTCTTAAGTAAGGTTGTGTGGAAAAGCATTGTATTCAACTTTTCGGCTCACTTTTCCCAGAGATGCCATTGCGAGTGTTTAGAGTATTTATGAAATATTTCCATACTATTGTTGTAACTTAACGTTGAGGAGGTATGAAGCAGATTTTGCTGTTGCAAGAAGAGGGATGCTAATGTACGTTTTGTCACCAAGTTTCGTCTAAATGTGTAGGTCCCTACTAATTTGCAGTCGTCTCATTAAAATGCGATTCCATAGCGATTTAGAAAGCCTTTATTCTAGTACGTGAGTATGAGTATGGCATTGATGTTCGTAAAATTCCAGTTAACTCGACCACTAGAGGTGCGTTTAAGTTCATTACAATCGGCTTGCAAGATTCCATACCTGCGAAGATGCTTTCCGCTTATGCTTTCCGCTTATGCTTTCCGCTTATTTGATGCTGTGCTGAATGATGCTCTTGATATGCTGGAAAACGATGTTGTTATGCTGTAAGATGCTGTTGCTAAATACTGCTTCACTGTATGATGCTCTGTTGTATGGTGCTGGTAATGCAGTACTTCTGAGCCCCACTGTGCAGTGTAGACGCCTTCTAAATCTGACTGGTGAGACCCGCTTGTGGGTGGCCAATCAGACCGATGCGATACTGAACTTGAGACACTCAGAAGCATTCACTTTTCCTCGAAGGACCATTTGATGTACGGGCTGCTAGTGCCACACACACCGAAGTATAAAATGTTCTTGCTTGATGATGTAATAATAACTCACTAATTTAGTCAAAGTAAACTCTTTATTTATACCGTATAAAACTAACTATAAAAGCACGATATTATGAATGATAGTGCGAATGAGAACACGCGTGCTGAGTGTTGGTTGTAAACGTGTACTGACGCGTACATTAATGGTTTACGCGATCGAAGGTAATTTCGCTGAGATGGCAATGTGCGGTGTGTGGACCGTACAGTCACCAGCATAAATATATGACTATGGGCAACGCTGCAAATATATCTGATCATCAATTGAAGGTATAAATATATGACGATACAAAGGCGGTAAAAATATGTGATGATTTACAGCCGGCATAAAAATCATTTTCCTGTAACAGCATGTCCAGGATGCTGATGTGTTTGCGGATAGTTGGTCATCACTTAGACTTAAAATTATCCGTTTCGCAAATAGTCTCACTTTTTTGTAAAATGTTACAATTAGGTAGTACTTAATTAGTAAGTAGTTTTAAGTTTAGCGCCTAAGCAAACTTGTAAAATAACTCTCTTTTGGACGTTTTGGGTAACTGTAAGTCCATAAGAACATGATTATATAAATAAATAAATAAATATCAGACCAGACCACGTAAAAATATCTGATACTCCACGAAATCAAAATGATGTGACATGTAACCAGCGTAATCATCTATCCGCTGTAGAAGCATAAACATCGGATCACGTAACGACAGCATAAATATCTGATACGATTGGCAGTAAAAAATATCTCAAAATTCTGCAAAAATGAACTTTATCTGCTTTGACATACGGTCGTAATTTGATCAAAGCTATTTGACGCTTCTTGAAAAGAGTATTAACCTGTCATTGGATATCGCCGTCTCACGATTTAAAACGTGAATTTGACAGAATTGCTAATAAGTCAAAATTGCCAGATGGGCCTAACATTGCGTTTCTAAGCCTTATATTCATAAGGAGCCGTTCAATTGATTGACAGCTAGTCCCTAATGTAATTTGACCCCTAGAATTGAAGCACATATGTGAGTATTCGGTGGTGCAATTTATACTAGTCCATCTTATAAATGCAGCTAGTAGTCTGAGATCTTTGTGGATTCCTCCCCAGCAGTACGAATTACAAATTGGTTCGACTCGCCTCTTCACTCTTCTTTGATATCACTTGAACCCTTCGTAAAATTAAACGAAACGATTTGTTTTATTTAAATTGATTGTTTAATTAAATGCTGATCGTGAGTTTCCAGCAATAAAAAAATAAGTTTGATGGCCAAAAAACACGTTGAACGTTGTGTTTACATGAGTTTATTTTTCGAGGCATCAAAATATCAATATTTATTCTGGATATCATTAAAAATATTTCATTGTTTTGCTACATGTAAAAATTATCAGTCCTTATCACGATCGTCAATAATTAAGAAATAAAATTAATATAAGGGTAGTTCTACCATTTCGTGCAAATCACATGTTCATAGAAAAAAAAAACCATGTATTTACTGCTAAATAAACTTCAAATATTTTTTATATGTTCTTTTAGGTACTTAGGTATACTTTGCACCTAAAATTCTTTACATTATTGCAATATAAATGTACATAAAAAATATTAACGTGCCAAAAATTCATTACCATCATCGTTCCTAACACAAATTTATATATTTGAGGGTGAATTACTAAATTATTACAAGCATCACTTTCAATTTATCCACATAAATGGTTAAAGTACTTATTAAGGAATAAAACTATGAAGGTTTTGAGTAATATTTCATTGTTATTTACTTCCAATGTAGCAAAATTTTCTTTGTACCAAAAAAAACTTCATTACCATAACTTAAATTTGCAATCACAAAATCGAACTGCAGAAATGCGAAGAGTTATTCTATACATATTTCCCCCTGCCCGCTATCCCCGCCTCAGTCGACCTTTGAACAGTGAAAAAGACGGGTGTGTGCCAAATTCTTGTGAAAAAATTATTCGTGGCGGAATTTTGGATTTGGTACGGTTTTTTTTCATTACCATTTATTATATTTTGATATTAATGCTTTAGTGTTTTATTGCACTGTGGAGACTTAAAGGTAGATAATTAAGTTCGAAAGCTTGCTAAATGAATATACCTGCGATTGCACTTCTTCATAAAGAGAAAATCTACAAAGAGTTAAGATAATTCATTACCATTCTCTTCATTACCATAATTTACCATTCACTATAAGAAGAATGGTAATGAATATACAACGATGGTAATGCATTTTAGTATGAAATTGTGAAACCCTATGTTCAACCGTTACTTTTTTTGAGTACTGTCTGGCGACAGGACCTCCTCTACAAGCTCTTGAAGATAGTGCCCTGTATAAAGATCTACAGGCTTCTGGAAAACGCACTCAGCAACAGGCTTTTCCAGGTTCACTTGGGTGGAACAAGCAGTTCCGTTAGATTACTCAACAACGGTCTCCCCTAGGGATCCGAACTAGCTCCGCTCTTGTTTGACCTGCCTAATACCACCTCGCGAAAATTTGCCTACGCTGATGAACTCGCTCTCGTGACACAAGAAGTCAGCATGAAAATCGCAGAAGCTACTCTGGAGACGGATCTGGAAGTACTGGATGACTTCTTCTCCCGCTGGCGTCTGTGTCCTAGCGCTTCTAAGACCGAGGTATCCTGCTTTCACCTGTGCAACAAACTGGCCAATAAGGAGCTAAGGGTTAAATTCAGGGACAAGGTTCTCCGCCACAACTTCTTCCCTAAATACCTAGGCGTCACCTGAGCCTCAACTTTAAGGAACACCTCTGCAACCTATTTTCAGAACTGAAAACCAGGAACAGCATCATCCAGAAGCTCCCACCTGGGGTGCCAACGCAGCTACTCACACCAGTCAAACCACAGGATGCGCCTTATTACCGGGTGCCTCAAACCAACTCCTACATTTTGGCTACCGACCCTCAGCCACATCCTACCGCCAAACCTCCGAAGGGAAAAGTGCCTAAACAAGAAAACTAACTAACACAGAACTAACAAAGAAGCCAGGTCAGTTTCTGGGTACCTATTTGAGCATGATGCTGGGGCCCGGCCTGTGGGTTTTGAGGAATCTCGACGGGTCTGGTGTCTACTAAACCGGATCAGGACAGGGGTCGGAAATTGCGCATCTCTTTGGTGCAGATAGGTATGGTGCGAGTCAGCGGAATGGCAGTGTGGCTGCCCAGATCAGACGGTACATCATACCATCTTTGAGTGTCCCATCACCAAATTTAGCGGGAACTCGGCTGATTTCAAGTCTCTCTCTCGACGGATGCAGTTGCTTACCTTAAATCTAATATCATAAACATTTAAGTAGAGAAATTTTGTGCCATACGATAAATAAATAAATAAAAAGTACTGATTCGATTAAGATGGAGAAAAAATGGAGAGATCTGTACCCATGGGTACCACCTGGGGTTCATTGATATAATACCTGCATCTGAGAATGCCTCTGTGCAATTAGAAGACTTTGTCAGTTTTATAATGAATATGTAATATCTATATTATATAAAATATAATGTATTATATTATATATCATAATATATACATATATAATATAATGAATATCGGTTTTCTACTTAATCCTTCATTACCAACATCGCAATTTCATTCCCATTATATCTAATATCATTACCATATTCGGTACTTCATTACCATTCCATTTTTTTTTTAATTGGCCATATCTCGGTAAATGTTGCGTATAATTCAGAATAAATTATATAATAGTGTTTCTTTTTCATATGTCTTACCATTTACATTGCAAAAAAATGTAATTAAAAAATTCTTCCAAACTCCGCCGATTTGCACGAAACGGTAGAACTACCCATAATCAAAATAATAAAAAAGGCCAAGTGCGTGTCGGACCACGCGCAATGAAGGGTTCCGTGCCTATTAAAAAGGTCTTATCGTTACTGAAATCTTATGGCACTTGCGTCCTTTTCTTTAAGAAAGGCAGTTTTTTACAAATATCTTGAAAACCTTTGAACCGATATATCTTGTTCAAAACAATTTTCGCTGAAATTCGAATTTAATAAGATGATTTTTTTGGTATTTATAAAATACGCGGTTCAAAAATTTGAAGGAGGACACACAATTTTAGTGACTTTCGGGGCGAATATCTCACTCTATTCACTTAATAAAAAAAAATGCTGGGAAACCCCATATTTATTTTGAAAGGCCTATCGATTGATGTGCCACATGTGGGTTCAAAATGAAAAAAAATATTTTTGATTTTCAGTTTAGTAATGGAGGGCACACCTAAAAAAATTTTTTTTAGTAATTTAATTACAAAACTGTAGCGGCTAACAAAATACTCCTATCGTAATTTTTATTCAAATACACCTTATAGTTTTCGAGTAAAATGCCTGTGATATACTGACGGACAGACAGGCAGACATGACGAATCCATAAGGGTTCCGTTTATTGCCATTTGGCTAAGCCTAAAAACGAATGGTTTAATATATACAATACAATAACCAGATGGAATCACTATGTTGCAGGAGTGCCGTATAAGAGTTCTTTCGTAAAAAGGTTTTTTATTTAAATAGTATAGTTAACTTGGAAACCAAAAGCTTTCTAAGATAAGTTTGTTATAACAGTTATTAAAGTAGTTGATTTTTAAAGCGTTTATTTTATTATTATTTAACCTGCCAACTTTTATTTTTTGTTCTTGCATTTACCATGGTGCTCAGTTTCTGGTTCAGAATATTTTAGTGAAATTGTTTTTCGAAACTAATCACCGACTTTCTTTTGATTCTAGGTGTGCGGTGTCGTTTAATGTCCTTGCTTAAAGTTAGAACTCCCGAAACCCCATGATTCAAAAGCTAAGATCAACTGTTACTTATTTATTTTATCAATGGAAATAATGTTGTAAAACGTAAGACGGCAAAATACAATGATAGGTTAATTCACTTTTCAAGAAGCAAACAAATATTTTATTCAAATTACGACTGTATGCGTAAGCAAATAAAATTCGTTTTTGCAGAATTTTGAATTTTTTACTGACAATCGTATCAGATATTTATGGTGTCTTTATGTGATTCGATGGTTGTGCTTCTACAGCGAATAGATAATTTTGCTGGTCATATATCACATTATTTTGATTTCGTGGAGTATCAGATATTTTTACCCGGTCTGATCCGATATTTATGCTGTTACATGCAAATGATTTATATGCCGGCTGTAAATCATCACATATTTTTACCGCCTTTGTATCGTCACATAATTATACCTTCAATTGATGATCAGATATTTTTGCAGCGTTGCCCATAGTCATATATTTATGCTGGTGACTGTACATCTGTAATATAATTGAATATTGGAATCATTGAAATGAATGAGTACTTATGAGTAAGATTTAAATTTTATTTCGTATGTCCAACGTCTTTCCGCCTTGTATAATTGCAACTTCTAACTTCTTGAAACGGATCGCTGGTTTACCCATAATATATAAACTACAGTATCCTCAAACCAAGTGGCGAGTCAGGCATTAAAAGTCAGTACTGTTGTTGCACGGCCCGGTCCATAAGGCAGTGCAGGTGCGAAAGAGATAGCATGATCCAATGATTTATGACCTGACTCGCCACCAAGTGGTTTTGCGGATACTATAGGTAGGTAGGTTGTTGCGGGAGTCCGCTGGATGCGGGTGGCGCGGGATCGGTCACTTTGGCACTCTTTGGGGGAGGTCTATGTCCAGCAGTGGACGTCTTTCGGCTGATATGATGATGATGATGATGTAATTATCGAACTTGGGCCGAAAATCGTTTGTATGTCCGAATGTCCCGCTTTCACGCGGTTCTTCTATAGATCGTATTTTTCAACCGATTCTCGTGAAATTTTGTGAGCAAGTTCGTTTAATAATATGTATTATTTTGTCGCGTCAGATTTTAGTTTTTTGTTCTTTTTTAAACACTGGCTTGTGAGTTCTATAGCTCACAGAGCCATGTCATAATATGTATCATAGTTGACGTATGTTATAATACTTATAATAAATCTGTAATTAGACATTATATACATTCAAAACAGTATAACAGGATCCAGCCGCCATTCTTTCCTGTATCCGCCACACACGTCGCCGGCGAAGCATTTTAATGAAGGGGCAGGTGCTATTAAGACCTGGGGTGGAATCTGGGGTAAAAGGGGGGAGAGGGGAGGAATTCGTATCACTGCTGTGCGACTGGCATTAACGTCGGAATTTGAAGTGGAGAGATTTAACGTTTTCAATGACGTTCACGTGAATTGAGAATGTCACGTCATTTTATTGCGTTTATTACGTGAAATTGTACTTAGTTCTATATTTTTTTGTTTACAGGTATGTCAATTTTAAAAGAAGCGAGAATCAACAGGTGACCTGTAAGTAAACTAAAAACGTTACGATACAATTAAATGGAACATAGACGCTGCTTTATCAAATGGAAATAAGATCGTAAACAAAATTGTGAGGACATAAAGAGGTTAGGTTAGGTTAGGTTAGGTTAGGTGAGGTTAGTCGAATTGACGCGTAGTATTGAATAACTGAATATTTCTGCTCAATCAATTCGTGACAGTGCCCGCTCTAGTGAACGTACCCATAGCAAGATAACAGACTACTCAAGGACATTTTGCATCAACGATTCACTATGCGAAGCTCCGTATGACTTTGTCGTTGAAAACTTTAATATTGTATGATACGGCGCTGCGTTTCAGCTTACTTTGACAAAGTTGTGAAGTGCACGATATAAAATATGCAGAGCCAAATACCTGCAGTAATCATATCCGGTATGAACCGTATCCAGTCCAGGTAAGAAGTAAGATTTCGAGTATTTAAAGGAATACCCTCGTTAAATAATACAGGCAAGCCGTGAAGGAAAAAACCGTAGAAGTCGTAAGTAGCGTCGCAAGATGACCCCACAGAATATAGTGGCAACGGCATGTGGGGATGGGGGGTGGTGTGTCAAAACGATGCCAGGAAGCCGTTCGAACATGTGCATAGGTACCAAGTTTCAGGCACGTATATTTGGGTAGAAATTTGTAAGGAATCACATTCTATGTTTTTTTGTACGCTGGTCTGCTGGTCCGCTTGCATTTTGAATAGTGTTTTGGTCTGTACTTCTCTCTCGCTTAATCATAGAATTAATATTATTATACCGAAATAAGTGTACTTGATATCCTTATGAGTACCTACGCGGACTACGTACTCGAAATTATTTACGCCTGCAATTTTGATACAAAATAAAACAAAAATGATGACTGCGTAGATTATTTCGACCGTTTTATTATGCGTAATTACTTGTGCTGCTGACTGTTCGTAAGTTTGATTAAATGTCATCATATCAGCCGAAAGACGTTCACTGCTTAACATAGGCCTCCTCCAAAAAGTGCCAACGTGACCTGTCCTGCGCCAGCCGCATCCAGCGGACTCCTGCGAACTTTACCAGGTCATGATTCCTTCTTTAAAATGAGGTCTATCTTGGGGGGCGGGGTCTTACGGTACGTAGTCGCCACTCGAGAACCTTTCCGCCCCAATGGCGAGGGTTAATGATCATCTCATTTTCATACATAAGTTCGCATATGAAACACATTGAAGCAATCAGCAGGTCTATCATGGAACGCATTGTACGCGCGTCAGGTAAATAAATGAAATAAATAAATAAATTAACTTTATTTTGCAAGTGGGCCGCAATGGCACTTTTACAGGTCTGACTCTACTAGCGTTTCCAAATATAAGACCATTGTCAAGAGGAAATGCCGGAACAAACTTAACAGTAAGCAATTTTTAACAAAATAGGTAGATCTAAATGTCACTTTTTGTATGGAAAAGTGACAGTTGGACTGGCCTAGCGCGCGTTGGAAACGTTGCCAGAGGGTTAATCACGTAACGTTTCCAACGCGCGTTAGGATAGTTCAACTGTCATTTTTCCATGTAAAAATTTACATTTATGTAGATCTACCAAAAGTACGTACAGTACGTCACGTGATCGATTTGCAGCAGGTCTAAAGCTAATCAGATTTGTAATTGTAAGAACCAAAACTTAAAAACATTTTGAATACGTCTTCGTCTGAAGATGCTGTCTTCGTGGCTTTATTTCCGCCATAGTTAAGCCACGTTTCCTTCCAATTGAATTTGTTTTAAATCATAACTGTACGGTGGAAAACCAGCATGAATGTCTTCTCTCAACCCGGCGATACTTCCGTAACTTCAGTGGCTCCCATAATTACTCCCCGGGGGAAACCTAAGCAAACCTGAAATGATTAAAAGTGCAAAGTTATTCTGAAATTTCCGAGCTATCTGGATTCCGGAATACTAGAACAACTTAGTTTATGGTCCGAAGATTGAACTGTCTCAGGGAAACTTGTGCCGTAGTGTCGAGGGACCAGTAAGTCACCTATTAGTACCGGTGAAATGTGATGCGTTTTTGTTCATATATCGAATTGGAGAATCTTGATTTAGTTGTGGAATAAAGCAGTTACTTGGTTAAATCAATTACCAATGAAAATGGACTAAGTTTATTACTAGTTATTATGAAGATGTTCGCTACTTGCTCTGTAGGCAGGCATGGAGTGTCATGTTCCTGATGATGAGTCCTAGACTCCTCAGGAGCTCTATTGAACTTTCGCTACAGCTTCCAAGGATATTGAGAATAAGGGACTTGTATATGTCTCTTGCTGTTGACACAACAAATTCTCATATCAATAAAGAGTCGACTAAATGTTTGTTATTCCTTAGGATTCGCAAACGCCCATAAGCTACCTAAAGTAGCCGTCAGTGGAATTTGCTAACTTATGTAAACAAACCGCCATAGTGAAAGACAATTTCAATATGGCGGTTTGGTTACATAGTTAGCAATTGATGGCCACTGTACGTCTAACAGCGTTCACGAAAAGGTCATATTTTATACATCATATCGTCAGGAATGTGTTGCGAAAAATTGCTCTAAATTATGGTGTATATATCTATTTAATTTATATAAAACGCTTGTAATTTGGCCTTAAAAGTAATTATCCCCGGCATCCCGAGCTGTGTGCACGTAATCTGTCCCTGCGCAACCCTCGCGAACTTTCCAGAAATTTATCGTGCGGACATTTTTGCCGGCCCTTACCTAAGCGGGCTTTTTGGGGTTTTGCTTAATTTTGTTTAATAGAGGAAGCGATTCGAAGGGATTATACAACAGGATACAGAGCGTGTATGTAGAAAAACCCGAGTCAAGCTGTTGGTTTGAGAAGAAAATATCGTGTAGCAAATATTTCAGGACAAGGGTGGGTAGCCAGCACAGCCTCGCACGCTTGACTACTATAGGTGTGACTTGTAAAAGGCGTCTTAAGGGGGTCAACGAGGTCACCGGGGTTGGCTTTGTGGCGGGCCCCACAGCCCTTAGCTAGGAACTTACTCCAGAGGAGGTGACGACTATGGCCAGAACGAGCCCGCAGGGGCAAAGCGGGAGGAGGGCTCTAGTGCGTTCAACCTCTGATCCGAATTACTTAGCGCAGATGTTGGCTGACTTTCCCCGAGAGCTAAGTACCTGGTTCGCAGGTTTTCTCTACGGAAAAAAGTAAACATGTGGATGCTCATTCTAAGCGGTAGTCTATGTTAACACATTCACTGCCAAGAATCCACGATCCCGTGATTTTCCCCTTACCTATTAGAAAGCGACTATACCGCGTAGCCGCTAGGCGGGTTCCTGACAGCGAAAGTGTTATGAGGAAGTATCAGTGAGATTGTAGCTGTATAAGTTTGTATGTTTTGGGTAATCTCCAGAACTGCTTATTCGATATCAAAAAATCTTTAATATGCGTTTGGAATGGACTCTCTGCGTGGTTATAGGATATATTTTATCCCGCGGGTTTCGCTGCGTTCTTTGCAAGACGTGGGCAAATTCGCGTGGGCAGGTTGTGCCCGTATAATTTGGTATATTTTTGTCCAGGGGCCTAATTCTCTCTCGTCTCAAAACATTATAATATGTTTTCCGTGCTCATTCCGGCAATACTTACGTTGGCGTGGCAGCAAGCGCTCTAAACACGTTTTATAACGATTCGCGTCGGAAGTGACGAACGAAAACACAGAAGAACTTTGGTATGATTTGACTTACCGTGGGCCTTTGTCAATTGTCACTTAACAATAACAATTAGTTTCCATCTCATAGATGAGTAATTATGCAATAGAGCAACTACAACGTCCACTGGATTGTCATTATCGATGACAATAGGGATGGTGACTAAAAACTTTTTATGATTTATTTATTTATTCATTTAATCTTTATTGCACAAAAGAACAAATTATCGTACAAAAGGTGGACTTAATGCCGTAAGCATTCTTTACCAGTCAACCTTAGGGCAAAGCAGACAAATTGATGATGTCATTCGAACCAGTTTTTGAAGAGGAACAAATGGTTGCATGGGAGCAACTACATTAAAATTAATACCCAAAAATCTGAGACAAAGATTGACCTCGCTGGCAGCAGCGCAAAACGCTTCATACTGACAGGTATGACGTCATAACCGACATTTGTTAGTACAAAGTATATGACTGTATCGTCGTATGGAAAATCAGGTAAATTGCTGTTTCGGTCGCGAAATACTGCGTTTAAGTACATAGTTGTCATACATAGTTGTGTTTCTATAAAAGCGTAAGGATTCTTTTGATTTCTTTAAATTTACTCTTGGACAATATAAAAAAATGATAGTTTTTTATACTTTTTACGATTTTAATTATATTTTATAATTTATACTTTATTACGATAATTTGATGGTTTACTATCCATTTAACATCACTACGTTATCAATTTGAACTAATTAAAATCAACTTACCTGGGTCGTTCTTCTTTTTAACCGACAATAAAACGTCTTTTTTCTGTTTTTTGCGTTTTTCAACTATTGATAATGATGTTTTTAATGTTTGATTTTAATAAACGTTGCATGTATTTTTTATTAGGACTAATTCATGATTCTTTCTGTGGCGATAATGTTTTTTCATTATGGTGGTTTTTCCATAGAATCGCGTGACAGAGTGGTAATCCAAAATGTGGTCCCCGCAGAAAACGACCACTCTGTCACAGTATTTTCTGTAAAACTATCATAAAGAAAAAAACATTATCACCACGGAAAGAATCATGAATCAGTCCTAATAAAAAATACATGCAACGTTTATTAAAATCAAACATTAAAACCATCATTATCAATAGTTGAAAAACGCAAAAAACAGAAAAAAGACGATTCATTGTCGGTTAAAAAGAAGAACGACCCACCTGTCATTTAGAGCCTGTATTTCAATCGCGCTACACTGGCTCTATGTAAATTCGCCCTTCCAAAAGTTGCCGGCACATAATGATCGCTTTAATTGCAAGCCTGATCAAGTTTCAGACAGACCGACTTACGGCCGGATTGAGAGTTGGGAGCCCCTAAATATCTTCCACTTCTCAGTTTTGTGAAGTTCTGTTTAAAGGATGGGCCTTGCTTTTAATTCATAAGGGACTAGCATTTGCCCGCGACTTCGTCCACGTGAATGCTACCGTATCAGCTTCTATCCCCTATTTTATCCTTCGTAGATTGATTTTCAGGATAAAAAGTAACTTATGTTACAATCCAAAGGGGCTATCGCCATCACATAACTTTTCGAACGCACGTTGGAATAGTACATAGATTACGTACAGTCAAGTGTAAAAATATGGGTGCATACAACTTACTCATAAATATGTCCCATAACTCTTATGTCAGCGGATTAAGGTTTTGGTACTTATTTATGAGAGGATGTTATCGATACATATTTTTGCACTTGACTGTACCTAGGCGGGGAATTCGTGAATGCCCCAGAAGATCGCAGGTGTTTGTTATATACTCACAGCCCCAGTACAACACACTTAACTTTATTAAACCCACAACTGACCATCACATAGTTAATGTAAAGGTGTATCTAAAATAATAACTAGTATGTCAAGCGCTCTCATCGAAATTATGCCATTAACGCTATAGTTGCCAGCAATTTGCTACGTCGATAGCAACCGTTAAATGATAAACAAATGTACACTGCGACATTAATTATACATTTGGCGAGCAGCCAGTGCAATGGTTCACTTTTGATCTATTGTGATATACGACGACGAGCTAAACCTACGGAGTATATGTTAGTCCGGAGGGTCTACCATATATATCTTCATTCATTAATCAGACCGACGACTCGTTTAGCCTAGTGAGTAGTGGCCCTGCCTTGGAAGTTGATGGTCCTGGGTTCAAGTCCCGGTAAGGGGCAAAAATATTTGTTTGGCAACCATGAATATTTGTTTGGCAACCATGAATATTTGTTTCCGCGTCTTTGGTGCTCTGTGTGTATTTAAATAATAATATCTATTTAATGTATCGTCGTCTACTACATGTACGAGACCTAGCTGGTGGTTATGGAGCCACAAGCTTTATTGAGCTCAATTCGATTTGTGTAAGATTATTATGCTTATGAAACAGTAAAAATGTCTCAAATATAATCGTTATTATCAGCCTACAGATGTTTCCCTAAATACCACAGGTCATGCCGGTGAAAAACTCTAAACTTCGCTTGTGTTTTTGACCACCTTTACTCGTTATTACTTTTTGTATTAGAATCATTATCATTAGTAACTATGTATTATACTTATCGAGAAGTATAGTGTTAAACTGCAATTATAGCGCTCTAGTTTGTTCAATCTGCAGCATAAATGTTTGATTGAACAACTTAATACCAAACACAACTGTATATAATAGTTCTCAAGTAATAAGCAAAACCAGCGCTTTCTGTGAGATCCTGTAATTGGCTTTTTGGTTTATATACATGTTATTATCGAGTTTTATAGCTTTTGGTTCTCCTAAAATAAATAAATAAAACACTGGACGATTTTATCCGAAATAAGTTAGTGTAGAGTCCTAACCACCCGTGACCACTTAAAACAATCTTTGTGCTGCTCTTTCACTTACTTTCACTCGTTCTTATGCCAAAATAAGCGTTTTCACATCAACCCGAACTGACTATGTATAAAGCATAGTGTTGACAGAAGCCCTCTCCCACATAAAACAACACGTCAACTGAAACTTGGTATTTTAACGGCCCTTATTCCAAAGAAGCAAACATTTCCACGAGACCCAAGGTAAATGTTTTCACTAACATAGTTATCTTCGGAATGTGCACTTAGCTGAATGTTGCGAAAGCCTTTGTAGCGAGCTTTCGAATGTTCTAGAACGTCGAGGGCTTTGAAAGCTGTGCTTTTTGAGGAGGTAGACGGTTTGGGTACAATTTTATGCATGAACGGGGCTGTTTGACAGTGTCAGTGATTGTGCTATGCAAGTCCGTTGCACTAAGGGAAATTGTACTTCCTTTTAATATTTTGAAGATAATACCTTATCACGGCTATAATATTACTGAACCAATTGTAATGATGCGTGTAGAAAGGTTCAGCCCTGCGAATAAATCACGACTCCCATGCGGATGGAGCCCGCGGGCACAGGTAGTAGATTTGCGATGTAGCTGCTACGCGAAGAGGCCATTTTACGATCTACACATACATAGATGTAGTCGTTTAGAGATTTCGGCTTTCTGCGATGAAGCACATTTGCAATGCAGCTCTTATGACGTGTGGTAATTTTTCGATCTACTCATTCTGCTAGTGACCCCTGTGGTAGGTTGAGGAACTCCGGCAACCGTATTCTGAAGACCATTTCGGAAATTGACCATTATGCACTTAGCCCTATCCTAGCGGCCCTGGTCTTCCGTCCATCGCGATGGGAACAGAAAATAGCATGCATAACGTACAAAAAGCTTACTTGGCAACTAAGTTAATTAGAATCATTGGCCGTGTACATCATTGGAAATATAATTAAGGCGGCGTCTACATTATACGGCACTTATACGTACATGACTCGTAAGGCCGAATTTAAACAAAGCTTAATACACAATAACCATCCTTCATTAAACTCTCATCGCAAGCGATACTTTTTTCTCCACTCACGCTACCAATTTCCCCTGCATTACCCTAAACCTTACCTCATAAAAGCTAGAATGCACCTCCACTTTCAAAATATAATAATCCACCTTCCCGTCAATTCCATTTGCGAACTATCGTTCGCTATTTACCGTTGACGACAATCCAATCGCGCGGATCCGCTACATTTTTACGTCGTGTAAATGTCTATTGCGAGTTTATTGCCGTGGAAGATTACGAGGGTTCGTGATGGCGGATTCGATTGTCACTTTGTTTTCTTTTAGCGTGTGGAAATTGGGTTTTTTACCCGTTGAAATCTACGTCAAAGAATACACGTGAAACTTGAATCGATTCGTTCCTAGTGCATCGCGTATTAAGAAACCAGGATTAGAATACGGTTGGAGGTGACAGTTTTGCCATATAAATACTCGTCCATCAAAGTTATTATGAACTGACAATCTGACAGCTATTCCAATCTTGATAATATATAATTGTAAGGCTGGGTTATACAATGATCTTATGTGCATAATATTTACGGACAATTTAACGTATTAAAATGTAAAGGAAAATATCATTTTGACGAATCTTTTGCTTCGATCCAGTGTTGCTGATGGTAACCGGCTAATATCCTGGTAACCTGCTATATCTTGCATATGGTTTTGGTACCTCTAAAACTTATCTGATCTTTATTTTATTATGTCACCTATAAGTTTAAACTATTAAAGTAATCAGCAGCGATCGGTGCGTACCGCCTAATACGCCCTGTAAATCTTGTAATACGGATTAGGTATTAATCATCAAAGAAAGAATCAATATAGATTCAACTGACATTCACATTCCGCATTCAAATTTGATAATAATGTTGTACACCCATACATTTTGACTCGTTAACTCGACGCGCGTTTAAGCGAACGAGCGAAACTCATTGAAATGCAATGTGTTCCTTTTTTTCAAACTTAGAAATTCAGGGCTCTATTGTAGCATCTTGACATCTTTGATGTACAAATACTCGTATATTGGTAAGACAATTGTCCCTACGTATGATCTAGGTATGGTATGATGATGTTTGTGCAACTCCCTGTTAGTCGCTCACGAGCAAGTGCAATAGTCAACGAAGTTTGCGTCTCTGGTTTCAAGCGGGTTTTTCCTCAACTGACCCCAAAATAAGCTTGTAAAAACAAGCCAAGTCGCGGACTCCCCTCACACGGCCGCTTTACACCTGAGTTGTTTTTTTAATGACCTCGGCGCCTGCGCCGTAATAGTCGATATTAAAAAACGCCGGCCCGCTATGCGTGTAATTTTTATTAAAACCGAGTGTTTGAGATGAAAGGATTTTCGTTTTAATCATTGTTAAAACGTTGTTATGATGCCATGTTTATGTTTCGGATGCTGTTGTTGCGTGTACAGCCGGTAAAGTTTTTTACCTTTTTAGGGTTCCGTAGTCAACAAGGAACCCTCATCGTTTCTTATCTGTCCGTCCGTCTTCTTCGGCTTAGCTCATCAGTAACTCTTACAACTAGAAAACTGTAATTCGGCATGGGTATGTAACAGATTTGAGGGCAAAAATTATCTATTTACGAATAACGGGGAAGATATATATCTAAATCATCTTATATTTGAAATAACGAAATAATCCGTCGTTTGCTATTTTGAATTTATCTAGATCAGTTTCATTTTTATGTAGTTAAATTGGTTGTGATTTGAAAAAAAAGATGAATGTCAGTAGTGCAGTCATGTAGAACGACAAGTAGTCGGGCATTGAAAATAACATATAATAAAAGTAATTAATGTTTTGTACATACTTAAATATGTGGAATATAAAATATATGGGACATATTTCTTCTGTAGTAGCTATTCAACATGGAAAGATACATACACTGTTCGATACTTAGATGTAATTGGTATACATCCTATTTCGGCCTGTGATTATTTTATTACATTTTGAAAGAAGCAGTAGTAATTAGGCCTGCATCACACTGGCGCGGCCTGGCCGCGGCGGACAATAGTAAACTTGTCCGCCGCTGTCAAATTTAATATTGTCCGCCACCGCAGGCCGCGCCAGTGTGGCTGTGCCTTTAAACATCATAAAATGTCAACTAGACAACTGGTCCATGCATTATAAGCTGACTTCAATAATAAACGAGGTTAGTTATCTTCATCTAAATAAAAAAGTTGTCAACGCACTATTTGTGATTGAATTTATCTTCGAATAACTAGATAAGAAATTATGTAGATAACGCCCAACTCTGGTATATAAATCAATCACGCCGACAAAACAGAAGCAGTAATCCTTGAAACATTTTTTTATAAATATTGACAGTGTCGGATTTAAAAATTTAATTCTGTCTGAAATTTTGTCTACTGGTGATAGACTCGAAACTAAGTGCGACTCTAGTTTATATGTGTAAATGTGTAGCGGTGCATGCTCTTGTGGTTGACATTATTTCATATCGATGATTTTTTATTAAACTTTCTTTGGAATTGGTAGCTACTTTTATGCAATTCGGGCAACTCAATTAATCTCAAGACATACTTCTTGCGGCTGTTCCCTCAAACTCTCGAACATTACACGCGCAACGTTAGCGGCGAAGTTGGCTCTATGCGTTGTCCTCTTTGCCCGCGCTCGGGCGACTTGAATAAAACATACAATTATCACACGACGATAATTTTAGAATGACCGTTCAGATTTTAGATAAATTATGAATGGCACGTTTTTATCGACAAAACCACGAAAGTATAACGTGTTTTATTGAAACAGTTATGAAATGTTAAATTGTTCACAGAATATTTAAGAGATTAGACATCGTATTAAGAGTCCTGCTAGATGTAATTTTTAACAAAGTATTTCAGAATAATATATGTTTTTCAGATTTTATCCGTCTCATTTAAGAGCTTTATCGCTTTAGAAACCAACATTTAGCATGTCTGCTCGCGTTAAACGAAATATGATACAGGAAATACTATAATCCAATGCATGCATGTTGGAAGCTGCAAGATAATCTTTGAGGCGTTATAAACCTCGAGATGAGAGCCGCGTCTCACAGAATAGCTCCTCGGTGTCTCACAGCCTGTAGTCTCATCTCACACAGTAGTCCAGTTGAATAATAAACTTTATAAAGTGCGGCATAAAGTTACATTTTCAGTGACCTGAACGAGAGACGCTTCGAGATTTGTTGTGGATTTACTTTAAGGCTTATTTGGAGGATGGCGGTGTCAGTTTATAAATATTGCATTGAAAACAAAATAAGTGAGAATAACGCTGGCATTTTCATATTTACGGACGCCGATTTTATTCAAAATCTGATGTAATATCAACTTGAAATACGCTCAGTATTTTTATGTATGAGTAATGTATGAGTGTCTGTCTTTCACCTCTTCACGGTAAAATCACTAAACCGATATAAATAAATAAAAATTGTCACGGAAATCATGAGACTAAGGGGTGAAATGGAGGGTGAAAATTTATAATGTGTAGGAATGAGCACTTATAGATGCGGCAACAATCGCTCATAAAGGTGGTATTAAGCTATAAAACAGTAACTATATCTAGTTATTTGACATCCCCAAAGGACTCCTATTTCGACATCTTAAGTGTACAATCCCTACACAATCGGGATACCGTTACCGTGAAAAATATTCAATAATCCCGGCCGGGATATCGGCTGTCCCGGGGGATTTTAAGGCCATTTACATTTATGAATAATGCTTCGGTGCCGATCATTCTTTGGTGGCAAATTTCGCAGTCTTATGGTTTGTTGTGCTTATGGTATGGTGCTTGTGTTAATGTTTATGCACAAACCCTTCAAGGGTTGACGAAGATTTTTGGAGTTCGTGGTCCCAACCGATGTACAGTAAGGGTTTGTGGGGAAACGGTAGTATATCATCCACACTTATGTACCATCACCAACACAGTTAACTGACCACCCGTGCACTTTATGTGCATTGTAATAAGGTTCAATATAAATACAGGACGGTCAGTTAACTGTGTTTGCGTTTGTACAAACTTCGCAATAGTAGATGCGGCGCGTACAACTATACCTCATTCCATATAACATTCGAATTTCAACGAACAATTTCGTCTACGTTTCTCCGGTTATCTAGGATATTACTGGGAAATGTTTTACTAGTTTAGTTTCGATCTTTCAGTGCTTTTCAAACATAACAATAACAATGTATTTGCGTTTCAAAATGGTTTTCTCTGAAATTGCATTACGATAAACGGACGGTTATTCTAATCTTAAATAAATAAATAAAAAATAAATAAATATTTGGGGACAATCTGACACAAATCGACCTAGTCCCAAACTAAGCAAAGCTTGTACTATGGGTACTAGACGACGATAAACATACTTATATAGATAAATAAATATTTAAATACATAGAAAACATCCATGACTCAGGAACAAATATTCGTGCTCATAACACAAATAAATGCCCTTACCGGGATTCGAACCCAGGACCTCTTGCTTCGTAGGCATTGCAGGGTCACTACCAACTAGGCTAAAGCGGTCGACATGGAATAGGCCTTGTAGGTGGTGTAATCGCCACTGATTTGTCCTCTGTCAGCCTCTTAACGTCTTTGTAGGACTCGACAGTAAGTTTCTCTTTTATTTGGCTGGCGTAAGTAAATATGTCTGGGCCGTCCTCTGGAATAGGGTACAGGGGTGCAAATCGCGATGTATAGACAGCTTAATAGCTTGAGTCGCCTAAAACGATAGGGACTTGTTCCTCACTACTTCGTTCAACGATTCTCATCTTCACTTTAATCTGTCCGCCTTGCGGTCACATATACGTATATGTGACCGCAAGGCGGACAGTTGCACTGGACTGCAACCGTTGGTCACCGAATGCGGACTACCGTCCTCTATGCACTGTTGCAGTGTCACATTTAATTCGGCGACCGACTTAATGCATGCGGCAATTCAAAGTAATACAATTATAATTAATTTGGTAATTATAATAACCACTAATTTAGCATGGAGTGGTGCATCGATATCTACTGACAATTTCACAACATAATTTGAGACGTCGGTGCCTATAATAAACCTGAGTCTTCTAGGTAAATATCGCTCCCTAGGTAGTTTTGAGAGGGAACAGATTAAAATATTTGGTGACTGAGACGGATTGTTCCGATAGATCAGTTGGTGAGTAGCCATAGGCCATGTATGCCTGTGGTCCGTGGTTGGATCCGGCTCGAGCATTAAATATTTCACCGTCCAGCTGTCCACAAAATACATTATCTCCAACTGGAACTATAATAATTATGTACTAGGAACGCAACAATACATAACGCAACTCCTAAGTGACAAGTGTATTTTGTGGCAGTTGTCTCCTGTAGGGCGGGCCTGTTCTGTGTCTGTCAGTGTGATAATCTTGTGTGGCTTAGCTTTTCTACACGCGGTCAATTTGTATAGCCAGCCACATTGTTTCTGCATAACCTATCGGTCATACTGGCTTCAGATGCACTCATTATGAACCAAGTTGTCGAATACGAACGGACATTTCCTATAACAGAAACTGGAGTGCTCTGTTCAGTTCAAAGCGACAATGCTTCGAAGTGACAAAGCTCAACGACAAAGCAACAAGCTGACAATGACACTGCGTCGCTTGTTGGCACTATCCCTCTTAATACTATTTGTCAGTTATCATTATTTCTGTGCTCAATGTCTATTTGAAAATAATTCTGTATTTATTAGCAAACTTGCTGCCCGTTAAAAGAAAATTGGAAAGAACGCAGGTTAACCCGTGGGATAAAACATAACCTATGTCCACCCAAAAAGTCCTTCTATACACTGATTAAAGTTTACTTTCATATCAGTCCAGTGTTTTTGGGATTATGCAATGCATTCAAACTTATAAAGCTACAATCTCTCAGAAGGTCCTCTTTACAATATTAAATATTTATTTCCACTATATTTGACCTCGTCCGTGTGAACTCTCGTATCAACTTTCATTCCTGATAATTTCATCCGTTTAGGGTCCAACATATAAACTAATTTCTTACGGCAAACATCCAAACATGTTAAAATTATCAAATATTCACATTTACGTTTAGGATTCAAATCTGTTACTATTCCCAAGTAGTCGTTACGACCTTACCATAACTTGACTTGCGTGAAAGAGTGCAGTTGAGCGGTAATATCTTCCGCGGGTGTTCATTGAACATTAATATTAACTAGAAGGAGACGTCAGTTTCAGTTTAGCACAATGTCCGCTTGTCTCAGTTTTACTTTGAAAACTTCACAACTAATTATTTGGAGCGAGCTAGACTCGGAACTTTTTGGTGAATGTACTCTTATTAAAATATAGCATTCTCTTTTTTCAGACTGCATTTTCTTTAGAACTCACACTTACTTCACCTTGGAGTGGAAAAGTACCTTCAAATAAACTATGGAATCGTATTTTTTTTCTTTTTTCGGGGTGACAAGACAACTATCGTACCAGAGGACTAAAAGTCATTTACTATGTAGAGTAGTATTCGGTGTTCTTTGGATTTTTTATTGAGTATTCCATTATATCACCTAGTTTCAACCATTTTTAATTCTTTCTTGTTAAAAGTAGAGCATAAGGTATGCAGTAATTATTATCAAAACGATGCCCATAAACTTTGCCTCGGAAACACGGAAACACACTCCGACTAACTCAAACGCAGCGAGCAACAGACTCGCAGACTGACTCGTGACGTCACACGTCATAAATATTAGAGCCACGCCCCAGTTTCCCTTAAATGGGTTACTCGGCCCTTTCACCCTGAGTCCTCAGCGCACCTGCGCTAGTTTTTGAATAAGGATTCCTATCTAGACGCGCGGCAGTGTGGCAGGCCAAGTTCGGAGAGAAGGCCTCTCGGCTGCAGTGTCAAACAAAATCAGAATCAAATTATTTGTAACAAGTGTGTATATTTATATGAATGTATTTGAGTCTTATTTTACAACTGCAAAACTTTTGCCTAGCATAAAACTTCTGCGGATTTTTTTGAGCCAAGATCTTTCGTTATCCTTTACAAAGTTAGTCACTAACCCAAATAGATGCACCTCGAAACTCAAAATACGTAGCTCAACACAAGTAAAATACAAAAACATGCAGAAATATTTAATACTTGAACTGAAAATAATAGAATTTCATCTTCCATACGAGTTCAAAAATATACATACAGTAAGTTATAGAAACATACAATATACTATATATCTTGGGATTAGGTATCAAAGCGGACGCCGGGATTCTTTAGGGCAAACCAGGATCAACTTAACGGGGAATGCTGATACCATATGATAATAATTTGGGTACACTGCCAAAATTTGGTTCCAGTTAAGGTAGCACGTGAGAACTTGGCCAAATTTTTACAATTACGTTTTTAGTTGGATCCTACTTTTCTGGATGAAGAAGACCATATGCGTTTAAAAGTTATAAGGGCGCATACGTCGTTGTTTACTCATGTGCTGCTTACAGGAGGTGATGCTGAGAATTCACGTTAGTTACGTTATATACAGGTGTACTTAGTTCATGACGTTTTCATGTAGTGAGTAATTACAAAAGCTAGACAAGCTTTTGTCTGTGACTTTAGCCGCGGAAAGCTCGTGAATCACGCTCCCATTCAAACTTCTGTTACAAGTTACAACCTAACAGTACAACAACAAAAGTACAACATGTAAGACTGAGACACAGTTATAGATCTTTCAATCCATGAAGAGGCCGTCCTACTCCTACTAACTACAGACAAAACGCAAACACGCAAACTTGTACAAGATGAGAAGGAGTACGGGGGGGCGAACCCTCGCGGATTGAAAATTTTTAGTAAATAACTTTCATATTAATAGCTGTCGTATAACAAAGCACTTTAAGCGAGGCGGAATATCATTTCGCTTATATTTGGAGCAGCTTAACTGACGAAGTCGATACTGCTGCCATGCAACCAGTGTAGGCATGTGGGACACCACCGTGTGGTGATTGATGTCGTCAAAGCTATCGAGGAAGCGCTGTGTTGACAGTGAGTGTCTTTAGCTGACAGCACAAAGAATTCTCAGATAAATAAATCATCACGAATGATCCTTCAGGTAAGGCGACAGAACCAAAGTAACAGACAAATCAAGTTTCTATCACACTTATAATGAGTTAATATGGACTTTGAATTTCTTTCATCATCATCCTGATTTTGACCACGGCGAATAGAAAAAAGAAAAGAAAAACTGCATGGCTAACTGGAGCGTCGTTCAGGAGCCCTCAGGCGACTGACGTAGTCTATCTTTGCAGAGAATGTACGAACACATTACTTACAGATTAGCACCCCTCCGACAATTTTGTATTTCTTCAACCATCTCTCCGTATTGCAACTGACCTAATTTTTCCTCCCCCAGTCCTCTTGGAGAGAAACCTTTCGCCGCATTTCCATAAAGTTTCCGTGTTATCATACAACTATCAAAACCGGAAACGACATGCAGGGGGCATTAAATATTTATGTCGGCCCGTCCGGTTTCCCGGTAATGGATAAAAAAACGCGTTTCATTTGATGGACATTGCGGAATGTTTTTGAGCAATGTACAGGCGCCTTTAAGGATATAATTTTCGACTTATCACAGTTTTTTTTATATCGACGGGTTGTAAAAGTTACATATTCTTCAATGTAGGCCTATGCCTACCTGTCTATGAATGTCGATAAACTACCATCGTTTCAGAAAGAAAACCTTAATCTCGAGAAGAACCGTCGTAAAAATTCGGCGAGTAATCTTTTTTCGAAACAGTACATAATATGTGATTTTTAAATAGATAATCAAGCTAAAGCCTAGTGCCATGCCTCGTACGCACTTAAGCAGCAGTGAGGAAGTTACTTTATGTTTATTGACAATGTGCCCAAGCAAATTAGTTTTCAAGCGAATGCTGCGCGGGCATCTGCTGGAAGAAGAATTTTGATAGCATCCATCGTCCAATATAATATACATGCATGTATGTGTATCATATCTCTGTGTATATGTAATAATATGTAATTTTATATATGTAGGATTTTGTTTTAATAAGTTTGTACTACGCTCTAAACGTTAATTTTACTCTGCACCAATTTTAAGTGTCTGTTTCGCCTTTTGCTTAACTGGTTAGAGAATGCCATTTGGCATTAAATCCGCCACATGTATATTATTTTGGTTTTATACAATAATGTTTTAATAAATAAATGTGCTGGCACTCACATTAAATTGAAATAAACTGAAATATAAATGTATGCTTGTCGTATAAGATAATGCACTCAGGGTGAGTATCCTATCCACCACAGTTAGTGCGAGGTTGCGAAGCGGTGAGCTTGGAAATAATCCACCAATTAATGCATCTTTTTATCTCTCACCGCCTCGTAACTTCGCACAGCTGTGGTAGATAGTCACCGGTATATAATTCTAAAAGTAAGGGCGGGTTACGTCAACTTACAATTACAGATCGATCAACGTTATATGGCACCGGCAGCTGTCATTCCATAGAAACTTGATAAATTTTCCACACATTCAGATTTTACCGAACACCACTTTACGGTTTGGTGCAATCCACCCTGAGTCTTCCACTGCGCAGGGCTATTATTCCCAACGCGCTAATGCGCCTCACCCCACCCATCACGCCTAACGAAACTAGAATATATATGTGTGGGTGAGCGGTGAAGCAAGAGTAAAACAAGTTACAGAATAGCGGGACAGCTCTTGTTGTATCGCATCTCTGTAATGGGTGGAGCACTGTTTAATTTTTTCTACATACCTACCTAACTTCAGTAAGTAAAAAACACTTTCTTTAGCCTTTGGTTTAGTTGTATCGCTTACCACGTCACCGCCTCGCAATATCACACAGCTCTGGTGGATTCACCCTTGCGGTTAAAAGGATATATTTTGTTACCACATCAAATCTTTCAAGTGCGGCAATATAAATCGTACTCTCAACAATACACAACAATCGGCAGGAATAAACAATTTTCAGTAAACATAAGTCACACCTACTCTAAAATTAACATTAAAACCCCCGCCAACCCGCCATTAAATACGTTGAGACGTGTCGCGACATACAATTAACCTGAGAATCCTGCGAATGTCATGTGCCTTCAATCTATTCTGTAAAAACATGGCGTCTAGCAGTATTAAATATTAATAGTCGGATAAACGCCAACCGCACCGGGCGACCGGCAAAGCCGAATTGATTTATAGGGAACTGTTTTCTTGAAATAAGAACTACGCCTTGCCTGAAAAACTGAGAGCCAACGGTGGTATCGACCATGTTCTGCTAAAGGTAATATGTTACACTGTAAAATTGTTAGATTAAGAGACTTTAGTAAGTAGTTACATTCAAATACAATTGTAAGATTGTTCATGAATTAATAAAAAAAAAAAAAAAGTTATGCGGACGGCTTACAGTCATGTACTACTAGAAGAGCAATAAGTATGAATGTGGAGGGTTAGAAGAGGTTGATCAAGAAAATGGCGGATGGATTAGGGGAGATGACTAAAATAGGAAAGAGTGTGTGATGAGTAGATGGGCGGCAGAGAGGTATGGAAGAAAAAAAACATGATGCGCTGGCCCCACGTAAACGGGATACGGCCAAGTGAATGATAAACAACTGGATACAGTCGAAGACATTCAAGCGCGCACTTTTTTCGCTGTTAAGACAATGACAATAAGGGAGCGGTGTCTCCCAACACGGGCAACACTTTGCTTACCGGGTGGCACCATCCCCTTAGATCATAACTTTGGGCTTTTTATAAAATAAAGAATTTGTATTTGTAAGGGATGTAAAGGTATGTGTCTCAGTTCCCCTTACCGTGAATACGTACATCAACTGACGCCTCTTTTCTCAAATGGGGTAGAAATATGACGCCTGTTGTTTGTATCTACTTTCATTGAGTATGTTCTGTAGAGTGTTATTTTATTATAATGTATTACAAATTTAAATTCAGTATTTTTTGTAGGTTAGATAAAATCTGCTACGTACGGGCTGCTAGTTATTTGCCCAAAACTCAATCATTTATTCGTGACAGCCAATATACCTACACTAATGTACATATTACGAATTACTTGCGTACTAAAATACTACTACTAAAATAATACCTAAAATACTCACCCGTGCGGTTGACTGCGACCCGTTAGGGGAAGCTGGGGAGGCAGCGGTTCCGAATTAAAACAACGTGCATTATTCATTGGCCGCTGTAAGTTTTAACGGATGAAGTGCGTGCCTTCATTTGGTTAAGTGTAGCCATCAAACAATGAAGCGATATTGCTTTTGATGATTCCGTAACCATTTCAAAATGTAAGTCTCTTTAGAAAATAGTTTTTTAAGTTGACGGGCGATAGGGTAAGTTGGACTCGTTGTAGGACATAGTGAGCGTAGAAGGTGCGGGCAAGATGAACACTTAAGAGACAATCAACTGCATTTATTTCTTGAAGTAACGAAACGTAAAACTGTTCCTGGTTAGAGTCGTCCGTACGCCAGTGGTCCAGCTCAATAATGGCCCCTCCTGCCTGGGGTAGCTGGTTTTACACCGCCCCTCCACCGGTCTTGCACGAACGTCAGGCCAGACTCAGTTGAAGCGCACCAATCCAGCGCTTGCGTTTCGTTGTCATTTGATGTCCCATACTAATGACTTCCCGACACGGCCATCCTGCGGGACACACGTCCCCGTGTGTTAACCTGTAACCAAAATTTCATGCACAGTATCACATAGTTCGGTCACTCCTGACCCACCATAGTAATGACCCACCATGAAACTTCAGGAAACTGATCTTACTCAAGTATAATTTACACAAATTACTTCTTAGATCAATTCTAGAATGCTTAGATCAATCTACCATAACATCTCAGTAATAATTACTTGGCATTTCAGTTCAAAATAGTTGATCGAATCTGATATTACAATCATACAGAAAAATTTAGACCTTAGAGCTTTACTGACTGCTATAGTAATTATCAAATGCGGATTCAGCACATATCCGACTCACATAATGATTAAGTTCTACATGTGATCTGGCTAATCATAGCCCGGCAACTAGCAGTTGCACTCATTTCATGCGCGTCCCCTGGACCGCCGAGCCTTCTCCGAGACTCCCTGGTTTCTCAAAAACCCGACCTCCGCCAGAGTTGATAGCCTACCGCGTACTCACGGACTACTTACTACGTAAGTAGATACCGATTTCTACCGAGCTACGGCTACACATCAACCTCTGGTACGGTCCAACCATCATGTAAACTTAATCCTGAACCTCAGATTCCTCATTGTCTGAACAAACTTCTAAATCAACTTCAATTTCGTCAGTTAAGCTCTGATCCCCTGGCATCTTTCTCAACCTATCGTGAGCGTATTTATAAGTGCGTCTCGAATTTAAAGATTTCAGGGTATAGCGGTCACCATCTAACAGCTCTATAACCTGAAATGTACCTTTGAACTTAGGATCTAACTTAGTTTGATTTCGTTCTTCATTTTTTATTAATACAAAATCTCCGACTGAAAATTTATTGAGCTTTGCCTTAGTTCGATCAAACCTTTGTTTTTCATAGGATGCTGCCCTCTCTGTACTACGAGCTGCCTCGTCCCGAACTCTATCTAGATCTACCACTGTGTCGAGATCCTCACAAGTCATCAAAGCCAATGGGCGTGCCACTTTGCCAATAAGAAGCTCTAATGGGCTTGACTTTGTCGTACGATTAACGGTACAGTTAATAGCGAGTTGTACTTCTCCTAGTGCATCTTGCCAGGAACGGTTATCGCTAGTTTCGACTGCAGTTAACATGGACTTTAAAACAGACATAACGCGCTCCACCTGACCGTTCGCACGAGATGACCCTGTCGCTATCAGATGCAAGTTTATACTATTGGAATCGCAAAAATCTTTAAAATCTTTGCTTGCAAAACAACGCCCTTGATCCGCGATTATACGTGTAGGCGCACCAAATAAAGCTACGCTTTCCTTTACGGCCCTAATACTACTCCTGCTATCGATATTCTTACTGTGAAACAAAAGAACGTATTTTGTGAACGCGTCAATCAGCACAAATACGTACTCTTTTACGTCATTTTTGCCACTTAGCTTGCCGGTGGCATCGATGTGTATCGTATGCCATGGTGTGGTCACTTTTGGGGTTGGGTGCAATTGAGCTTGGATCTTTCCTGATTGAGATTTAGCAACCTTACAAGTTACGCAATTGTCAACAAATCTTTTAACGAATCGTGACATTCCATCAAACCAATAATAATCATAAAGTTTTTCTAAAGTTTTGTCATACCCAAGGTGAACAACAGACTCATGGATGTTACTGACCACTGACCATTTTAGAGCCCTAGGAAGTATTGGTAAACACTTAGTTCTGCCATTACGCTGAATTTTACGATATAACATGCCTGCTCGAATCTCGTAGGTGTTTGCAACCTCGTTATTAATTTGATCACTATTCAGATCCGAAATAAGTTTACAGATCTCGCCATCTCGTTTCTGTTCAGCTAGAAGCCAGTTACCTGAGAGTTCTGTGACGTTAATACGTCTCTGTTCTACTTTACTAAATCCTTTTCTAATCGCAGACTGCGTTACAGCTGACTGGGAAGAGAGGGGTGGTTCTGAACCGGGCTGCGGCGTTTTCCTTCAACGATTTGAAATAGTATAGCGCCATAGCCCTCTGAGCTGGCGTCAGTGTGCAATTCGATTGGATACTGAGGGTCAAAGATCATTAAAACCGGTTCTTCGGTTAGAATGGCGATAATCGCCTGGCGAATGTCTTCATGTCGTTTTTGCCAAACAAAAGGAACCCTTGCCGAAGTTAATTTATAAAGTGGCCCCATGACAAGTGAGAATTTAGGAACAAATTGTCGGAAGTAGGTTGCTAACCCTATGAACTGCCTCAACTGGGTAACGGTTGTTGGCGGGGGCAGAGCAGACAGCGCTTCTACCTTACGACGGTTCGGCCTAATCTCTCCTGCCTTGACTTCATAGCCCAAAAACTCTAGTTCGGTTTTCAAAAATGAGCACTTTTTTAAATTCAATGAGAATCCAGCTTTAGCTAACCTATCCAGAACGATATCTAGTCTCTCGAGCCCTTCCTCGACTGTTTGAGACATAATTAAGATGTCATCTCCATAAACAATGACAAAGGTATTTACTATGTCACCCAAAGCTTTTACTATTGCCCTCTGAAAGACTGAAATCGCATTTTTTAATCCAAATGGCATGGTCAAGTACTCGTATTGACCTTCACTGGTCACGAAGGAACTACGCTGGATGCTTTCTTCAGAGTTAATTGGAATGAGATGAAAACCGGAAGCACAATCTAATTTTGTAAAATACTGCGCACCGTTCAAACGAGAGATTTGATCAGAAATTAGCGGTAATGGATATCGGTCCGACACCGTATTCCTATTCAGCTCTCTATAGTCTACGCACATCCTATAGGATCCATCACGTTTCTTAACAAAAAGCGCCGGGCTCGCAAAAGGTGAACTACTGGGACGAATTATATTTGCACGTAACAACTCATTTACTTGGTCGCGCATTACTTTCTTTTCCTCGGGACTATGACGATAAGGTCGCCTTTGTACAGTTAAATTAGGATCAATTAAACGAATCTCAAGCTCTCCTGTTGTCACTCGCGTTTTAGGCATACCGGTTATAAAATACTCTGAGTACCTATCTAAAACATTAACAAGTTCTGATTTTTGTTCTTGGGGAATATCAGTGTTAACAACAGAAAAATCATTAGTCGGGGGTGGATTATTAACTAAGTCGTCGCTACTCGTACTCATGGAATTTAACGAGGGTAGTTCAGGCGTACAATTGTCAACATTGAGTTTACAAATGTTAAAATGCGTTGCGGGGTCATATTAACACCGAATCCTTGTTATAAAATCTCACGTCCTATCAGAATGTCGCTACGTAAACAAACGTCGGGCAAAACGTGCAATAAAATTTCAATCAAATTGTTGTCGATTTTTACAACACATGAAATCTGTTCAGTGCTCAAAACACTCGATTGACTGATACCCTTCAAACTAACAACATTGTGATCACGCTTGCCACTAAATTTACACGCGATACTTTCTTTTATTAGTGAACACTCTGCACCGGAATCATAGTGAAAATTATAACACTGACCTTGATGTTGTAAAATCCCAGCCGGTGGATCCACGCTGCACACGTCCACATGGCGTTCTCTGCTAGTCGCCGTATCCGCGCCTCCTCCACTGGTGCAGCGGCTAGCGATGTGTCCCGCCGTTCCACACTTGAAACAGACGATGGAGCTCGATGAGGTTTGTTGTTGAGGGTTAGGTTTGGTCGCCGTGGTATTATTCTGTGATTTCGCCAGTTTTGCCTTCGCATCTTTTTTGCGAAGTAAACAATCCACTTGTTTATGTCCAGTTTTCCCGCAGTGAAAACACTTTGTTGCTGGTGACGTTTTCATTCGTTTGTTATCGAATCCTCTTTGCTCTCCGGGTGTACTAGCTTTGCGTTTCAGATACGTAAACCCTTGTAGTTCTTGTTGTAGACGTTGACGGGTGTTTATTTCAGTTGTAAATGCCAATCGTTGCAATCGCGAATCAAATTGTGCCAGGTGTGCGAGAGTTTGTGACACAGCGATTTGTTCAACAGTGGTATTTTTCCAACGATTTAGCAATGACGTCATCACTCGACTCCTGTAGGCTGCTAATGTTTCACTTTCTTTAGGCTTGTCGGTGTTTAAGTTGGTGAGGGTTGCCGCTGTAGTTTCAGTGCAAACAAATCTAGCCGTAAACAACTCTTGAAATTGTGGCCAGGTCATACCCGCATAGGATATTTGGGACAACCATGCCGATGCTGCTCCTTTTAAAGCCTTGCTTACAGCGACAATCAACTGACCTCCTTCCAAGGGGTTGTCTGCCAAGCACAGGTTGGCTGTTGCACACCACGACTGCGCGTCCACATCCGTTTTGTCAGGGTCGAATTCTGGAAGACTCACATGCTTATTGGAACTTTGCGGGCTTGTTAAGAGCGTCGATTAATGCCTTCATGTTCGAATTTTGCATCTCGAACAATAACCGCCAATTTTGGTCATGACTTCCGCTTTCTTCACCTCGTGTTCCATCTTCGCGCTCGTCGGCCCGCTCTAATCCCACATCTGATGACGGGCGATAGGGTAAGTTGGACTCGTTGTAGGACATAGTGAGCGTAGAAGGTGCGGGCAAGATGAACACTTAAGAGACAATCAACTGCATTTATTTCTTGAAGTAACGAAGCGTAAAACTGTTCCTGGTTAGAGTCGTCCGTACGCCAGTGGTCCAGCTCAATAATGGCCCCTCCTGCCTGGGGTAGCTGGTTTTACACCGCCCCTCCACCGGTCTTGCACGAACGTCAGGCCAGACTCAGTTGAAGCGCACCAATCCAGCGCTTGCGTTTCGTTGTCATTTGATGTCCCATACTAATGACTTCCCGACAAAGTGATATTTCTTAGCAATCATTTGGATGTATCAATAAAATAGACATATTATTCTATTTTTACAAGCTTTTATTTAATAATATATATAATATCCCGTTAGTGTGGGACAAATCTTGCGAGTTAAATTTGACCCACTTTCCGGTTACCGATTGAGCTGAAATTTTGGGTATAAGTATAGTTTGGATGACAATTCAATATTATGGTACCATCGAGCTGATCTGATGATGGAGACAGAAGGTGGCCATGGGAGTTCAGTACTTAACCGAAAAACCCCGTTGAGTTTGGGTTCATTAGAATCGTCTCAATGAGTAGTTGATGATGGTATACAGAAAAATACAGTCGGGAATAAAAGCTTGTACCAAAAACGAAATTTTTGACAGAAACTAATTCTGTTTTCACTGGGGGTAAAGTATGATAACCTGAATACTTTTTTTAGCTGTAGAGGATCAACAGCAGTTCCAGATAACAACGATTATTGAGATTAAGGGCGCGTTGCATCAGCTTACGATTACCGACCGACCAACGATAAATATGGCGCCGTTAGCTGTCATTCCTTCGAAATATTTCAAATTTTCCGTACATTCAGATTTTAACGAACACCGCTTACGATTACAGACAATTTCGTGCAACTCACCCTCAGGAAAGTACTGTGAGCTATATTGCAGCCACTGACATTTAAAATAGTACTACTGAATACGTTTCTCAATTAAATATACAGTTGAACAGTTTTGTCGACATTTGTCGTTTATTCGTATTGTAAGCCGATCATGTAGTAGTAGGTACATTATTGCCGTGGCCGGGAAGGAGGCAATTGCAGGCTGAGTATTTGTTGAAACGGATGAGCTTGCGAGTCCGTTTAATTATAATACGAAGCCTGCAATTTCCATTCCGGCTGAGGCTAATATAGTGCTTTTCTCAAAAATGGGGGGGGGGGGGTATAAAACATTCTAAATTTATAGCAACATTAAATATCGTTGCACAACGTGAAAATATTTACGAATTCCCGCCGTTTTTTTAAACAGAATCGCAAGTGTATCTTTCTACCAAAAAAACGCAAAGTATTTGAGACACATACAAAAACGTCGTGTTTGCAACAGAAATGAATACGAGCTGCGCCGTCATTTATACGCTAGTTTCTACTTAAAAAAAATTTGGTACTCGACAAATAAAGGAATTTATATATACTAGCTGTACCTGCGACTTCGTTTGCATGTTAATGTAGGAGTTAACGCATTTCTTCACTTGGAAATAGGGCACATGCAATTCTAATTCTAATTTTAACGGTAACCTATCGAAGTTTCGAAAAACACTTGCCCGATTTTCACTTGTCCGAAAACGGTAAACCGAATTCTCATAATCCATATACTTCGTTCACCATACTTATGAAATGTCGCTGGTTTGTTTTCCCACATTATCGTTTTGCCAAAACTCAATAACCAGAAGAACGATTGCAAACTTTATTATTTTTCAACCGAATTGTTAACCACCTTTTTATATTTCCGATGCTACCTAAAATCGAAATATCATTTTCCCTAATTTCATTTTACTGCAACGATTAAAAAACATTTAGATATGCTAAAAACCCTACAGATGCGCCCTTTAATATTGCGATGCGAAAATAAACTTTCGCTAATAAGTTGGGTTAGGTTAGATTTAAAACTGTGACCTTACAAAATAAACAATTGATAGAAAAGGGGATTAGATTAGGTCAAAACATTTAAGCAACTCGAGTGCTGCACAAGTTCTTAAAAAGCCCATAAAGGGCTCGGGGCTAGCCCCCACACTAAAAAAAACAACAAATGATCGTCAATGGTATTATTTGTAGGTTAGGTTAGGGTTCACTTGTGTCCCTTAGAGCGAAAGTAGGCACCCCGCGAAGCGGGGTGACGTCGACATGCTGGCGGTTAGGTTAGGTTACATGCTACAATTTTGATTTTTTGATATAGCGGGATATTAACATTTCGGACTTAATACTTTTCGGTACTAAAAACTTGTTGGCAAAGGATCCTTCGGAATTTTATTAAGTGTCTATTCGAATCTCAAGCGAAACAAAATTGCAACGACCTGCGAATTGGGAAAATAATAATATGGGAAATGTGCTTTAGGGCAAATAAAAATTCGGCCAACTAATAAAAAGGGAAACGTTTTCGGGATTTTAATATTCAGAATAACGATTTTCGATCTTATGATAGGTAACCAATTTTAACCTACTTATCATGTAAAACTTTCAATAAACCTATACAAGGTGTATTTTATTATACTGAAAACCTCAGACACCCCAACTGAGTTTTTTAATCCTTAATAAGATTAATACGTCCATTTACAAATACGTTAATTATTTCAAAAGATATTTGTTGGTTTTCTTTATCAAGCAGATCTACTTGATTCGTAACTCTACACTTGTAATCACTAATCAGTACTTGTCAGTGACGTAGATCCTGACGTAGTCACCCTGCCTAAAGGGTCCCACAGATTAACAGTTCGCCGGACGACACAAACATGTCAGTTTTTCGTATTAGTCCACAGGTTATCAAGTTTGGAATGAATGATTTTAAATACGGCTACTTTTATTTTCAGTTTATTAAAGCCACCTAAAACGAATCCAACACACCCTTTAAAATAAGTCATTTAATGTCACTACATTTACAAAAACAAATTACAAAAGCGATTTACAAAATATCATTCGCACCATCTGGCTATTTGAGTAATGATTCAAAATGCCTCCCATTTTGACGAATGCACAGCGATGCACGGCGCCTCAAATTCGTTTTGAGCGAGTTTAGCGCTTGCGTGTCACTTTTGACTGTGTGGAACGCAGCTATAACTTTGCTCCTCAGTTCAGTCTCAGTTGATGGGCCGTTTCCATCATCGTACACTATGGTTTTCACGCGGCCCCACAAATGGAAGTCTAATGGTGTGAGGTCAGGTGATCTGGCAGGCCACTGGACTGGACCTCCGCGGCCGATCCAACGATGTCCATATTCATCATACAAATGTCGTCTGACATTTAGTTGGAAGTGTGCCGGAGCACCGTCGTGTTGATAGTACATGGGTCATTGTCAGTCAGTCAAACAAAAATCGTCTTTTCAGTGGGCAATAGTTAAGGGCTTCTGTTTATATATAATATGTTTTTATCGCATAAAATTATAGAAGAGGCGATGCCGCTTATGCGGATTCAGAGGTTAACCAAAAATTTGGCTTTAAAGCCCTTAACTTTGGCAATGTCCACCGAAAAGACGCGCACCTAAATCTGACAATAACCCACATATGCCTGGTGCTTGCCAAAGGAACGTCGTTAAACAGCAATTCAGCTAGAGTGACTGTGAGGAACCGCAGATATGTTTCACCATTTAAGCGCGGTAAAAATACAGGCCCCAGCACGTGCGATCCTATTATTCCCGCCCACACATTCAAAGCGAACCGATGTTGGAAAGAGTCTTCCTCCATTAAAAAAGGATTCTCGTGAGCCCACATGTGCCGGTTGTGCTGGTTAAATAACCCTCGTCGTGTAAAAGTACATTCGTCGGTCCAAAGAATGTTCCTATTCCAATTTTCGCACAACCATGCACAAAACGTCACACGCGGCTCATAGTCTTAGGGGTTTAATTCTTGGCATCGTCGATAGTGATAGGGATGTTGATTGTCGTTAGATAGTGTTTTCCACACGAGCATATGGCTGCAGTTCAATCGCCTTCCTGCTTGTCTCGTGCTTGCTGTGGGGTTTTCATGGAAGTAGTTCAAAATCGCGACCTCCAAATTAGGATCCGCGGCGTCAACGCCTCTTAATACGGCTGTTGGCGGACGAAACGTGCCATAGTCACGCAACCTCTGCGTAGCTGCCGACATTGTCCCGTTCGACACAGAAACACCAAACTCTTCCTGAAAACGTCGCACGGCCAAGCTAACGTTGTCGTTGCAACGCGCCAGCATTCGAACCATTTCACAATATTGAATGTTTGTGTATCTAAATGCCATCGTGATGAGATAACTTTTCTTTTATTTACTTTAATTAACTTGAAATGAAAGGAATCTGAATTTAGCCAGAGTTCTTTGACGAATCAAATGACAACTGACAAAACCAAAACTATCCTCAGAAAAGCGGCCAGTATTAATATTAATTCTACCTCCAACATCCAACCTCACAACAACATCCTCCAACATTTCTCTGATTCGCGTATGTTGCCTTCGTAACTTTTAGACCCGGCACAATAAAAAAATATTTTTCAAAAAAAATACAACCTGCCTTAAAAGATGGTGCAATCGATTCAGCTTTCGATTCTGAACAAACTACTTTCAGGTTTTCAGTTATATGATTTACACCTTGTATATTTTAGTTAAAACGACGTTAAAACCTGTCACTCTGATATTTAAATTATTAAGATAGGGACAAAACACGTGTTATTTATCAGAGGTATTTTAAGTTTTATGAATAATGGGGTAAAAGTTTAATAGATGTCTGTGGCAATAGATCTAACAGGTAGGACACACGCTGCAGTATTAAATGTTTATTGATCTTCTTTTCTACATATTTTTAACACTGTGTTATGTTATATTGTAAAAACGTGATGGATGACAGACATGATCTTGAGTTCTTGAGTCACTCCGACTTTCAGGTAAAGAGGTGTTTAGGAATTAATAATAGGTAGATAATCCTTTCGAGTACCCATTGACCGGTAAGTGTTTACGTGGAACAAAAGATCTCTTTTTAATTTGACAACAGACGGCCAATTTATATTATCCAAACTATACCTAACCACTAGGTAAGTTCTACAACTATATAACGCGAGTCCGAGTCCCTTTCTAATAAAGGAAATTATTAAAAATGTTAAAGCAATATGTTCATTTTTTTCATATTGCAATGTTTCAGATTGCACTATCACATTCTGGCAAATCTTGGGTATGTTCCCGCCCTTGCCAACATAATAATGTGTGTTGCAGGCCTAATACTGACGCGCTTCATAATTAATGTTTATAAAAGGCCCGTTCTATACTGATTTCATACATACTGTTTAATGCTGATAAATATAAATACTGACAAACCAGCGCGGCTATCACAAAACGGCGCGCGAGCTCTCTCGATTTTTCTCCAACTATCCGTCTCTCTCTTATCAGATAAGTTAGAAAGAGCCATATAGTGCGAGAAAAATCGAGAGAGCTCGCGCGCCGTCTTGTGATAGCCATGCAGTATCGTGACAATTCAATACTCAGCGTGTGATTCAATCTTGCAGAAACTCAAATAGACTTTGGCTGAACGCAAGAACAGCGCTATCGCCATGCCATTAAAAAAAAAGGAAGAGAGTCAGACCAAAGAGAGACTTTTGACGTTTGACGTTATGTGGACGTTATTTTGTTGAAATTTGTTGATACATTTATTGAAATTACGCCTCAATACGAATTTATCGCATATAAGTTTCCATATCAGAATCGATTATTTTTTTACGCTTTAGAATTTAATATGCGTTTCGTGAAGGTCTATCATCACAACACCGGATCGAAATTATTAATATTCGATAGTTATGGCAAGCCCGCCAATTTGACGTCACTGACCGTTGACAGATATGGCGGCTACGATTAAAAGCAGAAGAAATTAATAATTTAATGAGGTCAAATGTTTCCGAAAATTAATTAATCGTCGCAGTCGGATAAAAACTATCCTAAACGGAAGCTAGAGTAATAATGTGCTTATGAAAAAAGTTACATATTTTTCCGTTCATGGGAATCTGAAATCATCGGGGGACACAAAAATGGTTAGTTTGATACTGGCTGATTCTTTTTTTAATTTAGAGATTTATTATAAGTGAGAGATAACATTCCAGGCGGCCTGCAATGTTTTTTAATTTTTAATTTAGATCTGACCTTAAACTATACACTTTACCTTCCAATATGTAGCGAGCGTTTTTAGTATGAGGTGACCAGTTACTGGCGATTTACCCTACCTGAGGTCTTATTAACTTTGTGGCTTAGCTCTTGTATAACATGTCTATCAATGTTAATAGGAATAAGTTTACTTCGTGAATAAATAAATTATTAAATAATTAAATTATTATTATTATTAAATTAATTAATTACTTAAATCATTTCAATCCTTACAAATCTAGACTACATCTATCTTAATTATCTCCTGTGCCTATTACTCCGGTTTACGCGGTCCGGTTATTTCCCGCCTATCAACCCTAACTTGGGCCATTGTCCGGGCGCGGTCCGGATTAAAGTTGAACCGGACGAGCCGGAATCACGTTTACTTGAATCTTGGTTCCCCTGGAAACTTGAATCCGTGATCGTTCAGTCTACAGCGTTTAATGTTTTCATCAAGTTCAACGAACAACTTTACTAGAATGTTTCCTGTAGGTAGAGTAATATAAAAGATATAAAAGGTGTGTTCACACGTTCGCACCTTATTCCTTTGAACAGTCATGTGAAAAATATGAATTGATTTAATCGTCTCATAAATATGTACCGAAACCTTAATCCGCTGACACAAGAGCGATGGAACACACTTATATGCACCCGTATTTTTACCCTTACTCTAATAGGGTAGAAAATGTGTTGACATGTCCAACATTGACTGTTCCATATATTATATCAAAACCCGAACGTATTTAAAAAAAGTAGTACCTATAAGTACATCCTCGACTATATTTTAGAAAGGACTTATTATGTGATTTTTTATTGCTCGAGGGCTGGCCAGAAGGAATGTAGTAGGTGACTATATTATTCTTATATCTTATCTGAAATCATTGAATATAAACAATTACCGTGTTAAAATGTCTGTTTTTGCTTTCGGCGTTCGCCAGGTCTGAGCTTAGTCTTTTCATTAGATTTATACCTCTCCGCCTTGTACTCAATGCATACCATGATTTTGATGTATTTGCTTGCAGTACCCGTTTTTAAAACAGTGCTATAGCCATGATTTATCGTCCAGCCATCGCCAAATAACCACCGTAAAAAAATCCGATTTTCGTGCGCGTTACATACAGGGTTAAAAATCGAACGTGTCACCCGCCATCGCACTTCAACCTCCGCCATTACAAACTGTATACAGTATGTTTATATTTTCCCACGTCGCCGTAACGGTCGCCGCCGTATTTCACGCCAGATGTCGCCGCTGTGACACGATAAAAAAACAACACCCTGTTTTAGGGTCTGGTTACACTCTTATTTTATTAAAAACGCCCTGTTTCAGTTTTTACGCGAGCAGGTGATCGAATGGGTTTCATTTTTATTTTTATTCGCCTGTGGACGTGCCCCTACTTCCCCTTTGGAGTTGTAAAAGTGTTGATGGCTTTTTATGATTATTGGAATTGAATGTCGGTTAAGACTCGAGATGCCTAAATTTGCATATATGTTATGGCTTAATATGGGTTGGACGAGAAGGCTCTATGTCTTACGCCGTATCATAAGATAGATGAATAAAAAACGTTCTTTCTGGGAACTACGCCTGCGTATTGCAAATCAGAAAGACAAACTCAATAGCCTATGTCTATCCAGGAAGTCTATTTTATATACAGAAAAATAGTTCCAGAGGTTACCCGCCCCACACCCCGCATACCATGTTACACTATCCCAGACTCTTTGTAAAATTAGTATGGATTAAATGCAACACTTATAAACTTTTAACTATTCATCTTATTTTCCTAGTTGTCATAACTTAGTTGAGTTCCCTTTTAGTAAATCGTGTTCTTTGTTCCAGGTAAGAGGAAGTTTGGGAGTATTTATCACACTTTTTTTGGTATGAAATAATTTATTCACTCCTGCACTTTTTCTTTAAGTTAAAGACATTATGAGCAAAACAATGGGTCTGCAAATTTTGCTATTCTGTGAGCGAGTTTTTCGACTCTGTCATCTTTAAGTTAAGAGCCTTAAACTTCCCTTTTTAATTATCAGTGACAAAGGAAAGTTAACAAATAGATTTCAAGTATTTTAATATTAACCTCTCGTGTCCTGCCACAATTTATTAAATGGTTTCTTCGTTCGACAATCCCCGCTCCGGAAATGTACGAATGAATCAGGTACTTTTAAGAGTATGAACTCAATTGGAGGCGATGACTCTCAGCTGTTCCATAGGGCTGGACAACCTGGCAGTCGATGCGCTCTTACAACGTCACCGAGCTTGGATTGTGTGGGGAATCAATTTCACATCACATCTGGCATTATGTGATTATTACCGCCCGGTGAAAATATTCCTAGCCAAGGGTAGTCGTAAAATTGTGTACCTACTTATTAGCGCGGTAAGAAAGAAAGTGTATAATAAGCATATTAATCGCGCCTTCGACAAATTCCTGCAGTTTGGGACATTCGTTGTATTACCAGCCTAGGTTATGTAGACATTTTAGAATGAAAATCTTCAGATACATTGTTGTGGCAATTGTTTTCTTTAAAAATATGTACCATCAAATATGCTGAAGTACTCTGAAGGCATTTAATTAATAACTATGTCTCATTATTTCTCGTCGTCAACGTAACCCTAAATGTCACTCTAAACTAATTCAATTTCTATAAACAATTCCGAACTACAAAGTTATTCAAAGCCCCGCACGCGGCCCTGTAATGAATAGCTACACTTGGTACGACACACGACACTGTGTTACGACATTTTATACACTGTTATCGCTTTTTGGCAGCTGTTGTAGTGTATTATGAACTTGCTCTATTCAAATTATTATTATATACATCCTGAAGGACTATTCAACTTACTGGTGAAATATATTTGGTTCGAGAGATTATCCATAACATACAAACATACAAAGGCTAATAACATTATGTAGGAATATATAAACTAGCATGAAGCTTGTTATTAGATAAAACTCTTTAAGCGTATTGGTATTGCTATTATACTCTTTTTGACGTTTTTTGTAAATTACGCCATTGCTAAATTAAGTAAATGTCAACTGATACAGAAACAATGTTAGTCCGCTGTCTCTCATAAAATTAAACCTCGGCTAAAATACAAGTTATTAAAATCACCTGCGACATAGACGCTAACAACGGAAAAGAAAAACCTTTTATTCATACGAACGCGTTTTTTGCTTAAATCTTCAAGCGCTGAAGCTGTCGTGTTTACATTACTTCTTACATTACTCACCACTTTTTTTGTGATGAAATCTTTTGTTTTATACTTGTCATTATTTGAGTTGGCCGATTTGCATCAATGTAGTCCTGTCAAAAAGCGACTCTAATTTCCAAGGTATAAGATTCCAATTAGAATGACAGTTTTATAAAAAGTCAGCCAGTTTAAATAATCTCAAACATATATGCAGGTATGATTATGCTAAACGATTCTAATGCGCCCTTTTGCATATGGGGACGGCCAAAATTAGGTTTTTTTAAATGTTTATCTGTTTTTCTATTATATTTTAGGATAACCCAAAAAAATCACTTGAATAACAAACACTAAACAAAATGTAACATAAGAGCCGTTTTCTATATTAAACAAAACTACCTATGAGTTCCAAAATAAAAAATTGTAACCCTCTATTTGATTGTACTTATTTTTATCTTTTGAAAGGTTTTTTAAGTTTTAAATATAACAACATTTCAATGAATTCATTTCAACAGCAGACCAACAAAGAATTATATATAATACTAGCTTAGCGACTCCGTCCGCGTGGAACTCATTTAATACGCAGCTCCATACAAACTTTTACCCCCGCATTTCACCCCCTTAGGGGATGATGTCAGGAAGAAAAACTATCCTATGTCACTCTTCATCCCTTCAACTATCTCCACTTGAAAAATCACGTCAATTCGTCGCTCCATTTTGCCGTGAAAGACGGACAAACAAACACACACATACACTTTCCCATTTATAATAATATTAATATGGATGTCTTTTTGAATGGTTATATAAGTTATATAGGTTATATAAGGAATGGATATAGTGTACGTTAGTCGCATTGTCATTATGAATAACGACATTTGAATTCAGCCATAATGTTCCCTATTTCTCAAAAGTGTAATAAGGGATGGTGTATCTGCGCCCGGGTGGGTTTTGTATATGGGAGACATTTCTCAACTGATGAGTCCAGGAGCGCAAACTGAAGTTACGTCAGGAAAAACGCTGATCAGTGTAGTTCCCTTTTAACTTAACTCTTTAAGCATCTTTCCAAAAATAAATTAAATAAAATTGGGTGAGATAGGCTGTAATATTATGTCAGCATTTAAAGGTTAATATCATCAGTAGGTTAGGTTAGGTTTTATTATAATTCCTAGAATTAAGAAAAGTGGTGTATATGTATGACTAAATTTCTAGTAGGTTCGGACTTCAAGCAGAAAAGACTACGCCGTGCTTGATCACCTCCTACAGATTCAGAATTCGTCAGCAATCGATGTGCCAAGAAATGCCGCGATGCTATAGGACTATATAGCCAAACGTAGATGCGGCAATCCATAGGCTTCTAAGCACTGCAACAATCATCTGTCGTACATGCTGTGACCAATGATAATGAGTAAGTTCGGACCAAAGTAACAAATCGCATGTCATTATTTCGCTATTTTAACATGTTTCAATAGCTGTAGTATATACAAAACATTAAAAGAGCCGCATCTAAAAATACTATTACCACCTGGCAAATGCGTACGTAATTTGGTACCCAAAGTTTTGACACAAGGAGGCAATCTTTACCAACATTCCTCGTGTTGCCCACGTTCCCCCGCTTACTCAAATGACGGCGTGTTAAAGAAGATTATGCAAATCATACAATACCTTTAACATATGTATTATGCTTAATGGGTACGTTTGAGGTTAGATGAGTTTCTTAAGAATATTTACGGTATACGATATATCTACACATACAGTCGACTTTCGAGAAATTATTTCAATTTGCATGTTATGCATTTGTAATAAGGCGAAAAATGTCCACATATTTTTGACGTTACAGTCTTAGCTCGCGTAGAACACATGATGTTGTAGAACTTCACGCATTGTGTTAAGGCACAAGACTGGTTAGGTTTGTTTTGAGTAGGTATCTTAAACGTATTGCAGTTATTTCTGATAACGTAACGAGTAAAAGGAGAACAATATTTCTTTGCTATTCCGCTAAAAAACGTGCTGGTCTATTAGTGAAGATAAGATGCAACTATTTGCGTAAAAACATGCAAAAAATTACAGCAAACCACCACCAATAATGACAAAAACCTCGACACGTGTTTCGCCTCTCTACGAGGCATCATCAGGAGATGCTGATTTTACGCAAATAGTTGCATCTTATCTTCACTAATAGACCAGCACGTTTTTTAGCGGAATAGCAAAGAAATATTGTTCTCCTAATATATCATGGACTTCCGCAAAGTAACGCCTGATTCAATAAATTATTTAACGAGTAAAAGCTAATTATTGGCGTAAGGAGTACCTATATATGTGCAACGATTTTTATTTTGCAGTGCGTGCATTTTGTGCGCACGGTAATGAAATTGAGGTGAAGTATATGTTTCGTTTTACGCTGAAATAAGGTACACAAGTCTAAACATATATTTATGTCGACTGTAGATGTAAATCAAAGTGTGTCAATGAAATGTCAGACAAAACTTGAACAAGAAACAAATATATCACTTGTTCCTTTATTTTTAGAAAAAAAAACATGTTATCCAAACGCTTGGTTTTCGTATGCGAGTAAAATAGTTATTTAACAAACTAGCCAAAACTTACGGGAATACGGCACATTTTCAGATTCTCTAGACGTACTGAGTTGCTCATCTTAAATCTGACATCATAAAAATGGAAATAGATAAATTTTGATGACATACGATAAATAAATAACAAATATTTATAGCTGAGCTCATTTCTAAGTATAGCCACCAACGTTCCACTTTCCAGACCGAAATTTGGTACATTAAAGAAGACTCTCATTACCCGAAAAGCCGAAATAATGTTTCCACTCATCTAAACGCGAGGACACCTAAGTAATGTCTGGGTCCTTAGCAAGTAATCACCTACTCGTACGCTTTTATCATCGTTAACGGCTCGGCTACGAATTGAAGCGGCGGCGGCGGCGGCAGCGGTACGTACGTAAGAGCGGGACAGCGGAGCGTGACCTTTCACTCTAACGGTCAGGCCACGACTTGCGGCGGCAGCGTTAGCGGGTTTACAAATTCATTGCGTGTGATCCCAACTAACCACAGTGTCAACCGCACGTCTCGACCGCGTTATGAACGGATAAAATACACGAAATAAAATAACCAATAATGTTGAATTTTCCCGAAAAAGGATTTAAAATATAGTCAAATGGTGATAAAAGTAAAGCAGGGGATTTAATGATCACAAAGTTACAAGTGTACAGTATCGAAGGCCTACAAATTGTAGACGACCGCATTCGATTAGGTCCAAAAGTGTATACATCTCTTTGTCCTCGACTGTACAAAGTTTTAAGAGGGGGTATATTCTGTCCCTTTTCCGCAAAACGCACCTTCATATGAAACGATTGTCATTTACTTTGACGCTTGCAGACCGTGACGTCAAAATCTGCGAGCGTTTTCTCTCGAACAAGCGATATTAAAACGGTTGTAGTTTCGTAATTCTTTGAGGTATCCGAATGGGATTTTTGTCACTAGTCATATATTTTGCCTTATTTCTTTTGGAGTAATAATTCATTTTGAGTCTACAACCGTATTCGCGCAATGTTGTGGCCGCGTAATGCCGCGGACGCCGGGGGGCAGCGGGATGCGAGGCAGTTCATATTATTTTTCGTCACACCTGGCCATAATACGAGTTTTACTGCACGCTGCGCGTATGGGAAAACTCGCATTGTGGCCAAATGAAGACGTAAAATTTTGTACGCAACACGGGGGGTAATTCGTAAAGCCCCAGAGCGCATATTTATGCGCACAAACACCTGCGATCTGGGGCATTCACGAATTCACTGCCCTAGTTACGTAATCTACTAATAATACTACGGGCTGAACAGGCTATAGAGAATAAGGAACTATGTCTGGCAGCTTTCTTGGACGTGGAGGGAGCGTTCGATCGTACCACGTATAAAGCTATCAGCGAAGCAGCTGCAAAACATGGTGTAGAGCCCATCCTATGTAAATGGATAGGCAATATGCTAAATGGCAGACTAATAAAGTCATCTCTCTTAGGGGATGAGATAATGGCCACGGCCACAAAGGGATGTCCACAGGGGGGGGTACTCTCACCAACTCTCTGGAGTCTGGTGGTGAACTCACTCCTGGTAGAACTCAATAAGGGTCCCATCCACACGGTGGGATATGCTGATGATCTAGTGATACTGGTTAATGGGAAGTTCCCAGGCACGGTATCAGAAATCATGAACAAGGCACTGCGGATAGTGGAGAAATGGTGCGACCTGCACCAACTATCCATTAATCCAGGAAAAACTGTGGTAATACCCTTTACTAGGAAAAGGACCCTTCCAGGCGTACAGCAGTTAAAACTGTACGGGAGGGTACTAGAACTGTCCGATGATGTGAAATATCTAGGTGTTACACTGGATAAGGAACTGAATTGGAAGAAGCATACAGATCTTACCATCACAAAGGCACTGAGGGTATTTAGAATGTGTAGATCAGCGTATGGCAAAACATGGGGATTGAAACCAAAGGTACTTAAGTGGATCTACACTATGATGGTGAGGCCCATATTATTGTACGGCAGCCTGGTATGGTGGCCAAGGACTTTAATGAGCACATGCAGAGAGGCTCTGATGAAGGTGCAGAGATCGGCTTGCCTTGCTATAACAGGGGCGTTTCGTACCACGCCTACAGCGGCGCTAGAAGTCCTACTGGACCTACCGCCACTTCACTTGGTGATTAAGTCAGAGGCGCGGAAATCGCTCTACAGATTAAGAACTCTTGGACTGTGGAGCGACAACAAACCAAAGACTAAACACACAAACATGGAGACTGATGGTTTCTTAGACAGAATAACAAGCATGGGAAGTGACAAAATGCTACCCAAGTTTGTATTCCATAGAAACTACACAACAAAAGTTCCATCCAGGGCTGAATGGGCCGAAGGTCTAGAACCACCTAGGTCTGGTATCGAAGACAGTATATGGTACACGGACGGATCAAAAATGGGATCCGGTACGGGAGCAGGCATTTATGCGAATGACTACAGTAGTAGTGTAAGCATGGGTAGTTTGGCAACCGTCTTCCAGGCGGAGAATACGCTATAATTGCCTGTGCACAGGAGAATATAGACAGGCAAACCAGAGGGCAGACCATCTATATACTCAGTGACAGTCAAGCGGCCCTTAAAGCACTTACGGCGCCGAAAGTGGAATCTAGACTAGTCTATAACGGCGTCCAGGCACTGAACAAGCTTGGAAAGCATAATAAGGTGCAACTAGTTTGGATACCAGGGCACGAGGGCTTCATCGGCAACGAAAGAGCGGATGAGCTTGCAAGAGGGGGGTCTACAAATCACTTTGTAGGTCCAGAACCATGTGTGGGACTCTCGCAGGGAACCATAACTTCGGCCTTTAAAGCCCACGCCAAAACCAAACACCAACACGAGTGGAGGAATGAGGCGGGCTTAAGGCACTCTAAGCTCTTCATAGAAGGAGTGGACTCGGGCTGGACTAACAAACTCTGGAAATCCAGTAGGAAGCAGCTCAGAATCATATCTGGGGTGTTCACAGGTCACTTCGGGGTCAAGGATCTCTTGGCCAAGATGGGACTATCGGACAGTTTAGTTAGACTGTAGAATGTGTGGCGAGGAGGATGAGACTATGGAACACTTATTGTGTGAATGTCATGCCCTTGCCAGACAAAGAATGAATTACTTCGGTAACGGTTATCCGCAACCAAAGGAATTCAAGGTACTTCCGCTGAACTGCATCATCCGCTATGTGGAAATGATGGAGCGAAGTTGGGAGTAGACATAAGGAGAGGGCAAATGCACAAAAGATCCCACTGGGTCGAAGTGCATCCGAAAGGGCCCTCATCTAGATAAGATAAGATAAGATAAGATAATAATACTACGAGTATAATGTGTTCATTAAGCACTATTTTAATTTGACTAATGTTTATATTATTGTTATTCTTATACACTCTGACGATCTTTTTGTGAATTAATGCAATTTTACACACACACACACATTCACGCCTTTATCCCTAAAAGGGGTAGGCAGAGCACATGAAACTTATGTTCCAGCGCCACTTTTAGCATACATGTGGGTATAAAAAAAAAGATTGACAAAATGTGACATTGCAGTGATAGGTTGCTAGCCCATCGCCCACAACACACTTCAACCCTGCTCCCTTAGTCGACTTTTACGACACCCACGGGAAGAAAGGGGGTGGTGAAATTCTAACCCGACACCACACGGGTAATGCTATTTTAATATTTCAAAAATTTCAAAATGTAAAAAATGATTCTAACCTAGTTGGTAGTGACCCTGCCTACAAAGCCAGAGGTCCCGGGTTCTAATCCCGGTAAGGGCATTTATTTGTGCTATGGGCATGAATATTTGTTCCTGAGTCATGGATGTTTTTTATAGTACAAGCTTTGCTTAGTTTGGGACTAGGTTGATTTGTGTAAGATTGTTCCCAACTATTTATTTATTATTTATTTAATCTAATCTAATCTAATCATACTTTTGATCGAGTTCAAACTTCAATCTAAGAACGCACGCTCGTCGCTCCGCTGCCCGCTGGCGTCCAGACCACTGCCTTACTTTTGATGCACCGCTGCCTCGAGAGGTCGTGGCCGAGCCTTAAGTGTCTCATGTTTGCGCAAATCTTGGATATGACTTTCATTTCGACATTTATTATATTAACATATATATGAGCTAATTTCCAAAGCTATTATTTATGTAATTTATGTATCCGGGTACAATCGTATTCACATAATATTAGATACATCGTAGCAAACAAAGTGCTCACAATGATTTGAACACTTTCAGATTTCGAGGTTTCCTAATTCAAAACATGGTTCGCGCCGTTCTCGGCACTTTACGTTACTTTACGTCACACCTGGCCATAATGCGAGTTTTACTGCACGCTTTGCGTACTAGAAAACTCGCATTGTGGCCAGGTGAAGACGTAAAATTTTGTACTCAACACGGGCGGTAATTCGTAAAGCCCCAGAGCGCATATTTATGGCCCTCACCTTCGGTTCGGGACACAAACACCTGCGATCTGGGGCATTTACGAATTCACCGCCCTAGTTACGTAATGTACTATTACGTCTCGTAATAGACAATACAGACGCCAAAGGTTTTAGTAATAAGGCGAATAATGCTTAATAGGTGTTTGTGGCCCGAACCGAAGGTGAGGGCCATAAATATGCGCTCTGGGGCTTTACGAATTACCGCCCGTGTTGGGTACAAAATTTTACGTCTTCACCTGGCGACAATGCGAGTTTTCCCGTACGCGCAGCGTGCAGTAAAACTCGCATTATGGCCAGGTGTGTTGTAAATATATTTTTCTCAGACATGCAATAAAATATTGACGTTGTATTCTTTATAATATAGCATCACAGTATTATAGTTGCTAAAGCTATCTTCATTTGTTTCTATATCAATTTGTGAGACGAGTTCACGGCTGTCAGCCATAAATACAATGTTTAAAGTTATTTTTTTAATTTGATTGGATGTTTAAGTAAATCACTGAACAAACCCTGGCGAGAAAGAGATTGCCGGTTCCGTATCCCTATACATTATATATCTATCCGACAATCCCTTCTTTCCCGCCGTCTGCTACTCTGCAGTAATGTAGTATTACGTCACACATGGGCATATCCTGGCAATGACCGCGCGTTACACGTACGGAGAATCCCACTTCCCGATCAGAGTAAGAAGTAAAATGTTGAACCTACTCACCGTGGACGGAAATAATGTAATGTATTATAACGCCGACTGTACCTTTATATGATAATATAAATAGCTTACTTACTGGAAACTTTTAAAATACTTCGATAATTTTGCCTACAATTCTACTTGAAACGAATCGAAGTAATGATAAACTCATCAATCTTTCATTCAACTTAATTATATTCCGGGAAAGAGTAAAACTTCCCCCTGCTCTCCCCTTCTACTCACAATATGCTTTGTACTCGTTCGTAAGCTCGTGGCTAGAATACGTTGACCCATACACTGGAAACAGCTATGTGTGACTGGAGGTCAGAGTTACACTGGTCTTTCAGCATGCGGTCGGGAAACTTGGCGTATAATGCTATACTAATATACTGTATTAACCTTCCATCGTATTATCTTTGAATTTCTTTTTTCATCCCGAAACGTCGAAGATGGATAGGAAAACGAAAGAGCTTACTTTAATTAAACGAGGGCGAAAAGATGAATATTAATGTGAATATGTCTGTATCTTCTGGCACCTCTGGGCTGTTATTCGCTAAGCGGTAATGCGGCTCACCCCGCCGGTCACCCGTCACGAAACTAGACCTCTACCTACGCTTAGTTACTACGCATCGCGGTGTCAAGATATATTTGTGGGTGAGCGTTAAGTGAGTTTAAAACAAGTTACAGAATAAGTAGGGTGGCTGGGGGTGTTAGGACTGCAATAACAATAGAAATAAATCGGCTACCGTACCATCATAGCGATTCTTGCCAGTGTATGTGTTATTAGTATTACACATTGCATTTCGGCGCCTACTACAATCACTTAAAATAAATGATCAAGATTTTTTGCGGTTATTGTCATCAGTAAGTAGTTCCTGAGATATTTGACGTTGTGACAGATGGACAGAGTCGCACCATAAGGGCTTCTTTTTGGTATGGAACCCTCAAACAAAACTCTAAAATAACAAGTTTCTTCAAAAAATCGATTCACGTCATGTCCAACCATTCTGACTAAACCGAATGCCTTTCTAAACAAATTTCCACTACACTAAATTATTTATTACTTAGGAACACAATAAACAACCTTTACAATTTACCGGAAGAAGTAAAAACCACAGCAAAACCAATTAATTTCCACTGAAAAAAAGGACCTACGTTTTTCGGACAATGCAGCTAGCTATTCTATTTTGTATTGTTTGAGTTTGTAGATGTGCACCAGAACCATTTAATTTCCAATAAAACGACTCCCAAGTATATCGGACAGTGAAAACTGAATTCTCCTGTCTAGTCTTAAAGTTGCAATTAGAATGGGGGTGTTGAAGCTTTCATCCTCTCGTCTGTCCGTCTGTCTGTATGACAAATTGCTCCTGCGATTAATGACGCTGCGACGGAGCGATCTCTTGAGATAATTCTGCTTGATTCATTGATGTCTGCTTTACTAGCGAGGAGCCGGTGTACGAACAATGTGCTACGTTACATAGAGTAGGGAATACGTGTGGTGTGGGTCAGAGTGACATTTGAAAATTTTGAAATGGTACTCGTAGTCACAATAAATAAATATTGGAGAAAAATCTTGCGTATAGTAATCGTATAGAATAGTATATCTAGTCCCAAACTAAGGAAAGCTTGTAGTATATGTCTACTAGATGAAAGACAAGTAAACTATAGTATAGATAGTAGAAATAAGAAAACGATACAGAAATGCTGTAAGTCAGCCATTATACTGCTTTGATGTGTTACTTGGGTGAACACCTCTCCAATCTAAGTAAATAATAAGATAGATAGATAAAACCTGTTATTTAGTAGTAAGCTGAAAACAAACTATGTTTAGTTTAATTTTTAACATACAGTTACCACCTGTATGAAAGAGCGTTTCCTCCTAATACAAGTGTTTTACTTAAAAGGGGGAAACGAACACTACATGTCAAAAACCTTTGTTAAAAATAAATAATTTTGAGTTTATGACACATGACAAGTTTTAGCAGCAAACATTTATTCTCATCACACAAATAAATACCCTGGGATAAGGATTCGAACCGGAGACCACCAGCTTAATACTAGAAGTCAAGTTACTAATATTTATAAAGGATGTCCCAAAAGTCATCGTTATAAATATTGAAGTGACTCTTCGCGACGTCATTCATTAATAGTAATGGTCAATTTGTATATTAATAATCAAAAACTCAATTAAAAGTATCAGCGGGGCCGAATATTTGTCGTTAAATCGACATCAGTACTCACAACCATTACTGCCGCGCCTCATGTAAACCAGTTAAGCCCCCTCCCTTATAGACTGTTCTTGTAAACCTGAGGGTCAAGTTATATTGGCAGTAAGTATGAGGTGATTCGACATGTATTGTAAATCGAATAGCACAAGGCAATTTTACGACGACGGTAATAGAAAAAATTATTTTTTATATATTTTATTTTCTCCTGCGCCGTGTTTGTTCCGCGTAGGCATACTCCTTTATTGCCATGAGGGATTAATACTACGCTTGAACAAAATCATCCTCCTAGCGTTATTCCCGGTTGAGCCCAGGTTTCGCTTTGACACCTAATCCCAAGATTTGGCATAGGCACTAGTTGTACGAAACCGACTGCCATCTGACCTTCCAACCCAGAGGAAAAACTAGAACTCATTGGGATTAGACCGGTTACCTCGCGATGTTTTCCTTCACCGAATTGCTAACGGTAAATATTCTGTACATAAGTTCTGAAAAGCTCATTGGTACAAGCCGGGATTCGAACCCACGACCGCCGCTTGAAAGCCGCATGCTTGTACCAATCGGCTACCCGTACTAGCCGTATCCCGTTTACAGAATTTTACTAAAAAATATTCCAAGTCCTTCCCAGGGTTTTAAACTGTCTCATTACTAAATATAATCTTAAGGGGATGCCTTGATTCGAGTCGACCATGCCCCCTGGGCAGAGACACGCTTATGCCTTCCGCGCACGAGAAATAGAGATGCTACACTCTTCGGGAATGGCTTGTTTTGAGAAATTTCGATAAATACCCAACTTGCTGTAGTTTTATTTATATTTCATTAAGTGAGATTTTATATGAGATAAAATACTATGGTACCGTAAAAAAGGAGGAAAGTTTAGGTAATCATGTATCGATTACATCAGATAAACAATCATATAGTCATCAGAAAATCAGATTTTACTGTTTCTTAATCTAGTCAGAACGGCGTTTCAACGCACGCGACAATTTCCGATGTACCCCCTTAATCGAATCAGCGGCTAAAGCGTGAAGAGGTAACAGACTTTCACATTTATATTAGTTAGTATGGATCTTTCCAAGGCATGAAAACGCAAATATGTATTTTAACGCATATTTGCGTTTCTATCAATTTATGCAAGTCATAAGTACGATGTTATAAATATATAGATATAACATTTAATATGAGCACACATTCAATGCAATATTGCAATATTAGTTGCAACGGGTGACAGGAATGTGGGAATACGGCAATCGAGATATTTCCGAAATTTTGCACTATGGTTGTGAAACTGCTTTAGAAATCCTTTCCTAGGTATAAACTAGTATTATAAATGAGATGCAATGTGTGAATGTTTGTTAGTCAATCACGCTTGGAAGATTGGGATGAAAATTTTCACTAACATAGTTTATAGCCCGGATTAAATAAGTATATTAGGATGGACTGATCCACATGGTCCACGCAGACAGGTGTCGCGGGTGGAACCTAATAAATAAATATTAGAAGACAATCTTATCTATACAAATCGAACCAGCCCCATAGTAAGCTCAATAAGGCTTGGTTTATGGGGGCGACGATATATTTAATAGATATAAATACTTAAATACGTAGAACGCATCCATCATAAACAAATATTCATGCCCATCACACAAATATTTGCCCTCACCGGGATTCGAACCCAGGACCTCTTGCTTCGTAGCTGCCTACTGTCTGCCTACTACTAATAAGGCTACAGCCGTCCTCAAATAGCAGCAAATAGATATAGAAATAGCAGTAATAGTATAAAGCTGGCTATACATAACCGAGCCCAACAAACCGAATGAAGATACGACTGGGTGCACTACAAAATGCCTAAGAGGCACTTGTCCGAATGTTTGTTTGTTCCGAATTTCATAATTCCGAAAACCATGTTCAGCTGAAGGAACTTTTGTTTTTTCATGATACAGTAATAAACTAAGCTAACCCATTTACATATTCTATTAAACTATCTGCGTCCAGTTTATCGATTAGCGGTAGAATGCGTTAGAATTTTTGAATTTCGTGATAATAATGCGTGCGGACAAACGAGTCTTGGGTTTTTTTGTTTTCTCGATACGACCACTGCAAGACGCCGAAACTCCGCGGCGCACAGTGTGAATGTGGCCACAGAATTGCGTCCAACATATTGGAAGCACTCATTTGTCACAGAGACAACCCGCGCGGCGCGGCGCGTCGGTGAATAGCCAGCTTCGAGTTCTGTACTAATTAACACTTCCACTCCGAGGAAGCCGCCTAGCGGGTGCCTATGGCGTAACCGCTATCCGCTACTCAGCGGGAAACCCAAGAGATCGGCTACGAGCGTAGCACGTAGCAATTCCCGGTTTCCTACTACGATGGTGGCAAACAAGCATACGGCCTGCCAGATGGTAAGCAGCCACCTATGCACTATGTAATGGTCGCTTCTTAACGAACAGTAATCATACAGTGCGAGCGTTATTTATTTGAATGAAACAGTATATTTTTATAATCTGACATTGTACTCGTCGTCACTGGTCCCAGAGCCGGCGGCGAGGCTGTCCGACGTGTCGGAACTGTCGGTCTGGCTGCTCTTGCCGCTGGTGTCGTCCGGCAGTTGCACCGCGTAGTCGTACAAGAAGTGGCGCCCCCCGTTGTATCCCGGCACCGTGTGGTCGCAGCGGTAGTCGTGCAGCTTGACAAACACTGGAACAATCATTGCCATGGCTAGCAGATTCTGTGTCAAAGTCGTAGCAGCTTGTAGCCGATACCGCGGTTATTAAGCTTTGTAGAAAGCGGCTGCGAGCGGCATGCTCACTTAAAAGGGAAGTATTCCTTTGGAACTACGTTCTCGTCCATACAAGTTTTCCCCATAGGTAGCGGAAAGCGCCTAGGCGGGTTCCTAGCAGTGAAAGTGCTAGTGGGAGGCGTCAAGCGTACCTTTGGTCCTCCCTCCAGTTGGAGAACATCACCACAATTAATATACCTGGACTCATAAGAAATAAACTTGCTTTTATGCAGAATAGCTTGAGTGATTTGTATAAAAACATTGCGTGACTTAGTTAGTTCTGACGGAAACGCATTTTTTCATATGTATATACTGAGCCGGGTCATCAAATCGATGTCCCACCGATGGAAACTCGATGCGGTCCAATATAGTCGTTGGATTCAGGCCGAGACTCGGCTAAGGGACGTCCCTTGAGGGCCTGTCAGGGTTACAAGGGCTCGCAAATTGGAATATTAGTATGCCGCGTACTAACGTGTGGCCGTGGGCGTAGCTGGTTTAATCGGGTCCTTATGTGCTACATTATATAAACGACAATTTGTTAAGTAAAATTCCTTATAAGTTTCTGTCAAAATCAACTACTCATTGAGACGATTATAACGAGCCCAAACTCAAAAGGCGACCCCTTTGAGTTTGGTCGGTTAAGTACTGAATCCCCATGGCCACCTTCTGTCTCCATCATCAGATCAGCTTGTGGTACCATACTTTTACAATTGTCATCCAAATTATACCTTCACCCGAAATTTCGGCTCAATAGGTTGAAGATATCTGCTTCATAATTGAGTTGCACGATTCCAACCGAAAAAACATACTTGCAATAGTTAGCATACATGGCAAATTAATAGAAAGCTTATAAAAAGCGATACTTCCTAGTCAGTAACCAACTAAAGCCTTAGAGTATTATAGCTCCATGAATCAAATAGTTCACCAATCTCGCAGCTTACGTTGCCGACCGGTCGGCGAACCCCACCAGGCCTGAAACGCTTTAATATTGTCTAATATTTTGTATATCATAATACCTACGCACACATTATTCTTTCACCTTGAAAGAGGGCTGATTCTAACTAACTCTAACTATAGGTCAGTAAGAAAAAAGAATATCACTCACTAGTGCCATCCTGGCAGTTTCTGTAGAACATCATACACTCGCTTTTGAAAGTTCGCCGCGCGCGCTGGTATCCCCCGCAAATCCACTTGATGCTCGGATCTCGCCACTTTTTGACCATGTCACCGGGACAGGGGGTGCATTTTCGGTGCCATTTCCTCCTAGATCCGAAATATGGAACAATCAAGTTATTGTAGAATGCCAGCATTTCCGCAAACTCTCGAGGGGGAAACTCAATTATATTACTATATGTCTGTCTCCTTTTAATCCAAACATAAAGAGAGAGTAAGATGCGTGGACGCTGATTATTCTTCCGTACGTCCGGTCCTTAACTTAAGGTAATTAACGAGTATGCGCAGACAAAGTCGCCGACAAAAGCTAGTCGTACACATCATCATATCAGCTGAAAGACCTCCACTACTGGACATAGGCCTCAGCCACCAGCTTCCAGCGGACTCCTGCGACCTTTACGAGGTCATCTGTCCACCTTGTGGGGTGTCTACGTTGGTCTCACACAGGTCAGGTAGAAGTACAAACCATCCTCTCCCTTCAGGTATCCTCTTGCCCTTCTCCTGTGAAGATGTGCTTGATCCAGACGAAGCCAATCCTAATGAGTCCCCCGAGCCTCGCGTTTCGCCTGAAATTAACAGCAATTGAAGAAAACCACCAGGGTCTCAAGAACAAATACCCACAAAGAAAGTAGTGGTGATGTTATGGCTGCTGTCTGGTGTAAGGTTGGGCTGCTCCAAATATGAGCAAGACACATTCAGCTGTGTCCTGCTGCCTCTAAAACTAACGAATTTTAACGTAGGATATGCACGTTAAAATTCGTTAGTTGCAGAGGCACAGCTGTAGCACCCTGTTAGACGTTGGTGGTTACAGCAGCAGACTGACTTTTCCGTTGTCGGCTGAGGCCAGGGCGCTATTTGGTAGTGAGGATAAGTCCCAGTTATCGATGTTAAGTTAAACCGTTGTTGATCCAATGGAGGGGTGGATTTTCAAATAGAGTTTAGAGTACTCAGGAAGTACAGTGAGGCATCGAAATTTTTATTAACACTCATCTGATGCTCTCCGACGTGACGGCTTCTAATTTCAGGTGTCTAAACACATTAGAGAACACCACGTCAGATAAATATGGATCCGACTAATACGGGTCTATCAACTTTTTACATGGTGTATATATTTTATGAGGAGAAAGCAATTACTTATAGACACTTTTCAACAAGGACTCTTAACATGTAGATAACCCTTCATAATGGGTCAATAAACTAGTTCTTGTTGTGATTCTGTCCCTTGGCTAAAAGGTAAAAAATTCTTCAAAAATTTGTATCAATATGGACATCTCTACCAAGCTTAGGTGATAGCTCTTAAAAAAATGACAAGAAACTTCCCCGCACACGAACACGCGAAATCGCACTTTTAAAAAGTGCTCCAGGAAATGTAACCATGGAAGTGACAGAAAAAGTTGATTCGCCCAAATATGTTTGTCACTGTAACAAAATTCTGTACGTCATCCATCTAGGTACGAACATCTAACTATATTTTGAAAGGTCACAAAACTACTTATGATGATATCCATTACAAAGTAAATTGGACTAATGTTAGTATTAAATAAATAATTACGTGGCAATTTATCTACCATTCTGTTTTTTGATTTATGTACATGTATGTGCTGTTGCCATGAATAAATATGATTCTATTCTATTCTATTCTATTCTATTCTAAATAAAAACAATACCACTTAAAATACGTTCGCCAGAAGACGAAGACGTAGATCTGTGCTTCTTTCTTCCCCTCCTTCGGCCGTCAATCGCAGGTGGGATCGTGTCATTTAACGCGTTGCCCACTGGATTGGCTAATGTGGCAACTGCTAGGTCATTGGTTAAGCCTTTTGGCACAGGGAAGATGCTTCCCAATGTTGCGGGCACTAGAATAAAGGGGTTGAAATGAGGCATGATTAAATTAATGCAACTAAACCTGTCCGATAAGGAATAATCTGTCTGTGCATGGGACGTGCTTGGGTCGGGTCGATTACATCAGGACAGAGCTTCTCCACTATCCCATATAACAATGCATCGAATGACCGAACGAAGAGGTTTCGTATAAATAAAAATAAAATAAAATAAAAATACAGCTACGGTAGCCTAGCGGTTTAGGCATGCGGCTGTCAAACGGCGGTCGTGTGTTCGAATCCCGGCTCGTACCAATGAGTTTTTCGGAACTTATGTACAGAATATCATTTGATATTTACCGTTAGCTTTTCGGTGAAGGAAAAACATCGTGAGGAAACCTGCATACATCCACAAATAAATTCAAAGGTGTATGTGAAGTCCCCAATCCGCACTGGGCCAGCGTGGGGACTACTGCCCGTACCCTCTCATCCATAGGAGGAGGCCTGTGCCCAGCAGTGGGACGTATATAGGCTGATTTATTATTTATATTATTATAAAATAAAAATAAAAAAAGCTCTTTAATAATGCTCAAAACCTACAATGAGTACAACGAAATTTCATGCAAACACCTTTTTAAACAAAATTATAAAATTGTATTCGAACTTGATATCCCTTTTGATAAAAACACTAATTTAATAAAAAATATTAAATAATATCCTTTTTAATAAATTACAATATAATAAATAATTTATTCCATTTAGATTAAAAAATTGATTGTAATTAGTAGTTAATAATAATAATTCCGACGTACTTAAAAATGGTTGATTTATATAATATTATTAATTTTACTTTTAAGGACCCCTCTTAGGGTGAATGCCTCCTCCAGTAGATTCCATTTTTTCTGTCTTGTGCCACTTTTCGCATTCCTTTCCGGCGATTTTTTTGATTACGTCTGCCCAGCGTTCAGTCGCCTTCGCGCTTTCCTCTCTACGGCTTGTTGAGTGAGCGGGCCTTTCTGTTTTTGTCCACTTTGTGTGGCTCATTGGGGCTACGTGACCCGCCCATTTCCATTTTAATTTTTGTGCGTGTTCTGAGGCATCTATTACTTTGTTAGTTTTTCGTATAGTTTGGAACTTAGTCTTTTAACTTTTTTCCTCTAAACCACGTTTTATTCATGCGTCTTTTCAATTCTTCGGTTTCGTATAGCAACAGCCTATATGGAGACATATAGGTACGCACTTACTGAAGAGCACAGCCATTATAACACACCCATCAACATATTTGAAGTCCACTGCTGGACATAAGACTCCATCAAAAAGTAACACACTACTCTGTATGTATGTTCTTACTACTATTTAGTAGTTTAGAACTTTCGTCTGCTTAGAACTCGTGAAGGTGCTGATATATTTGAGTATTATTTTGTAATGCGCATTCTAAGGAATGTAACATTACAGTTAAAAGGTAATCGGCAGGAACATTTTAGCGAGCATCCTAGTGAAACGACAGTAAATCTGTTTCAGGTTTTCTTTTATCCGCCGCCGTCACTCTCACCCACACCTACCGCAGAGCATTTACTAGAGCGTTCCTTAGGATATTCGTAGCGATTTTTGGCTCTATGCTTGGCTCTGTTCGTCGTACAGTTCGACAAATTTAAAATCTACAAATGCTCGACGTTCTTTTACATGTGATTGCTCGAGTCTACCTTTTTGCTGTCAACACTGCGAATCCTAATGTATATAAAGTTGATGAACCGCATGTTTTCGAGATTCCTTTTCGCCGGGATTCGGAATGGTATCGGTGTTCGCTTATTTCATCATCATCAGGTGGATCATACGCTATTCGTCATCGGTACAGAGGTACACAATGAAGCCGTAAGATGCCTTAGAACATTACCCTTGAAACATTGAGTGTTTTTTTAAACGACTCGAAAAAAGGAGTGTTCTCAAATCGTCGGTAGCTTTTATTTTTTATGCTTCCCGTTTACCTACTTAAGACGCTTGGACTGATTTTTTAATTGTTGAAAGAGAATCCTTTTGAAGTAGTCCCATGATCACCTGATTAAGATCTGATGATGTTATCCTGGAGAAATCGAGGGAACTCTTCAGATTTCATAAGCACTCTCGAACCGACTTGGGATTGATTTGAAGTCCGTAGAACTTTGTTATTAATGCAAATTATTGCCTTTCTATCTATGAAATAATAAAAATCTAAATAAACTTACCAAGTGCCAGCAACGCGACGCAACGCACTTTCATTTCGCAATGCACTCCGACACACTCGCGCGCGGCTGTCGTAAATCTGGCGAAAATACTTTTATGGGCTCAATCCGAGTTGTTTACGACAAATCGCTATTCAGCGTGCCAGCACAAAATCCTGTACTATTTTCTAAACTATTTTTATTACAAATACAAATACAAATACATATACAAATACAAATTATTTATTCTGCAAATAGGCCACAAGGGCACTTTTACATGTCAAACGGTAGTTTACAATAAAAATAATAATCATACAATAAAAGATTATAATCTAACACAATAATAATTTAAAATTTGCACATTAACGACTGATATAACAACACACTAAATGTCACAAAGTAAATGAAAACAAAACAAAATACGACCATTACATTCGATTAGAATAAGGTCTGTGCATTAACAGAAAGTTAATGATATTAATTCAGTATTCCAGAGATGTATAAGGTCTCTGAGCGTCCAAATACAATCAATAATTATTCAATGTTCGTAGAGATGTATACGGTCTCTAAGCGTCAAAACAAAACAATTAAAAAAAGGAATATTAATGAAATATTGTCAGTGATGTACATGGTCAATAACAATAAAACGTGTCAAGATCGGAATGATGTCTCTCGTCAATACAATAATAATAAAATAACACTAAGTAGTATTTAAGAAGTTGGGTACTATGCCCTTGCAAGCATGAACAGTCCGGACTCCACAAACAGCACCCGATCACGAGTATGACGCATATCTCAGCCATCGCCTCCCTCAACCATATGTTAGGGAAGGTGGCGACCCGATCAACGACGCCACCGTAAGCAAAGCCCTTTAAGCGAGCATGACATATTCAAGCCACCGAACAATGTTAAAAAGCAAAGATTAATAAGCGACTTGCTCGGCGAGAAACAGCATTACGTGCTCTCTTCTTACATAAAATGGAACAATTATTTCAGGTAGATACTTATAATGTGTATTTAGGTATATTCCTAATAGAATTAGCCTATTATATTATACACCAGTTGAACCGCCTGTATTAACAAATTAACTGCCAATAATCGCTACGCTCGTAGCCGATCCCGTGGTTATCTACGTATGTCACGGAAATCAACTACGGCGTAGGCGCCCGTTCGGCGGATTCCTGCCATTGAAATTGTTAAGGCGGAAGTCCACAACAAAACCACTATGAAGATTGACATTCGCAGTAGCGATAGCTATCTGACATACTTTATTGCTACTACCTACCTAATACCTTTTCAAAATGCAAGTGTTATAAAAAGTGAAAAGAAAATTGGAATACCCGAATAGCTTTATTTTGAATTTAACTGCATGAGAATTGGGTATTTTCAAATAAGTTGAGAATAAGCAGTAGAAACAATAGAATGAAGTTGATAATGCCGTGTTTGTGATAAGTACGTCTATTTCATGTCACTTCCCTTACTACTCAGTGGCTGACCACTCTGTCAAGAGTGCACGTCTAAGAAGAGAAAGTCTTTCTATCGACGAAGGCTTCGTTACACCCTTCTTACGAACTTATTACTAGCTAATAACCAGAGCAACCAAACAACAATGAGACTCATTAAGGCGCCCCCTATTCCTGGTTATTGATGAAACACTTGAGATGCTCCCCGAGTTGTGGATACGATGTACGAAGTTATCTTATCGTTGATTGGTGCTTGTAATAATTACAGGGATTAAATTACTTTTTCTTGGCTCGTAAACAAGGAAACATCAATTCGATGTTTTAAGAAAAAGGAGTATAGTAAATGTGCTTACTTGTGTAGTAACATTCAAAATGTTTTTTTTTTATACGAGATGCCTCGCATGCTTGACATCTAAATGAAACTTACATGGGAACATTTCAAACACACTTTTCTGGCGGATACACACACATACACATCATCAGCCTATATACGTCCCACTGCTGGGCACAGGCCTCCTCTCATGTATGAGAGGGAAGAGATGTAATGAGAGGGTTTCTGGCGGATAGCTTATAAATAATTGAATCTATAAATTTAAAAACAAATAAATCATCATTTCATTTCAAAAAAAGAATTTCATATAATAAAAGGCTCTTGTAAATATCGCCCTTTCGAATCGAAACTTAATTTGACATTCGTATGTTGACGGCGTGATGTTAAAACAATAAACTTTTGTAACGAGAGACTTGTGTAACTAGAATAATTTAAGAAAAAGTTTTACTAAATGTATCACGTCCAAACTAATTTCTAGAATTATTCCAGTGTATACTAGCTTAGTTAAGTGAAGGGGGAATTTCGCGCAAATGGCTATAATTGATACATAAGTTTCCTAAAATATCACACAGTAAGCCTGCGAAGTTCAAACAACGTTTTGTATAGAAAGCGAACCACCTTAATATAAAATTGTAGCATATGCAACTGTAAAATAAGTTTTCAATAAAATTCAGTGGTCATCTATTATATAATTATACAATAAAATATGTGTTAAAATTTTCTCAACTTAATAGGTTGAAATAAAATAATTCTAAATGGACGTACGATTGAATTGAGCGAGTGTAAGATTGTAAAGTTAGAGTGAGATATGGAAATTAACTACAAGGGAATGTTGGTTCGCCGAACACACCGCATCCTTCACTTCGCCACTTTTTTTAAAATCAATCAATGTTTTTTTGGATACACTAACACTAACCTTAGTTAGGGAGGGGTTCCTTAACTTCATATTTTACTAATTAATGTTTCTTTGTTGCAGGTAATTTTTTTGTAAAGGTGGTTGCTATTGTGAGATAAGTAAGTTGTACTTATTGTTAATCATACTCCTGAAGAAGAAAATCTCATTTGAGTAAGTAAAGTACTTGATTATTATATCGAAGTTTCGTCCGATTATGTACAAATTTAAAGGGAGCTACGTATCCGCTAGCTTTGCTAATATGATATCTTAGAAAGATTTCTTAATTACCTATGTGTTCCACTCGTGGAAAAAAATATAGTTCCTTAAGTCAAGCGCAAAAATATGTACCGATTTAATCCTGTTTTAAATATGTACAGTCGCCGTCACATACATCTGAGCGGTCAAGGTGTTCACAAACATCTGAACACGACTGTTAAAGCCATAGAGTGCATGTTCAGATAATTTTGAACACTCTGAAGAGTAAAGATGTATGTGACGCTAACTGTACTTACCCTAATCCGCTGTCAAAAGATGGGACAAATTTACGAGTATGAGTAAGATGTATGCACCCATATTTTAACACGTGATGTACCAGCCGGAATAAAGGACCAGAATTATGAACAATAAAAACGCATAGAAAGCTGCTCCGAACTATATAATGGCAAATAATAAAATAAATAAAAGTGATTCGTTCGGTTTGCTTATCACACTTTTAAAACTAAATCGTATCCGAGTCCGTCTTCATGGCTTGGTCGCAGTCATCCTGTGTCGCTACCTGAAAACAAAAAACTAAACATTAGTGAGCCACTTGACATACACATATAATGAAGAATGCGTCTCGAGTCTACTGTCACACTGGACAGTTTCCAGTGAGTTTAATAGCCGGCACCTAAGTAGCGCGTGGTAGCGCCAACATGGCGTGATTCACACAGGTTCACTATTGTGCATGCTTTGCTTGCGCGTGCTTGTACCCCACGCCAGTTACTAGTTAAGTAGTAGTATACTGTACTCTTTATTCTAAAAAATAACAAAGTTAAAACTATGTGTAGACAAAATGCAGCATGTACAACAGACTACAAGAAAGGCCATAAATATACATAATGGAAAACATACCTGTCATTAACAAATAAATATACGAGTATCTATCATTAAGAATTTGGGCAATAGATCGTTTAAAGTGCTAAGATAACTTTTAATTAGCTTTTGTCGTGTATTTTAATTCTGATTCAATCAGTGATGTTAAAGAAATAATTGAGATTGTCTAGAAAGCTAAGCCTTTTGTGAATAGGTATATTTGGCGAAGGATCCCGAGCCGATTTATAAGGAAGCGTTACACCAAATGTTCGTACGTTTTTTTGACATATATGACCGAAATATGGTTTAACGGATCTTTATAAAACTGGTGGTCAATTACAATATTGCTTACTTACAAGAATCGGTATCTAATATTGCACCTCTATGTCCGGCGAGTCTGAATCACCTGAAATAAAATTTCAAAAGTAATATAGAAGTACAGTCAGATGCAGAGAAACGTGACCCTCTTGCATACAAAGTTCTGTGCTGAGTCACATTGTTTCGGTTTTAATAAGTATTTTCATGAGATTGGGCCTCCATTGGGCGATCCTAATTAATACGATCACCATTATTGTAATGATTTCAAGTTGAGAAACTAAGAAATTCGAGGGAATTTAAATAAACTTAATTCAAACAATAACATGGATCAAAAACAGAGGCTTTATTTAAATAGAAAAGGATTTATTCCTCAATCTCCCACAAATTCCAATCCCTTTCTTACCAAACTAAAACTAGTGACTGGGAAATTTGTTCAAAGAGAGCAAGTCTGAAAAATTCTAATACTTATAAGCCCCGACGAATTCAAGGGAAGTTTGATTAAATAGAATTTGCATGAGACCCGTACACCATCTGGTCTTGTAATATATTTTTAATTTATGTCCCAAAAGTTGTCAGGGCACGCCAAGGGATTACCAGTACACGCTTGTTAAGAAATATGCCCGAGGAGCTCGCGCCAACAATTTCTTTGACAAACAATGTTTTGTATTCAATAACGCGTGGGTAATTGTTTGGGATACTTTCCTTTGAATGTGTAGATTTTTCGACCTCCAAAGTATTATTTTTGTGTGCTGCATACCTGATTTTAGCGAGGCGGCCGCCGCTGATGCCTGTGCTTGAGCAGATGCTTCCGCTGAAAAAAATATGTTTACTCTTTTCAATAGTTGTGTAGACTCAAAACATTCCTCTTTAAAGAAGGCTAAACTATATGCCTAGTAATGAAAATCTTTCAGATCTCTCCAAAAACTACAAAGCTTATAGCTTGATATTGCTTGTTTGAGACAAAAAACGATCCCCGAGGGTCATAGTAAATTACAATAGTTTCATATGAAGGTGCGTTTTGCGGAAAAAGGACAGAATTTACCCCCTCTTAAAAATTTGGGCACTCATAACAGTCATAACTTTGTGATTTGAACCCTTACTTTTTTCTCCATTTGACTTTTTCGGGAAAACTCAACATTATTGGTTATTTTATTAGGTGTCTACATCCCTATTAATCATGAAAGTTACCCAAGTTATCCAAATAAATTCATAAAATTGATCATTTAAATAAATAATTACAAAGAAATGTAGATATTTGGATTGAAAATTATGCATTACCTCCTCTATCACTGTTGGCGCTTGCTTGAGCCTGAGCCTGAGCTTGAGATGCCAATTCCTGAGCCAACGCGCTAGCAGCAGCTTGGGCTGATGCTGATCCTCGCCCAGTTTCAGCTTCAGCGTCAGCTTGGGCTTGAGCATTGCTGGAACCTACTCCACCGAATCCATATGGATTAAACGGGGCTTGTGGAGATGCGACTGGGTTCCAACCGTTTGCTCCGTACCCAGAATTGCTTTGAGCCTGAGCTTCCGCTTGAGCTTGACCGTCTCCTTGAGCCTGAGCGTCAGCATTAGCCTGCGCCGAACCCCATCCTGCCTGAGCATTGCTACCGGCTTGGGCTTGACCTCCTCCGTAATACGGGTTTGGTTGTTGGTAGAGAGAGTTGACGAGGGCATTGGCATTAGCATTGGCGTAGCCGCCCGGAGCATTGTTGTTGGGATTGTAGTAGCCTGGTGGTATGGCGACGCCGCCTGCATTAGCGTCTGAAAGTGCCTGAACTAGAGCTTGATTAGCCTGTGCCTGTGCCTGAGCTGCGGCTTGAGCTGCTGCTCCTTGGTTCTGCTGGATGTACGGGTACTGGTTCACATAGTTGGCCTGCACCGCCTGTGCCGCTGCCTGCGCTTGGGCCGCGGCCTCCGCTGCCGCGTCAGCTTGGGCTAACGAGCTACCGGGACTGCCGGGACTGCCGGGACCGCCCGGGATAACCAAAGACGATCCACCTCCGATGACGACGTTGGCGTTTGCGTTTGCGTTTGCTGATGATCCTATAGGAAGGACTATTGGTCCAGGATGGTGAGGAGGGGCTGTAAATAGAACAAAAGCTATTTTAGACGAGACATCTTTTTTCCGTGTTTTCATACAAATTTACCCGTTTGAGAATATTTCATTGTTATTTTATAAAATTACGTAACGTAAGAAATTCATCAATGTTTTAACTTCTGTACACATGCATTTCGATAAAAGTTATATTTGTGAAAAGAAAGACCAGTGTACCTTTGGTAAATGCTCGCAAATTGAGATGGTTTCAAATTGTATTGTTTTACCATAATGTAAAGCAAAATAACTCTTCTTTAATGTATGTCCTGCACTATGTGTGCAGTGTTCGCTTTAAGATTCTACTTCCATACTCATTCATATCATATTAAAATATTCTTTTCACTTCCAACTTCAATCTTCAATAAACCAACTGAACTCTTAACCAGAACTAGATGTAACGCTAAAAACCCTTAAGGCTCAAGAAAGGCAAACGCAGGTTACTTTTAACATTTAACCCATTCAGGCATATACGTGAAAAATAATGTGACACAAAATTTTTCGTTAAATCCTCGAATCAATTCGATCAGCGCTTGAATTTGTTCCGTGTTTTTTATCAAACTTTTATTGCAATACCGCTTAACAGTCCTCTAAAACGGATCTGCCGTTAGCCCTTTTTATAACCCTCCTAACGAGGGCTGGGTCGACGTGTGCCAATCTGTCCTCTCGTCTCACAACCTCGTAACTTTTTACTTTTTAACGTTACTGTTGTATGTCGGATTCAGAAAATTTTGAAGATATGTTTACACTTACGGCGTGCGATATATCGGAGCCGAATTTTCTACCGCTGTCGATGTTATTTTTCCTTCAGGTTTGGATAACATTAGGTAGGTTTGATGAGTTTGCGATTCTGAGCAACATGAGTACAATATCAAAATAATCTTTTTGTGAAACAACCCATTCAACTAAGAGAACCCCATACAGTTTGTCACTCAATCATATGTAATCCGCGAGCGGAGTTGCACTAGCAGCTAGTCAAGAATAAAATACTAAATAAACATCTTGATATTAGTAGACCAGCCTGAGTGCCGCACTTCTGTTGACGTGGAATGCTCTTCTATTCAAAAGGCTGACCCTGACATTTGCTGCACTTAAGCACTGAACTAGACTTGCGAGACGAATCTTCTCAAAGAAGCTAGATGGACTCATGGTCACTATTCGACTGTTTCAATATCATAACATGAACAGAATAATGACGTGTGTGAAATTGTTAACGTCGCGTGTCACTAATCTAATCAGTATTTTTACAGTTACACAATTGCGGTCAATTAGACGGTGTGATGCCACTAATGTGTTACCTACAACACCACTGTTATAATTATAACCCTTTAACACAAAGGCGTCTGGTTTAACATAGAATTGAACCCTATCACATAGATATAAAGGTCGTTCATGGTGGGAATATAGTTCCATTTGCCTTTTAAAGGGTTAAAAAATCGCCATTGTTAAAACCGCGGGATCCCATGTGATTGGTATCTTTACCAGGTACTTACACTAGGGTAAACCAATATTTGACTTTTTTTTTCTGCAGCATAATCGCGTATATTTTGCGCGTTAGGGCATGTCAACTGTAAATTAAAAATTGTTGTTCATATACCCTGACGCTCGTTCGGAATGTTGCGCAATTAATTTGCTACTACCTTCTACTTAGTTACCCTGTGTGTCGTATATAATTAATCGTTACTACATTATATTGATAACTTTGATGTTATTTTTCCGTCTGACCGAAACCACTGAATTCCAAATAAAAATAAAAACCCGAAGGTGTCAATATATTATTTAGCGCTACACGCGTAGATATATCTACAGTTAAATATACTTACGTCTTATAATAGGGTAGGGGGTAGGTGAAGGTTCTGTAAAAGAAAAAAAATCAGTTAGGACCTCTACCGTCCAAATTTGCCTTTGGAACATAGAAACGATATAAACCGTTTTTACTAGTTTTATGAACCTATTGTCAAACTTTATTAAAGAAGATGGTCTTCCTGACACGTCCAAAGAAATCATTAACTATGCAATATTACAGTTTTCCCCCAGGCGTTTTTGTACACTTACCTGGCCCAGGAGGTATGATGCCTGTGAAAGAAATATATCGTTAATACGGTTACCTAAAGAGTGAGACTGCGTGTGAAATATAATTATAAGAAAATGAGAATCGCGTTTCTTCCCAGCGAGCTAAGATTTGAAGGTGAATGTACCCTCAAAATGTTGTCTGGAACGCTGATGTTAGCTCGATATGCAGTGCTCTGCGTCCACAGCGTGCACAGGAACTGGCAAAAATCATAAACCTTTCTCCTTTGGACTTTAAAGAGTCTATAACAATTCCGTTCACTTATCGGGCGGACCTTACCTGCCATTATACCATAAGTGGCAGTGGCACTATGGTAAAGGCCTAAGGCCCATTCAGTTTCAGAGAAGTAGGTACAGTAGCATGTCAAATTTGGAGCAGCCCAACTAAAGAAAGTACCTACAGTTTAAAGAATACCGCAGCCTTAATAACGCCACTACTTGCTCTGTAACTATGTATGAATCCTCAAATCAATAAAGCGTCGGCAACGGGCTTCTGATTCTTTTGGAGTCGGCTAGATTCATAGGCGCACAGTATCGTCAGTTGTATGGTAGTTTGCCTCCGCCGTAATTTAAAAAAAAACAGTTGTCTACAGTCTTAGTTGGTAATACTCACAGCACTCTGCCTTAGTGAAGCAATTGACTTGCACATTGGTGATTCCGCCCTGTTTCAATTCGGTGCACATGCAAGCGAGACACGGGTCCCATGGGTGCTGGAATATCTGGTCAGGTTCGAAGGGGCTGCAGGACGGGTCTGCGGAGTAAATGAGATAGATGACAGAGACATGACACAATATGACAAAGGTTGTCACCGGGGCAAAACGGACCGGATTTTACACGGTTTTTCCACCTGCGTTAATTTTTACGGAGTTTAGAAATTATTTATTTTAAAACTGTGCCCACCAAACCAATTATAATCTGTCAAAGTGATATGCTTATGAAAACCCGTATTCGACTTGCGAATAGCGATGGAATCGCGTCTACTAATTTGACGTAATGCCCTCTGATGCTGGGCTTCGCTATCTGACACAATCTGTTGTGTCAGACAGCAAAGTCCAACACCTGACGGCCCCTGAACCGCCAGGTCAGAGCGCATGAGATGAATGTTACAATAGCCGTTATAAAAGTATAAAACCGATATCGAACGACACGTCACATGAGACGATTATGAATCCGGCTTTATGTGCCAAATGTAATAAGAAAAAATGTTTTTTTTTTTGCTTTTTACAAAAACATTTCTAGTAACAAAGTACAAACTCAATCAGGGACTTGTACCCACTTCACATCGGTCTAAGTTTGACGAAACGTTGATGTAGGTTGAGGCTAAAGGAATCCTATAATATTTGCTGTTTCGAGCGTGTTCCGCTGGCCGAGTTTTCTGCTTAAATATTAATTTGGTTGAGCTTAGGTTAGCGATGAGTACTTACGAGGCCCCGGTCCAGGTAGAGGGTCCACATGCGGTTCTGTAAAATCGTTAACGTTGTTCACAAGACACTAGTTATATGACATATATGGAATATCCATCACACTCCAAGCGTGACTGAGCCTGTGTCCTGGCAGTCTGCGAGTGCGATTAACAACACAAAACATTTAAGATGAGAAATCTAACCTAAAATATAAGTAAAATCCTAGCATAGTATTATGAAACCGACATGTCCTTTTGGTATCATCGATTCTCAGGCTAATTGTTCTAAGCAAACTGTGCTCATCTCATTCTGTTCATCACGGCTTCTACATTCGTTTGGAAATATCTATTTAAATATGTATATATTTTTCATTTTAATACACCCGGGGTTAGCCTTTATACCACTATTCCAAATTTCAGTTATTTTATTATAGTACCCAATTACTAAGTACTTACTAAGTATTCTAGTACTCCGCAAGCTTACCTGGTGGAGGTGGTCGTGGGGTTGGCGGTCCTACACTAGTGGTTGGTAGTGGTGGATGCTGTGTGGGTTCTGTAGCAATAATTGTTATTTAGTATAGGTATGTGTAAACATCTTCGTAGTTTGAGGTACAAGTCAAGTTAAAAAGAAAGATTAATAAAATTAGGGCAAACGATCTGATTCTTTGCGTCTAGAGGTATCAGAAAACGAGAAAAGAACTGTTACTTAGTACTCGTATGTATACATCTTATAAATTCTTAATTTTTATAAACCAGTTTGAAGTATGTTCCCTTTAAAATATAAATCTAATTCAGTAAATTACATCTGAATAGCAGCTGTTTTGACTTATGAGTATTGCCAGTTGAATGACCAACATCAGAAGCTACATCTATACTTAAGTTCTACTCTCTGAGACTGAAGTTGCAAGTAGTCTTCTATCAAATTTTCTTTATAAGTACCTAACAGGTCGCTATCAGCATCTTATATCGAGTCAAACGCTATAGTTAGAGAAAACTTCAACAATAGGAGTAAACAAATTTTGTCGACTCAAAGTCGATACGTTCGGCGATTCGATCGTTCGTGAAACGATCAAACTGAAGACGTACTATTATACTTTTCAATATATAAATCATAACATCATTAGCTCAAATATTGTTAATAACGCTTCTATTAGCAAACCACAACATTAATTCAGGAAATATAAATATATTTTGCTATTCACGCGTAAAACTATATAGGTGAACTGGATCATAACAGACAGTGTCGTCTACAAAACCACGTGAGTGTCTTCGCTACGTTCATTCTTAATTTTATGTCATGACTTCAGAGCACTAGGAAAAAGACCATCGCAGTTGGTATCTAATTAACTTCAATCACTCATCTTCCTTGTTTTGCAACTTTGTGTGAGAATTTTGTGCGAGGCTTTGTTATCTTACCGCAGGCGGGGTCTGGAATACACTCCAGCTTGGCGGGCCCTGGACCCCATTTCTCACATCTGCAGAGCATGCATATGTATTGTGGATGCGGGAAAAATACGTTTGGCGGATAGTTCTCACAGATCCCTGTAAATAAATTATCATCGTCATTTCTATAATCCTTCAAATGTGTTCCTGATTCCACAGTTTTTTTTACCCGCATTCTAGGACGGAGATTTGAAGTAATTCTATGTATCCATTTGTCACATTATCATTTGTCAGTGAGCTCGCTCTTTTATTCAACAGATCACTGTTAACTTATCCTATGTCTTTAGCATTTATTTCTTTTTATACTGGTTGCTCTAAAACAGTCACTATTTTCATGGCATTACGCTAAGTGATGTCAGTTTTGGTAGCCAATATTATATTACTGTTGGGAATAATTAAGATGAAAACACATTATTTTTTATACCAATAATACCAAATTGGATGTCTAACTTTCAGATTTTGGGAATACAAAGCTGTATAGGGTATTTTTTGCAAATGGAATCAGTATGATCATGGTTATTATATCAATAAAGAATACTTACATGGATTTGGAGGCGGAGGAGTCGGTGGAACTGCAAAAGCGCCAAAGAGAATGAATTAGTCAGTTCGAAGAAACAATAATACCGGAGTGAACATATATTTGTAACTCTGTAAAAGAGTTATCGAGGAACGAAATATATTATTTGAATTTTAAATTTGTATTTTGGATAATTCAGAGCATAAGTCGGTCATTCTGATAAATCACAATACTAAATGTACTTTGTTGAATCTCTTATCTTACCCGTGGGCCTTTGCGTCGGGATAACTGGAACAGAAAAATATTAATATCATTTGTAATAATAACACTAATTTTGTGTAGGTATAAAAAGTATAAAACGTTATATGATCTGGTGTAAAGAATACTTAACTGTGTTATTTATCAATGACTATTGATACATATTTCAAATACTTATAAAATAAAAACTTGAAACAAATTGTAGTGACAGGATAGATAACCGGCTTATTCGAAATTACTATCCTTAACTAAGTATATTCAACTTTTAGCTTGTTAAGGATGCTGTTATGACATCCTCAACAGGCTAAATTAAGATTACCATGAAGTTAGTTAGATTTGTGTAAGTGTCCCCTTATATTTTTTTATTTTTTAAAGCACCACTTACTGCATTCAGGGTTAGGTTTGCATGTTATTCTAGGCACCGCATACGGATTGGGCTGTTCGCAAACGCAGATCTGGCAAGGGTCCATGGGGTTTGTGAAGATCTTGTTGGTTGGGAACGGGTCGCATGTTGCTGTGAAAAAATGTATTCTTTAAATCCTAACTGTTCTAGAGTAGTAACGGTTGGCCTTTACGGTAAAACAATAATTTTATAGCAAAAGCTGTCATCCAGTACCTATTCCAGTCCAGATTGAAAAGTAAACCTTTTTGGATTTTTTGCAAGTTGATTCAATTCAACTATTTTTAAAGATTGCCACACTCGAAGAATCTAGAGTTTCGTGGAACCAAAGGATCTGTTGTTAACTTTAAAGCGTGAAATAAGCTTGGGTGACTCTCCGAGCGTTTCAACAGCTTACCCTTGCTCCCATGCTTATTGGCTCCTGCCGATCAGATCACATTTGTGGTCATGTTAAGTGGCACTAGATTTCTTCATAATAACTGGAAGTTCTATCCAAGTCTACAGGACCAATGATAAATAATGCGAGCAAGGGCTGACAGCGGTTGAAACGCTCGGAGAGTCACCCATAAAATAGGCTCAAATCAAATGATTGGATGATGGTGACATAAAATCTCACGTAGCGGTGGTGGCGTCGGGGGTACAAGCGTCGTCGTGGGAGGCGGCGTTGGCGGTGGCGGTGGCGGTGTCGGTGGCGGTGTCGGTCGTGGTGTTGGTCTAGTAGAGCAGTCTCTACAGTTCCCGCACACCGGCTCTAGACGCTCTGGGTCGTACCGCTGGACACACACGCATATTTGACAATCACTAATCCACGGTTCCGGATTGTAAATAACTTGGTCTGGGTATTCGCATTCTGTAATTCAAAAGTTCATTGATTACTGTTACAGTTTTCATCGAAGCTTGGTCCATATGATGATACGGTTTTTTTAATGAGATGATTTACCATTCGTACAATGCATGCTTCTATCTACTCGTAAGTATGTAAAACTAAGTACAAATCAGTGCTATTTCAATGATTTTCGAGAAGCCTTCACTTAGTTACGCCAAACTGGAAAGTCTCTAACTGTGAGTAGAAAATCTGGTAAAGAAACGTTCCATCGATGGAACTGCCCAATCATGACGATTCATGAACCATAATCCCGATGAAACGGTTAAACTAATGAATATTATTCAGGTCGTTTTTATTGGGCCCAACAACACTCGGTTCCGGAAAACGACATTGAAAATGTGTAATTTCATTCACTTACGGTTATCGGGTCCGGGTGGATAATACGGCGTAGTTGATATTGGTACTGGGTGCCCCACCAGATAGCCTGAAAAATATGTTCAGTTAAAAATACCTTTTTCTGTCTCCTCTACATTATTGTCAGTTTCTGAAATTTGTTTACACGGTTTTTAGTTATTGAAACCAAGATGAAGAAAACGAAATTAAAGAAAATCGCGAACTAGCGGGACTCGAACACACTTATCATCGTATTGCCTTATCTGACAGATAGCTTTTTTTAAGTTATAGGTTCAGTTACTAAGCCAACGAAATTTTGATCTTGATCTCTGCATTGATCGGTTAGTTCTTCAGCAACTCGATTTTTCAACTCGCAATTGAGCTTATTGGTCGCCATGGTTTCAGACATAAGGAGATGCAGTTATGAAAAGAAATACATAATGATACACATTGTGTCAATTAAAGTCGAGATTGTAATTAAGTGGTCGCCTTAAATCTATGTCAATGATATAGCCTACTATAATGAAAATGATACGTTACTCTGGGCTAGTGCATTCGCTGCAGCTTGAGCTGATTTGTCTCCTCGTCTGGGAGCTCCTGACCGAGCAGCTAGTGATAAAAATGTATTTCCTTAATAATCATCATGAGTATCATCAGCCTATGCATGTTTCACTGGTGGCACAGACTTCTTATCTATCTTCAGACTAGTTTATATGGCTGATTATTTGTTCTATGGGGATATGTTGTTTAAATGTGGCTGGCTTCTGGTTTTCTCACTAGCTAATTGTAATAATCAGCAGTCTTAGCTGCGAATTGTAGCAATAACCTAATTTGCATTCAAAAGTTAGACCTAATAGCTTTGAAGCCCGGGTTATATTAGAGCCACGCCGCGTGTCGCAACGCGAGGGATTGCCAATCGGTTAAATACATTTAGTATGAACGTGGTTACATTAGCTCAGTCCCGCGTGTCGCCACATTCAATACAAAGTAAGCGTTGCGACATGCGGCGTGGCTCTAATATAACCCCGACTTTAAACTTCATATTAGTGATCACATGAGTGTAAAAAACTTAAATATGACCCTCTTAGGCATCCCCTCTTCTCTATTAGGCATTCTGTTTATATTACAAATTAAAAATATATGATGTCTATTCGAACAGGGCATATCCACGTGCAGTCAGCTGCAGAGAAGGTAAGCGGGTCAAGTGCTCAAAATGACCACACACGACTGTAATGTCAAGAGGATAAGAGCTGTCTAGATCTTTTTGAGCGTGTTATTTTGCGTAGCTTCTTCTCCTGCCGATTGTATAAGATGGGCCTTAAGTTTTTTACCAATAACACTAGTTTGATTCTTCTCAATTTAATTAAAGAAGACAGTTGAACATGACGAACATTGACTATTTGTCTGGTCAGATCGCGATAGAAAGGTCGCCAAGGCCAAGCGTAGCGAATTTGACATAATAAATACTACACGAATATGAAATTGAATTCTATAATATCCAATTTATAATTCTTGCTGTTTTTTATAATGTGCAGTGAAGTGGATCTGTCGGTAATCAATTAATATATACAAAAGTCGTTCCAGACGAGTTCATCAATATATGAAAATTTTCAAAGTTTCAAAAATATCTGAGACATGTTTGTGACCCCTTTGTCCGTGCATATGTTTTGAACATAACTGTCGACACAAGTTAGCTATATGCAATATCATAAGAGTATTATTTAATGCACATATAGTACGCTTGGTAATATAAAATAACACAACTATTATTTGTAACTACATTGTACATAACGGTTAGTTTTTTCGCTATAGGTACGTACGTATAGTAGGGTAGGTAGTTATTATAACTTTCTGTAAGGGTTTTTCATAGTAAAGGAACGTAAGACGGAATTATTCGATTACTATACATTTTTAATCAGTCTAAAACTGCTTTGGTATATACCTATGGACAGATAAGGGTTTTTTTTTTAGAAGCGCATGATTTTGTCTACGATTCCAGTTTTCGAATGTCCTTAATTTGTGATGATAGGTACCTTTATTATTACAAAGTAAGGACATTCGAAAACTGGAATCGTAGGAAAATCCTTCAACCCAAAACGTGTTTTTTTAAAGAATTACCTGTTGGAAAACTGTAAGGGCCCATACACACCGCGTTTTTACGACGCGCCGTCGACGCGCGTTTGTGTTGAATCACGTGTGTACACGAGTTTTAAAACGCAGTGTGCAGAGGCCCTAAATCATGTGGCTTATCGTGTTTGCAAAACTCAAAACAAATAGAATTTGGATTTTTCTTCATTTGCTTTTTTAAATACGTCTTCAAAGCCAATCTTGAATTTGATCTTTGTGAGTAAGAATTCTTCTCGGAAAAACGAGTCTAATTTCCTAACCTTTTATTTGAAACTTGTAAAATAGGAAAATAAAGATCAGACCTGATTTGTCTTGCGCCTGCTGGGTCGAGCGATCCACAGAGCAAATGAGGACCAAAAGCCCAAGGCTTCCCAAGAAGCCGCTTCTAGTCATCTTTGTCTCACCGCACCAGGAGCACAATGCTCACCGATCTCCACATACCACTATTTAAAGACCACACTACTTGACTGTGGAAATCGATTCGACCGTGTCATGTCGAGATTAAATTTACAATCACTGGCATATAATTTGATTCGTTGTAGCCTACCAATTTGCTGTAAATGTCCACTATTTGATTGATTAAGTAGGAAACGGACGCTCGAGAAATTAAACAGATATTAAATCCCACTAAATTTTTATTAATAATAGGTGTGCTTAGTCTATTTTACGATGCTTAATTTAACTAAGAATGCCGGGGTTTCGTTGTGTTGTCAAGAGGTCGGTTGTTCCTTAATTTCCACTTCGGGTAGCTCCTGAAAACAAAACAAGGGACTGTAATTTTTACGTCTCACATAAATATAAAAGTGAATATATCGGCGTAGTAAAACTACATCGTTGGTAGTCATACATTGAAGTTTAGTGACGTACAACATTTAAGTGTCAGTATTGTTACAGGAATCGCTTTTAACTCTATTTTGGACTATTTATTGGACTTTGCCGATGGTAAAGTAACGCAAGATTTTTTTTACAAAAAATGTTTCGGTGATTTGTACCTTGAGCTTGAGCCTGAGCTTGCGCTAAAGCTTGAGCGAGAGCGCCTTGGGCCAAAGCCTGAGCTTGAGCCTGGGCCTGAGCATCAGCCGAGCCGCCACCGTATCCGCCTAGTAATCCTGCAGCTTGAGCTTGGGCCTGGGCTTGAGCCTGAGCGTCAGCCGAGCCGCCACCGTATCCGCCTAGTAATCCAGCGGCCTGTGCCTGAGCTTGGGCTTGAGCTTGAGCATCAGCGGAGCCACCACCGTATCCGCCTAGTAATCCTGCTGCTTGAGCTTGGGCCTGGGCCTGAGCTTCAGCCGAGCCACCACCATATCCGCCTAGTAATCCTGCGGCTTGAGCCTGAGCCTGAGCTTGAGCTTGAGCATCAGCTGAGCCACCACCTAATCCTAATGCTTGAGTAAGTGCTTGAGCTTGAGCCTGAGCTTGAGCTGAACCACCTCCAAGACCTGCAAATTCGAAATTTCACCACGAATTAACAACACAACAAACTCTACACGTTTAATACTGAATAATATAAAATAGCAACCTTGGGCAAGTGCCTGAGCTTGTGCTTGAGCTTCAGCTGAGCCACCACCTAATCCTAGTGCTTGAGCAAGTGCTTGAGCCTGAGCTTGAGCTGAACCACCGCCGAGACCTGCAAATTCGAAATTTCACCATGAATTAACAACGCAACAACTCTACTCGTATAATACTGAATAATATAAAATAGCAACCTTGGGCGAGTGCCTGAGCCTGTGCTTGAGCTTCAGCTGAGCCACCACCTAATCCTAGTGCTTGAGCAAGTGCTTGAGCTTGAGCTTGAGCTGAACCACCGCCGAGACCTGCAAATTCGAAATTTCACCATAAATTAACAACGCAACAACTCTACTCGTTTAAGACTGAATAATAATTATAAATTAGCAACCTTGGGCGAGTGCCTGAGCCTGTGCTTGAGCTTCAGCTGAGCCACCACCTAATCCCAACGCTTGAGCAAGTGCTTGAGCCTGAGCTTGAGCTGAACCACCGCCGAGACCTGCAAATTAGAAATTTCACCATAAATTAACGACACAACGAACTCTACTATTTTAATATTGAATAATAGATATTAGCATAGGTACCTTGAGCGAGTGCCTGAGCCTGTGCTTGAGCTTCAGCTGATCCTCCACCAAGTCCAGCCGTTAGGGCCTGAGCTTGAGCCTGGGCTTGAGCTTCGGATAAACCACCTTGTCCACCCAAAGCTTGGGCCTGGGCCTGGGCTTGTGCTTGAGCGTCAGCCAAGCCACCGTACCCTCCACCTGAATAAAAAGTATTAGTGATGAAAAACGTAACGGTGCTATGAAAGTAACGAACTCCTATTAATACTAGAAAGATACTACGACAATCTAGTAGTATTTGTAGTAGTAGTAAAAATTGGAGTCTTAAATTATTTTCAATAGAGATGGAGCAGAATATTTGTTGTTACACAAAATATCCAAATAAAGAGACACACCACTATAAAACTTATATCTCCTCAAAGTAATGATTATTCCTGGAAAAGAGCCTAGGCCTAGCGAACGATGATGATCATGAAAATTATATAAATACCTTGAGCTTGAGCTTGGGCTTGGGCCTCCGCTTGAGCCTGAGTCAAAGAACCTGGGGCAGTTGGGATGTAAAGAGTACCTGTAAAAAATATTAAAATAGATTGTACGAGTAGATGAAGAAACACATTCTGAAATGCAGCATAGTGAAATAAACTGGCAAAGGATGCAGCGTACGAATGTATAAATAAATGACTTATTTGTAAATATCCTTGGAATTTTTACACATAGAGTACAACTGAATTTAGCCTTCATCAAAATTAAGATGCTGAGTTCAGATTGGTGAACAATGTCTACGCAATTTCATTGGCCTGATTCAATCCCAGTACGAGTATTTCATGATATGCTATGCTTGCAGTAAATGTGCCTCGTTTTTTGTAGGTTTTATGAACAAATCGAGCGACCAAAAAATTACTCTATAGTCATCCTCGTCGATTCCGATGACGGTGACCCTAACAAATTATGGACTAGCCCCATTATACGCTCTGTCTCTATATGACTGGCTAGGCCAAACTTGCTCTTAAATACTCTATTGCAAGGGTGACCACAGTTGGCCAGTCGTCTTATTTATAGGCGGTTTCACATGTAGGTGGGTAGGCCTCTCCTTTCGTGCTTGGCGTTTTACATATAAGGTTATTAATAATATAATGCCTCGTTCATAATACCGAGCTAATAGTGTTGTTACGGCTGCGTTCTTCTCTAAGGCTAGGGGTTACTTCCCAATTGGGGGCAAAATTAAAAATATATTTTTAATTACTTCCGCAGCCAGGAATCCTGGCACTCTCTATGTAGATGTAGTTGTACTTGACGCGGCAGCGGAGAACGACGCAGCTGTCCCCGGGCTTCACGAATGGCACATTAGGCGCGTGTTGTCTGCATATGGGATCTGCGGAGAAAGTTCATACATTGTTTCAATCTGCTCAGGCCTATGGGCCAACTGACAGGTTTCGAGGAATTATAATAATTTTCAATTGAAACAGGGTTAGATTTGTTTTGTGTTGGTCGTTTTTTGAAACTAAAGAAAATCAACCCTGTTTCCTACGCTAGTTGATTAAAATTTCAATGCCCTTTTGGATTTGGTGAGAAACTCTTCTTCACTAACAAGCCAAAAGTGACCATTCAATGTCACGTTATACGCGGTCGTCAACCATTTCACAATCCAATCATTTACATCGTCCGTGACTGAATAGCAACCGATAGGCCGCTAGCCGTCACTGCTTACTAGCTACTATAACTAAGGTCCAATTTAAAGGACTTAACCCGAGATGAGTCGACAATTATGTATTGCTCTATTGTATGATCCAATATAAGGGACAAAAAAAAAGAAAAAATATGAAATCTTTGCATATACTATTGTTGTAATGAAAGAGTTTGATTTGTCTTTACCATACACGTTATAGTAAGCAGTTAAGCCACAGTGGTGTCAATCATGTGACACATGGCTAAATATTTCGTATTGTAATCAACGGTAGTACCTATATCCTAAACAGTTTACAGTTAGACAGTTTCTTACCCACGTAGATGACGACGGGTACCGGGAATACTTTATTATCTGAAATTAAAGGACATATTCAATATATGTTTGTCAATTTTACTAACTAGCCACAATTAGCTCAATAAGGCTTGTGCTATGGGTACTTAAGGTTGATTATTTAATAGATATAAATACATAGAAACACATCCAAGACTTAGAAACAAATATTCATGCTCATGACACAAATATTTGCCGTTACCGGGATTCGAACCCAGGACCTCCAGCTTCATAGGCAGCGACACTACCCACTAGGGTAGTGGCGCTGCCTAGCCTAATGGGTAACCGGTTGTCAAAATATGACCATCGAACTTTAAAATCCTGCAAGGAATATGAACATAGTATACTTACGTATCACTGGGACGGGAACAGGTACGAGTACATTGGGGCCACGGATGGTTATGTACTTGTTGACTGGGTACGGGATGCGTACCGGAGGTGACGGGAACGGCACCGGGACGGGGATGTCTCTCTCCGGACCAGGGACCATGACAGGTACGCGGATGGGCGGGGAAGGTACGCGGATGAACACCTGCCTAACAGGTCCAGGTACTGGTACGGGCACTTGAATAATCTTCGGTGGTGAGGGCACGGGGTAGGGTTGTGGCACCGGGACTGGTACAGGCACGCGAGTCACGACCGGGATCCTGACGACTGGGCCGGGGATGAGAATTCTCTGAGGGGGAGATGGGACTGGGTACGGTACGGGTACAACAACCCGCTTGCCGGGCACAGGGACCGGTACTGGGTATGGGCGCGGTGGGCCGGGGATGACGGTTGGCGGTGGGCCTGAAAAAGAAAGTATGTTCAAGGCTTAATAATTATTATTATTTTATAAATTATATACATAATTATATTTATTTTTGAAATTTTTTGGCGAAAAAGATATGATTAATTGCCGATTTAAGGGGAAATGGTATTCAGGACATTACAATTTCCCATCATCCACTGAATCACAAAAAAAAACAAACTTCCATACTCTAACTGTTAATTAACTCACGGTTAACTCTGAATTAACTTTTATTTTTACTTTTCGTGGTTGATTCCGCGGGAAAACTTGTTCAGTGTGACCATTTTCGTCACTTTTTGTCGGGACCATGACCCTAAACTATAAGAACCTAGGATAAATAACATTGATGTCCACTGTTAATTAACCTTTTCAAGTTGCTGGGTATTCATTCTAATTCTACCAATGAGCTATAGACCATTTGCGGTGGAAGTATACATACAGCCTTCTTTTCTGACGTATTTCGGCTAAACCGGTGAGTGTCATATGAGGTCCTTACATATCAACGGCCATGGACTGGGGCTTGGCACCGGGCGAGGTCTCGGTGCTGGGGCCGGCCATGGGGCGGGCCATGGGGCAGGCCAGGGGGCGGGGCCAGGTGCTGGTGATGGTGATGGTGAAATGGGTGTTATTATGTCAAGTTGGTTGGGCCGTGGGCTTGGTTCTGTAAACAAAAGTATTGTTAGACCGAGACAAGAATGCAATGGAACACAGTAAAGCTAGGTTTGATCTTGTATCCTCTATACGAGTATTAAGACACAAGCGCGACCTTTCTCTTTCATCTCTGGACAAGATATTTATGGCGGGCTGATTGAAAACGTCGGTAATCGTGTGTTACGTACGTTAAAATCTGATGGCATCGGATGTTTGGCAGATTTCTATGGAATAGACGCCGCCGCCATATTTAAAGATTACCGGCGTGTAAAGTGTGGTTGATAACCGCTCAAGTTATGCAGTCGTATTTGTCGCTACTGTATCGGATTTGCAAGCAATTTATTTATTTATTTATATAGTAACATTTATACCTTAACAGCAAGGCCAAAGAGGTACAAACTTTTAAATATGTAACAAGAAGAAGAAAAACATAAACAACGACTCTTAAGTATGTTGAACTACAGTACTCGCAGGCAATGTGCAATGGGCAATGTGCTTAAGTGCCGCATTTCTAACATGGATGCTTATCTTTCATCTAATGATGGTGATGATTATCAAGATACAATGCAATTGGATCTTTCAGGCTGATAATAACTAAACAAAATAAATTTACCAACTACATCTCTTTCTTCGGATGGTTCTGGTCAAAATAAAACTGTTACAATAAGTGTATCTTCTGTATAGGGGTTTGCGTAAATTTATGTTTAGTGTTTTGAATCGCCGCTAGGTGTCTATATCTTGTGGAATTTATAACGCAGATTCTTAGAAGTAGTCTAGGTAGATGGTGAGACGTTTGAATTGACAATAACTTTGACTTTATATGATGAAGGAAACTTAAACACGTATCTATGTATGTATCCCAAGTGCGAAGGTATATGTTTCAATTTCCTTGACTGTGCTTATTGCCAAAATAACAATTAAATTGGTCTTGTACAAGCATGTTCAACCATACCTGGAGAAGGAGGTGCTGTAAACAAACAAGTATTGCTACTTATTAATAAATCCAATTACATCAATTATTTTATAAAATGCCGGTTAGTAGTTCAACAGACGTATAGATAGAAGGTAAAAATTGAAATATTTCACGTGTGAGTTATCGCATTATAGTGATTAATATAATAAATAAATAGTTAAATTTATTTCCTTCAACCATAATATTCTGATTTAACTATGATCGAAGATTTCAGCGTAGTTTGGTGTTACTGTGTTAGAGTTAGAAGTATATGGTTCGTATGCTGAATTTATTGAATGTGACACGCAATAAACATTTCTATTTCTAAAAGAGTAAGGTTTTCAAGAGTATACTTATTCAATAAAGTGATTGTTAAATTAGTTTCTGTTTATATAACTATACCTGGACTTGGTGGTTCTGTAAAAAAATATTCATACGTGGTTTAGTCCTGCAGTTATTCAGAAGAAGAAATACAACTTATTAGAGCTACGGATGTCAAATATTTTGTAGGGAACTAAAATAATCAAACATTGCCCCGAATTGCAGTTGAAATTAAAAATCGTTCACAAAAAGAAACAGTTACTAACGGAACTTGGGCGAAAACACTAGCTTATAACCATAATTGATTGGTTTATAGATACAATATTATAATATATAATCGCTATCGTAAACGTACTCGTGTACGTAACTTGGGTATTTCTTATCAAATTCCGACATTCGAGTTGGTTAAATATATATTATGGTATTGTTGTTATATGGGTGCAGTAGTTTGATTTCCAGTTAGTTATGTTGATAAAGTGATTAATGTGATCATTCAAAAATGTTGCTGCTCGAAATTGTAGTCTCTCGTATTTTTTATTTGTTTATATACGTACAGTCGGCAGCATTAACACTGCCATAACAAAGCACTCAAACTTATCTGACACGTCCTAGCCATCCTAGAACTTGATTCGTGTAAGATATTAATGCGCGTTTTCTTGTGCATACACTAATACTGTTGACTGTACATAATTTGCTTGTGTAGCAGAAAATAACAATCTATATACCTATTTCCTTTTCTTGCTTTAAACAGTAAATAATAATTAAAATATCATTGTCTTTACGACTAGAATTTCGGAATTTGATCTGAAATACCCACCTGGAATAAGTCGGTTGTAGGGCAAATCTGAGGATGCTGACGCGTGTCTCTTATCGAGGGGACCTGAAATAATCCGATCTCTGATGACAGAAGAAATCACCAGGAGCTCAACATACACATTTAATAATATCCACATTAATTATTTAAAAGAAAGCCAGCATCAATTGCGAGTAGTGTTTGACGCTTCAGCATTGGCTTTTCGATTTTATGATTGACTGTATCGTTTCGAATATGGATCGTCAATGAACACAAAATTCCGCAAATTAATCCTTTTCTTTGCTAATGTTTTTGGCTAACGTCAACTGAGGTGGCAGTTACCAGAATTTTTAGTACAGCCGGTCTTTTAAGCACACAGTGCAGTAATATATGTCCTTAAATAGTCACATGCAAAACGTACCACATCCAGGACATCTGCGGCAGCTTAAGAAGAGTCCATTTGTGCCCTGGAAACATCCGCAGATTTCCAAAGCTCGGCACGACGACCACGGCATATTAGCTACTCTTATTATCATTTGGCCATTGTAGGCGCACTGACCTGAAAATAAAATGAAGTAAGCATAATAAAACCAAGACTGAAAAGGTAAATAATCTCTTAGTCATTTTTGGATAAACATTTCGTGGAAATATATGAAAAAAAGTTAGTAGTAGTAGTTTTAAAAAGAAAAGACTTACTGGGTTGCGGTCCTGGGTTAAAGCCAGTTGAGTGACCCGCGTTTGCGAAGGCTTCGGCCAGAGCTTGGGCACTAGCACTTCCGCCAGAACCTCCAGCATTTGCGAGGGCTTGAGCTAGGGCTTGGGCACTGGCACTACCACCGGCGCCTCCAGCGTTTGCAAGGGCTTCGGCCAGAGCTTGGGCACTAGCACTTCCGCCAGCACCTCCAGCATTTGCGAGGGCTTGAGCTAGAGCTTGGGCACTAGCGCTACCACCAGCACCTCCAGCGTTTGCGAGGGCTTCAGCCAAAGCTTGGGCACTAGCACTTCCGCCAGCACCTCCGGCATTTGCGAGGGCTTGAGCTAGAGCTTGGGCGCTAGCGCTACCACCAGCGCCTCCAGCGTTTGCGAGGGCTTCAGCCAAAGCTTGGGCACTGGCACTTCCGCCAGCACCTCCAGCACTTGTGAGGGCTTGAGCTAGAGCTTGGGCACTAGCGCTACCACCAGCTCCTCCAGCGTTTGCGAGGGCTTCGGCCAAAGCTTGGGCACTAGCACTTCCGCCAGCACCTCCAGCATTTGCGAGGGCTTGAGCTAGAGCTTGGGCACTAGCGCTACCACCAGCACCTCCAGCGTTTGCCAGGGCTTCAGCCAAAGCTTGGGCACTGGCACTTCCGCCAGCACCTCCAGCATTTGCGAGGGCTTGAGCTAGAGCTTGGGCACTAGCGCTACCACCAGCACCTCCAGCGTTTGCAAGGGCTTCAGCCAAAGCTTGGGCACTGGCACTTCCGCCGGCACCTCCGGCATTTGCGAGAGCTTGAGCTAGAGCTTGGGCACTAGCGCTACCACCAGCGCCTCCAGAGTTTGCGATGGCTTCAGCTATAGCTTGGGCACTAGCACTTCCGCCAGCACCTCCAGCATTTGCGAGGGCTTCAGCTAAAGCGTTAGCGCTGGCATCGCCGCCAGCACCTCCTGCGTTGGCGAGAGCGTTAGCGATAGCTTCAGCATTGGCACTTCCGCCAGCACCTCCTGCGTTTGCGAGGGCCTGAGCCAGAGCGTTGGCACTGGCACTGCCTCCTGCGCCGCCTGCGTTGGCGAGAGCGTTAGCGATAGCTTCAGCACTGGCACTTCCGCCAGCACCTCCTGCGTTTGCGAGGGCTTCAGCTAGAGCGTTAGCGCTGGCACCGCCGCCAGCACCACCTGCGTTTGCGAGGGCCTGAGCCAGGGCGTTGGCACTGGCACTGCCTCCGGCGCCACCTGCGTTGGCGAGAGCGTTAGCGATAGCTTCAGCACTGGCACTTCCGCCAGCTCCTCCTGCGTTTGCGAGGGCTTCAGCTAGAGCGTTGGCACTAGCACTGCCTCCAGCGCCGCCTGCGTTGGCGAGAGCGTTAGCGATAGCTTCAGCACTGGCACTTCCGCCAGCACCTCCTGCGTTTGCGAGGGCCTGAGCCAGAGCGTTGGCACTGGCACTTCCGCCAGCTCCTCCTGCGTTGGCGAGAGCGTTAGCGATAGCTTCAGCACTGGCACTTCCGCCAGCACCGCCTGCGTTTGCGAGGGCTTCAGCTAGAGCGTTAGCGCTGGCACCGCCGCCAGCACCTCCTGCGTTTGCGAGGGCCTGAGCCAGGGCGTTGGCACTGGAACTGCCTCCGGCGCCGCCTGCGTTGGCGAGAGCGTTAGCGATAGCTTCAGCACTGGCACTTCCGCCAGCTCCTCCTGCGTTTGCGAGGGCTTGAGCTATAGCGTTGGCGCTGGCACTGCCTCCGGCACCGCCGGCGAGAGCATTAGCGACTGCGTCAGCACTGGCGCTGCCACCACCTCCGTTGGCCAATGCGTTGGCTAGAGCGTTGGCACTTGCACTGCCCCCTCCATAACCGCCTCCGTTGGCTAAAGCGTTCGCTATAGCGTTCGCATTAGCGCCGCCTCCTCGATAACCGCCCCCATTGGCTAAAGCGTTAGCAAGAGCGTTGGCACTGGCGCCACCTCCTCCATAACCGCCTCCATTGGCTAACGCGTTGGCTAGAGCGTTGGCATGAGCGCTGCCTCCTCCGTTAGCGTTGGCGTTGGCTTCGGCGTCAGCGTTCGCGCTGGCTCCTCCAAAGCCATTAGCATTGGCATTGGCTAACGCTTCGGCATTCGCGCTTGCACCTCCCCAGCCTGAAACATATTTTGAATTAATGATTTATTAAATGAAAGTAATGAAATTAATGTTTATTCTCTTTTTCTTACATACTTAAAGCTAAATACAAATACAAATCCGCCAAACCACAATGCGGTTTGTTGGCAGACAGTGCTCCTTATTGATTCTACAAGTGTTAGCTAAAAGCTGTATAAATAGTAATATATATGTAGGCACGGTATTTCCTTATGCTAGAACAGATAATTATTTAAGTTTACTTAGGAAAGCTGAATTTGATTTTTCAGTTTTTTTAATAGGGCATCGCTTACTTTCTTTTTAAACAATTGTTTTGTGACACAACTTGCCCTTTTTATCTCGGCCGGTAGATCGTTATATATTTTCGGAATAAAGTACTTTCTATGCCTTTGGCTAGGCAAAAACAGTTTATCTTTTCTATTTCTAACAAGCCTTTGAATAACAATAGGTTTTTGGACTCGTCTTAAAAAAAAACATAGCCAACAACAACATTACTTTTTTATGGACTGGCAATATTTTGCATACTAAGAAAAGTTGTTCGTAGGTGTTATTTTTACATTTAATTTTAGTTTTTGTGTCAACCATTAGTTTCATGAATCTTATCTGTAACGCTTTTATTTTGTCTAAGTAGGTCTTGAATGTTCGACCATAGCTTGTCAATCCATAGGATATAACTGAGTCTACGAGCGCATAGTACAATGTATACATAGGTAGTAGCCTTGTCTAGTACGAACTTCAAATGGTGGAACATTACAAGCACTGATCTTAACTTATTCCACAGGCTGTTGACCTGCGGCTGCCATGTGAACTTATGGTCTATGAGCAGGCCTAGGTACGTGTACTGTTCCACCACCTGCAGCTCGGCGCACCCGCACGTGACCCCGGCCAGCCGCGCACTGTGGAGACACTCGAGATGTGGTGCTTAAACGCGTATTAATATGATGTTTTTTCATTTACATATTTTAGCTGTCATGTGTTGCGACATCCTTAGTCGCGAGCAAAGTCAATTTGCTAGTCACTATAGGCGATTAAGTTCCGTTTGTAAAACTATATTTTGCATTTATAGCATTGTTTTACTTTCTGCTTCTTTGGGCGTCTATTGTACTTAATCGGACTTAATGGAAGACCACGCGAATGAACGAGCATGATCCAATACATTAGCATAGCGTTCAGTTTACCTTTTGAAATGTTGGGTTACAAATGGTTTGTTCCTTTTGATCATGAGAGGAACAATTTGAATACCCTGATGAATGTTAGTAATAGCAGCAGTTTTAATCTTTACTAAATTAACAAACATATTATACGCTACTGCCCGTTCCCTCTCATCCATGAGAGCAAGCCTGTGTTAAGCACTGGAACGTACATAGTCTGCTTTATTTATTAATATACGCTTTACAAAAAGAGAAGTTACGACTTGGTGAACTTATTCCCTTTGAGGATCTCTTCCAACGACAAATGTAACGTGTACACGTGTGTCTTTTTGTTGTGCAAGGTGAAAAAAATATTGTACCTACCTACTTTGAAATCTCATTTAGATATCAAGGAGACATGATTCACTGTCATTCGGCACAAATGGAAAATGGTCAACAGGAAATGTAAATTTTGTAATCGGACGTAGAGTAACACCATCAAAATTGAATTTGGTGAAAACGTAATTGTGTCTATACTTTTTTTATGACAATTCTTTTTCTTGATCAAAATGAATCTAGATTCAAATGGAATGTTGACCAGCATTGAAGTAGGTATACGAATATATATGTGCGTAGTAAATGTTGTCTTATTTAACTTAATATCAAAATATAATATGAAAATGGGGAAAATTAATATCAAAATATAATCCGATTAGTCATATTTTTGGAGTGTACGTAACGTATTTCCATATGGACGTATTTCTATCGACCTATTCAAGGATGTCCATTTTACTAGTTATAAAAAAAAGCCTTAGAAGTATCGTATTTCATTTTCTATTATTTAATAAATGATACGTAGCTTATTAACAATCTGTTGTTTATTGCACTCATGTTAATTATATAATACCCGTCAGTTAGGAACACAATCCCTCTGGAATGTTGATGATCATATTGATCATATTTAACAAGGATAAATGTGTGTTATTTTTAATGGAGTATTTCCATAATCGCCATCTAAATATAACTTTTTAAACACAGTGTTGTTGACAGAGAACTTTTTCTCCGTGCTAAGATAAAATCACAAAGTAAGGGTACTTATTAATACCACGTGACACCAGAATAAATGTAATAAAATCTTTAGGAGGAAAATGCTTTAAAAAATATTCTATGAACAATCATTTCTCGGGATGGACTTTCTATGTATGGTTGAGATTATTCAATGTGGCCGACTTTTTATAAAACTGACATTGAAATTGGAATCTTTTACATTGGACAATAGAGTTGCTTTTTGAATGAACTACTTTGATTCCATTCGGCCAAATCAAATAATCTAAAGTATACCAAGTAGTAATTATTTCAGATGATCTTTTTGTGACTTACCACTACGTCCTTGCTCATCTGAAACAACACAAATATGTTTAATTAGCATTCATAAAATGAACTTCAAAGCGTTGCTTCTAACTAAAAGATGTTCAATGTTCTTATACGTTGTAAGAAATAAACAAATAACTATATGGACTTTTAAAATATAAAAAGAAACTAACCATGCAAAAGTAATTTCGACAAAAATTATCTTTTACTGACAAGAAAGGGTCTAAAGTTTTTCAAAAATCTTTGAAAGTATGACATTAGATCGGAAAATCGTCATGTTTAAATTAATTATGAGGCTCATGAGAAATCAAAGGACCTTTTAATGTGTTATAGGTACATATATACCCATTTGGAAATTTTCGTTCTTTTTGGAATACTGAAACAAAAACAGTATCGAGAATTTTCGTGTCTTTTTATAAAGTTTTGGTATAAGATATTTGCAAGTATTTAGTGTAGTTTATGTGTTGGCTTTCTAAGCAAATTATTTTGAAATGTTTGCAATAAAAGTAAGAACACTTACCCTGAGCGCAGACGACCGTCACGAAGAGAAATAGAAGTCCAAATTTGATTCCCACCATCTTGGACCTGTCAGTAAGCTAGCTGCTCACTGAAGATGTTGGTTTGATCCTTCATCACCCTTTTAAACCATTTTGAAGTCACGCGTTGACGTGTGTGGCCAATCAATTTATTTATTAAAAGAAATGGACGATAAGGTGTTGATTAAAGTAAATTAAGTAAATGAAGCGCGGCCGATTATTTTCAATGTTGTAAATCATGCAGGCCTTTAATAATCATTACTTACACTGAACCCGAACATGACAAATTTAATTTGTAAGAAGTTGTTGTTCTCAGTGCACTTTTTATCAAGGTGAAAGAAGGTTGTGGTTTTCTGGGAACATCGTCCTGTCCTCGTCTCATTTTGAATTATCTCTCCAATACTGGCGGTTTATAAAATTACAATAACAGACATGGCGAAGTTATTTTCAGTCAATTTTTTTTCACATTTGTCTCTGGATTAATAATAATATGCCAGTAAATAGACGTCTTGTCTAATTAGTCGTTAATCATTATCATGTAATCCTGTGATACCAAGAAACTATGTACCTATTTAAAATGTACACCTAGATGTCGTGTAAGTTGGACCAGATCGTTACCGCCAGTTTACGAGCATCGTCAACTTGCTGAAAAACAGCAGTCGTCGTTACTATGTGAATGTACTCAATAGAAGCCAACAAATAAATACAAATTTTCATTTACAACGATGCCATGCAAATAGTCTTAAATTGCATCATCGTTACGGCTTCTGGATTTTCGCCTTCGGATTTAGATATCTTGCAAATATTGTTATCTGTATTTACACCTAATTAGGCGCATGGGACAAGCACTGTCTCGAGGTTTTTCCTACACTATTTGAGTTTTCATCTTGTCAGCTTTTTGAAGTCTATTCTAGTGTGTCCTTGCTTTTATTGATCTATCATTTCAACAGTCGCTGTAAACATAACCTTTAGTCACTCGTTTTATTAGTCACTTGTTTTATTGTCAGACCTAAAGAACTATGACAGATATAATAATTAGTAATAAATTATTTTGATATTCAGTTCTCCTCTAACAGCCGACATTCCAAATCATTGGTAAGTTTCCACTCCGTAAATCTGTCTTCTAACCTACACCAGGTGTATTCTCCGAATTTTATTTAAAATGTAAGTAAAAAATGTGCTTTGTTTGCCCATTTTCTTGCCGTCACTGTGTAAAGATTAAAGGGGTTGAACCCTAGACGGTAGAAAAAGGGGTGCGGAATTAAAGGAACGATTACCTTTCCGAAAACCTTCAGTCAGCTAATATCAAGAACCCTCAATATTGTAAAAAACGAGTTTTCTTTCACGACTCAATGAACCAATAAAGGAAAAGAATTCACAAACTCAAATTATAGTGATCTTGGAATTGACTCATTAACATAGTTCCTATCGAAATTAAGATACACAAAAGCTTTTTTTAATGTAAAGTCCATGGGCTGGAATTTGGTATGGATTTGCTTATTAATGAAATTCATTTTGACTGCGTTCCATAGTAAATGACTATATTATATGTCTGAGAGTTCTATTATAAGACAATTTATTTCAACTTTTTTATAATGTCCCGGGCAAATTGCAAAGAAATCCAAAGGCTACAATAATTTTCCCCCGGGATAGAACACAAAGCGATAATAATTCCCTGTCAATACGCATCTGGGCCCCTCCATCTTGGATTTGTTTTAATCAATCACCCCGCAGTGGGAGATTCCTCTACCTCCGTATATGAATTTGAGATAAAAACGATACATTATGGAAGTGGTATTGGATGGTTGATGTGGATGGATGAGGATGTAGTCACTGAGATAGTTCTATAATATGAATATAGCCTGTTAGCCAATGTTATTTGAACTTTATTGCGCAAAATACACTAATGTAACAATGACGAACTTATTTCCAAATGGCATTCTCTACCAGCTAACCATTGGGCTAAACGGATATGTATAAAAGGTGCAAATAAAAAAGTATGATCATTTCTTTTACAAACCTCCTGACGACCTCTGTAGCCTAGTAGGTAGTGACTCCCGGTAAGGGCATTTATTTGTGTGATGAGCACGAATATTTGTTCCTGAGTCATGGATGTTTTCTAGGTATTTAAGTAGGTATTTATTTATGTATATCAGTATGTCTATCGTGAGTTTGTTTCAAAATATTTATTTATTTATTTTACAGTGTTAATATTTTTATTTATATAAATAAATAAATAAATAAATATTATGGAAATAGACACAGCAACTCATACTGTCATTTTCAAAACCAATGGACGATATGAATATTTAAATCAATCATGAAACTACAAGTTAAAAATCTGATAGCAACAAAAGGCCAGTCGTTATTGTTCTAGAGTCTAAGTGTCAGTTTAGATTTTTGGTATGTTAACTTGTTGCTTGTAAAATGGAGCCCTGAGGTTATATTCCATTAAACTTCTTGAATTGATTCTGTATTTGTCGAGCATTCTCGTTCATCGCGGGAGTCCGCTAGATACGAGTGGCGCACGACCGGTTATTGTACCTATGTATAATGTACCATGGATGCAATAAATGATGATTATGATTATGATTATGATTATTGTGGCACTCTATGTCCAGCGGTGGACGGCTTTTGGCTAGTATGATGATGGTTCTCGTTTACGCATGATATGCTCGGAGCGGCATACTACCTAGCATAGTTGCTGTAGTTACATTCTCTACCTAGTTACCTACTCAATATTTAACTGCAGTGACGTCACAAAGTACCAGCTAACACGTTAAATTGTTATTAACCCCCGCACACGACAAAGCAAACAACAGGTTCTAATGTTGCGTTCGCCAAACTTGTAACCCGCTTACACATTGTTTGATACCACGTTATCTGGGGGTCGATTTGAGACGTGCGATTCGCATTCCAATTTTAATGACAGTGAGAAAGTTTATAAAGTACTCATTCAGAAAGAGCAATCAAATGGCATGTGTATCACATTTAAACGCTATATGCAAGTTTTTGATCGACCTTGTACTATATTTACATACCGCCTCGACTCGCGTCAGTACTCCCTTGTATCTTGATCCCAAGGTTCATAGTAACTATGAGTAAATCAAAGTTAGGGCTAATACTGGTACAACTGAGGCCCGTTGTCGGTAAACGTGAATCATCCAATCCTCACATCGGGGAAAGACGAGTACAGATTATGTTAAAGATATGTTTAGTTAAAATTTTGCACCTCGCGATACGCGATAATAATTTCCACTGTAGCATTGGTTCAGTCAAACGGCGGTCATGCCGGTCATGGGTACGAATCCTGGTACCAATGACTTTTTCGGAACTTATGAACGGGATATGATTTGATATTTTCCGTTAGCTTTTCGGTGAAGGAAAATCATCATGAGGAAACTTGGAAACATCTGCGCAGAAAATGAAAAGTGTATCCATGAGAGGAGGCATGTGCCCAACAGCGGGACGTACATATGTAGGCTGCTTTATTTCTTTATTTATTTAATAGTTTTAATTATTTTTGACTTTATGTATTGGATCTGATATCAGGTTTCAATTGAATTGCATCACTTTAGAGATTTATAATTTCAATAACCGTAAATTATCGTATTTTGCATGGGTTAGGCAACCTATTAGGAATATTGAGTCTATAATGAAAAAATAGCCTATACTTCAAGCTGCTGGGAAAAATATATTTCCTAAATTTCCACAAATTTATACAGTTGTAAGCATCCCTATAAGTATTTCAACTTTTGATGTTATTAAGATTTCCTTAGGTACCTACTTAAAAACATGTATTTTGAGTAGATATCGACTACACTCAAGAGTAATAAAAGCAGGTCAGTTTGAATGGAAATATTATACAAATTATAACTCCCCATGTTAATTGCTCTTGGCTATAACTTTACTAGACACGTAACTGACTCATTTTAACGAAACTAATCTTCTTTGTTTTTGTTTCAGGTAATAAACGAAAGATTATGGACGAAAAGGATTAAATCTCCGTAGGTACTACGAACAAATGTAAGATGTTACCTACCCTACCTATCAATCAAGCTAAGGAAACGACATACAGTTGTAGATTTTTTCGCCTTTTCAAAATACTGCAATGGGCATACTTGCATATTTTTACGCACATAGATATATCGCATTATCGCTACCTAATGCCAGGGCGCACGTTCATTAGCGGATCAACAAAAAAATTGCTTTAGAAACTTAACATGGAATTCAGTGACAGTTGTATACAAGGATACCTTTGATTTGATTAAACTTTATTCGCCATCGAGGCTGAAAGCAGACTCTTTATCTTTGTTCACTTTCTCGTTATTCCCGGTTTGTTGCCTAAAGGAACCTGGTGTCTGCTTTGGCACCTATCCCGAGTTCGGCATAGGCACTAGTTTTAAAGCAACTGCCATCTGACCATGCAAAACCAAAGGGAAAACTAGACCTTATTGGGATTAGACTGGTTTCATCACGATGTTTTTTTGACGGAATATCAACTATTCAAGTGAGATTTGTTATAAGTTTTTGAAAAAACCCAGTGGTAGGGACAATCAGCATCGTATGGTTACTAGCAGCTAAAATAATAATAATATTTAAATAAAAATAATATAATAATAATATATTGGGGACAATCTTACACAATTCCATCTAGCCCCAAACTAAGCAAAGCTTGTACTATGGGTACTAGATGACTTAAATAGATAAATAAATCCTTAAGTACATAGAAAACATCCATGACTCAGGAACAAATATTCATGCTCATCACACAAATAAATGCCCTTACCGGGATTCGAACCCGGGACCTCCGGCTTCGTAGGCAGGGTCACTACCAACTAGACTACAGAGGTCGTCAAAATAGTCAAGTAGATCGCCACCCGTCTATATTACTGTTGTTGTGTTATTATATATTTGGCTACATTGGGTGCTCCTAACTATATGTCGCTGTACAGTCAGCCGGGGTTCGAACCTACGCACTCCAGATTAAAGTTGCGTGTCTTTTCCCGCTCGGCTACAGTGACACATACTACTTTTGTTGGATAAAACTTAGATCATACTAACTCTCGTAATTTCCGCCGCAAACCCAACAGCAAACATGCAACTTTAAACTGCATGCCGCCACCTGCCGCTAGGGGGCGCGACTTAGCACCAAAGTTGAAACTAGTTACCTTTTCAACAATATTTATACGTTTTTCAACTTTATTCCCGTGTGTTAGGGTGAAAAATTGCGTAAATATTTGTGATAACTGGAAGCGGGCACTTATGAGCGCAGGTTTGCAATTCCCGGTAGTGACTCATCATTTTACAAGGAAAGTGTATACAAGTTGGAATTAAAACGTATTTGAAGAACTTAAGTTTACATTACTTTACAACAATTTAATTTTTACTATACACGCTTTTGTTGCTGATTGTACTTTTTGCACGGCCATGGGAGTTCCAATTCTTATAATCTTGTGTAGTTTAGGAGTTCTTATGGCGATCTTCTATGTCTACCAGCAGATCAACTTGGTAGTGCCATAACATTGTATTGTAAACGAACTTACGTAAGTTTGCCAAATTTCAGTTCAGTGTTGTTAGTAACCACAAGTGGCTGAAAAACTGTTTGCAATTATGAAATACAACTCATCATCATCGTCATCGTCATCATCACCATAAACTTAAGAGCCGGGCTCTTGTCGGTGGAGTAATCGCTACTCTGTTCTTCTCTCATGTCATTGTGCGAAGGAGAGGCAGGGGAAGACCAAGACGTGCTTTTATGGACCAAGCTAAAGAGAAAGTTAATGTAATGTCGTATCAAGAGCTCAAAACAGTGGCAGAGAGAAATAAAACTACAGAGATAAAAAGTAAAATAGTAGCTGCCTTTCACAATTTGCCAAGCAATTTGCAGTGGGTTCTCCTGATACAGGTGGTGGTGGTTATACTCACCTACTAGGAAAACCCAAACACGATTTAAAGAATATTTCTGCATTTAAAACGAATAAAAGAAAGACGAATATTATCTATATCTCATCTCATTGCGACCCGTGTGGGTCACAGGTCTTTAAACGGGTCTTGTCACTAAGTACTTACTTTTGCACTAATTTTTCACTAGAATGTATTTCCTTCGAAACCGTGAACATTCGGGTATATCATCAAATAAACGCCATTAGGTTTGCTGAGGTTTGTTTTGCAATAATCCTATAAAGTTTACTATTTAAGAAAAAATGCATTTAAAGTCTAATGAAACATTCGGTAAATGACGCATTTAGGGCTAGAGTAGTTAGATGTAACAAAGGCGAACCCTTTTTGGCGTTTCTAGACCCGTAACTCGATACTTAACGACATAAGCATACATTTTGACCAACAGTATATGGTGAAGCTAGTGGGTTCAATAGAGGCCTAGACTCGAAAATTATTATCACTCCAAAAGAAAGAAGGCAAAAAAATATGCCTAGTGACGAAAATTCAATTCGGATATCTCAATGAATTAGGAAGCTACAACTGTTTTAATATTGCTTGTTAGAGAGAGAAAACGCAAACAGTGTGTGACGTCACAATATGCCAGGCTGCCGCAGAGCGCGTGGCGCGCGCGGCAGGCCGCGTCGATGGCGGCGCCGAACACTATGGGGCACGGCACGTTACTAGTTGCGTTTTGCGAAACAGAGACAGAACATACCCCTTCTTAAAACTTCGTGATTATTCAACCTATTGAGTTGCATCTTTCTCCAATCCTTTTTCGAGAAAATGCGACAACATTGATTATTTTATTTAATGTCTACACCCCTAGACAAGCAAACCAAATGATTGGACTATTCGTAACTCTGCTGTTTACTCTGCCAATATATCTGTCCTAAAGGTCCGTAATAGATTAGATCCAGCGTGCAGACAGACCGAATGCGCGCGAACATCGAGACGGGATGCCTGTCGGACCCCGATCACGGACCGTCGGGCGGGGAGCCCAGCCCGGGCACTAGGCAGCAATACGATCTTTATTGCATACCTCGATAGTAAATATTATGACACAGTACACTTGACTATGTTGTCGAGTTTCGCGTCGCTATTGACAGATATCATTGTGACAGCTACTCACTAAATTCATCCTTCTTTGGATAAATAATCGATACCAGTTTAACGGGATAATGTTCAATGCAAACGGGCAATTAAAAAAAATGATTTTTATTGAATTTGTCTCGTCCTCACCTGACCTGACCATGACCACTGAATTGCGTGGTTTTAATCTTTTGAATTCCTCGCGGGCACCGTAAATAAACACGAATCCTATTGTTAATGCTCACAGACTGTACAATACATACAATTTTTAACGTAAAGAGAGGGGTGTTATAAGTTTAACGTGTCTGTCTGTGTATCACATCATCAGCCTATATACGTCCCACTGCTGGGCACAGGCCTCCTCTCATGTATGAGAGGGTCTGTTTGTGTATATGTCGGTGGTATTGAAGCTCCCAAACGGATGGACCAATTTGAACGTGGTTTTCGTATTATAGATAATTTTATCCCGAGTGTTCTTAGCCATGTTTCATGAAAATTTGTTTAGCCGTTTTAGAGATATTGGACTTTGAAATGAAAATGTCGGGTCAGAGTTTTAGTATTCTTTTTATGAATTGGCGCGTGTGCGTGTAACTGCAACCGAATGTATTATCAACTTGACTTCTTTGTGCGAAAATGTTTACCTTCTCTCTTTGATTGCCTATAAAAATATATGCCAAATGTAAAATTCAATAAATAATCCTTTCGCATATTTTTTCTAGCCCCAAGTGTTGTATATTTTTAATTTATTGAGAAGGGGCGCGTTGTGTGGAGCAGCTTAGCAATATAGTATTCATTTTGAAAGAGATAAAACGTTTAGCGTGTGCACGTGTATCTCATTATGATTCGTTTACAAACGGCCATTTTCTTCACCGAGTCTAAGTTTTGTTCTCTCTACGTCTCACGGTTGGCCGGAGAAACAATTTGCCGCCCTTAACAAACACCCTCTATAATGATAATGATCTTAGATAGCCCACAGACCAGATGCGGACTCGATTCTTATTTATATCTGACTCTATTTGCTTCCCACGTGATGTACAGTCAATTGTAAAAATATCATCATTATATCAGCTGAAAGACGTCCACTGCTGGTCATAGGCCTCCCTCAAAGTGTGCCAAAGTGTAAAAATATACATACAACTTACTCATAAATATGTCCCATCGCTCTTCTGTCATCGGGTTAAGGTTTCGATAGGTACAATACAATACAATACAAACACCCTCGTACGTAGGTATTTATGTGGGGATTAAATCGATACATATTTTTGCACTTGACTGTACAGGATACTGTCAGTTAGAGACTGAGTAGTTTGTCCATGGAAAGCAGTCCGCCGATTTAAAAAGAATTAAGTTCCAAAAAACTGTCACTTTTACCAACCCTTTGTGGCAAGTGTGCCTGTTTACTTACTTGTTGTGTCATCATAAGTTGTGTCATCAAAGGTTGAAATATGGAAAAAAAAGATTGGATTTCTCATTGTAGGTACAGTCTCCCAAAAGCACTAACGCTTGGTTCGCAAGAATGAAAGAAAAAACACAATTTACCGCATCTGCCCTTCATCCCATCCCACACCGCGCCTTAATGTGCAAAACTTTTAATTACTCTTCCCATAATGCCCCGACCAACTATCGTCGCAGCGCGTCAACACAGCCTCCCATACAACCCGCGTTCCTCGGCAAATTGGCACCATATTCAAACCACCCAGTGAACATAGACCTGTTGAAACGTAGAGTTACTTAGCAATCGCAGCTCTGTGCGCATTGGGTTTGAAGCGCCAGCCAATATAAGTGGACCTTTTATTGAACGCTCTATCTCATATAATTCAGGTCTACACATATTTTGGTGCAGTATTCAAACGGTCCGATATAAGCTGGCCTGTGTTGGAGTGGTGATGGTATAGCGCGAGGTTTCAGGTTGTGCTGGTGGGTGTCCCGGCGCCATCTGTCGGTCTGTAATGTAAACGAGGAGTTAGGGAGTGCACGTGGCTTCAGTGCGTTTGGTTTCAATTCGCCTGCCCCTACTATTTGTTTTTATTGTACGTGTTGCATATCTGTTTCGTGATTTATCTCACTTCTATATATAGGTATATCATAGACTATTACGTATGTACTTCTAGTAGGTACGTCCTATGTAATTTCTATGCTATTGAAATAGCGAAGCGAGCAAAAAATATTTCGTATGTCCGGCTGCTCTCTTCTACAGGTTGCATTTCTCAGCCGATTCTCGGCTTTGTGAGCAGGTACATTCATAATACAGATTATTATGTCGATTAACTTTTTCGAAAAATGAACCTTGCGATTTCTAGATCTCTATTAATATTTCTAGTACTAGCACTTAACAATCATTAAAAAACTTTAGGTTTGCATGAAAATGTTTTAGGTGTCAACCATGTGTATTTAAAACTACAAAATCTGTCTGGCTCAATCACGGGATATTGTGGGGCTCTGTACCTACACGATACTATAACATGTTACCAGATCATGTTTTAGACATGTCTGAAAATAAATTTAAATCCTTTGTGAGGAAAACTTTGCAGATTGGACGATGTTTAACAGATAAGGATATATGGACAAATGTCAATGCTGTTACTTTTTAAGTTAACTATTTTATAAAATTGTATGTTAAACTTTGACATTCAAAAAGTGTGTGCCATGAATTAATTTTGTATAAATAATTTTGACGTTTTATTAAAAGCAGCCAAAACTCCTCATTGGTTCACGTCGGTCCCGTAGTAGTGGTGCTATAAAAGCGGGCTGGAAGCAAATACAAGCCGCCTGTTTCGCCCGCACCGCTTCTGAATTTTAAATCACTTAAAATTGAGCGAAATATTTCCACTACCCTTTTGCATGCTAGCATTTTAGATAAACTGTTTTAAAAACTGCTGTAAATCGTGTTCGAGCCTGGGCCTGTGGATTCACACGTTATGAAGCGTTTTATGTGCATGCGAATAGTAATTTTGAGATGTTATTTTACAACCTTTACTGGACAATTGGTTTTATACTGATCATTTATATAGTCACTTTTGCTGTGGAACACTTATATATTATACTTTTCACGCCACTGCTCGAAAATGTGGCAAAAGATGGTCAGAATACGGGCTTCAAAGCTGGGGTTAGTTGGACATCGCACGAACAGGCCAACTATGAGGTCAAACTGTCCAACAATATTATTGGTGAACAGATTGAACAGCGATTCCCTCCATCACAGATCACAGCTCCCCCGCCCCCGCCCCGCTCGCGTGTGGGGGGCCCGCGCGGTGCCCCCCACACGGGAGCGGCCGCACTAAAGTGTTTCATGTTATGACCTTTAATTAGGTACTTAATTTAGACTCCTTATAATTATTTGCAACTTCCTCGCAGTAGGCATGAAAAGCACCGTCTGCCTGATCGTCTGTCGCCAGGCTGTATCTCATGAACCGTCATAGTTAGGCAGTTGAAATTTTCACAGATGATGTATTTCTGTTGCCGCTATAACAACAATTACTAAAAAACAGAATAAAACAAACACTTGAGGGCGGCTCCCATACCTACAACAAACGTGATTTTTTTTGCCTTCATAATAGATAGCTCTTCGTGCGCGAGTCCGACTCGCACTTGTTTATTATGCCAGCGCGGAGGCAATAAAGCTTTTGGCTTGCATGATGGTAAAGGCCTCCACCCACGTGCGCGGCGCGTGTGTTGCACGGCACACGCGCAAGTTGTAAAGCATTGAAACTACACTTCAAACACACATCGAACGCGTTTCGAAGGCGGGCCCGCGCGGGCCCGCGCCGCGCTAAAGTTACAACTCGGCAGCGCAGCTGCAGCGCAGCAGCAGCGCGGCACACGCGCAGCACACGTTAAAGTTACAACTCGGCAGCGCAGCAGCAGCGCGGCACACGCGTTGCTACACGCCGCCCGCTTCCGGTGTGAATATACCACTTCAAACGCGCCCGACACGCGCAGCACACGCGCAGCAAACGCGCAGCAAACGCGCAGCAAACGCGCAGCAAACGCGCAGCACACGCGTCCGGTGGGTGGAGGCCTTTAGCTGTCACCATGGACCGTGAACGCTTGCAACTCCAGGTGTGTCACTTGCGCGTTGGTGACTCTTTTAGTATATATTTCACTGAAGAACCCAATACTACTGTCCCTCGGGAATACTTCGGCAGGGAGGGAGCTCATTCCACAAACGGAGCGTTCGAAGGAGTATAATATTATCTGGTATCTGAAATAAGTACGAGTAAAATTCATAGATAATAAAGAGTATAATTATAAACATGTTATTAGTGACTACGATTCAGACAGTCTGCATAAAAATGAGAATTACCCAAATATTTAGTTTCGCCAGCTTTTTTACTGAACGTTATACTTATATCTAGTGCTATTTTTTACAAGCTTTTTAGTTAGCTTCAGCTTATTCCAGACTCTATCTTTCATACTGTTTTATATCTTATACCTGCCTTTAATCCAGTAAATATGGTTTCTATTTCACGAAAATATTTTTCTATTCCTGCTTCAAAAGGGTTCAAAGGGGTAGGTTCACCTAGCTAAATATTAGTTAGAAGCTCTAATGGGGTCAAAAGTACAAAGCTCATGCATTTGCGCGAACACTAAAACAAGCTTTTTACAAAAGCTGCTCTACATAATTCAGTATTCTAATGACAAGTTGCATAAAGGAAAGCTCAGTACAGTGGCTGGGCTTAAAAAGTTTTAACTGTCTGTGAAATTTAAAATGAGCTGCAGTTGGAAACTTTTGAACTTGAAGCTCCCCGCCTGTCTTCCTTAACAAGAGGAAGGTCATCTGAAGCTCTCCTCAGGGATTATTTGCGACTATTCTTGTTTCAAGGCAAATTGGTTAAGATATGAACTCTTCGATCTAAGAGTAACTAACATCAAAACACCCAAACTTTCGCTTTTATATAATGAGACATTTGGACCACATTTTTCAAAAAAAATACAATTACAAATGACTGTGTTGATGAGAAATTTAATGACAAACAAACAGCCCACTTCTAAAATACTATAAAAGGTAAATATTCCTGATCGGCTAACTTCACTCAACTGAACAAAATACATTAACAAAAGACACTCCTCGTGTATATTATAATTAAATAAATATGAGAGGGAGGTTTGTGTTATGAGTACTAGACGACGATACATTTATTAGATATAAATACTTAAACACAAACAAAGAAAAGTAAAGACTCAGAAACAAATTTTAATGCTCATCACACAAATGTTTATCCTTTTTTTATACAACGACGGTGGCAAACAAGCGTACGGGCCGCCTGATGGTAACCGGACACTGCAGCCTATAGACGCATGCCACTCCAAAGGAGTAACATGAATACCTTATCGGGATTCGAACCCAGGACCTTCAGCTTTGTAGGCAGCGTCACTACACACTGGGCTAACCGGTCGTCAATTATATATACATTCATACGAAAATCATCATTTCCATTTAACTTCTATTTTTCCGTTCCACCGTTATGCAACTGGCAAACGTCGGCGAAATGAAGTGAATATTCGAATTTGGAATTACAAAATGGCGGTGCACCTGGCACAAGATGGCGACTTCATATCCGACGAGATAAAGTTTGAGAGTTTACTGGCTACGTCGCGTTTCCAACTCTAGGCGTGGAATAGATTAAATGTAGAATTGGTAATATTATTGTGCTTATATTTGTAAGGGGCAAATAATTTTGCCTGTTCCTAATGGAACAAAACCTTCCGATCCGGCTCGAAGCATTAAATTATTAATGTATTATTGTAAATTAGAAAACAAAAAGTATATTAGTTATTGTAAAAAACAACTTCACTCTAGATTGAATCTATTGATTTTTCCGCGGAAACCGCATAAAATTGGTAGTTTTATACATATAATAAGTTCCGTCTTTAAAATGTCACTGACACTCAAATTAAGTTATTTCATACAAAAAATATCGTTCCTCGAATTGCTATTTACCAGTTTTTCATTACAATGGCATTTGTAACTCATTTCTTTATTTACGTATTCATCTTTTTTTTTATTTTACACAAAACCCAGAGCGAATGAAACGACAGATTGGGTGACCGGAACCGGAAAGGCCCTGACGAGGGCCCGGCTTGATTTTCTATTTATTCCATACTGTGTTTAACGTATTCAAAACTTTTTATAAAAGTAACTGTATTGTTGTTCATTGCTATAATAAACATCAATTTTAGGGGTACTTGCATTTAATGAAGTACCTAATAAAGTGGACATCCTTAAATTTTAAATTAAACATTTCATGTTTTATTAAGTGGCCGAGACAGATTATTCCGATAGTTCGTTTGGTTAGTAGGGAGGGGCCGTGAATGCCTGTGGTCGCCGGTTCATATCCGGCTCGGAACATTACATTTTTCCTTTAAGTTAAATTTGCAATTTCGTTAGCAGCGTTACTGCTTACTAGAAAATTAATCCTTCAGTTTCTTGTAGTGAAGTGGTTGCCTAACTAAAGCGTTAATTGTCAATGATATGGGGGGGGGGGAATACAAATTTTGCGTCAATAGACTAAAAAATGAACCTTCAGGTTTTACCTTCACATTTAGAATAGTGTAGAATATAAACGAATACAAAATTAAATTCATGACAACAACACATACATGCAGATAAATAAGCATACAAAAGAGAAAACAACATTGCCACGAAACGGTTCCATCTCACGTTGTGCTGGCCTGGTGGCACGAACACACGTACACTGAACATTTCGAGCATTATTAGTATCGACGCCGTACGAACAGACTTAATATAATTTAAAGCCGTAAATAAAATACAGGTAGCAAAAGTGTCAAGCTTCTCAACATTGACTATACAAGAATAAAGTGCTGTATTAGAGTACCCAAGAACGCTCCGGACGGGACGGAAGGATACTCCAAACTTTGACTAGACTGTTCTTATTAAAACTTGAATTCGAGTAACTCGTACCAGCAGGTTGGCTAACAATGCCAGTGGGAATTATACGTATTAGGGTTAGTTTATTTTCGAGTGTTGAATTCAAATTGTATTAATAGAAGGGAGTTTAGTTCAGTTCACAGAAGACTCATTTGAGAACCGGCTAGCCTAGCACGGCTGTCTCCTCTCCGGGTCGCATTACTAAACATACGAAAGAATTTTGACCCGATCTGAAACGGACAACTTCGTTCACTTCGCTCGCTCGTACAGCTAGGTAAGTAAAGCAAGTTTTCATTGCAATCGTCAGTACAGGTCGATTCACAAGAGCTGGCGCGTAATGTCTATGAAATTAATGACAGTATCATATATTTTCGGCGCCAGCTCTCGTGAATCGACTTATACCTTATATTAAAATATGTACCTAATAGACGCGGGCTTAACCTACATATCACTTTTTATTCCAAACTAGCCAACCCCGCGAACCTCTTACCGATATAGAATAGAATAGAAATAGTCTATTGCCATATAAACACGAAAGTAAAGTACAAAAAATTTTTTACATAGTTAAAGAAAAAACTGAACAGTCGATATTCAGAAGGCAAAGAAAGGGTTCCAGTCTCAGCGTTTGCTGATGGGCAAAGACACCCAGTGCAGGTTTTCGGACCGGTCCAAAAAAAATTAAATACCAAGCGAAAAAAAATTAAAAAATCTTTATCGTAATTATTTCCATGTTTTAATTGTTATTCCGCTATTCGGAACAGACAAATCTAACTATCATAAAAATCGGTCCAGCCATTATTGAGCGTATAAATGATGAAAATATAACGGTTTTTTTTTCACAGTAAAAGATATAAATCATTATTTCCTTCAGACATTATTGATATCGTTTCTACCTTGAAATGTTGTACGGTACCTACATTGAATATTAGAGAAATCGATTTTACACGGTGTTTTTACGATACAGTTAAGTATGTTGTGGTATAATACACAGGTAGGAAGGTAAGTAAGTACATAAGTTAAGTTCGTTTTAAGTTTGCGCCGTGAAGTACAAACTCAAAAATACGTTTACAATTTTTCACCTCTTATATTTTGTTACGGTGAAGGAGGCGCGCGTGAAAACGAGAAAATATAATTAAAAACATTTATACGAATTAGGAATACGTAATTGAAGTGATACATCGACCCTTAATTCATCGCACTAGCCATACGGATCGGGATAACAGTAATATCTCAAGCGTTCGGGGCAATCAGGTGAGTGCCGCGTTCATCACGGGTTTGCACCGCATCCGAATTCGCTCTAGTTATGCTGGTTGAGTGGGTTTAGTATGGATTTAGTCTTAGCAATACTTACCGTGTAAAAGGAATGTATGTGAAAACGGTTTAAAAATCGAAAGCATTTCATTTCATCTTCCTCTTTGACAAAATATCCCAACTAACATTTTGGTGCCAGCTAAGGGTTTTATTATTACCTTAACCTTTATAAGTGAGTTATATTTATCTCAGTTGGAACTTGGGACTAATAGTGTTAACTCCTAAAGTGATACTAGAGCTTTATTGAACGCTGCTAAAAAGGTTTTAGAGTTATATAAGAGTGTTACTCAAAGCAATTATACTTAAGATGTTAAAGCTTTAACCTGTTTGTAACGCTTAAACCTTTATAAGAGTGCTCGCTGACGCTCATTAACTCTTATTGTTTGCAGTGTAGTGTCTTATAAAGCTTAAGGTGTTATATCTGCTATTTATTTATTTATCGTATGGCATTTTGGTCACTGGATTACATATAAAAGAATTATGTGAAAATAATAACTATAAATTGACTAAAGATTTAGATTTGTTCTCTTCAAGTACTCTGCAGCAAGCTGATTGAGACATTTGAGATCCTCCATCCGCCCTGAAAATTTAGTTATCGGGCATTCCAGGACCATGTGGTTGACCGTTTGATCGGGGTTTCCACACACACACCGAGGGGAGTCGCACCAACCCCATTTATACCAGTGGTGGGCGCAGTTTCCAATGCCTGTTCTTATGCGGTTTAATTGGCACCACACCCTGCGCGGATGGTAGAAACCTGGTGGATGCGACCTAGGGTTCAACGAAAACGGGCGTTCATCTGGTTGTTGTTGCCCGTTCCAATCGGACATCCACGCTTTGTGCAGGTCCCACTGGCTGTCCGGGTTCATCACAGCGAGAGCTGGTGGATTACGGGACTTAAGTCTTTTTTCTCCGTAGGTAGTAAGATCTTGGTGGATAGGCAGCGCTGGATGGCGTTTGATTTTAGTTGCCTCTCGGAGTAAGCACTTTTTTCGGCGCAGATGTGCAGGTTCTATTGAGCTTAGAGCAGGAAGACAGCTTGTAGGGGTAGGTATAAGGCAACCAGTAATAAGACGCATGGTTTCATTCAGCTGCACATCCACAGAAGAAACACTGGCGCTGTTCATCCATATCGGAGCGCAGTATTCAGTCGTCGAGTAGACAAGAGCCAAGGCCGTAGTTCGTAGGCAAGACGCAGAAGCCCCCCACGTAGTTCCGGTAAGTTTTTGGACTAAATTATTTCTGGTCTTAATTTTATGTTTTAGCTTATGGATATGGTGGCTGTAAGTTAAGCTTCTGTCCAATGTAACGCCAAGGTACTTGGGGAAGTTGTTGTGGTGCAGGGTTGTGCCTCGAAACCTAACACTCAGTGTCCTACGTGCGAGCTTGTTGCATAGGTGGAAGCAGCATACCTATTAGAGGGGTTTGGGCACAGTCGCCAACGGGAAAAAAGTCGTCCAAACTAGCCAGGTCTTTCTCCAGTATGGGCTCGGTAGCTTCCATATTCCGGTGTTGGGTGACAATTGCGAGGTCATCAGCGTAGCCAAATTGCCGTGACATGGTATCGGGAATGTCATGCACATATAAATTAAACAATATAGGGGCTAGGACTGAACCCTGTGGAAGTCCGTTGTGGAGCACCCTAATATTACTTGCAAATTCACCGAGGAACACCTGAAAGGTTCTGTTTGTTAACATTTCCATACATTACATATATTACTATTAAATATACATTCCATACTCGCATCAAAACCTACCTTTTTACTTATTAACACAGAGTTAACGGAACCCGTAAACTGCATCCTCGGGGCAATTAAGGGCCTACCTGATGCCCGCGCGCTGAATTATGTATCCACAGTTCAGATTGAAGCGGTGATCTTTAGTTTAGGAGTTTTTCAATGTGGGTCAGTTTCTCGCGGGGTAAATATAGGTAAGTAGACCTTTTAACTCAGTCCTTTCCTGCGCGGCCCGCGGGTGCGGGAGTATGATGATAAATAAGTGCGCGCGGCGTGCGGGTGCTCGCCGGCTTTCACGTTGTGTGTTGGCACGTCGCCTGCGCCACGTTATCCTCATATCCCTGCACCCGCGCGCCGCGCAGGGAGGACTGAGTTATGCGGTCGACCTATAGATGAAAATATCCGCCAGAGCTATGCGATGCAGCGGAGCGGTGAACGAAGAAAAAATTCACTCTATACACCTGTTTCCTAGCGGCCTTAGTGTCATTAAGTATCCTCTACCAGTCAACTTTAGAACTAATCAGACAAGTTAGAGGCGGTGCCACGAGAGGCATCAATGGATATTAGAGTTGAATCTTATTTGATCACTAGCTTCCGCCCGCGACTTTGTCTGCGTGTACCCGGGAAAAAAAAAATCCTATATTTTAAACCAGGCTATAAAGTATAAACTATCATCTTGCAAAATTTCATCCAAATCGGTTGAGCCGTTTATCTTCATTGAGTAACAAACATCCAAACATACAAACTTTCTCATATTTATAATATTAATAGGTTAATATGTATATACTCGTAAAAGGATTTCATTGATTCCACACACTCTACCGTTTCAGAACCGTGCGAAACACATTCAATTACGAATACGATGCAGAATTGATGGCCCAATGAAGCCCTGTATCGGTCTCTGATTGGTCAAATGGTTCAAACAATGCAACAGTGGCTGTAGACCTGAATATAGCAAGGCGTGTTCATTGAGTTCATTCGACTGAACAACTCCGAAGCCCTAATTTAGACCATATATTTATTACCTATTCACATCACACATCATCATACGTCCCACTGCTGGGCACAGGCCTCCTCTCATGTATAAGAGGAGGCCTGGCGTATTACCTATTATTGGAATGAAATTGATGTAAGTGTGTTCTAATTGGTTGACCGTTAGATAATGCTTAGTAGAATTAAGTTCGCCTTTTTTATTTATTTGATTTGGGTAATATAGTCACAAGATAATAGGCCGATTTTAGACTTTCAAGCGGTCGAAAAATGTAATTAATAGTATATTAAAGTGTCAAAATGGCAGGCACTTACTTTGTGCCGATATAATAATTGAATACGACTGGTCAATACCACTCGTTTATAAATTTCCGCTCTTTCAAAACACCATTTCATAATTTATGACAGTTTTCATGAATTAAAGATTCGAGCGCTTGAAAAGGTCCCTAGAACTGATAGCGACCGTCGACTGACAGTGGTCATATTATTTTTTGACGGGCTACATTGGTACAGCGTGAATGAAGTTCAAGTAACCTCCAATATCATTCTCGATAATATGGATTGCTTTGGCCACTAGGGAAACAGTCTCGATTGCTACAACCGTAACAAGAACAAACAATTAGTTTTAGATCAAATAAGAAAACTTTGATCCTTTGGGACATGTTATAACTTTTATATGTATAGAAAATTTTGATAAAGTGCGAAAACATCACCCGTACGAGTTTGATCTTTTTCTGGCAAAACTTGACAGTTCAAAGCAGAATTAGACTCAGGCTGGACCAAAACACTCCGGAAAACCAGCAATGAGTAACTCGAAAATATAGATTTTGTTCACTTCGGGGTCAAGGATCTAATAGGATAGGATAGACTGTAGGTATACTAGTAATGTGTGGTGAGGAGGATGAGACTATGGAACACCCACTGTGTGATTGTCATAAACTCATGACTTGCCATACAAGGAATGAATTACTTTGGTGACGGTTGTCCGCAACCACAGGAGTTCATGGTGCTCCCGCTGAGCTGCATCATCCGGTTTTTGGAAATGATCGGAGCGAGCTTGGGAGTAGGCATAAAGGAGAGGGCAAATGCACAAAAAACCCACTGCTGGGATCACGAAGTGTATCCGAAAGGGCCGTCATCTAGATAAGATAACATAAGGCAGAATGCATGTTCTTTCGCTTGATCTACCCCATTGCGGAACTTCACCCATTCAGCGCCAGTCGTCACACACATAAAGAGTAAGAGCGTTATGGATAGTTTTAAAGTACATTAAGCTGTTAAGAAACTGTAAGGGTATCTCTCACTTAATGTCAATTTGACTAAATAAGAAGGCGAGTTTTTTCCAAGATTGAATGCTATACTTGGGGATTTGCATCAAAGAAGTCCATTCAAAAAGCAACTTTATCCTCAAAGGTAGAAGATTCCAATTCCAATGACAGTTTTATAAAAAGTCAGCCATATTATTTTCACATTTAACACCACATTAATCTTAATACATTATTGGTTGAAACTGGCCTCGGCTGAAAATCAAAGACAACTCTCGAGTTGCGGGATCCGGCTAACATTCAACAACACTTAGACGGATTGCACGCTTGTTGGCCACCGTTGTGGCATAAAAATATACGTAATACTATAATACTATTCATCATCACATCAGCCGAAAGACGTCCACTGCTGGACATAGGCCTCCCCCAAAGTATGCCAAAGTGGTCCTGCGCCACCCGCATCCAGCGGACTCCCGCGACCTTTACCAGGTCAGCCCACCTTGTCGGGGGCCTACCCACGCCGCCCCGCGCCGCGCATAATACTATTGATATTAATATATTAATTAAAGTTTGGACGTTTGTTAGTTACTCACGCTTAAACGGCTCAACTTAGTTGGATGACATATTGCAAGTTATTTTAAGTTAGTTTGTATCCCGGGTCCACGCAGACGAAGTCGCGGGGAGAAGCTAGTATACTATAATAAGTAAAATAGCTTTTATTTACAGCGCCTCTTTCAGACGTCTCACCTAATTCTATTTACATTACAATAATTCGGTCAACAAAGACGCCTTCAGACGGTCCCAGATATCTCGGTTGAAATGCCTTCCCCAGGTATTGTTCGGGTATTTTTGTTGACTGTTTAACCGGTGAAGGCAACGGACTGGTTTTTCGATAAGAATAACTCTTGAATTGTTAGGAATCGAGGAGACTTTAGGGTTCGTTGCGGAAGTAAAGAAAGAATGGAAATCTTCAATTTATGATGTTTATGATACGGTAGTTGAAAACAGTAAAATATGTAATTTTTACATTGCCAATATACTCGTATAATCAAATCTCGTAACTACGGTAGCCCAGTGGTTCAGGCATGCGGCTGTCAAACGGCGGTCGTGGGTTCGAATCCCGGCTCGTACCAATGAGTTTTTCGGAACTTATGTACGGAATATTACCGTTAGCTTTTCGGTGAAGGAAAAACATCGTGAGGAAACCTGCATACATCTGCGAAGAAATTCAAAGGTGTATGTGAAGTCCCCAATCCGCACTGGGCCAGCGTGGGGACTACTGCCCATTCCCTCTCATACATGAGAGGAGGCCTGTGCCCAGCAGTGGGACGTATATAGGCTGATGATGAATCAAATCTCACGAAAATACCCGGAAAATGTCACTCATCATCCTCTTAGCTTTTTTTTTAATTTTGGGCTGGGCCCTAAAGGAGCCCAGGGTCCGCTTTGGCACCTAATCCTAAGATTTGGCATAGGTACGAGTTTTACGAAAGCGTCTGCCATCTGTTCTTATTGGGATTAGATCGACCGGTTTCCCCATGATGTTTTCCTTCACCGAAGACACTTTTCAATTGAAAAATGCATATAAATAATCACAGAGTTTTTAACGTTCTGTAAAAAGTTCCTGATTTTATAATAATTATAATTTTATACTCCCGGTCAACATCGCCATTATTGGCACAACTTGAGAAGCTACGAGGAAACTAAACATTATTAAAAACAGAGGATTGATAGAAGAACATAAAGTTAAAATAAAATGTAAGTTTAATTTGACTACTTTATTTATCGACTACTATATATAAAAACCATTATATGCTGTCCTTCGTCGGGGCTCTATACCAAATTTCATCTGAATTGGTTCAACGGTTTAAGCGTGAAGAGGTAACAGATCGACAGATGCATACGCATTTATAATATGAATATGTATTTATTTAATCATTGCACATAAGAAGAACTTACAGTGCAAAAGGCGAAAATCATGCTATATATATAGCATTCAACGACTGCACTGGCTTAAAATGTAAAGGAATTTTATTTCGTGTCGGATTACTATGTAAATCAGTATATTTGCTCGTAATCTGCTCCCAAGCGTCTTAAAGTAAGTATTGTACTGTAGTAAATCATAGTTGCTTTAGATAAGCATATACATTCAATTTCACACTGCCTTTCACATGGTCTTGAAACCTTGCGGAGGGAGACAAATCGTAGTACAGTGGCACGCAGCAAGCAGCACGCGGGCCAAGTCTTCAAAATAACCTTCACACATTTCTAGCGTCAAGAGATAAATATGGAAAGGATAATATTGAGCTTGTAGTTTAGCGTAGCTACTTTCTGCTACTGACTATAGAGGGAGGTGACTTAACTTCATTGAAAGTCGAGAGCGAAACACAATTTCAGTATAACGTAACATGCAAAAAGTGACGGTATTCAGAAAAAGGCTTGTACTTACCTACACGCTCACATTTTGAAGTCATTTCTAATAAAACTGCTCTGCGTGCTCTCACCGCCATGACACTTCAAACAACAACTAGAGGGGTCACGGTTAAGACGTTTTTTTTTATATTTAGATAATGGCACTTGTAGTATAGCTCGGATACGAAAATCATTTTACCTCCAGGGATCATTTTATGCACATCTCCCCTATTGCTAAAATAATAATTAAGTCTTATTTCAGAAATGTTCTATCTACAATACGGTACTTTCTGCCCACTATGTGGCAAAGTCGTGTGACGTCCTGTATATTTACTGTCGTGGTTTTTTTATTCAATTAAAACTAAGGATTATATTATCAAGTAACCACCGAGTCCTCCCAAATTGCCTTCAACGCTACACGAGTTGATCGTACTACCCGTGAGGACTCTATCAATCTACTTAAAACATTTTTGGATAGGGACTTCAAAAGCAGTGAAAAAGTGTTACCGTACCATATAAAGTACCGACCGATATGAAAACTATCGGACGATACTAGGGTATCGTAGCTCCAGGGCTGTGCTCACAGCTCTCGTAGCCTCTATTAGTGATGTAGCGCAGAATAATCGCGAAGGGCGCTTGACACGAGTCTCGCTTCACCCTAGTGAGGTGATAGGCTGGGGTGACCCGCTATCAGAAAAAAAAACTGAAACAAAATAATGACGAAAAGTAAAAAAAAATCATACGTACAAGCATTAAAATATTGCAAATCCATAATTCTTTTATTTGATATTGCAATTTACTTTGGTTTTTATTTTAACAACAAAAGTCACGAATAACAAAGGAATTTTCATCTCAAAAATCATATATTAATCCCGCAATATATCACTCTTCTGATAATCTTTGCCGCGACACTTCAATTTCGAAAATGATTTTAGTCCTCTTTACATATGTCCTGATCCTTTTTAATACGTTATTTCACATTCGGTATTTGAGACGAAGTATAAACGAAATGATTGGATTTAAAAGCTAGTAATATGTGTGATTACTGTAAGTAAACATTGCTACAATTTCGTTCTTGTGAGAATTCAGCTGTTTTTCGCTGGAACAAAAATATCAGAATGGAATTTTAAAATTAAATGAAGATTCACCGCAAAAGAGCTTTTTATCGAACACTCGTATTATAACAAAATAAATCCATAGAATCCATATTTACTCCGTTGCCTAATTATGTTAAATTGGAACTAAGTACGCGATAATCAGTAATTTTTATTGCTTTTCATGGTTACAGTAGTTGGTAAAAAATTTAAATGTTCTGCCATGAACGTTTTGAATAAAACGTGCACTTTTTTCTCATATAATTAATTTAAATAGTTTAGTTGTTAGTTACTAATGAGAGTAATGAGCACTATTTTTTCAATGCCATAATGTGACGTTTATTTATAAATGCAAAATTGAGGACCTCTATTTTGCTATCGGAATCAATTATCTACCACATGAGAAAGACCACGAATAACCAAACACTTTTAATTAAAGCGTTCATGTTTGTACGCATTACGCGAAACTTACGAAAATATGCAGGTAATATAAACCAAATCCCGCATTTTCTGAAATCGTGGTGCACGTACGTGACCCGCGTTTGATGTCGATTCGACACTCGACATATATCGATTTGCACTAGTTCCGTGCCCCGGTTTCGCTCGCCTTTTCCCCCTTCTGGCTTGTCTATATATATTTCGCGTGGAATATGTGGCACGTATGAAATGTGTACGATAGTAACATGTAATTTATTGATGTAAGTTGGAAACTTAGTAAACTTGATGGTTCGATACTTTGCTCATATCAGATCGTTACGTTGCGCGTTAGTGTATACTCTAATTAATCTAACCACGAGTAACATAACATAAGCCATACTTAATATTATAAATGGGTATAAGGACCAAATTGGCCTTATTGGAGAGCTTAGCTTGACTCACTCAATTAAACCGACTAATCAGGCTATCTACTGGCCAAGAATTTGGTCAGTGCCAGTCTACTGTCTGTCTGTCTGTTTGTTACATCTTCAGCCAAACCGCTGGACCTATTGAGATGAAATTTGGTATGGAGATAGTTTAAATCCCGGGGAAGGACATAGGATAGTTTTTATCCCGGAAATCATCCCCTAAGGAGGTGAAATGGGGGATGAAAGTTTACATGGAGCTACGCCTACGATCTAAACGAGTTACACGCGGGCGGAGTCGCGGTCAGAAGCTAGGGAATAATAACAACACTTCTTGTTCTGTAGGCATCTGTTGTTGTATTCCTGGTGGTTAGTGTCGCCAGAGCTCCCGAGGCTGCCTTGTGTTCAGTGTGGGACCTACATTTTTTCTACCTGTCAAAACAACGAATCCTCAAATCATTAATGCGTCGGCAACGTGCTTGTGATTCTTCTGCGGTCGCAAAACGTGGGCCATATGTCTGTTTACTAAGAACAAGACTGGAATTCAGTGTATCTGTCCATCTGGTTTTTTTAGTAAGCATCTTACCAAGTTGCTTACCAACCAAAACAAGACTGGAATTCTTAGTAAGTTCGACTTCATGCCTGTGTCTGAAACCGAAGACATAATAGCTGTGGGATGTTACAATCGGGGGACATTTACCGCGAATAAAGTATCGCTGCCCTAATCTGCCTTTAGGCCCTTTGTTTCTCTTTGTTTAGGGTTCCGTAAGACGATATCTCAGGTTTGATTTACAGTTAAAAAATCCCATGTTAAAAATTTTATTGACAAGGGTATGACGTAAAGCGCGCACGCATGCGTTCCGTAGTAGCGCGTGGCATCCACTGAAGGCCTCCACCCACCGGACGCGTGTGCTGCGCGGCGCGTATGCTGCGCGGCACACGCGCATGTTGTAAAGCATTGAAACTACACTTCAAACACACATCTAACGCGGCACACGCGCAGCACCCGCGCAGCTGCAGCGCAGCACACGCGTCCGGTGGGTGGAGGCCTTGACGTACCTACCAACTAAGTTGCTGGCCGGCATGTACTTGGCGCATAGAAACCACGCAGTGAGCCCCTGGTATTATTGACACTGCCGCAGTAACTGCCACTTTCAAATTATGAATTAAATACTATTATAGGTGACAATAACACATTCACTGCAAAAAAATCGTAGCGCTACGTAGCCGGTGGTTTCCCGCTATGTAACGAAAAGCACTTTCGAACACAGCGCCCACTAGGCGGGTTTCTGGTAGTGTTATAAAAACCTGCGTTCAGAGTTTTAGCCTAAAATAGTAACACAGCACATTCGAACACTAGAGGGAAGATGTCAGGATTTCAATTTTTTTTAATTTCAATGGCCATTTTCCGCTACACTTAAGTTTAGACGCAACATTAATTAAAATAATCTCGTCGTAGCTTAGTGGTTAAAGCACTCTACCGGCAATAGAAGGATCGCAGGTTCCAGTCCTGCCGGGAGCTACAGACGAAGATGGTTGATTTTTTCATTTTAAACTTTCTCACTATATCATATCCTTTAAAATATGTAAATAAGTTAGGTTATGCATCCTGAACATTTAAAATGTTCACTGTCCCATACAAAATGATCTGACAATGTCACACGTCCAAGTGTGCCTCCAGTTCCAAGCTGTGAATCCATCGTGGAAGCACGGACTCTTGAAAAGCAGATACCTACACCTATGACCCAAGATACACGTATGACCCAACATTGGGGGCACTCGGATGGGGAACGTGTTCAAAAACCTGTCAGGGTAACATAAATTTTGGATTTTTTATGTTTCGGAATATGGATGTTCTCCATGCCTCCACTTAATTCGAGATACTTGTTGTGTGCTTTTAAGTAACGGCTTTAAACTGTGTCCTTACAAGGAACCTAAACCTACAGAACACAACGCGCTTGACTTCTTGAAACATCTCTCCCTTCATTTATAGACGTCGTTAGGATTTCAATGTACGGTGGATTAAACTCTCGATCACGCCAGTTTGAAGCTTATTCGTTTACAGAGAAGGATCATATTTGGTTGGCATGTGAGACGGGAAAATTCGTAATTTATTGATGGTTTAAGTAAATAGTTAACGATGTGGGATGCCGAGACAAAAAGTCTTCAAATGGAATTTTGGTACAGCAATATCGGCCGACTGTAATTTATCGTATAATGGATAAATAACAGAGATATAGATTAATTTAAAAAAAAGTATTATCTCTCCCGAATTTCTCGCATTCGCAACTTCCCAACTTCCTTCTCTTTTCTACTTTTTAGACTTCACTTCAGCGGGCGCAAAATATATGTTGGTCATTTTATTCGCCGAGTTTTTAGGAGTCCGTAGTAAGCTCGGCCGAATTTCACCTTCCCATACAAACGAAGTTACGCTCTCATTTTAAAACTACGTGTTGGATTGTGACGAAACTGTGCATATACAATGATATGAGGGATATCTGTCTGTAATTAGTTTATATGGTTCCAGTTTATAAAACAAAAGAAATACAGCACAACAAGTTTTGTATGAAAAACTTAAATTCACTTTTTTGTATGGTATCTGAACCTACATAAACTAATTACAGACATACATATACTTCATGTGATTGTATATGCAAAGTTTCGTCACAATCCAACACGTAGTTTTAAAATGAGAGCGTAACTACGTTTGTATGGAGAATCGAGCTTACTGCGGCCTCTTAACTCCGGTTCGTCTCGAGGCATTGGTTTTCTTTCCGAACAGGCGGTAGTTTATCGACATTCATACGTGCATGTAATATGCCTAAATTGAAGGATAAATAACTTTGACTTCAGTCGAAGTATTATTGCGTAAATAGATACTATCACTAATCAACAATCATAATCCTCCCAAAACCAGTAGCTGACCACTTAACCACTTCTCCGGCCGAACCGACGACTCTTTCGCCACACACGTTATGGTGTCATTAATATTGCGCATTAAGCTAATGAGACGTAGGCACGTGTTGTCTTTATCTGATCGATCGCGGTTCTCAGCGGATTGCTTAAGAAACAAGTAATCAGTGACACTATGTAGTAGCTATCATACATATCGAAGCGAACATTAACTACTTAGCGTGCAGACGATATCTCACCTAACTTCGCGGTATTTGAGTTTCCGAAGCGGTGTGGAACCGCCCTGTGCAACCCAAACTGAGCCGACTTGGACTTTGGTCCAGGGGGTGAAAAAAAAGATTGTCAGGTATTCGATTTATAGCTGTGTGTTGTATAAACAGCGTGCAGCGTACACACTTAAAGGCTACCGCTGCTTCAAACGGCTACCTCACAACAAAAATAAAATTTCATTTTTTTTTATATTTCCGCCCCAGTACAAGTCGGCTCAATTTGGGTTGCACATTGCACAGGGCGGTTCCACAACACTTCGGGAGCTCAAATACCGCAAGCCATTGGTCTGAATATTTTCGAACGAACGAGGTATTCACAAACATTTGTACGACTTTATTGCAAAGGTCTGAGAGTGCATGTTCCAATGTTTTAAGCACCCTGAAGAGTACAAATATATTTCAGCGATATCCTGTCAGATAATGTTAGCTAAGTGATTTTTTGAATATTAAGAAAATACATTCGATAGGTACATGCGCGTTGCACGATATTAATAAAAATAATGTTCTCTTAATGCAAGTTCTTATAACGCACGAACTTAATTTTCTAGAAAATCGCCAGTCTTTTATCATGAAATCTAATCCCATCGAGCTAGCTGAACCTAATTTCTTGATAGTTATTTAGCAACAATAATAAGGTGCTGCTTTATCGATGATAAAGCGTTTATTCTAATTGTATTCAATTTGTGCTTAAGTGATGCTAATAAGACAAGTATTACTTAAGTAGGCGTATGTTACACGATCAATCATGCACTTGTCGCGACAAGGTTGATTAATCAACTGGATAGTAGCTTTCGAATATATTACCACATTGTACTCTGTATAATCTTTTTGAAGTCTAGGCCAGGCCCACTCTGATACTAATATTAATAAGTAGTTTTAAATAGCGCTGTATCAGATTAAACTCCTACTGAAACTTGCTTCTAGTGTTGAAACGAAACTGATTGCTATTCGATTGTAGCAGGCGTCAAATATGTTTCAAAATTACTGTACGAGTAGAGTATACATAGTGAATACATAATAGTGTGTTTTTAATGATATTGTTTTTAGTATAGCTTATGTGTCACTTCTTTATGTGTTTTATTGCATAATTAAGCTACTGGTATAGGTACCAGGTTCGAGTGTCACTACATACTCACGTCGGATTCTTTTGAGCTAAGGTCTTGCAATAATGTGTGATGTGTCTGGGATAGGTACTTTATGAGATTGAACAGTGAACCTAATCGTGGTGTGACTGTCATGCCGATGGAAGACTGGTTAGTTTAACAATCGTTGTGACAGCTACGTTTTTTCAAACCCACGACGCGTCATTCATTGCCTAAGTTATAATGGCGCCACAACACTTGCGATGAAAACGTTTAAAAAACTGTACCACGACTACGGAAAACTAACTAAACAAAAGTATTTTTCCATACATAAGGTGCCCTGTATCACCCGGAGCATATTCGAAATTATTGATACTTCATTCATCAAAATCATTTCAGTATCCTACACGCTGCGGTGGAATCCTAAAGACAAACTGCTAAAACCATACCCCTTCTTTTCTGCTCTGCTGTAGTTGGACACAAAGGATCCAATTCAATCTATGTGACAATTAAATTACAATTTAAACCATAACCGGACATAACTGAATTGTGAACAGACACATAAAATTACTAATAAATTAACGGAATTTAAACATGGAAGTGACCTATTGACCAAGATACATATCGCCATGTTAGAACGTATCAAAGCTAACATGGTCATGGACGCCATCTGATATGGGCACTCCATCAATATATATCATTAGCTATCAAGATACGTAGTCGAAACAGATTGAAAGCATCGAATTACATGACGTCTATTTTAAAAGGGTTCAAGAGCCGTTACGGAACTATAAACCCTACGGGGAAGGCAGAAGGACTGAACGATGAAGGTTGGGTGAGATTGACATTCGATAATGATACAAGGTTAGGAATTTGAGAGATTATATGGTTGAGAACAAAATGATCAGATATTTGAGATTTGTTTTACGTTTGTTCGGTTTGTCAACAAGTATATTAACAATTTTGTATTCTAACAATTCAGTCGTTTTTATCGTAGGTAGGTACTATTGGAAATTGTTATTTTTGTTTGATTCTGATAGTCCAGTTCATATTTAATACGCCATTTAAAATTCAGCACAATTAATTGTCTTTCCTTTGTTTTTTTACCAAAAACCAAAGAAAGGTACAAAATTCCTTACGCAACAAATGAAAACGAAATCTTTGCCCAAATTGCAAAACTTGCCCCATCCCGCTCATGGCCTTACAAAGCGTTATATCCTGTCTCCCTCCCACACACTTAACGAGATTACCATCATTAGTAGTTTAGTGTGCGCCATTTTTTTTGTTTTACTTTTTCTGATGAAACTTCCTTTTTGGCAGGTGGGAATGGCGGAGTAAGGCAAATTGTCTTCCTAATAGCTTTTGTAGGGAATTGTGTTTGTTTATGTTGATTTACGAGTCAAGTGTCTTCACTGGAGTAGGTACCTATCTTCTTATCTTTTTTATCTTGGCTTAAAAGGTAAAAAACTCGCAATTTTATACCGTTGTGACCTTCGGCAACCCTCCACAAATAGCACAAGAGAAAAAAACGAAATTTAAACTAAGCGTTGCTGATAATACCGACTGTAATTTTACCAATTCACTCTCTTACTTAAAATTTTTACTTTCATTCTATTGATGTGTCACACAGATTGAGTAAAACAAAAGTTGTATTTATTGTGGTCAATATAGTTAAGGGCTTCTGTAAAAAAAACATTTGATTGCGTACAATCAGATGATTGTCCGCAATCAAAGGAGGAAACGCCGATTATGCGAATTAAGAGTCCATACAAAAACTAGGCTTACAGCCCTTAACTTTGGTAACGTCCACAAAACCATGATTTGTTTGATCCTGAAGCATTTTGTTGTTTCACCGTGTATTACACGCTTTTGTTCGTTTTTAAATTTTGAAAAAAAAAAAACCTAAATGTTTACTAAGCAGAAACGTCCGATAACGAAATTTCTAATTTGGATCAAAGTGGAAAATTAGGCTACTTTTATGTAATGTTTAGTTACTCATAACTTTAAGGGCTTATAGTGAAATCAAATCAGGTTTCTCTAACTTTCTGGGAGAACAAGGTCATAAAGCCAATGAAAACTATCGGCCGGTTATCTCCGCGGTATCATCGGCGGTACACCCACGTGCCGAGCTTGTTAAAAATGCTAAATTATATTTCGAAACAAAATTATACGTGATTCTTCTGATAAAATCTTGGGGCCTTACTATGGGAATTCGTAGTGTGAATATTAAAAAAGTATAAGTTTGGGTTATAACAAAGTAAATATATTAAGTCAATTCTAGTGACACATAATAACAATAATAAGACATTTATTAACAATAGCAATATACAAACTAAACTACTTATGAAAACACATAACTTATATAAAAAACGAAAACTAACTACAATTAAAATAACTACAGGTAAAAATTAAAAATACCTATCAAAATTTTGTGCCCTTGGTAGGGTTCCCATCACGCAAGCAGCGTTCCCGCGCTGGATTGCGATTGCAATGGGGTTGGCAACTGTCAAATGTTTGCCTAGATGGCGCCATCATAGGTTTTACCTAATCACTAACTTTTTCTATGGGATTTGGCTTAAACGGCTTGATTCTAAACAAGGAAATTCCGAAAAAAAACAAGAATTTGGCAGTTTTGGTAGGACTGACAGGTAAAACCTATGCTGGCGCCATCTGCAAATACCTTCGCCCGGCCAACCCCATTCTTTGCGCGAGAAAGCTGCCCGCGCGAGGGTCGCCCGTTGCCTCCCTCAGCCGTTTGCCAAGCTCCTTGTGGAGCACTTTAATAAGTGTTATTAATCACTATGAAATATTTGATTACTTACCTATATGTATGTTTTCAACAATTTTGCACTTTAAGTGCATGATTGTTGCTGTTGTTGTGCAATAAATCACAAATTACTTAAGTGTGTAGTTTTATTTTAACCACCCGGATCCAAACTCGAAATCCACATACAGTAGTTAGTATTAGTCAAATCGTGTCTATTTCATTTCATTTATTCAATTGTAAAGTCATGTACATGCATAATTATGAAGGTGTTATAATCTAAATCTAAACATACTCACATACTCGTACGTTGGTCGGTTTCGTAAACACCTCACAGAAGATCGCTGCCATAATAAATTAATAAATATAAGGGGGCACTCTTACACAAATCGACCTACTTAGTCCCATAGTAAGTTCAGTTAAGGCTTATGTTATGGGTACTAGTCGACGATATATATGTATAATAGATATAAATATCTAAATACATAGAAAACATCGATGACTCAGAAAATAATATTCATGCTCATCACACAAATATTTGCTCTTACCGGGATTCGAACCCAGGACCTTCAGCTTCGTAGGCAGCGTCACTTCCTAGGCTAACCGGTCGTCATAATAACAACACTACTTCTGTAGATATGTTGTGTTCCTGGTGGTTATTGTAAGGTTGCCTGAGCCCCCGGTACCTGCAATTGTCTCAGCAGCTTTTCACTAGCTCTGGTAGAGCGGTCAACTAAAGCTATCTCCAAATGAATGATGGGCCGGTAGCGCCTTGTGACTCCGCGTCCATAGGAAGGCCGTATGCCTGTTTTCCACCGCCGTGATATAAAAAGGCAACGGTAAGGGCGCCGGCGTTTTCATTGATAAGCTCGTAGGCGTACTATCCGTTAGCAGGTTCAGGTCAGCTATTCACTACCTGTCTCAACACAATCGCTCATCCTAGTATATCTTGACCCCGAGATTTATAACAATTGTAAAAACACCAAATAAAAGTAACCAATAATGTTGAATTCCTCGCAAAAGGATTAAAACAATTGTGAAATCGTATATTATGATGCTCGAGTGCCGTGACGTCACTATCCCCGAGCGTTTTCTCGCTCCAACAAGAAATATTAAAACGATAGCCTCGTCATTTTTTTAAATTCTGAATGGGATTTTTGTGACTAGGCAGTTTTTGCCTTTTTTTCTATCTTAATAATAAATTTAGAAAACAATCCTAATGGGGGGTCAGGGTTTACTGTTTTCTCAGGGAGGGTAAAAGTAGTGAATATATATGAGCACAATACCGGTTGAATGGAGTCGATCTGGTGCGCAAGCGCGGCTGCTGAAGGTTAGCTTGAATTGTTGCGAACTGCACTCGATTATATGTAAATGGTTCATAGAGAAGTGTTCTGGGAAGGTGGTGTGTGTAAGTTTCTCAAAAGATATTATGACATTAAAGAAATTGATACCAATTCTTTATGAATCCAAGGCACTTCTTTTACAAATGTGTTGACATAACAAGTATGTCTTAGTGTTCCAGCGTTTAAACTTTAAGTCAGGTACTGAAATAATATCTATTCTGGTAAGAAGAAGCGCTAATAATATTGCATTTATGAACACATAATGCTATGCACACTTATTTTATTGCGGTCGCTTCTAAAGTATGATCTTTAGTACAAATGCAATGACTTAAAACCCCATGCTTATGATTCTGTAACCTCAGACGTACAATTAGTAACGGAAATTTTGACCCGATTTCAATACCTCAAAAATGTTCTTCACAATTTCGTGCTATTTAGGCTGATCTTTGTCTCTAAATATACAAGTCATCTCTCATTAATCCTCTCTGTATTATCTTATGACCGACCATCAGCTAAAATAATGGTAATCATTGGCTAGAACAATAGCGTCGTCAGGCGGACAGGTTGCTTGATCACCTCTATAAATATGTATACGATTTTATTCCTTAATCCAACTACATAAGTTGCCAAGTGTATAGATGTTTGTGGACGTGATTGCAGTGGGCGGTCCCGTTAGGTTTCTCAATGAACTCGTCAATGGCCTTAAGGGATAGCATTCTTACAAAAAGATTGTCCCCAAATATTTATAATATTTATTTATATTTAATGTTGTGTGTATTTATTACACAGGACGGTGAGCTATCGATGTTTACCATTTGAAAATGAAATTAATTTTAAAATACTCGTCCAATATATTGGACTATACCTTTTTCCGAATTGGATCCTAAACTCTGTTTGAGACAATACTAGTACAGGTAGATACTAAAACATGAATGGAAAATGAGAAAATAAAAGGTTTTTCTGTTGTTATATATCTGGGGGTCAAGATATACTAGGACCATTTTTATGCCACTTACACAACCTATTATGTACATATATAGTACAAAAAGAACATGAAAACTCATATCAGCCGAAAGACGTTCGCTGCTGGACATAGACCTCCTTCAAAGGGTGCCACACTGACCGGTCCTGCGTTAATGAATTTAAAACCAACTCTTTCATGTTTTGTATCAATCAATAATTCACAACAATAATTAAAGTAAATTTACGTCACTTTAGCACGCCCTATTGCAAGTTGTTTTTGACCCCCGAAGAAAAAAGAGGGATATTCGTATCTGTCTGTGTAATCTGTGTATCTGTCTGTGGTATCGTAGCTCCCAAACGGATGGACCGATTCGAATGCGGTTTTATGTGTCATAGATAATTTGATCCCGAGAACATTAGCCATGTGTCATCAAAATCTATTCAGCCGTTTTTGAGATATAGGACTTTGAAATGAAAATGTCGGGGGTTTTTCAACTTTTCTAAGTTGTAGTTTGTAGGTTTTGTTTGGGTTATTATTCGAGCGTTTCAAACGCCTCACTTTCGTGGACATATTTTTGAAGAATTGGGCGTAGATTTTGATGCCGTTTTCGGATATTTGTGATATTTGTTGTAAACTTAGATACCTAACCAGAAACGAAATCAAAATCTGCAGCCACTTGTACAAAAAATGTGACCACGAAAGTGATTCGGAACAAACGCTCGAATAATGACCCAGTTATTAGCAATGATCATCCTCATTATCCTCCTAATTTTTACCGTTTGTAACCATAAGAAACCCGGGGGATTTAGAACTTAATCCCAAGGCTTAGCGTAGGCACTAGTTTTTACGAAATCAAGTGCCATCAGAGCTTCCAACCCACAGGGAAAAAATGTTGTAGTTGTTGTTGTCTCGTTAGTTTCACAACTTAATTTAGAAAGTATCTCAAAGTGCCTGCCGGCGAAGTGAAATAAAAAAGAATTCGTTTTGCTATTGTTTACTGCGTGAAGACTTGCTCTATTGACTTGAAACGGATTTCCGGTGCGGGCAAAAAGTCATTGGCTCCGACCGCACGGAAAACTGGAGTTTAAAACACCATATTTCACGTTTCTGGTGCTTTTAATATGTTTTAATGTTTATTGGTATTGATATCGGAGTTTGTAATATGAAAAGTGGTATGAATACTTTTAGCAAAGTAATAATAATGATGTTCTGTCCAGATGGATATTACTTGTAGGCATATTCATAAAAATGTTATCAAGTTTTTATAATATGCTGGTTTATTTATAAAGTGTTTTACTAAACAAATTAAACTTGTTATATTTTATTTCGGGGAAAAAAGCAATAGGTACGTTTATGGAATTAAATAAACACTTTTGCGAAAATGTTACGATTCGTAATAATTCATCTTCAGTCTTTCGTGAATTACCTAGGGCAATAATCTTACTTAATCCTTTTACTGTAATCCTAAACTACTTATCCTACCAAGAATCATCTCAAGAGCCCAAATAACGATCACACCACGTCAACGCGCTCCATCATCGGCACAATACAGCTCCAAAGTAAAAGTAGCACTAAATCGGTCAAGTACTAAACTCGTCAAGTCGAGTAGCCATCAGTCACACCCACTCACCAGGTGGAGTAGCGTGAGAAATGTGGAAACCAAACAGAGACCATGTTTGATTTGTTTACAATTGAAAATGGAATAGGCACTACCGGCGTAACGCACATTATACAGAACATAATTATAGTGTATGTATGCATTTAGGAAAAGTGTTGATCACGTTATGATTCAAACATGTGAATTTCAAACGCAAGACCATGAATTCGAAACATTTTGATTTGGGCTTGTGTTTAAGCTTGAAATCATACGCTCGAAAAACATAACCTTTCTCTGAGCCCTTCATAAGGTAAGAATAATATTATATTCACACAATCAGTATAGAATTACAAGCTTTCTAGGTTTATTTTAAATATTGTCTAGATTACTGAATACCTAACCGAAGAGAGCTACTACTACACATACACACCGACAGTCGAACAAATATAATTAACAAGTCCTTTGGATTCCGGCACAAATACAAACACGCAAACACTGCATACTACCGTAAGTAGCTAGGGTTGCCACGTATTTGTAATGTCTGTAATATTAGTTATAGCCAACCCTTGGAAGAACTGACAGTTCGACAGTCATATAAGATATGGGGGTCCCATACCCATATCAGTAATAATGATAATAATACTGTAATGATTATTAATGAATTCAATCACTGGTTTGCATTATGTTTCGTTGTTCCTGATAAAAGATTTAGTTTCATTGGAAAACAAGAAATTAAATTCATTAAAACTGGCCCAAATAAAGCCAAGTTTATTTGAGCAACAACACTTATCAAGCGCGACAAATCCTCAATTGGCAGGAATTCAGCAAATGTTTGTTTATGGCACTCCCACTAAAAACACACTCAGAGTCAGAGATATCGGAGATAACTATCAAAATTATTTTAAGTAGTTCAACTACCTTAAATTTTATTACAGAACGTTAATTTAGCTCACTGTACAATTACTATAGTCGAGTACCTAAAATGTGTGTTTCACGATGAACTGAAAATCCTCGCTTGTGCCAACCCTATATCGTGCATGGCACACTAGCCGACTGTCGAGTGTCGTCGATATGTCAAGAGTGGCACTTGTGTGCCAACGCTGCATGCTCGCCGAGATATAAAAGCGCTTTGGTGCCGGTCCCAAAAGGAATAGCTTTGAGTGCATGTTGCCGGCGTTAACTTTGGGCCTATTTTGATATAGATAGCATTAGAACATTCGTCAAACTTAAATAAGGACATTTTACAAATAAATGCCCTTTATTTTCATAATAGCTGACCCAGTGGCGCGGCCCGTCCACAGATATATATTAAAATTCAATTTAAATAAAGGACATGTCGACTCTAATTGGGGACAATCACAAAACAATTATTTTTAGAAATAGTTTCAAGACTTTGAAAGATGTCTTTCGTCAATTGGAATACCTAGTTTATAAGATCTCGGCTTGATTATAGTTTCAAAAACTAGTTTTTATATTTTTTATTTTATAGCATTTAGGAATTAGTTATGTATTTGTGTCCGAGGCGCAAATATTCCATATAGTTCGGACGCGATACCGCGTCAACCGCAACCGATGTGTTAAACCAGAGCAGATATACACACAATTTTTTCGTTGAATCCCTTGTGGTATTTTACACTTTACAATGAGTAAGTAACTAATTTTATATTTTCTTTATTCCAGGTACTTGTCACAATCGCAACGAAACCTGTCATCCACACCACAAGTAACTAAATCATCATCAGCGTTTTATATATCTCCAAAACAGGACACATTTTTTATCGCCTCGAATTCGCTAATTCCCATCACAACCGGTTTAGTTTTTTTCCATGATCGCGTTGCCTTGATTGAGCCATTATTTGGTAGTTTATGTCGTTAGGAGATGAATTTTGATATAAGTAGTTCAAGCGTCATAAATTATAGTACTTATTTTTTTTTTCTTTCCTTTTTCGTGACAATGACACATACAAGAGTATGACTAAAACAGAAAACTAATAACATATATACAATTACAAAAACCTAATGGCCCAATTATAGTACTCTATATTACCATGCTCAAAGTTAAACATTATTTTCGAAGGTAGATGTTATCATGTTAGAGACATTGTTAGTTTTGATAATTTACCTATTCTTATGTGTCTTACTTATCAGGAAGTTCAAAGGTGCATGTGAAGTCTACAAACCGCACGTTTTGCGGTCCAATTCCAATACTCGCCACAACTGTTTTGAGACAGATGCTAATCGTATGTTCGCTGGACGGCTACCTTCTTCTTCTTCAACTTAAGAGCTCTGCTCTTGTCGGTGGAGTAACCGCCATTCAGCTCTACGCTCTGCCACTGCTTTGAGCTCCTGGTACGACACTACATTGACATTCTCCTTGACCTGGTCCATAAAAGCACGTCGCGGCCTTCCTCTGCCTCTTCTTCCCTCTATTTTCCCTTCGATTATAGTTTTTATGTAAATGTCATGTCGTAACAGGTGCCCCAACATATTTCCTCTTCTATTTTCAATGGACGGCTACCAAGTAAAATAAATAAATAAATAAATATTAGGGACAATCTTACACAAATCGACCTAGTCCCAAACTAAGCAAAGCTTGTACTATGGGTACTAGACGACGATAAACATACTTATATAGATAAATAAATACTTAAATACATAGAAAACATCCATGACTCGGGAACAAATATTCGTGCTCATCACACAAATAAATGCACTTACCGGGATTCGAACCCAGGACCTCTTGCTTCGTAGGCAGGGTCACTACCAACTAGGCTAAAGCGGTCGTCAAGTGAACTGATAGCGCATCAAGCAATACCAATCGAATCTAATTCCAATACGTCTAGGCACTTGTCCGTTCCTGAATTGAATTCTAGTATTTTTTTTTAACAATAGATATTGTTCAGATTTTTTATGTAAGCAGATGACGTGCCTATATGCTTCTGAGCCACTTATCTAAACGGGATGTATTCCCTTTTACCTGCTCAATGCCATAAACACGAGTCTATTGTTCATGTTCGTTCTAAAGTATGCGCAAACGCAATACCATACAAGGTTACCATGTCATTACCAGACCATGACCTGCCGTCAAGGCGTTATGGCATGACAGCGTTTTTATATCATGACAAACCGTCATTTGGAATCTTGATCATTTCCTTGAGATTTTGGTTGATGATTATATCCGGATGAGGCATTTTTTTCTGAGAAATCTGAAGTCATCTTGTCTTGCTGGCTTGCCGCACAAATGCATGCTCATTCTTAACATTTTTTCTTAAAGGACCCCACACCTAGTATGGAAAAAAGCCTAGTAAATTTTCAAAAAAAAAACCGTTTTGATTATTCAAGTGTAAATATTCAAAAATAGAGAAGGGGTAAAAGCTTTATATGTACAGCGTTGAGCTCCATAGTTAAATTTATAGGGAAAAAAATAAAGTAGCCGGATTGAAATTGAAATTAAAATGTTATAAAAATCGTTAATTCAAAAAAAGAGATGTTTGTATATACACTTATGTACGTAAAAGTTGTATTTTTTTCAAGAAAAAATACCAAGGTTTTTTTCTCTATTCGTCATCATCATCATCAGCCTATATACGTCCCATTGCTGGGCACAGGCCTCCTCTCATGTATGAGAGGGAACGGGTAGTTTTTCTCTATTAAAATGGATTAAAATAAGTCGTGACTTGTTGGCCCTGCTGGCTAATTAATCGCACAAATTCATACAGAGACAAATATTTGCCCTACCTGAAATTTGAACCTGGGACCGCTAGCATGGCAAGCAGATATACTAGGTACAGTCAGAATCATATTGTTTGTAGCAGCCAAAGTCACCACTATATATCGCAACACGTATCTTTTATTACTATAGGAGTAAGTATTATGATTTATTTGGCTGCCATTAAATGCTGACTATCAAACCATCAAACCAACTAACTAATCTAACCGTGGCAATAGAGTCATGAGTAGATATTTTTGAGCATTGCCTCCGCATTGATATATGTGCTGACACACGGACAAACTACAATTGTCGATGAATGCACCGGTTAATTAACTCGCACGAAAGCCTTTTGGCCCTCGGCTGGACCACAATTGATTCGGTTCAATTTTTCAAAGTGATAAGTTTCGAGATAACAATGAGAAACGTCTACTACGTATCATCTGCTGACTTTGACTAATTGCAAATGATAGTACCTCCGTATTTGTAAAGAATTTTCTTGGGGTCGGTTATAGGCAGTGTAGGTACCTGCCTACCTACTTATTAGTTACATAAGTACTACATATTATATTCTACTTATTTACTATTGATTTTACTATTTCACTTTTTTCTCGGTATACTGTGTACAAGCATCGAATAGTTACTAGAAGCCACAGAGTGGCCAAATATGTCATTCACAACACACCCATATTGTCACAGTAATAAAGACGTGCGCCGAAGTATTTGGCTACTTTACTACTGAAAATCAGCTTACGTACATATTTTTAACACCCGACACAAAGAGGGGTGTTATAAGTTTGAGTGTCTGTATATCAGGGTTTCGGCCTCCTAAACGAATGGACCAATTTGAATGCGGATTTTGTCCAAAAGCTGACGTGAACAGGATGGTTCTTAGCTAAGTTTCAACCAAATGGATTTAGCCGGTTTAGCGATATACGTTGAACTTTGAAATGAAAATGTCGGGGATTTTTAAAATTGTCTAAGTTGTTATTGTTGTATAGAAATCTTCCGAGTGTTTCAGACATGTTTAAATACATAGGTATATCGAATATCGTTAATACTGAGCAATTTCAAGCTTTAATAAATCAAATGTCAAAAAAAAAAAATTGTCGGATACGATTCATTCATTTTAATGAAAAAAATATCCGACTATTTCTCTTGTTTCTGAGGAAAGCTTTTCCTGTCCTCAGCTCTACATCCAGGCATACATGACCTCATAGTTTTCACCATTTCCCAAATGTCAACGACCTCAGTTAGCAGACGTCTTATTATCCAATATGTTTAACAACCATAACAACACCGTATCATTAAAATTAATGGCCCCAATGAAACCCCGCATTAATAACCCCAAAATAATAATTACACCCACATACGTTTTCTATCCTTCCAATTAAAATTTACATTTATTTGTTTTTGAATGAATAAACCATTTGTGCAGTGATTCTATTATGCAATATTTTTTGGTAAAACTTTGCGTACTGAAAATCATGAATGCTTAGAAAATAATATTATTCGGTACGTTTTTAGTATTCCGCTGGTTAAAATACGGAACCCTAAAAAGGCTCACTAAGTTAGATACAAAGTTGGATATTTGTCTCGACTACGTTTTTTTTCTCTCTGTTTTTGTACCATTGTCCGTAATATTTTAATGCAATTAGAAAGTAGAATAGAAAAGTAATTAAATTAGGATGAACACGGAAATATATACAAACTGTACAGCTGTTATTGTTTGATTGATTATATTAATATAATATGCAGAAAAACAGTTCAAGCTGTAGAAATCAATAAAATAAATTACCCTGTGATTCGTTTAATTAGTCACACCTACGTGATCGTCGAAATGCACTTCTATATATCGTCTATCATCAGTACAGTCGGCTACGTGTTGTAAGTAGAAATAACAGTAAAACCTATGGTATACTGGTACTGAATGCCCATATTGCATTTACTCCGCCATTTGTACCTTATTTTCTGTAATAAAGTAGAGTAGCTCTCAAGTTGTTTAGACTGTAATTTTTTGAAGTTTGCTAGCGGAACATGTTGAAATGGGTTTAATTTTTTTTTTGACAGCTAGGACCCCTGGTTGTCTGCATTATTTTGGATTGAAGTCATGACGAGATTCACATTCTCTTATTTATACATATGGAAGAGCCGCCAGCGAGTGGAGCCACAGTTTTTATTGAATTTACCGAATTATCTGTCGAATAGGTAAGCTGTAGCGTTCTCGTTATAATTATGTGTTAGTGAAAAATGTGGGTGCATAAAATATGGGTGCATAAAATTATGTAATACAAAAAAGAGGGCAAAAGTGGCACACTAGAACTCAGTCAATGCGCCTAGTTACCTCAGTTTCGAGGCGTATCTCAACAGTCAGATTTGGTGGCCATTTTTAAACACGGAATTTCGCATACAACTTTTCTACCCCCTTTTTTATATTACACTAGCTTCCGCCCGCGACTTCGTCTGCGTAGACCCGAGATAAAAACTATCCTATGTTTAAATACAGGGTTAAAACTATCCTCGTGCAAATTTTCATTCCAATCGGTTGAGCCGTTTAAACGTGATTGAGAACCAAACATCCAAACTTTCGCATTTATAACATTAGTAGGATCATTGGGTGCGTACAACTTTCTCATAAATATGTCCCATTGCTCTAATGTTATCGGATTAATGTTTCGTTAGGTACATATTAATAAAAGGATTAAAGCGATACATACCTATTGTTGCACTTGGCTGTATCATCTAGAATTTTTCAAATATGCTGTTTTTGCCGGATAGACTGCCCGTTCTAATGCATTCGTAGTCGACTGTACATAGTACGCGTGTGTAGAATTTCGGTAGAATGTGACATGTTTGTCGTGGGCGAACCCCGTTGCATTGCGACATACCGACTCCGAGGGCCCTAAACAGGTTCGAACATGTTTTAATTAAACTTAAAAAGCACAAGATTGATTACTGAGGCAAGTAATTATGGAAGATTAACGGTAATTAGACGGATAAGAGGGCGTTTTTGTGTAGTTTGGAATTGTATGGCATAGCACACGCGTGACCACTTGAGGGACTTGTTAGCCTTTTAAACTTTTTGTAAAGAAACAAGGTATATTTAATTGATGATCACTTTCATGTGTTTTTGTTGAAAGCAACTTATATTTTTTTAACACAAGAACACCTATTCTAATAGCTTTGCCATTAAGACTTACTTATAATGCAGATCTCTTTAGCTCTATGATTTAATTATTTATCTTTACTTCAGAAATAGCAGAATTAAGTGCCCGAATTTCACTGAATTTGTCTTATTCTCGACAAGTCAGGAAGTTTTGTTATATCTAGTCGGAATGGACACGGCTGTGACTGTTTCTATGTTATTAAATTGGTTGTAAAATCTACTATACCTACCTAAATGTACTTAGTCAAACCGCTATGAAGTACAGTCAGCATCAAAAGTTACTGCGCAAACGAAGACGTCAAAAGTCTTTATTAAAAGGGAATCGAATATTAGTATCTAAGAACGTACCATTTCATGTCCTATATTTAGGGTCCATATCATGTACTAAAAATGTAAAGTAACAATTTAACATACCTACTGCTCAAAATATTTATTTAGCAAATAGGCCACGAGGGCACTTTTGCAAGTCAAAATGTAAAGTGTCAAAATTAAAATAATTATAATTAAATCTCATAGGTACCCACAAAAATGTATATATGGTATCTAAGTGTCAAAAACGAAGTAAAAAAAAATACAATCAAGTGAAGACAGAGTGAAATATCTTCTATCAATTACGCAGAATAGTGGAATTAAGTTACCTATGCTTGTCGTCCTTGCTGGATAATTAGGTTTCAATTGTGACCGTAGAAATACAGAGTGCCTATTATTCCGCATACTCGTAGGTACCGCACACCGTGTCTAAATGCACATAATTAGCAAATTAAATAAAATGTGTTACAACGGTATGAAACCTCCGATTCACCCTGCAGCATCATCAGGAGCAGATCCACCCTGTAATATACGTTTAATCTATGGTTGGTCTCATGGAACAGGATCTGTGGTACTTCAATAAAGATGTCGGAATGTTTTAATAAAATATAGTTTTAATACATAATATTATACACCCTGTTCCATGTCCCTTTAAAACCAGCCAGTACCTTCTATAGCGCCTCTACTCTATGCCGGTTGGTATTACACAACGCGACTCGCCGTTACTCAGCCATCGCGCCTGTCCACGCGCACACCACCGCCACGCCGCGCCGAAAAAAAAACAAATCGAAAAAAAAAAAAACGTCACTGTGACGTTTCGGTTTTCGCGCGCAGAATTGTGTCAGTGCGATTTTTGTGTTTAGTGCCGTGTTGTGAGTGCGAAATAAAAGGTTTTTATTGGTTTTGGTTTAAAGATGTGTCAATGGATTTGTACGCATGGATTGCCTGTCGGATAGTTTTGTTAGGTAAGTTTTTTTGTGGGATGATTTAATGGTATGACGAATCAGCTGATTCGTACAAGGAAGTGCTGTGCTAACAGTGCTTCGTTAATCATTTTTGTCAATTTCGGACGATCTTTAGAGTCATACTACGAAGTTAGAGTAAGCTTTTGTTTCTTACTAGATATTGGGACAGATAGTAATCTGTAGTTTTGCTGTAAGGTAATTTATTTTATTCAGACTTTATTGAATAAAACAACATAATGAACAAGTGACATTCTTTACCAGTCAACCGGTAATGTTCATTTCAGGTTAGGTGTGTAACAATGCGAAATGCAAACAGCATTGAATAATTAGCACTATTTTGTACGTTCATTACAATACACTTGAGAAACGAGGTTAAACATGTGCTTAACATTATATATCTCAATATTGTAAATTATACCTAAGGCTAAGGCACTTCAGCAGCAGGTTTTAAGTAGCTAAGATTATAATAGGTAATATAACAAATGTAATATAACATATATTATATACACATAAAATATTTTGCTCAATTCGTGTATAATTTAATTGTGTATCTTGCGTCTGATTTATATTATAATATAATTGATAGGTATATGAAATTACATAAATGCTCATATCCCTAAAGGTTGAGACTGTTAGAATTGGCCTTATGACATAAAGTTCGCCTTTAGTAGGCAATACAGTTTATAAAAAAAAGAAAGAAGTGCATCACAATATTAATTACTTAGTTACAAAAAGTATCGACATTCTGAATCAACTGTTTACGACTTCTGACAAAAACGGTCATGTTTTTACAAAATATAGAAATAGTTCAAGACGAAACAAAAAACAATCTTGCATATGAATGCGGAGGTAAAATGCCTAATTCAATGTCACGCGTGCCTTGTCAAGACTTAAGTAATTATTCGTCAAAGTACATACGTCGTTTTATGTCGCCGTCACGCGTGTTTATTCTTACATATAATTATGGGCACAAACATATTTAAAAACGCTTTTTACAACTGAAAGTGAGTTTTTTGTCGAGTAATCGCCATTTTAATTGCTAATTAAACGCCAGAGTTGTTATTACGGTCGCAGGACGGGTTAAAATGATGTTTAACTACGTGTATGTTGGGCTATCTAAACTATTTAAAATGTTGCTTTAGACTATTTCTATTTGTAGATAAAAGTAAGTTTTAATTACTCAGTTAATTAGAATGAAAGGTTAATCATTTATTAATAATTTATACGGCAAACGTAAAGTCCTATTTCTTTTGATTTATTGGTTCGGATAGTCTGTATGGTATCCATGAATTAGAGATTCTTAGGACTTTTTGGATAGCAATAATCGTACCTAATAACAAATAAACTGCGCTATGTATTCTGTATCACCAGCATGCGATTTTTCAAATAAGGCGCTTTTCTCTTATGTGTTAGTGAGAGTCGTTTTTCGAAGTTAACATAGTATTTTTTGTGACTAAGTAGTAATGTATAGTTGTTTGACTGACTCCCTAGTCAGGTAATCACTTTCAACTCACACGTTGCCCTACGCTCATCACCATTTCCTACCAAAAGATAAGGAAATTATAATAATCACTTCCGAAGTACTTCATTTTAATATACATTTGCTTTTTTGTGATTGTGATTTAATTCACTTCTCCCCCACGCCCCCAGACATTCAGAGGCCTAGTCAGTAATTTACAGCAATTATCAAATCGCACGCAGCTCTGTTAGTGGTCTTTAGGACGTTAAATCTGCCGTGTTATGTCAAAACGACGTATCGGACTATCTTTTCAAGCACGGTAGAAATGAAAAGGGGCGATATTCAGAGTTGTTTTAGAACATTTTGTGACAATTTCCATTTTGTGGAATTACGATATGCCCAATATTTTTTCCATGATTTGATCACCGTCACGAGAACTAATTTAAAATTGGCCTTCTGTGCTTCTGGTATTAAGGTTGGAAAATTATGAGGCATTTAAAATGACTAGCAAACAAAAACTATCGAATATATTACTTGAAATATATATTGATTATATTTTATTGTATATCTCTATCCAAATTATATTTCACGTTTGCCAACACCAAAAATACTTTAACTTTTCATTAGGTACGTAAACGACATATATTCATATGTTATGATCGAGTTTAAATTATGATATTTTACTACATCTAAACATTCATAAAAGATATTTAAAAAAAATACAAATTTAGATATTTTGTCGACACTTTTATCCTGAAAAGTCATCCCCGAAATGTGTTCCAACTTTTTCTTTCCGGCGCACGTGGTTTACGAGGGTTTACTCTAGAAACACTCTAGATAGCGCCTTAGCGCTTCGATGGCGCTGCTTGCTCGTTACAAACTCAGATCATAGGTAATAAATAACAAGGTTACTTACTATAATATAAGTATCACAAATACTTAACTTTATTTTAACAAGTGTTAAGATGAGCACTCTGTGACCTAGAAACGTCGCCGAACACATTTCATTGCACTCACCGGGCCCTCGACATTGGGACCCGAAGTGTTCACCACTATTGTTTTAACGAGCATGTCTAATATTGATTGATGATCGTTGTATAATTTAATCACGATCACGCATGATTTAACTTAGTTTGAAACATTAAAGTAAATTTTACGCGGTTTGGTCGAGTACCAAAAATGGTCAGTCAAGCCGCTTGCTCGATCTTCGTAAAATTTATTTTAGCGACGTTTTTGTGTCTTCCTCGGAGACAGAGATGCAAGACTCTTGAATAGCTTGTTGGGATCAACTAAACTTTGTTTTTTATTCTGTAGAGAAAATAGGGTAGTTGCGTCATTTTAAAATTGATAATGTAGTGTTGTTAAATGGATAGTAAAAAATGAAATTGTTGTAATGCAGTATAAATTAATACAAAATAAAATTAAAATCATAAAAAGGTATGTAGTTTGAAAGTTTATAGCATAGCAAAATTGCATAGCAACAATGGACCTAAATTATTTAATAAGTCCACGACCGCAACTAAAATTTACTTGATTTTTCATACAACGATTAGTACAAATGGCAAAGTGTGACGTCAATTATTACGAAGCGTGTCGGCTGCCGCCAGCGAGGTCGGTCTTTAAGTAAAATCTTTGGGTATCTATGTTCTTTAATTGTAGTTGCCATACAAACATTTATTCCTATCCAAACGCTGGTTTATAAATCTTAGGTCACAAGCTGATCTACAGCAATCTTGTGTTGGCTTCTATTAAACAACGAAATATGTTAAGGAACTTATATCCGAATACTATATATTGTACTTTTCCTAGGCAGTGTAACCTTTCAATAGCTTTTCGATTTTCCAATGCATTGAGTTAAATTAGAAAACAATCACGTTTGTTAACGGTTATTTTACGGTCGACTGTACCTTTCTTTCACAGTCCTCAACATAACTTAATAAAAAACCCAAAATCGGTCTGGTTACATTGTTGTTTAGCAAAGTTCCCACGCCTTCCTTCTGGTTCCATCGGTCAAGCTTAATAATATACATAATGGTGCATTTTCATTCGGTTTTTAAGTAGTCGAAATGTTAACTGAATCGAACGAAGCTGATCAAAAATCACGTGCGCTTGAGATTATTTGACTTGGCCGGCCTAGAGTTGAGGAAACCTAGAATAACTTTGCACAATATTGTTATGGCACAATTTAATTGAACTACCCCTTAGGATCAAAAGATCAATATTAACACGCAAAAATTGCGCAATAACTTTGATGATTGATTTACTAATGGTGCGATGTTATATGTACGTAATATATTACTTTAAGTTTACCAACGCCATCGCGTAAGATGTTATGTTGATAAATTGTATTTACAAGTAAATAAATAAATAAATTGATGCGTCCTCGTGGCGGTTAAACACAGACTAGAAAATGTTGCAATACTGTTCCTAGACGGTACAATAAAAAATGGTGCAATAAATAAAAATACACATTACGGGGCACATAGCACGTAGAACCGATGGCCGTTGGGGCGGAAAGGTTCTCGAGTGGCGACCACGTACCGGAAGACGCAGCGTGGGTAGGCCCCCGACAAGGTGGACTGATGACCTAGTAAAGGTTGCGGGAGTCCGCTGGATGCGGGTGGCGCGGGATCGGTCACTTTGGCACTCTTTGGGGGAGGCCTATGTCCAGCAGTGGACGTCTTTCGGCTGATATGAAATAAAAATACAACCGAATTGAGAACCTCCTCGTTTTTTTGAAGTCGGAAACATAAACTTGCTCAAACTTTTGTTTTGTCACTACGCAATCTTCAATACTAACCCAAAACGGTCAAACACATTGCACAATTCATAATTTTTAGGCCTAATTGCATCAAAGTGGTCCTCAGAAAACAACTCTAATGTCAGTTTTATAAGAAGTAAGTATAGTTCAATAATATGCACCAATGAATTATACTTTGTCCTGTTCATCCGTAAATCGATCACCTTACTATACATACTGCATCTTGTATTATATTCCTGGCCAGATCGTATCTAGACTTATTGATATTACGGGCTATTCAGGACTCAAGCACAATATGTCCGTTTAAACAGCGTGAGAAACGTGAAATGGCGGCCCCGCATGCAAAACCGCATTAATAATGTATAAGAAGACCCGGATGCGATAAGCCGCGAGCTTCCTTTGAATTTCCTACTAAAACAATATTTAGTTCGCTATTTTAATACATAGATATATTTCTTTAGGCGATTCTGTTATTACATTGAAACTCATCTTGTATTGGCGATAAAACCTCGAATTCATAAACGAGCATAGCGAACGAAGCTTATAAAAAGGTACCTATTCCAATTTTGTTACCTCCTTTGCACTTTATGTTCTTGATGTGTCGAATCCTTCTGTGCACACTTAATTAAGAGTTATCCAGATCTATTTATTATGCCTTATTTATAATGTCTTATGATTATTATTATTAAAATTAAAGATTATTATTGAAATTAAAGCCAGCCAGAAACTAACAAACAAATAAATATGACTTGAACTCTCAACGTAATTTCAACTTGTATCAAAATATAAATATCTAAGGCTCAAAGACAAAACTACTATATTTACACAATCCATGGGTACTAATATTATAAAGAGGATTTGTCAGTTTATAAGTTTGTATGTTTTGGTTAATCTCCGGAACTGCTTAACCGATTTCAAAAATACTTTCACCTGCGTGTAGAATTAACTTTCTGGGTGGTTATAGACTATATTTAAAACCTGCAGGTTTAGCTGCGTTCTTTACAATACTCGGGCCGCGCGGGCAGTTTGTATTATACAAAATAACTTTTGTGCAATTTTGTAAGAATATAGTCATAAAAACGACTACATTGCAATGACAATTCACCCTCGAGGTATTATTTTTCAAAACAGAAATGATTATCGAAATCAGCAGCCATGGGAAAGAATTGACTCTGGAACAAACATAAAAAAAACATGCTCTGCTGTTTACAATGTAACTACTAACATCCGCAACTTGTTCCTGGACCACCATTTTGCATCGAAAAATCCCCTTTCAATTTGATACCGTTCCATTGCAATATCAGTTCGTCCCACTCTCAAAAACTCAAAGATTCAAACAATTTTATAGCTTGGAATGCAGTTACATAGTTAGTTAAAATAAAACATGTGTAGTGCCTGCAGGCGTGCTTAACATTTTCGAGGAGCGTTATTGTAAAGTCACAAAAATATATACATACATACATACATACATACATTCACGCCTTGATTCCCAAAAGGGGTAGGCAGAGCACATGAAACTTATGTTCCAGCGCCACTTTTAGCATAGATGTGGGTATAAAAGATCGATAAAATGTTATATTGCAGTGGTAGGTTGCTAGCCCATCGCCCACAGCACACTTCAACCCTGCTCCCTTAGTCGACTTTTACGACACCCACGGGAAGAAAGGAGGTGGTGAAATTCTAACCCGACACCACACGGGGTCACAAAAATATATATTTTTATAAAAATTGAGCATTTGCAAAGCAATGTCGTATAACAATATCAAGAAAATAGAAATTACAATAATTAGAGAGAAACAACGAAATAATAATTACATAACATAATATGTCAGACACCATCGAATTACTTATTTACACTATAACAGCATTGTTTTTGCTTAAAAATTTTGCTTGCAAAAGCGCACATCAATTCGTACGATTCACGTTCAATCTGTCAAAAAGTTCAAATACGAATCCGCAGTAGGGTCCTGTTTTTCTGTGGGATCAAAAATACGCGAGCGAATCTTAGGTGCATCTGTGTGTGGCGGCTCATATTGGGATACAGCTTTCCTGATCATAAAACGGCTTGCAGCAAGCTCATAACTATTATACTTTGACCTATTTCATTCAAGAACATTGACGTAATCAGAGGCCAGACTCATACTGGTAGCTTGTATTCGTTTTAAGCGTGGCCAATAACGGGATGGTTCGGTAAGCGATGTTTTTTTGACGAGTGCCAATTAACATTCTGTGCTGTGCGGGGATGGCAGCTTGGGAACCTCAATGGTATTTTCACCTGATTTCAGGGCTGCCAAAGATGAGGAGGCTTAACTGTTTCTACTTCGTATTAAATATATAAACATTGTGAGCCATTTCTTTACTGCGTGGGAGCGAATGTAGTCTTTGTTTGAAAGCATACTAGATATTATGTAGTTGCTTTGATAGTACCTATAAAAGGAGTAAACCAAACGGTACTGGGAGGCTAAAGAATGCCCATACAACATGGATTTCTGACAGTTTATTCCTAGTCCTACGTATTATAATTCAAGTTCAAATGTAGAAGTTATTATACCTACGCCAAGTCAAGAGAACATGTCTATTCTGTTTAACAAAAACTACAAAAAAAACCTTTAGGTCATGAAAAAATAAGCACATTTGCCGTCGTTGGATTGAAAGGATTTTATTTCATTATTTTTTAAAACTGATATTGATCCATAAAAAAAAGGAATTATTTGCTATTATTATACTTTTATGCAATTTCTATCTTAATTAAATTACATTAATACTATAAATAACAACGCAATTAGGCGCCGTAAGAAATTTGTACAACAGAAAACCACAACCACCAATATTAAAAAGTGTAAATCAATTGGAGTAAATAAAAAAAGCAATCGGGCTCATGTTCTTGTTACAACTTCGTCGATCTGTTTTATAAAAAACGCTTCCTCGTCCACTTTCAATCTAAAATAAACCTTGTAGCCTAACCATTAAAGGGGATGTTACAGTGTGTACAGTTTCGTGATCTACGGGTTTAGAATTGACGTTTTTGTCGGCATTAAATCGAGGGGCGTGCCTAACGTCAAATGTTTTATTAGACGTTGACGTGACGAAAAAAAGTTAGCGCATCGATGTGGAAGCTTTTAAGCTATGAGCTTTCTGTGTGTGAAGTGTTATTGCTAAGGTAATTACAGAAATAGCGAAAGGAGAAAAAATACTAATTTAGAATATAAATAAATAAACGACAAGCCTTAGCAACTGGTCATATTCAAGTTTTATACCGCTTTACACTATTCATTTGCATTAAGTTTTACTTAAGGCAGATATCATCATGTTATGTTTATAAAGAGTAAAATTAAAAGATTCGCACTTTTGTGTACACAAATAGGATTTAATTTCAAAGTTTTCAACAAAACTCATAAAGCTCCGGGCATAAACTGGTTCAAACATAAATAAATCTTATATTCTTCACGCCAAGTTCCAGTTTGAGAGTCAACCCTATATGCCCCGCGGGAAAAAACTTACACAATGGCCAATGAACCCAACAAATTTGACCACTGACGACAGCGACAACCCTGCTCATAAATCACCAGTAGTGTAATGACAAAAGTAACCTTGGGTGGTTTAGATAAGATACATATTCCTTAACAACGTCGTCAAGGGTTTCTTTATAAAATGCAATATCTCGATGAATTGTGTTACGGCAAAAGTGTCTTTGCTCGCTACTGAATAAACAACATTTTCCCGGGTGAGATGTTTACCTCGGAGAGGGTAGCAGAAACTGTTTTCATTTCATTTCTGTTAATTTTGTTTTATGTCTTGCAATGGCTTGTTTGTCTCCTCTCTGTCCACAAACACACGGTTGCCGAATTTTGTTACGAGAAATAATATGCATGTTTCTTTAAATTATTTGCCGCCACACAAAAAAATACGAGGTAGCACCCTCACGCCACGCAAGTCATTAGTCTATTGGTTTTGGGTACCCCGGGTAGCAGCGGATATTAATCTCTGAAAGCAACGAACCGGGGGATAAAAAACTACCCGTATATATCCTAACCGAGCTTACCTTTTTTAATTGGTTTTAGACTTAATTATGAAGTCTGTAGCGGGTGATAGTACCGACGGACTCTAGTTCAATTCGGTGGCGGCGAATGGGTTGATAATGTAAACTAGCTTGTACTCGTGTTGAACTCATTAAGTGCACTGCTATACAAACTTTCAACATTCAATCAAACATACTTTCGTATTTAGAATATTCGCAAGACTTACGTGTCAATGTCCATTTGACCAAGCAATAATAGAGTTTGACTCCAAGACTCTATTACTCCTGTTTGGTCGAATATGCCCTTAGTAGGGCAAAATCCACGCATCATGTCCCAGATTTGTCTTATCGTAAGGCCATCTCAAGCAAGCAAGCATGAATAACTATGTTTGTCCATTTTATCTCACCAACAACAGGCGCACGTGGCGCAATGCTAGGTTTCCGACAGAACAGTAAACAAAGCTAGAATCTGCAGTCGAAAATAAAGTTTACTTCCTACAAGTCTGGTTGGGAATTTAGGTCAACTCAGTACAATGGATTCGTGTTCGGGTTGACGACTTATTGTGATTTCCCGAAGTCATAACGCGTTATTCTGACTACTGGCTATTCTTCCTAAAATTAACTACAGAGTTTATGAACCAGTGAAACAACAACCGAAACTGATCTTATGGTTGAGCCTCTATGAACCATACCACCGTATGTTAAAGAGGAGTTGCGAAGTACAGGCATATTAAAGTAAAAACGTAATCATAATCATAATCATAATCATAATCATTTATTTGCGTAAAAAAGGGTTATAACATAATTGTTGGTGTAAAATATACATGTTCTTGGTTCCACCTTTCTTGCTGTCCGTGCGGCATGCAAATTTTTATAACTCACTTAACCTACTTAAATTTAATTTTGCTCAGTTTGAGTCAGAGCAGCATTAACATTACATTACAGTAATAGAATAATTAATTCATCAGATTATTATTATTAAGGAATTCATTAACCGAATAAAATGTCGTTGATGTTAACAATTGCAATAGGGCATTCTTAAATTTACGATATGGCATTTCCTTTATATAATTTGGTAATTTATTAAATATAGTGACACACATCGAGTAGCATTTTTTTTTAAATGTGGTAGTTCTTAGCTTTTTGTTAAGGACAAGTCTGCTAGGGTTTCTAGTATTTCTCGGGAATACTTCTTCGGCTGTCGTGAATCGGTCTATATTTAATTTTACAAACTTGCACACTTCAAATATGTAAAGGCTAGGTAGTGGAAGGATCTTTAATTTAAGAAAAAGTGGCTTGCAAGAAGTTAGTGGGTATACTCCACATATAGCGCGGATGCACTTTTTTTGGCAAATAAAAGCCTTTTGAATATCGATTCCATTTCCCCACACGATTAATCCATATCTAAGCACCGACTCGACATAACCGTGATAGGCCGCCAACACTGTTTTATGATCTGTTATTGCACGCAGTCTACTAAGTAAGTAAAAGCCCTCCTTGTACACAATACAACTGATCTAGACAGTTGTCAATTTTCCGAACTTGACTTATCACGTAACGCCTCTTCCCACATTAGCTTCAAACGAATGAAATTGGCCTGATTGTCAACAATATAATATCAACATCCTGCGGCCTAGAGCATCCTGCTCTGATTGACGCACTTCAAATGTATTGCTCCCATTCAACCATACATACAACGTGGATGGCACAATTGGGCTGCGTTCCCACGCAAATGCATGATGTGAGAAGCCAACGATTTTATGTCATAATAATGCATGTAGTTAAAAAGGATGTATTTATTCTACATATTGCCGTGAGTGCAGTTAATATGCCGTAAGGTAATCGTATCAATTGATAAAGGCCTTGTTGGGTACTTGGGCAGTATGAAGAACGTAAGTAGTACATATTTATGTTGTTTCCTACTTCGTTGTGCCAGGCATTGATAAATCCAAATGATTAGAGGTAAGTAAATAAAACAATATTGTTTTGTTTTGGCAAAATTGGGAAAACACTTTTGGGGTTCATTGTACTACTTATCTCTTTAGGAAATTACATATCTCGCTTTTCCTATATAATTGCACCCAGCAAACAAACCCGGGTATATTAATCTCTGAAAGCAACGAACCGGGGCATAAAAAAACTACCCGGATATATCCTAACCGAGCCGGATCAAGCTAGTTATTATAGCCAGCTGGAAAGAGAATAGAGTCGGAACTAATGATCAAATGAAATTCCTTTTACCTTTTTTAATCGGGGCGGTTATTGATTTTATCCTCAATGGATTTTGAAACTTAAAACTGTCACCCTAAGGTTTCTCTTAGATAATCATAATGATGAGAACGTTATGCTTGCATAAAGCATGCCTTTGACAGTTACTCTATAACTTCATGTTAAAATTAACAATACAATCGCACTCGAAATTAAACCCACCAGCTTACGCTCAAGGTTGAATATCGAGTGAATTAGATAAAGCATTATTCAAAACGGTTCCTGGTTCCTGTGCAAATAAGATAATGCCGGACGCGGTGTTGTAAATTGATTCTTAAGTGTTAGATTGAGGGTCGGTTTTGGAGGAAGCATTGTAAATTAAGATGTATCAGAATTTGGCTAGAGTGGACAACGCAAACGTGTCGTCTCGGTAATAATGGATGTCTAGCGAGGGTGGGATAACGATATGGTTGTAGCTAGCTTGTAACGGTAAATACGGACGTTTGCATAATTTTCGTATGCATGCATAGTTAACACAGGAAGGAATTATAGTAAGAGTAAGAGAAACAAATGTACAATCGAATTGAATCAAAATTCGTTGTTGTAAATCGAAGATGAACTAACTTTCTCAAATCAACCCTCAAAGTAAAAAAAATCCTCGACTTTTATAATTGTTTACCCCAAGATCGTTTGGCATATTTTGAAATTAACGATAACATTTGACCCCAGATACTAAGAATATCTTTAAATGGAGGTGTATTTTTTTGAGGGGTAAGTTTAACGTGTGTTTGTATCTGTCTGACTGTGTGTCTGTCGGTGGCATCGTGGCTCCCAAACGGATCAACTTATTTGCGTAATCGAAAGTTCTTGTTTGTAGAGATGGTCCTTGTAAAATAATATGTTTGTCATGTATGCGGTTAGATTTTTTTTTTTACAACTCGTGTATGATTAATCCATCATTCATTATGTAATTGTAACTCGAGGCCTGTGCCCAGCAGTGGGACGTAATATTCCAGTTAAAATTATTAAAATATATAAGCAGGCTGATTTATATCTTTCAATGATTGTAACTGAAATAATGGTAATACAGGTAAACCATGCTTATGCATTTTAGTTCCAGAAATCTAATAAATGAAAATCGGGTTATATGAATCCCGACATATTCTAATTACAAAATTACATAGTTAAACAAGTTAACTGTTAATTGCCGATTATAAAACCCGCTCCCATTTATCCCGTATCGTGCTCTGATGCCATAAACCTCTGAGATCTTGGACACACTAATGTGACAATTAATGGACCTTATCTCCATAGCCATAAGGTTTTAATTACATTTAACTTGGCCTATGCTGACCATGCGAAGGTAATAGGGGTGTAATTACTGAACCTTATTTTTATCGTAATAAGGTTTAAAGTGTGTTGTTGTATTCTAAGGTCTCTCTGCCTAGTCAGCCCAATTAGATGTGCGTGAAAATATGGTGGCAGGAGATAACGAGGAGTTTCCGCCGATACCGGAAGTCCGATTTAGTGCTTTTTGATTAACTGATGATTTGGCTATTAGGTTTGATTGGAGGCTTTGAGCTTTGGAAGTTTGTATGTTTTGGATAATCTCCGGAACCGCATATCTGATTAAGATTTTTTTGTCACACAAGTGGAATGGAATTTCTGGATGGTTATAGGCTGGATACTATATCCTGCGGGTTTGCTTGCGTTGCGTTCTTTGCAGTACAGGCTAATTAGTATGTAGTTACCTAGTATAAGTGAAAATGAAAAGGAACCTTTATAATACTTAAATAAATAAGTAGTCTAAAAAGATACATTTTGAGGTTATAATGTTGTTAACCAAATAAGACAAGTAAGGATGAATGCACTACGATATATTTTATAGATATAAATACTTAAATACATAGAAAACATCCAAGACTGAACATCAAGTTTTCATGCTCATCACACACATGAGGCAGCGTATAATGGATGTGTGTAGGCGTGATTTTTCTAAAAGATTTATACCTACACCTGTAATTTGAAACGCTTATAATCAATTTATTGTTAAGATTAAACCAATTTGATACGTGGGCGTTATTGGTAGCCAGTCGGGCGCTGTGTATTACTTCTTTTCTATTATACTCTATTGTTTAATACAATTGAATTTCGGATATCAATTTTTACAACCATCCATCATTTTAAAATTTTATATCTTTGGAATGTAGCTTCTTTCCCGACTACCTCATAAGGAGGGGTTTTTTTCTAGCGTGTGTATGTGGACAAGAAAAAATATATATTTCGCGGGCAAACGGCCTGATCGATTTTGACATAGGACATCTCATGGTGTCGTTGGATACCTCATAATCGAGCGAGTGTAGGCTATAATATAAAAAAAGCTATTGGATTTTTTTAAATATTTTTGTTTAACTTGTGTAAGTACATACCACATACGATTACTATATTCTGTCAAGAACGAATAGTCCATTGAATAAAAAGTTCTAGAGTGCGTGAGTTAGTAACGTAAGATGTTTCTTCGGAAACATGTCAAGAGTCCCTAGGTAATAAACATACTAAAACCCCGGGACACTAGGAGGAGCCCCGGAGTGGGGGGGGGGGGGGGCAAAGGGTAATTTTTTTCATTTTTCGCTTAAATCTCAAAAACGGTACATGTTAGAGAAAAACTTTCAAGGAAAAGTTGAAAGGCCATAAAATTATCTACAAGTTGTACCTGAATATTTTTTTCCTATATCCTACCGTTTCTGAGTTACACGCAGTAAAAAATGATTTTGGCCCAAACAATTTCCCCATACTACATACCCATGTTTATCACATCAATCGATCAAAAAATATTTCTTTCTTCCAAAAAACTCAAATGTGCAACTTGTGACCGGTACTGATAGATTGCTCTTAATTAGGTCTATAATTGGTAAAGTAAACACATTCCTCCATGGAAGCCTTTAGGAGGAATCGATTGTCAAAATATTATATTAGGGTAGTTTGAGTTACTGAACTTGATCTTTTTATTTTTTCTTCCAAAAAAACTCAAAAGTGCAACTTGTGACCGGTACAGATAGATTGCTCATAATTAGGTCTATCATTGATAAAAATACCAGGTTCCACCACGGAGGCGTTTACGGGGAATTGAATTTTATTAGGGTAGTTACGATACTTGAACTTTTTATTTTTTTTCTTCCAAAAAGCTCAAAAGTGCAACTTGTGACCGGTACTGATAGATTGCTCTTAATTAGGTCTATCATTGGTAAACAAACACATTCCTCCATGGAAGCCTTTAGGAGGAATTGATTGTCAAAATATTATATTAGGGTAGTTACGCAACTTGACCTTTTTATTTTTTTTCTTCCAAAAAGCTCAAAAGTGCAACTTGTGACCGGTACTGATAGGTTGCTCTTAATTAGGTCTATAATTGGTAAAAAAAACACATTCCTCCATGGAAGCCTTTAGGAGGAATCGATTGTCAAAATATTATATAAGGGTAGTTTGAGTTACGGAACTTGATCTTTTTATTTTTTTCTTCCAAAAAACTCAAAAGTGCAACTTGTGACCGGTACTGATAGATTGCTCTTAATTAGGTCTATCATTGGTAAAAAAAACACATTCCTCCATGGAAGCCTTTAGGAGGAATTGATTGTCAAAATATTATATTAGGGTAGTTACGCAACTTGACCTTTTTATTTTTTTTCTTCCAAAAAGCTCGAAAGTGCAACTTGTGACCGGTACTGATAGATTGCTCTTAATTAGGTCTATAATTGGTAAAAAAAACACATTCCTCCATGGAAGCCTTTAGGAGGAATCGATTGTCAAAATATTATATAAGGGTAGTTTGAGTTACTGAACTTGATCTTTTTATTTTTTTCTTCCAAAAAACTCAAAAGTGCAACTTGTGACCGGTACTGATAGATTGCTCTTAATTATCATTGGTAAAAAAAACACATTCCTCCATGGAAGCCTTTAGGAGGAATTGATTGTCAAAATATTATATTAGGGTAGTTACGCAACTTGACCTTTTTATTTTTTTTCTTCCAAAAAGCTCAAAAGTGCAACTTGTGACCGGTACTGATAGGTTGCTCTTAATTAGGTCTATAATTGGTAAAAAAAACACATTCCTCCATGGAAGCCTTTAGGAGGAATCGATTGTCAAAATATTATATAAGGGTAGTTTGAGTTACTAAACTTGATCTTTTTATTTTTTTCTTCCAAAAAACTCAAAAGTGCAACTTGTGACCGGTACTGATAGATTGCTCTTAATTAGGTCTATCATTGGTAAAAAAAACACATTCCTCCATGGAAGCCTTTAGGAGGAATTGATTGTCAAAATATTATATTAGGGTAGTTACGCAACTTGACCTTTTTATTTTTTTTCTTCCAAAAAGCTCGAAAGTGCAACTTGTGACCGGTACTGATAGATTGCTCTTAATTAGGTCTATAATTGGTAAAAAAAACACATTCCTCCATGGAAGCCTTTAGGAGGAATCGATTGTCAAAATATTATATAAGGGTAGTTTGAGTTACGGAACTTGATCTTTTTATTTTTTTCTTCCAAAAAACTCAAAAGTGCAACTTGTGACCGGTACTGATAGATTGCTCTTAATTATCATTGGTAAAAAAAACACATTCCTCCATGGAAGCCTTTAGGAGGAATTGATTGTCAAAATATTATATTAGGGTAGTTACGCAACTTGACCTTTTTATTTTTTTTCTTCCAATAAGCTCAAAAGTGCAACTTGTGACCGGTACTGATAGATTGCTCTTAATTAGGTCTATCATTGGTAAAAAAATCACATTCCTCCATGGAAGCCTTTAGGAGGAATCGATTGTCAAAATATTATATAAGGGTAGTTTAAGTTACTGAACTTGATCTTTTTATTTTTTTCTTCCAAAAAACTCAAAAGTGCAACTTGTGACCGGTACTGATAGATTGCTCATAATTAGGTCTATCATTGATAAAAAATCCAGATTCCACCATGGAGGCGTTTAGGCGTATCCATTCAGGAAGATGATGATGATGGTGATGGTGATGACGAAGAGCTTCACCACGAATCACCTACATCTGAGGATGAACAAATAATAGAAGAAGATTTCTTAACAGCACCGTCCCAACCCAAAAGGATGAAAAAGTAGTCATCATCTTCATCATCATCATCATCATCATCATCATCATCATTTCTTACAATCCACAACAAAAACGGAGAAAAAAACGGTCGTCTGCGGGCACCCTAAGTTGGTAAAATAAAAAGTTTTCGAATTTTTCACCTTTCATGGGATGTAGCTCGAAAACGGCTGCGAATCGAAAAAAAATATTTAGGTACAACTTGTAGATAATTTTATGGCCTTTCAACTTTTCCTTGAAAGTTTTTCTCTAACATGTACCGTTTCTGAGATTTAAGCGAAAAATGAAAAAATGGACCCTTTCCCCCCCTCCCCCCACTCCGGGGCTCCTCCTAGTGTCCCGGGGTTTTAGTATGTTTATTACCTAGGGACTCTTGACATGTTTCCGAAGAAACATCTTACGTTACTAACTCACGCACTCTAGACCCCCTTGGAGGGACTCATTCAATGGACTAGAATGGCGTTGATATTTACGTTAAAATACTGTTTGCTCAATTATAACTTTAATTTACGTTAAAATACTGTTTGCTCAATTATAACTTTAATATTAATAGTTTTTCGGTCCACATTTGCGATAGACTGTTTGCAATCACTTCTGTATCTAGATTGATAGAAACCCTATGTTCTACTAGCAATCTGTATATTTATGGTTTGTTGATAAATAACTTGGCTGTCTTTTACCCGTGCGAAATGAATGATGTTGTAAAATTATGCATGTAGATTTATGTCTCTATAATGAACTGGTTTTAATATACACATACATAATGGTAATTATAACTTGCGTTTTGATTGCACTTGGACACTCAACGGATTTCATATAGAATTTAATAGGAATTAATTACATTTGTGTTTCCACTCGATCGAGGCTAAACACTTAATATTAATTTCAAATACAGATGTATAATTTTACGTTCGCCAACGCATTTGTCTGATGATGATTACTATTTCATTACTCGAATTACAATTTTCCCTTTAATGGAAATTCACGTGGCTCTAACTTGCTACTTTGTCCATATTAAACTAATTCGAGTCCATCAACACTACGTATGGCTGTAGCGTGTAGCAGGCATTTTCCGCCTTGTATCAGGAATTTCTCGTCGCGTTGACCCGAACGTGGGCTATGGGCGTTGAATAGATGACAAGGAAGCTAGGTGTCACTTGTATGGAAACACGGTTAAGTCTCTGGGACGTGTGGCCTAATACTGTAGGTAGGTAATAGTACTGCAATGCAAACATTCGAGATTTCCTGTACGAGATGATTTCTGGTTAAAAATATTGTATCTCCTTCTTTAGCACAAAGTTCACTAGCATAATTTTAACGGTTTAGATCTTTAGAAAAAAATATATAGAATTTCGCAATTTTGTATCGATTTTTACTGTCGAAAAATTGTATCATGGTCAACCAAAAGGTCCCTTTTACAGATCCTCTTTGGATGTCAATAAGGCGCTATTTCTTCGAAATTGGATTTTTTGTACTTAGTTCGTTCGTTTATTTATTTCTTTTTTTTAAATTTACAACGACAAAGCGAGGCTGCTTACCGAAAGCACATTTAAACTATATAGGTACCTAACCTTAGTCCTAATACAACTATAGCCGGACTCTACTACCGTGCTATGATTATGTAGTTAAGCTAACATATTATCAGGGCCAGATTTATAGAGCGATTACCGTAATAGTGTTTGCGAGAAGCGTTATGTACCCTATTTATATCTCAGCTGGTATTATGTGACTATATGTATGTATGTGTGTGTGTGTCTTATTGCGGTATTCTAGAAAAATAGTTATTTCATGTTCAGGCAATGTTTCCTTGTTGGAATGAGACAACCTATATTATCAACAAGTGACATCACAATGATATTTGTGTTATCACCGAAGGGTTGCAAACAAGCAGACAACCACTTGTGATTGTGATACCAAAAGAATCATAAGGGCGTGTTCGATCCTTTGTTTGCAAGTTTTATATTAGATTCCCTGTTCGTATGAAAGTTGTCCTTCAAAATTCGCAAGTCAAATTTGATCCAATTCCCGAAGCCCAGTTGAGTTTTAAGTTTGAACACTTTTATGTAAATCTTCTGATTCTATATCGATTAAGTTAGTCTGATGAGGGACGCACAAAGATAAATTGCGTGGCGTTTGACAATGATAATTACGACTTTAATTATGAATTAAATTCAATTCTTTATTTCAGACATATGACTGTACAAATCATAACAGGCGGTAATAAAAGCTAGGAAAATCATGTGAACACACCTTTATTGTTAAAGACATAATAAGGCTGCAAAGATATTTTTAGAACTTTGGGAATGTAAATTTATTTATGAACTCGACTGTACCAAAAATTACGTCTTCCACAGAAACGTATTAATTCTCCAAACAAACCTATTTGGCCCTCAGCCGGCTCTAACAAACGTGAGTCACTCGTAGTAATTCGGTCGTTCATAGTAACGTTCCGCGAACCGACCAGCCATTCGTCACGTTTGCGGAACTCGCTTCCGCCTCGGCGCGCGGACTGTACTCAAACCCACGGCATTGTCAACGTCCGTACAAAAAAAAATTGATGAGACTAGTAAACGATAATGACTGTTAATGTGAATAGTCTCGCTAGATTTTTAAATACTTCCCATGTACCTAATTATCAGGCACCGCGACCTTTCTTATAGTTATTTACTTAGTGGTGTCGAGTTGATTTGATACTGTAGGTATTGTATGCCTTAAATGAGGATGCTCAAAGTTTAATTTTCATATCACATGCAGCTATGTATGTCAAGTCTCTCTCTATCTCTCTCTGCCTTTATATGTACTACTGCAATGTTTACTCACGTACATTAATTCGGATTTACGCCAGTAATTGTACCACATTACTTGCTACTATGGTCATTTGTAATCAGGATTAGAATGGCCGAATCCGTAGTACAGGTTAGTAAACACTAAACGCTGCGCCTACGCAGCCATTGCCGTAAAACGTTGTTTGTTGCTAATCGCTCTGGCACACTTACCGCTTTGTTTTAGTACGGAGTAATCATTGTTGCGACATGATGGTTGATGGACGTTTTCTGATCAATCGCGCTTAAATTGAGATTTGTTATTGTGGTTGTTTACCTGACGCACCCCGGAGGTCCATCATTATTTCAGGATTAGGTTAATTAGGTTATTTAAGAAACCATACAAAGAGTTTTGGTCACACTTATTTAGTTGATTGTATGGCATTTATGGAAAACAGAAACAGGATTAAATACAACTTTAAATTAGTTTTAAGAATCGTTGTTCTTGTCGCTAAGGGTGGTCAGGTCTTCGTGGTCATACTTAAGTATATGCAATCACGCCAGTATTCCCAAGAAAGAAGGATAAATCATATTAGATACTACTATAGCTTGGAAATTTCGTTCTTGTCACTCCCATGGTCCGCGCGGGGGGCAGGGGATATTGACGTGTTACTCGCCGCTACACACGATATGATTTACGTAACGAATGTGTCTTTGGATATCCCCAACAATATTCTAATTTGTATGACTATATTTATCATCACCATTGAAGTTGGATCGTCCTTAAGTTTTTTAAAAAGGCTATTTACAATTTGTTTGGCTTGACGTCCAATAACTTTGCCTATCGGCGGACTCATCGTTGCGTAGCTATCTCGTGTGCGTTTTGTTACGAGCGGCCTTGCTCATGTACACATGTTATCGCCAACTGCGACGGCGGCCGACTGACGCTCCTGACTTACAGCCCCGCCGCCCGCACACTTCATACCACCCCGGCTTTCCTTCGTCCCTTGTCCCCCTCGGACCATGGGAGTGTCACGAACGAATTTGCCAAGCTATAACGACTAGGTTTACTTATATGTTAAAAATATTTAACATGACATTACAGAATATCTAAAGGGCCATGAAAACTAAATTAGACTAATAACACGTTAGCACATTCAATGCCAAGAATCGCTACGCTCTTAGCCGACCCCGTGGTTCTCCACATAAGGGGCATTCAGAAGATAACTAGGAGAGAAAAATAAAATATTTATTAGTGACAAAAAACAAACTGTAGACACATATACATACGCACATAATACATTTGCCACGAAATGGCCACAACTCAGCGTAATGCTGGCTAGGCCAGCAGTGGTCTTCCGTTGTGGCCATTTGGTGAGGTCCGAGCAATGACGCCACGCTGTTACGAGTTCTTGATTTGTTAAATGTAACACTTACCTTTAAAATTTAACCGTTAAAACCCTTTCTACTAGAGATGACATAGAATGCAATTTTCAGCTCAACACTTTTAATCGAGTGAGTTAACTCTAGCCAATTTGCAGTAAACCCTTAGTATTCCCATTAAGCCGATCCCATAAAATCACCATCCAAGCATGGCAATGACTAACAACCGATGGTCAAATTGTGAATCACGGTTGGGCTAGAAAATAAATGTCGACTCAAATCAGCATTAATTAATATGATTTTGAGTTTTAGAGCGTTGGTCATTCTTGAATTATTTGGTTTGTCCCCGCCCATGCCGGCAGTTCTTGTTGTATTATTCAAGTTTTACAATTCGTGACAAAAAGTAGCGTACGTCCTTTTCCAAGGTCCAACCAAGTTCTATCAAATTCGTTAAACTTGGTTTCGTAGTTTAGGCGTGACAGACGGACAAGAGTTCCTTTCGCATACATTTATATCACTAATTTGAACATCTCACTATAGTATATTTATCTAATACAATACAAATATAAATTATTTATTCTGCAAATAGGCCACAAGGGCACTTTTACATGTCAAACGGTAATTTAAAATAAAAATAATAATCTTACAATAATAGTACATTACTGCAGCCGCAGGGAAAGAAGGCCGGGTGAGTAGGTATAGACGGCCGACCGTAGGGAGGCCGGATAGTGATACGAAGCCGGCAAGCCCTTTTCACGGCTAGGCATGTATTGTGCTTTTCGCAAACATATGCAATGAAATAAGAAATATCACCACTCAAAAAACCAACCTGTATTTATGTACTTGTCCTTCGATTTTGGCGGCAACAAGTTATTCATGGATAATTCGGCCTCCGCCCTCAATTCCGGCGGAGTACAATTAGTTTCTTCTTCGCTGTTATCATCGGAACTCATTTTGAAATTTTATTTATAAATATCAACCACAAATATAAAATCCAGCTACACGACAAAAGACTTTTCATTTTCCCTCCATTCGCTCCATAATGTTTTTTTTTTACGGAAGTCGCCCGTATTACGCGTGTGTAGTGTTCGAATAGACCCTATTAGGGCCATTATACACAAACTGATAATGAGAATCTTGATTTGAATATTGAGATTCTTGATTTGAATAATTAAAATAAATGCAGAGTATATAAATAAAATAAATACAGAGGATTTTTAATATTGTCTATGGTCTCTGGTGACTTACAAATAGACAATATTTTAAATATATTCATCAACACATTGAATAATACAGATTTCTTTTTTTAAATCAGTTCGTATGTAATAGGCATTACCGCCGATAAATTTTGGTCCAATAACCAGCTCAGGTCCAATTCAGCCACTAGAAAAAAATAATTATAATTCAGCTGTTTAGCCTGTTCATGAACACAGACGCCATATTTAGTTTAAAATAAAAAAATACTTCGCGGCCTAGGCCTTTAATTTTGTATGAAATTGCTTTACAGTTCTCACGAATTGTTCCGCCCGAAATGTGATACTTCGAAGCCTGTTGTGGCGCACGTAACGACGACATTTCATTGCATGTTTGAGAAAAAGAATAATATCTAACACGATAATAATTTAAAATTTGCACATTAAGGACTGATATAACAACACGCTAAATGTCCCAAAGTTAATGAAAACAAAACAAAATATGACCATTACATTCGATAAGTATAAGGTCTGTGCATTAACAAAAAGTTAATGATATTAATTCAGTATTCCTAATGTTTTGTATTTTAATATAATAACTTTAGGAGCTTTTATAACATAACAGATAATATAGAAATGTCTATAGTTTCTGAAACCAAGTGATAGAAACAGAGCTATAACCACGAACTTCGAAACTGGAAGTTCGGGTATATCTATCTCTATCGCGCTCATATTACTCGAGTGACAGGGATGCATGTATACGAACTTCGAGTTTCAATTTTCGTGGTGTGCCGCAGGGTGATGTTTTATTTCATTTTTATCCACAGATTAAAATGAACTAAATGAGTTAAGTACTTACCTCCTTCGTAAACATCTCCTGATATCTAATCAGTTGTCTGTTGGTTGTCTCAACTGTATACAAACCAAATCATCAATTATGTAGTCTGTGTCCATAGATCACGTCGTGATCATTCCGGCGAGACGTCGGCGTGTTTCATCTCTTCTCAGACTCTTTGTTGCGCCGTGGTCACGCGGTGACTGGAGACTTGTTCGGAATAGTTTACCGGATTTTTATGAACTAGATTTCTCCACGATTTATGGCCTAGTTTTGGGAAGGTATTGTTCAATGTGACTTTAATAGTCAATAAAGTAGTTCTATGATTTAAAACCTTTTAGCGAGGCTGTTACGTACTACAAAAGTTTTAATAGCAGTGGTCATAAAAGGCGACGGTTCTTCATTTGTTGGAGTAATTATTCTGATTCAGGTGTATCTTTACCTCTTTCAACGGACTTTTTATAATCCTAGTGTAGCTCGAGTATTTTATAGGCATAAGAACAAAAAAACTTTTTACAGTTAATATTTTTGTTGCGTAGAATTTTTAGTAGTTAAACATCTTTAGTGTCTATAGTATTAAGTGAATGTAAAATTTATCCTTTGTATTTTTAAAGTCATATATTTATTATCATCATACACACACGTGATAGATTACCTGTGTATGATGATAAAGAGTAGGTACATATCATAGGTACTCTTTATTTACATCCTATAATCGCATCAAAATCGAACACACTTGACAAAACCTATCAAATTCCGTCGTTACATCCAAATACATATGTAGCGTAACATAAAGCAACGCAAAACCGCGACCCGTTAACTGTCGTTAGATATTCGCCGGCCGGGCGCTGCCCAGTGGCCATTAAACGGGCAGCTCGCAAAGGCGCTAAGTGCCAGGCAATTATGGTGCCTCCATGCCTCGCGGGCATTAGAAGCCGGTTAACATTATACTGTTACTTGAGACTGCGTTTAAGGCGCCGTAGGTTCAGCAAAGTTAAGCGAACAGTGTTTTTGAAACAATATAATGCGTCTGTTTATAATAATATGGTTTTAAAAAAATACGAATAGTAATCTTGAGGCTTTTCTGCAGAGAAATCAGTGTTTCGAAACATGATTAAGCATTTTTCGCTCGATAGAAAAAAATCACGAACAGGTCTCAAAGGGTCTAAAATACACTTAAAATATTTGTTACAAATTACGAACAAAAGCTAGGAATATTAAAATGGCTTCTGAAAATCGGCAATATCATGTTTGAGGGAAATCAGTGTTTACTTTTTTATTTATTAAAACGGCTAAAAAATTAAAATTAAAAAACATGATTTCCGCGCTTCCGAGCACGCACTTCCATCTCGCTCACGCTTATGCTCAGTGAGAGGGAGAGAAGACCATGAACCTACGGCGCCTTAAGACCGAAATGTTGGTACAGTCAGACCATAAACATTTAGACATTGTAGGTGGTTTTCGGACCTTATTGCTTAGAGATGAAGGCGAAAAGTGTATACATGTTTATGATGCTGACTGTACATGTGTATACCAGATTAGGGTGAGCTAGGAACATTTCCGCACTTAGTGGAATTTTGCTACTTCGAGTAAATGTTGTGATATATCTAACTAATGCCCATCATAATATATATACATATCAACTAGTGATATGTAGAACCCGCGAGGCTGTCTTTAAAAAAGGGTTTATTTTTTAAAAGTTTTATATTCTGAATCGTCAAAAAAATCGATACATTTGTTGAACCTGCTCACAAAATTTGAAAATCGGTTGGCGACCTGTAGGGGAGCTGAGGGGCGCTGTTTTCAATTAATAATTTGCTTATGTTTCATATCTCCAAGTTTTTAGCTATGGTCGCGGATCTTTAAAAAAAGATTAGTTACTAGCTTCTACCCGCGACTCCGTCCGCGTGGAACATGTTTATATCGTAGCTCTTTACAAACTTCCATCTCTCTTTCACCCCTTTAGGTTATCATTTCCGGGATAAAAACTTTCCTATGTACTTCCCCAGGAACTAATACAATCTCTATACCAAGTTTCATAGCAATCGGTTCAGCGGTTTAAGAGTGAAGAGGTAACAGACAGACAAACAGACAGATAAACACACTTTCGCATTTATAACATTAAGTATTATCATTATATTATATTTAACATTAAAATTTTATCTATAATGTAAACGTAGCTTATTTTTATTCTGATTTCACGAGTTGTTCCATACAGGGTAAAGAGCATATCAATCTCTATCACACATCCACTGCTAAGTACCACAATGAGTAGGTAGTAGAGTTGAGTTTTTTTTTAGCCTATCCCGTTCCTGATCGTGGTTTTCCTCGTATGTAGCGGCGAGCAACTACGGCGTAGGCGCCCGCTAGGCGGGTTCGTGGCAGTGAAAGTGGTAACGAGCGAACGAGACAAAATTTTTAGCCTAGTTGGTAGTGACCCTGCCTACGAAGCAAGAGGTCCTGGGTTCGACTCCCGGTAAGGGCATTTATTTGTGTAATGAGCACGAATATTTGTTCCTGAGTCATGGATGTTTGGGACTAGGTCGATTTGTGTAAGATTGTCCCCATATATTTATTAATTTTTATTTATTTATTTTTTACTTTTATATTCAATCTAATTTTTGTAAAAAAATATGCGTTAACTACCAAAATATTCCTGAGCGCGTGAACAAACAAAACGTAATCACGGAAAAACAAGCAAGTCCCATAAGGCGAGCCGTGATGTGGGAAATTAACCAGTTTTCCCAAAAAGAATTTCCTCCCCTCTGACTGGCGGCATCGGCATTCCGAAGCATATCCCGACATATTCATTTCATGGTTAGTGCGCACTGCGTTTTTAAGGAAGTCCTGTTTAACTAGATTAAGGGTGAATACCCACCAGAGATTGTGAAGCTGTGTTTTCATATATTTGACCTATAGGTAGACCCCTTAACACAGTACTCGCCTGCGCGGTGGGCGGCTGAAGGGGTATGACGATAACCGGGCGCACGTGGGGTGCGGGGCCGGGCTTTCTCTCCCGCACTGGACCTATTTAAACAGTCTACCAATAGTGTCCAGATTCTTCTCTTCTTCTTCAGCATAATTTCGTCTACTGCTGGACATTATGCTTCTTCCACGGATTGCCACAATGACCTGGATTCAGCGGCTCTGCCCCGGGGGGGTAAACACGTAACTCAAACGCGTTTAATAGTTTCGCTGCCAGGAACCCGCCTAGGGGGTGCCTACGCCGTAGTCGATTTCCGCTACATGCAAGGAAAACCACGGGATCGGCTACGAGCGTAGCGAGTAGCGATTCTTGGCAGCGAAAGTGCTAAAATAATTCAACTGTAATTTTTCCATACAAAAAGTGACAATTAGGTCTACCTGACACACGTAAAATGCGTTATGTAATCGACCAACTGGCCCATCCATCAAGAAGGCGAGGTGCCAGATATATGAAAACGCATTTTCGCATATCTATGGTGGACATTTACCCTAATAAGGTTGTAATATTTTCCCGTAGGATCCCGGAATTAATCCCCTAAGGAGGCGAAATGGGCCGAAAGTTTGTATCGAGCGACGATATAAACCAGTTCCACGCGGACGTAGTCGCGGGCAGAAACTAGTACTTATTTCATGGTCACTTGGGGCGTCGCGGTAATGATCTTACTGCGTTTTTGGATAATGTCGGGATTACCTTATTTTCGTTGAAAATATAGTACATTATTTAACGAGGGGCGTAAGTGGAATATTGCGAACAAGAGTCAATCAGAAGCCCGACGCCGAAGGCGGAGGGCTTTTGATGACTCGAGTTTGCAATATTCTTACGCCCCCGTGTTATACACAATGTTTTTCATCACATTTGCGAGGAAACAAATACATTTTAGAAGAAATTTATGCAAATCGTAATAAAAACTGCAACATGTCAGTCGTCCATTTTGTTGAATTTGACTTGAGGCGCGTATGGCAAAGACCCTTCGGTATACAGCCACGATTTAAAAACACTTAAAACGTTTTACATAGACACTTAACTACATATTAAACATTAAATTGCAGTCAAATTTAATATAAAGATATGTTTTATACATATTAAAAGTTGGGTGTAGCAAACTTTTGAAGATATGAAATACACCTTGGCTGATTGGAAACATCCTCAGTCCGAAGTGAAGTATGAGTCGGTTCTATATTTTAAAACTAAACTTAACATCCCGTGGGAGGTAAAACGGCTATAACTGCTCTGTACGCACCCAAGTAAAAACGCCGTTGACGAGCAAGTGTGATGAAAAAGTTTTTATCGGTACCTATCAAATTAAAAAGATGCAAAGCATTTTTAATGTTGTTTTATCATATACAAGTAACTACGGCCGCATAATTTCCTTCGCCCTAGAAGGTACTTCGTTAAGGTTTTAGTGTTGAAATAATGAACAGAGAGCCTTGAAAGGTTCGAGAGATTTAATTTTAAGGATACTATTAGAAAAATGGAGCCATGAAAATTGTAACTACAAAGCTAATGATAATAATAAAAAGGTATAAAACGCAGAGGAGTGTTACGTGAAAACTCAGCTTTAGTACAAACGGGCAAAAGCGAGAGCTTTATACAAGCACCTTTATAATTATGGCATCTATAATAAGAACGGCAGCGGTTTTGTGTAAAAGTTTTACAGCTTTTAGATAGATTTATACGTTTGCGAATAGTATGCCGAGCCTTTTTTGCTCCTTTGTCTACTTGTTGGGCACTGCTTTGCCCCCATCAGATATACAGCATGTATATTTGATATAACCGCAAACTTTAGGGGGTCTTAGTATAGGCACTAATAAATATATTTATCGTAAAATTATTTTAAAAAAGCGAACTTTTTTTTTCATATAAAATAATTCAGCACGCAGTGGATCACTACTTTGTCTTACTGACGTGACGTCACAATAAATCGTCACATGTCACCCGATTCTTTCATGTGTCATCAGGTCATAGTGTACGCAATACATTGCCGTTCGATAAAATTTCAAAAATTAATTACTCTTTGGTAGTTAAGACTAACTTAATTTTTTCTTGCAATATCGGTTCATAGCCCTAACACGTACCTCTGGTTACCATTTGAGGCTATATAAAATATACACACTGTATACATTATGATAAATGTGTATTCGTATTTGATAGTGTCGAAAATTTGATCAAATATGATTATTTTACCTACAAATAGAAATTAAAGGCGCAGAGATGATTTCGTTTTTAATTTACGATCCTGCTTAACCGGTACCAACATTTTTTTATCCCGAACTATATGTGTTCACTCTTACAGCATCCATTTTGGCCCCCTGACATACGAAATCAATCTAAATCAAACCCTCTACACGTGGTTTCTATTAAATGGTGTTTATAACCGCCTAATCCCCCTTAGCGCCCTGGACCGTCGCCAGAACCCCTGCGTTTTATTACGATACGATTATTCAGGTTTCGCTGAAAACTGGTACACGCACCGGAAAAACAGTACGGTATAAAAAAAATACTGTCGCGTTTGACTTAGTTTCTAATCGATAAAGTCATCTGCACGCTTTAAGGAGAATAGCAGAAATTTTGTTTGACAACATTCTGAGACTAAACTGATGGAAATAGATGAAAGCTTTAGGCCATAAAGTTACACTTTTATTAAAAATCCGATTGTATGTAGTATAAAATGAAATGAGAGAGACTTGTTGCGTCAATCGAAGTAATACCTACATACCGACAGTGCCACCGTTTCGAACATCGGTCGGGAATCGAAAGTTACGTCAGTTGAAATTGGATGTTTGACAGTTATCCGTACGATGACAGTGGCCGACGCCATATATTATTTAAAGTAAACCGGTCCGTTAAATAGTTCCAATGCAACGTAGGCTTACCGTCACTAATATTCATAAGATATTATTTAATGTATGTAAGACGAGAGTTTTAAAGAGAGGAGAGAAAAATTTTAAAATGTTAAAGGTGAACTTGTATCTATGAGTGTACAGACTTCTTCCAGCATACCTCCGAGGAAATCTTCTGGCTTCCTATTTCTTCCTAGCTATGAATCCCCCTTTGAGATGGGGTCCACTTTCCGCTTTTCTCGTCATTGTCTTCCCTGGGTCGAGTGCCTGAAACTCATCATGCCTTTCAGCACTACATATTTTCACCTCGTTTTTGATGCGCCCCTGGATATCCAACTGGGATAGAAACGTATAATGATACATTTCCTAAGTAGTCTGGTGATTTGCTCTTAACAAGACCATACGATCGCAGCCGCCTCTCTTGCAATTTGTCGTTGATGTTGTGACCTGACTGAAAATTATACAAACTAATTGAAAACGTCCTCCTTTTTTGAATTCGGTTAAGAATATTTAATTTAAACGGATTACGAATAGTCCCTGAAGTATGTCATCAGCATTTTTAATGCCAAAAACGTCGTATATCACTGTGAAACTCGTGTGTAGATGCGACATTGTGACCAAACGGCAGATTATTGCGTATACGCATGTGCAGTAGGCCGCTACTACAATGGGATCGTAAAAATACTATTAAGGCGCGTTCGGTTGTGGAGTAAGGCATAGGAGATAGCGAGGTTCCAATTTAACAATGTCACATGTAAAGAATATGTGTATAAAGTGGTCGTCAGTACAATCTGCTAACTATTGACGGCCACTATATACTTTATAGTGAAAGACAATTTCAAAATGGCAGTTTGTTTACATAGTAAATTCCATTGACGGTGACTTTAGAAGACACATGTTCTTTACAAAAGAAATGTATCTATGTTTCATCTTACTAAATGGTTATTTCTGAAACAGTCAGCTTAATCCTAGACCCTGTCGATACTTACCATGAGATGAGACTAGACTCAATCACTGGTCAGTCTGAAATCCTACTAATAGTATACAATGCGAAAGTTTGGATCTTTGGATAGTTAAATGTTTGGATGTTTGTTACTCAATCATGCTTAACGGCTCAACCGATTTAAATGAAATTTAACACGAAGATAGTTTAAAATATGGAATAGTTTTTATCAGGGGCTACGGAGATGAAGTCGTGGGCGGAAGCTGGTAAAGAATAAAATAATTTGACACTGCCCCTACACAATAATACCACCACCGCAGACGATGATGCCACTATTGAGATCGGGTTTTACATTCACGGGCCCCACTTTAAATGGCGTGCTTTATTTTTAAAAGGATCCGCTGCCGCTTATCGCTTGGATAAAAACAAATAAGCCCTGACAGCGTCGTAAAGACGGGTATACAAGTCTTTTATCGCGTCTATATCTCTTGAATGCAACTCCAGCGCATATTGCACTTTTAACGGCTCTTAATCACCATGTTAGGACTCCTCTATTACCTACATATAATTGGTCCGCTTAAGAGGAATAAGAGGATTTCCTTTCTTTTTTAACTGCAGTGTGCAATACAAGACACGATAATAACACTTAATATTTTCTAGTTTATAGAAAAAGACAGACAGATGCTTGAATGAAATCGTCTTTTTAGGCCATCACCCGCTCATTACGAAGAACCCAAACGGAGCCATGGGATAAAGTATGTATGAAGGTGTGTATGTAGGGGGGTATATAGGGGGTAAGGCCGCCAAAATTAAGGTATTTTTATGTCTGCTTTAGTGTAACATTTTGTACTGCGTGTAACACAAATGTTGTGATATGGATAACACATAAGTATCACAAAAATTGCAAACACTAAACAAAACGTAACACAAAAACCGACTTCCGTTAAAAAAAACATACATTTTGACGGCCTTACCCAGCTGGGCAAATCTTTGGATCTTCTCTTCCAATTTCAAAAATTATTTCACCTGCGTGTAGAATGGACTTTCTATGTGGTAATGGTTTGGTTTATATTTTATCCTGCAGATTTGCCTGTGTTCTTTGCGATACTCGGGCGGAGCCGCACGGGCAGCTAGTCGCTTACAAAATGATAGCATCATTAAAGAAACGGTCACACAAGCATTCCATTTAAAAATACATCATAATAGCAAATCAAATCTATATCAGACCACGTCATTCAATGTCACTTCCTGTTTCAAATTAATCTTTGACGCGCTGTATTAAGGTCGGTTCCGGCTTGACACCAATCGTGTGGCCATTTATAGTAAAGGGCCGTTGAATCCAAAATGGAGGTCCAAATATGGCGGCCAAGATGGCGGACACGTGCGTTCCATTTAACGGATTTTATTTGGAAATCTATTTGGTTTTGTTTGTTTGTAGCTTACGTGGGTTTATTTATTGTTTGATCTTCTTTAAGCTTCCATTTATAGGCTTTGACCACCGGGTATGCAGTGCGATTTGTTATAAATTATGACACATTAAATTAAAAAAAAATGGTTAGACAGTATGTTTAGATAATCTTAGACTCGAATTGACAATGTCGTAGGTAATCTTACAATATACCAATTCTATTGGCTAGAAAGTATAATATTTGTAAATGACAAGGGTCTTAATTAGGAACGGTAGTCAAAGCGAATAATTGTGCAGTGTGATTAAAATAATGAGCCGCATCTGTTCTAAAACTTTTTTTAACTCTAATTTACACGATCAAAGCTAGCGCAAGGTCCCAAATAATTATTTAATTACATCCACACTGGCAACGAACTATAGAGAAGATTTAAATTACAATTTTAATTTATGCTAGCTTCATAAGTTGACTATAAAAAAACTAAAACAAGATAGGTCCATCGTATCTAATAGGTATTTGATGTTCTTCGAATCTGTTTCGGAAAACGAAGACAAAGCGACAGGCTTATCTGTATTAAGATCAATAAAAATAACTTCATAGCCCCTCGAACAACGCTTTATTTTATTCATGACTTTTTTGATTAGAATTATGCTAATGAAGAAAAGTTCAATTCTTAATCCTCAAAGTTCGTTTGTATTATGAACGGCAAGTTGTTAAAATTGATACGGAACATCCATAAAGTAATATTAAAAGGTTTACGTTACTTCTTCCTGTCATTTAAATTATAATAGCTATAACTAATTCTACATTTGAAGTTATTTGTCATAATTGACATATTTTACACGATATTCTGACCATTTAAATCCCAAAACAGTATCTTGATTAGAGTACACTTTATCAAAGATTGAATAAAAACTCATTCTTTTCTGTATTTTTGTATTGGACGGTTTCTTGTTCAGAAATATAATTTAATTTTATCGCTATAATTGCAATCAGCAGACCGACAAAATCTCCATATCCAAGTTCAGCACTGACATTAAGGTTTTACGAGTGACTGATGACAAATTGAATCGGATTAATGCTTTAGTCGCAATGCATTAGCTTATTTTTATCCAATCACTATTAAACTTTGTAACGATTTCATCATAATTACCATGTGAAAAGTTTGTATAAAAATCACTCTAGAGGAAAATGTGTTCAAATCATTATTTGTATCATTACGTTACAAAAAACGAATGTATTAAGTACTGGAAGAATTCTGTCACACAAATGATACGTTACAGAAAAATCCAGACTCGGAAAAACACTTTATATTTTCATATTATCATTTTCAGGTAAATAAACGTGAAAAAATACCATAATCTCACATTTTCACATTTCAGATTTCAGATTTTCAGATTTCAGATTTCAGATTATTTATTGATAAATGTACATCTCATTTACAAGTCATTTGCCTCATTAATTTACGGTTTGAAATCTCCAATCTTTATTTTGATTGTGGCAATGAAAATATTCCATTCATAACTTTTCCAGGACATTCCCGTCCACATAAAACATGAATGGTATGCCCATAAAACTGATGGGCGACTTGGATATGTTCCCAACACAGACAGACAATGTAGTTTTTGTTGCGGTAAATTAAGTCGTTTTATTAAAGCGGCTGTTTTACAAAGTAATCACTAAAGTAGGTTAATATTTAATATTGAATTGAACTTTTCTCGATCACATGCTAAATGCTAAATACATGTTTACATTTTCATACGTGACAAAACTTATTGCGTGTACCTGAACTATTTACTATTTTTCACTATTTTAAACTTCGATCAACAATATTAAACGCCTGAACCGGTCGCACGACCGGTTAGCCTAGTGGGTAGTGACGCTGCCTACGAAGCTGAAGGCCCTGGGTTCGAATCCCGGTAAGAGAAAATATTTGTGTGATGACTGTGATGAGTACTATTTGTTTCTTATGTATTTGTATTTATTGCTATTGAATATATCGTCAACTAGTGCCTATAACACAAGCCTTATTGAGCTTAATATAGGGCTAGACCGATTAGTGAAAGATTGTCTCCTAATATATTTTTATTTAAAGTCTGGTCGATCAAGGTTTTTAGTGTCACAGGATTTTTGTTTTTTCTAATAACGTATGTTTTTGCTTCAGGTACGTCACATAATATGTCTACGGTTTACGACTCTGGTAAAGTACATAGGTAACCAAATATAACTAGTTTGACTAAATGTGTTTACTTAGTCGAGCATATTCATTAGAACACAGTTTTTACGCAAGTTTCTATAGTTTATAATTCTTTAATATGTATCGTCGGAGTTGACTATACTCGACGCCGTATTTAGATTCCAAAAAAGTTACCAAAGATGGCCGAATGTCACTGTCACAAATGTCATTGTCATTGTGACGTTCCAGATGTAACCAACCCATGCATGATAATATATTATTTCGTTGTTACTTAGATGTGAATATTATCTTTGTTACTTAGATGTGAATATCGCCTAACACAACTCGGCTTGGTACATCAATCTGTCTATGTACAAAGAACTACCCCCAAGTACTCAATTACGTACCTACCTACTAACTTTTTCCAGCGAATTCTTCCGCGTTAAGGTTATCACAACAATTCCATTATTAAATACGAGACATTTTAATCCTTTGGCAATGACTTCAGATGTAAAAGTATTCTACACATTCTTTTTCATGGTTTGGCTTTAAACTATCCATGTGCCAAAATTCATCACAGTCAATTGAGCCGTTTCTACGAGATTGACTGACAAACATACAGACATTCATACACACTACTTTTTTACACTGTTACTTAGGAGCTATTAGTTATGAAATATGTATAAGTAATAAAAAACAACAACATGGTGATATGTCAATATTATTATGTCCATATCAAAAAGATTTACGCACATTATGAGAATATTAATAGTTACCAATTGTTGCCAAAACCTGAAGTATTACCACAGTAATATGAACTTTTCTTGTACTAAACAGATTCAATCAAATATCATTTTTTTAAATTAATATTTCAATAAGATTATTTATTTTGGCGGTTGCATTTAATTTTAACTTTACAATCATGTATAAATAAATAACAAACGTACATAGTTTAGAAAGTAAAAACTTACCGATTCAAAATTATTTCATTTTAATGGCAACCCACTGGTTGTTTTTTTGGAATCTATATACGGCGTCGAGTTTATGATAACTTTTCATTTAACAAACCAAAATTCAACCAACTTAACACTCTGTGCATCGTAACGGCCGAAAGTCGAGATCGCTGCGTTTACGAAACGACCCCCGGAACAAATCTAATTGTCCTCCACAAAGAACACTTTAATTTGCATATAATGCCTTCTTAATGGACGCTCTGGGCCGGTTCCTTGTAAAGGATTTCTAATGATTGCACCGCATGTCATTAGTAGGTCTGTTTTAAACTAAACTTATTTGTACATTTGCGTTGCATTATATAAAGTTAAGGGGTTTAAAACGGTCGTGTTACTCCGAAAAATATATTAGTACATCATCCTCATCATCCTCCAAGCGTTATTCCCGGCCCGTGGTCCGACACCTTATCCCAAGATTTGGCATAGGCACTAGTTTTATGAAAGCGACTCCCATCTGACCTTCCAACCCAGAGGGATAACTAGACTTTATTGGAATTAGACCGGTCTCCTCACGATTTTTTCCTTCATCGAAAAGCTAGCGGTCAATATTCCGTACATACGTATAAGTTCCGAAAAACTCATTGGTACGAGCCGGGATTCGAACCCGCGACCGCCGCTTGACAGTCGCATGCCTGAACCACTGGGGCACCGTAGGTCCGAAAAATATAGTACTTCTCAAGCCTATATTTGTGTATGTAACATAATATCTTTACTGTTTTCATATTTTAAGGTGGTTCTATTATTATAGGGTCTTTCGATGTCTGTTTCGTAACCGTTTCATAATAAATATGTTATTGTTACGAGTACCTTCTCACTACCTACTCCTATATTTGTACAGGTGGTTATGCAAGGTTGTATTTGAGCAACTATATTCTACGGAAATATCAGTTTCAGTACTCCTTCGGTTTTGTTTCTGTATAACCTATGGGTTAATAAATTGAACCGGTACTGTAGCCCACATCTTCGCAATAGATTCGAAACATACGAATTTGTGACGCTCGCTCTTGCCCCCTCTCACGCAGTTAATGACACAGAACGGGCCAACGAGAACAGTGAAGCATTAGTCGCTTACTAGGAAGTATGAAAAAGTGAGTGTCCGACCTAACGCAATCAGCTTAGCTACAGCTAGATTGGTTCCTAAGTGTAAGGCCTGACTGGACGCCCCGCTCTCAGCGTCCTCTCAATCTTTACACTAAGACATAAAAACTTTTGCTAAAATTAAATCCTTTCATACAAAGCATAGATCATAGGCACAACCAGCCACATCACTTGACTTGGTACAGCAAAGCGGTGGGCTTAATCCGATTACCCGGTTCGTTAGTCACGACAAAAAGCGAATCGTCGGGAACTGAAGCTTTTACTTCGTTATAATGCAGTGACGAAGCTCAGCTCTTCGTAGTAAGGGCTATGGTGATTGAATGTCGCTGTGGTCAAGTGGTTGACCGAGATGTCAATTTGGGCGAGATGACTGTGCATTGAGGGCAGTACAGAAGTACCCGAAAAATACTGGCATGGCCGATTCTAAGAATTGCACGGTTAGTAACGTCGTAAACCTCGCTTTGGAAGTGAAACGTTACAGTGCAAAATATTTAATTACCAAGAAATATTGTAACAGATTTCATGTCATACTACATATTTCGCTAATTTTAGTAATTACCCTGAAATCAATTAAATTTATTCTTCACTCTGCCGGCCTTAAATGAATTTCTTAGCATTTAAAAAATAATGACGGTCAATACGTAAAAGTTAAAAACTTAGACGACGTGCAGTCCACGCCAAATTTACCTATAAATATTGCGCCTTAAATGCAAAGAGATGTCTGTACACATTTTATGCACATTGTAAAAATGTGTACAGAAATATCTTAAACGTCGAATCTAACTAGGTATTATTGACGTTTCCAAGAACGTCTATTTTTGTTTCGCTCCGATGAAGTTAGTCCCCATCTCTGCGATCTTGCACCCATTTTATAAAACCTTTCTCTAGTCAGCCTCTATTTCTAGATGACTTACTAAACAAGGAAAGGCCTTCAAAATCGTTTACAACTTCACGTCTGTGTACCAATAAAATTATATAACAAATATACCATGCCAAGCTTTACCTACCGTTTACATGTGAGATAAGAGATATTGTTTGTATTTGTACACAGCGCAAACATATATTAATGAGTCTAAGTTGTAACAGCAAACGTTCACACTGAGTAATAATTACATCTAACGCGAAAGTTAGACCCTTGTCACAATATTTGACTTGGCTGGCGGTCAAACACTGAGAACGGGTAATGGAGGATAGCTGAGTGGGATAAGGTTGCAAGGACGGAGCTTTGTCTTGAGTATAGTTGAAGTGAGAGTCAATTAGAGTTATAAAAGATCTTCTTCGAGTCGATGATATGATTTAGAACACTTATTCAGGTCATCATCATCATTAATTTAAGAGTTATCCACTTGTCGGTGGAGTATTTTCCATTTCTCTCTGTCGTACGCCAGCCATTTTGATTTGTTGATACGACACGACACCAGCTTCTTCTTTTATTTGGTCTATATAACTGCGTCGTGGTCTTCCCCTGCCCCTCCTTCCTTCTATCTTTCCTTCCATTATGGTTTTAAAGAAGTTATCATGCCGTATCAAATGACCAATCATTTTTTCCCCCTCCTAGTGCTGATAATGTTCAAAATCGATCTCTTCTCTTCTCTTCTAATTTATTCTCTTATTCAGGTAACACATCAATATTAACTTCACGTCTCTTCAAGCAATAATCATTCTCCTATAGTTTTTCCCGGTTGTATCCTAGAGGAGCCCGGGGTCTGATGTATTTGGTACATTATTCGAAGATTTCGTTTTGTGACTGCGCTATCTGACCCTTCAGCCCAGAGGGAATACCGTGACCGTGTTGGGATTCCTCGCGATGTTTTCCTATGCCGAAATGCTGTTTAAATATCAAATAACCTATATTTTGTACATATTTTTTTAAGAAAACCCTAGGGTACCTATCTATGCCAGGGGTTTGGACCAACGACTTTAAAATTGAAAATCGCGTGGCTTACCGCTGAGCTACAGTGGATTTGAACATTTTGAATATGCGACCGAATGGATAAGCTGAACAGTGTCAACGGGGCATAGGTACATTTGATCCTCTCTATAAACTGGTTCAAATTCCATCGTGAAAAAGAAGTAGCCTATTCCAACAGCATCTTAAACAATCGTATCCCCAGGACACAGAATCAACACCTTCGACAATTTGACAACGGCCGTGTCTCTTCAACAAACTCGGAAGCAATATTGCCGGCCGCACAAACACAGCTGCCGAGTGTTTGCCCGTGCGACATTTGTCGACCGACTTGAGGGGAATTAGAGAGACGTGATACTTTAGCCAGGAAACGGGTGGTGAAGGTGTGAAAGTAACACTTACCAAATATTTGTAGGACTGTTTCAACGGTTTTCAACGCTCTGATGAGAATTGGTCATCGTTAAAATGGGTATGATTTTGACTACACAGTAATCGTAGTGACTGGCTGCGAAGCAAGCGGTTTTCATACCGGGTAAGGGCAAGTATCTTTTCATTGCTTAGTAAATATTTATAGTAATAATATTCTTAACTGCACCACAAAGAGATTTTTAATTACAAGATAGGGCAAAATGGGTAATTTTTACTTAGTAGAGAAATGTGTCTTGACCATTAAATAATGAAATACGATTATGAAATGTTTAATTTTATCAATAGCTTGTTTGTTGAATAATTACGTTTAATTATCATTTAATTGGTTACAGAGTTTAGAAAATACCTACTTAAAATATATCCATCTTGTCCAGCAACTTTGTATATCAGTAAGTAGTACATTAAATCAATCGCATAACTGTTTCACGCAAATAGACCCGCGCTTTACGGTTGTTACCCCAGTTGTACTCGTACGATTTACGATTTGTGTCGAGTCGCCTTCCTACCCAGTATGACTTGGCTCCAACATTCCTAGCAACTACGCGCAATCGAAGGCTCGACTTAAACTGGTTCTTTGAATCAAGTCGTTGGTTGTTGTAACCGTCAGGGCAGTGAATATACCATGTATGAGCGATTCAGCCGCACCGACGCCGGCGCCGGTCAAAGCGGCGGGCGCGATGCGCGTGCGCGAACGCGGAAGAGCACGTGCGCGCGCCATTGCAGCAGCGTTGCTAGGTGGGGAAAGACGTATGAGACGGTGCCCTATAGAAGATAGATAGTTCTCTAATGCCAGTCGGCGATGGTTAGATCTACACTAATATTATAAAGAGGAAAAATCTTCGTAAGTTTTTATGTAAGGGGTAAAGTACTGGAACTCTTTTACCAGTTTATAGAATGGACCTTCGGGTCTGACATAGGGTTAAGAGTTAACTTCATTGGTTGTTTTTTTTTGCAATTTCGTGGTTGGTCCCATGGGAAAAGTTGTTCAGTATCATCATTTTATACGCTTTTAATCATTCCGGATTATGACCCCGAAATCACCCAGTATACGTGATCCCTCGGCTCCGCCTGAGTTCTCTGTAAAACAGTGAGTCATGAATAAATCAATTGTTTATTGTGTATCACTACGTCTTGGTAATATCTAGCAAGAGTCGTCCAGGGTCCCTTACATCATCAACATCATCTGCCGAAAGTCGTCAAATGAGTGCCAAAGTGGCCCCCGCTACCTTTACTAGGTCATCAGTCGCGGTACGTGGTCGCTCGAGAACCTTTTCGCCCTAGCGGACATCGGGTCTACGTGCAAAGTGCTCCACCTGCTGCCACTTAAGTTTAGTGACTTTCTTTATAAATACAATTATTATTGTTCTCTTTATTCATATTTCTACTTGCATGTGTTCATCTAATCACAATTTCAAAATGGCCGCCACCACGCTGCGCCGGCGACTCGTCAGAGATGCTTTCTGTAGATACGCATAATGTTCACATTATGCTTATAGTCAGTCACGGCCGGCGACATTACGTTTTACGGTTAATGGGCATGCATTTCCTTTTAGAAATGACTAAACTAGAGTTAAGCTGATAGCAGTGATAACCCTTAGAACAGAGTCGGTAAGAGACTTATGAATCGGAATTTCACCTGCCTCGCCCTTCACGTGGATTGTATTTTGTTTGCATTGGCATCTAACACAAGGCACATTGTAAACCGAACTGAACACAAAAAACAGTTGAAAATCGACTTACTTGGATGTAAAGAAAGAATAAGGAGCTAATACCTAACTGGGAAAAACCCTATCGACTTATTGGACCTACATAAATTAATATAGAGACCTAATAAACCTTCAGCGTGTTTTTACGCATAAAGCAACCACCTCCTTTTTTCTACTGACGAGTACCCTGTATACGCATTTTTAAGTGCATTTTATAGATTCATTTTCCATCTGTTTGTTAATTATGAATATATTAAGAGTAGTAGGGATTTGTGCGTTCTGGCTCAACCCTGGGGGGTCAAACACCCCTGGTTTTGGTTGCTGACCTTTTTTTAGCAGCCACACCGTCGACCTCAGATGTTACTTGGTGTCAGCAGGTGGGCGGGGTGTTGGTTCAAGATGGTGCTCTCCTATTGGCCGTTGAGTTCATTAATGACTCTCATTTGCTAATTACATCCATTAATTAGGCCACACCCCCCAGTTGAAGTTATAAAGTGGGCGGGATGTTGGTTGTAGACGGTGCTCTCCTATTGGCCTATTGGTCATTGCTGTCATTAATGACGATCATCCCTAATTACATTGGTTCCCAAGGATGCTCTCCTATTGGTCGTTGCTAAATGCTGCTTAATGATACTCATTCCTAATTATACATCCATTAATTTTAGGTAGTATGTAGGGTGTTGGTTCTAGATAGCGTTATCCTATTGGATATAGATAAACCGTAATGGCACTTTCATATATTCTTGGTTTCCAAACAGGAGGTACGGTTTAAACCTAACCTAATGACATCGCAGTTCGAATCAAACCTAACTGAGCTCTGCCCAAAGGTACGATAGGTAGCTAACCATGTCAACCTAACACTCCTCCTCGCTTCGCTCGTCGTCGTACCTAATAACCATGTCAACCTAACACTCCTCCTCGCTTCGCTCGTCGTCGTACCTAACTGAGCTCTGCCCTAAGGTACGATAGGTAGCTAACCAGAGCATAAATGAAACGGAATATTTAAAATGTTATTTATTTTTCAAGAATACTTCATTCACAACTTATTTACTTATTTAGAGACCTACTTGTAATTATACCACGAATAAGTTACAAAATAATATGCCAGTCATAGTTGTTACTAATTTTTAAAAAAGATAATCTATTTGTCCGCAGGCAGTCCCTTATTGAGAAAATGGTATTTGTCACAAGACAATCGAAGTAACTTGTGATGTTCCTCACAGTACTTGTGTTTATTTGGTGTATATTTCCTATACGGTCGGTTGTAGGTCGTCGCAGCACATAACTTATAGTCTAGGACTTCGTTTATGTATGCGAAAAACATGTTGTATAAAAGATATGCGTTTTAGTCCGTATATAACGTAGCGTAACGTTTTCTCCGTATGATGGACAACTAATTGTGGGTAAACAAAATTTGAAGTCAAAACTCAAAACAAGACATAACCGTCAATCGTTTATTTCGAAATCAAACAAGACATTAGTTATCATGAATCGCCATTAATGTTATTATAATGGACAACTAATTGCGGTTAAAGGTTTATTTGAAATCAAACAAGACATTAATGTTCTTATAATGGACAACTTATTGTGTATTTAGAAATCAAACAGGACATTAACTATCATTAATCGTATATATAAAGGGCCTGCTGACTGACTCTATTATTCAATAACTATCCACGTTGCACTCCTACACCAGCAGTCACCAATATGTCGGTAAGTAGTCTTTTAATTTGATTTGTATTTATTAAATGCAATTATCGTTTCCTGCTATTATTTAGATTTATAATAACTGTGTTATCACAAAGCCGTATACATTTGTAACGTGTGTGTGTGTGTATATTTATGTTGCAGGACCCGTCATCAAATGTCGTCGATAGTCAAGACTACACTTTTAAACACTTTTATTATCCCATCTCGGAGAGTGATGATAGTTTACAAAGTGTACAAGATAAAGCAGTGAAGCGAAAAATTAATACATCATCCAACATAGATACGTTCTTTGAACAGTCTAAGATAAAAAGAAAGAAAATCATATCATCCACTGTTGGACAAGGTGATAAAGGCAGCGGTGTATCATATTTATCAACAAATAAGGATGATTTTTCGAATTCGACACATCTTGTAAAAATTGAAATTTTTGATCTGAAAAAACTAGCCAAAGTGGCTAACACAAGTGAACACTGGAAGCACGCAGATGTTCGTGTGAAGTACTACACAAAGGAAACAGAGGAAAATAAGCACTTACAGCAAGCGAAAAATCTCATTTACCGAATCACGAAGGAAATTGCCGAATCTGAAGGATGTAAAAAGTATCATTTTAATTCGTAGTTATAATTGTCATTATAAATGTGTTTATTAATAAAATACAAATATATCATACAAGTTGTTTCATTAAATATATTCCCTATTAAAAATTAAACAACAATCTTTTATAATGTATGATTTATTTAACCAAAAATTAATCTAAACATTTCACAAATAGTAATATCATTATTTGTGGTATTAACAATTGAGAAAACCTTAATATAGTCATTCATTTTAACATTTTTCATTTTTAAATAAAGATAAACTAAACAATATTTTCCACAGACCGATGTCCAGTAGCTTTGCAGTTGTTGATGATTATAAAACCACCTCTTAGTATTTCTATTTAAGAACATTTTATGGTAACCCTCCGGTTTTCGACCGTATGAATCAAAATATTCGCCAATACCATTTACATCAATATATATGGCTACCCAATGTGACCCTGGTTGAAAGTCTGGATCCAAATTGCTTATTAAGTAAACAGGTAGCTGAACAAACATAGGCATTGTGTTGGCTGCGAATACATTTGATTCAATGTTCGAATTTATTCTACTCATATAGTGTTTAATCTCTTGTGTATTCATCTTGAGATACTAATTGGTAATGAGATAAAAAATAATTATTTTTTTATTTATTAGTATTAACTGTTGTAATCGACACTTACATCGCGGTTTTTATTTATTTCTATAACATTATCAAACTCAGCATATATGATACAATTAAGCGTAGTAGTCAATGCTGTGTCGAAACGAACCTCTAATCTGACACTGCCGTGTCTAACTAAATTCCAGTGTGAGTTTGAACTTGCTGAAAGATCTGGAGTTAAGTCAAAAGCTAGTAAACAATAGCCTCCTCCATAGCCCTCTCTTCCTATTGAGTTACCTTCATTTAAAAAGTGAATATTCGTACCAGAAAATAATGTATGAAAACTTGATACAATTAACCCATCATTAAATGAGGGTTGCAATGTCTTTGATGGTACTTGTTGACCATCGACGTATAAGCTAAATAGATTCATTCCATTGTTATCAAAATTAAATGGATTCTGTTTAAAACTACCATTAAACGCAGAGTTTTTTATAAAGCCTACAATACATCTCTTAGGTACTTGACCTAGAAATATGTTATCTAAGGTTTTACCTTGAATTCCCGACGGAATTGTTAAAACTTTAACTTCAGCACGGGTAATAGGATATTTTGCAGTTGTAGAAGCTAGTACTTTTTGGTGTGCTAGTAAAATAGATGGGTTAATTCGAGCCTTCCGAATTATGAGGCTTGCATCTAAAATGGTAACTTTAAATTTTTGATCATCATGATTACACATGAGATTAAACGCTTCTTTACTACGTACTAATCTTATTCGCATTTCTACACCATTAAGAAGAAATTTATCTTGATTAAATATGTCACCATGTAAATGTCCAATCATATCTACAGCTGTATTCACTTTAACTAATTCTTCTCTCTTAATAAATCCCTTATTGGTACTATCTGTTGCATCCATTTTATGTGGTGTATCTTCATACCATAAACCACATGTTAAATGAGAGTCTTTAGCTGCTGGACCATAATTAAGGAGGGTTTCTATGTATGCACGATATGCGTATGTATTGTTAGGTGGAGACACGAGTTTTTGATTTAAATACACATCTAATTGATTAAAAAGTGTATGTAACCAATTATTGACGGGGGCAATATGTATGTCTTTTATTGCATTTGAATCAGGACTCACTATTTTAGCTTTTATATAAAGCATAGTATGGGATAGGTCTATGTAATCATCTCCGGTACCAGGCACTTGGAATTCAATGGGTCCATCATCACTTAATGATGAAATGGGCTTGTAATGGATCCATTGGCCGCTTTCGATACTTGTTTGTGTTGATGGTAAAGCAAACAAGTCCAACTCAGACTTGGCACATTCACATGAATGATTATGTAAAAAAGACATTATTTAACCGGAAAAAATATCTTCAAATGTAGTTTTCGATGTTTTTTTTGAACGTCTCCCGCCGTGTAGTGTTTTCCGAACAATGACTGGATTTCTTGTTTTCCTTTTTATTTTATACCCTGAGCCACTCATTAAAGAATCAATCTTTTCATCAGCTTTCCTTTTCAAATTAGCACTTGCATCTTTAAAGCGTGATTTTAACGATTCCTCCAAAGGTTGGGAGCTCATCATATCAGATAATAAGCCAACGCCCGCATTTAATGCTTCTTTACCTACACTTCTAAACCCACTCGATAGCAAAGGAACGATAGATCTAAACAACCCCCCCAAAAAACTTCCAATTCCATGACCGCGTTGGTGAGGTACACCTTTATATACACATCCAATACCAGATCCTGCCTGACGTGAGTAATAATGTTGATATGGGCATAAGTTATTAATATTTCTTTGATTCATTTTGTTATGCGTCTAAAATGTAGTTTAACACACGATGTACCAAATTGAAATGGTACCCGATTGCCAATGCTTGTTCTTATATCTATTTCAATAGTGTCGAACTCTCTGCGCATAACGGGTAAGTAGTGAGCTGGTGAAAATGCATGCATTTTGTAAGCTCCATATGTGTATTTTGTCGGATCTAGAGGTATAATTCGTATTAAAGATGCCATTACATCCCCCACTATCTGTGGCTGGATGATATCTGAATAAATAAAGAGCTGAGATGGTAATCCTAGATACAAATTCATAGGATATTTTCCAACTGCCTTTGATAATAAATTCATTTTGGGCTCAAAACCCAATTGTAGACTTAATTGGGGTGATACGGTTAAAGAAAATAAATCTTTGTTTTGACTAGTTGCTGTTACAAGTTTTGATATTTCATCATGTCGCATCTTTAGTTGGTTTTTCAACAAGGGATTTTCATTAAAAGCCTTCAAAAAATTATTGACGTTGTCATATGTAGTTGCTGGTATGTGAGATTTATATTCCACATTGATTTCTGTACCAGTGCTCGGGTTTTTATTTGTGTCACTAGCATCCTGCAAACGTATTTTCTTCTTTATGTACAACACATTTTCATGTTCTTGAACATTAAACATAGTACATGGATAATGGAACTCTACTAAACCAACTGTCCATTCACCTTCTAACTTAATAGTTTTTGGTAGCTTAGTTAAGAAATTTGCTGTTGTATTTTCGGGATAGTATGATATTGAACTGTTACTCAACAGAGTCAAATAAAAACTATCATCAGTCATATTTCTTTTATATCTGATGCCGGGATCCAACTGTTAAATTTGCTGGGATAACCTTTCCACTTGACTAATACCTCTTTTCTGCCACCAACTCGACGTGATTCTATTATTTTATCTATCCTGTGTTTGGTGGTGGGGTCATAAAACACTTTTTGCAGTTCCTTCGAGTAGAATGTACCAGTGATTGGTTCATTTTCTAAATCTCTTAAAGTGTAAACGATCCAAGGGGACCTTCTTATAATGGAATCTACTACGAATATTTCATCACTCCAATTCGTTTCATAGCCTTTTTCAAATATGTGTTTATGTCTTGTTATTCTAACGTGATCACCGATTTGAAGTGAAGGGTGTTCATTTATATACTTGTTATTTTCTTTTTTTCCATACAAATTCTGCCAAACTACCATGATATTATCATCATTGACTTCGCTTGGAGTCATCTTAATGCTCGTGTGGAAACTATGATTATAAGAATGTAGCAATGCTTGCAAGATGTTAGTATATTTATAAGTATTTTTGAAGGTAAAGTAACGCCACATTTTCATTTTTAGAGTTCGTTGAAACCTCTCTACAATGCTAGCTTTGATGTCAGGGTTGTTTGTAGTATAATAATTAATACTCTTACTTCTAAAATAATCTCTTACAATTTTCGAAACAAACTCAGTACCTTTATCAGACTGAATATGCCGAGGAGTGGCATTAGCTTCTGCAAATATACTATCAAAACAGGTTTTAACTGTATCAGGTTTTTTATTCTTCATTGCTCTTGCGAAAGCATATTTACTGAAAACATCAATAACACACAGAATATATTTATAACCGTCATTGTATTTACTATATGTGCGCATGTCACTCAAATCAGCTTGCCAAAGCTCGTTATAATTAGATAAAATATATTTATTTCTGGGGAAATGTTTCTGTGAAGGTTTATGAAGTGTGTACGTTTCCTGTGATTGTAGCCACTTCTTAACTTCGTTACGTTTCAACTTGCCCCGCATAGCTTCTGTTAAACGGTTAATGCTACTAAAACCAGCAGGATGAGAAACATCATAATATATTTTAGATATATCTAGTACGGAGTCCATCTTTCCCAATTAATTTTTCTTTTCGGTGTTTCGCTGGATTTTGCTGAGATCGGTGTTGATGTTTCTATTTGTTTTTTTTCGTTACTTGCTGTAGATTCCGAGGAGTGAGGTTGATGAATATATTGGAGAGAGGTAGGATTACCAACACACGATAAAGGTACATTTATATCCTTTAACGCTAAAGCAAATTTTTCCCAGCCCAACGGCTTGGGGCGTTTTAATGGTCTTAAAGTATCACTTATAAGATCAAATATGTTACTTCCTTTTAAATCTTCATTATTTAAAACCACTTCTCCGCCTTCTTTCCACCAAATTTTAGGTTTACTTCGAATTATGAGGTCTAACAAAACTTCGCCTTTTTTTCTATAAGTCTTTGGAATTAATTTAACCATGTAAGATGGTGTATACTGTGGTGCAAATGTTTCTTTTCTCGGAGGAGTCACATCTACACCTGGTGCAGGTATTTCAGGGACTGTAGTAGAATCTCTGTTTATTTCTTCTTTATATGGCACATCAACATTATTAAACTTTGTTTGTTCATCTTGAGTATCAGTAAATATCGATAGTTTGAGAGGTCTTCTTCCCTCCTCAGTAACATGTAGATATCTTTGTAAAGCTTGAGAATACAGTGTCCATTTGTCCCGATCATTCATTTTACTCTGTAGAATTTTCTGCATTTCGCTATCTAAACGTGACAAGGCATTTTCTGATGTAGGTTCATTACTTGCTTTAAGCCGTTCAATTAATTCAGGTTCCACGAGTAGCATCTTTTTTGCATGTTGCATGTTTATTTAATAAATGAAGTTAGTAAACCATTAATTACAGCACCTAATATTATAGGTAAAAATGTTCCACCTTTTTGTACAATAATGTTTTTCCTTATTTTATTTTTACCCTTTATAATTAATTTTCGTAATATGCTTTTATATTTACTAAAATGTTTTTTCTCTTTTTCGTCAAGTGGTAGTTTACCTTTAAGAATGTTATAAATACATTCACAAATCACATTTATCTCTTCATCATTACAGGCTTTTAATAGAATTTTTTGATATTTCGGTTTTAGAGTGTGTAACGCTTTGAGCAGATGTTGATGTGTTATAACTCTCCTGTACATAATTATAGAATGATTGAAATCATCAATTTTGGTCCTATTTAAAGCCCTTTTTTGGTACATACACAGCACAATATGAAGTATAATTGAAAATATTCGTTTTGAATCGATACATGTCATCTGTAGACTGTTTAAGATCTATCATTAAATATCCATGGGCATCTTTTGTTGCATTTTTATAAGCTTCTTCTAAAAATTTACAGTTTTCGGGATGAACTTGGCGTGCTAAATATTTAATTTGCGTTTTATCCCTTGGATTCTTAAAGTAAATAATGTAATTAGCATTCAATGATATATCACGTTGCCCTTTTCCTTGATGAAATAGGTTCTGCGTAATGTAAAAAACACTTAAATTTCGATGATGGCTTCCTTTAGTGAAGATATCAACAATACGGCCATCGGATTCTCTCATTAAGTCATCTATTACGAGTAGTTGAGGGTGTTTACCATCAAACATAGTTAAATCTGGAATGCCTTGAGTATAATTTACATTCTTTAAATTATATAACGGTTGCATTTCATCATAACACCATACTATATTTAGAAATGATTGATTACAAACCGTATTCACATTATTTAAAAAACCTGTGACAAAATGCGATTTACCACAACTACTGGGACCAGCAACTATTGCTGTGAATGGGTGAATGAAATGAATCATTATTTTATATAAACATAGGTTATACGTCTTCATTGGAGGAGGTACGGTGAGGAATAAATGATTTTAAATAAAAAAAACCTATTTATATAAAAATCATAGATATTATTTTTGTAAATTACATACATTTTAGTTCATAGTTAGAAACTTAACAAAATCAAGGCTTATAACTAACATTTTATCACACATTGGTACAATTATCATAAACAGTTATGTAAAAAATATTATTATTACTTACACACTACTACTTACTTCTACTACATAGATAAAATATGTACAACCGTTAACCTGCCATATGCGCAGATGATTTACAAACACTTATCTAAAAATATATATACAGATAATTAACAAATGCTTACATACAAATCATTAACAACTATTTTCTTAAACTATAATGACCCCATGCTAATGTATCGGTAGAATTTGGGATAATGTAACGTTTGCTATCATTGTAAGAGAGGCTGGTTTTATTAATACATTGCGTGAATATGACATGTTTTATTGATCTAAATCTATACATCTTTGAGAACTGTCTTGTTTGGTCAAAAAGACAAGTCTTGTAATTCTCCATTTTCATCTTTTTTGTCACAGATTTGTTTACACCCTTTGCTTTTGCTACAAATTCATCCTCTACAGTCATGGCATACATTTTTGATCGTAATCCTACAAACTCCCTCATTATTTTACCATTATTTTCATCTTTAAAATAGCCTAGCTTCTTTTTGTTTAGTTGCGGAAACCCAAAGATATTGTTTGATGCATAATCAGACGTATCAAAAAAAAGTGGTAAGTCCGGTTTTATGTTCAAATAAAAGTTTTCGGTAAAGTATTGGTAAATCAAGCTGTCAGTATCAGTGTATAATAGTTTAACATTATTTTGAAATTTTTTCTTCATGTAATTATAATGGAAGTCATACATTAATGTTTTTGATACATCTAATATACAAAAGCCTAAATAGATTGGTTTGTTGTAATATAACTTGGTTTTATGCAGCTGGATAGCCACCAAATTTTCTGAAAATATACACAAACTGTGAAATTCAGGTTTTGCTACTAACGATTGAGCACCTAACACTTTACCTTTACTATCCCAGTGCGTAATCAGTTTGACATTTACTCTTTTTTCAATGTTTTCCATGGTTTTACCGAATACAGCATTGTTCATCAGTTTAAAAAAATCTTTTTCAAAGTCAGATTTTGCTTGCATACGTAATTGTGTATTTAAATCAATATATTTCTGTAACCACGGACTTTGTTTGAATTTCAGCACTCTATGAATTTTAGTTAATTGTAATCCCAAACTTAAACACTGTTTGAGGTTTCTATAATGAATCACATATTTAGTTTTTTTGTTCAGATTGGGGACAAGTTTTCGTTCTTTACAGTTCCCTATGACAATATTCTCTGGACAAAGAGGTAAATCAGAGTGCGAGTCATGCAAGTGATCAGGGTACTCAAGGTCAACTTCGAGTATGTAACCATAATTACACGTGTCTGGTATATTAATATCAATATCTGTGTTTACCCACTCAAAATCTCCAATTGGTAAATATTGTGACATAGCCCATCCATATAAATTATTCGCATCAAAATAAGCTAAAAATGATTTTGGTTCATCAGGTTCATATTCTTTTATGTACTCGTTATTGGCCTTGGCATATCGATTACTGCATTGAGATATCCCTCCCCTGATCCCTGACTTAATGAATGCGACTTTGTCAAAGTCTGTTAATAATTCCAGTTCAACATTAGTATGTTTAAGCATGGCATCCCAACTTAAACCAGGAGCTGTATAGTAATGGGCTGGATCGAGGTCATATGTTAATAAACAAATTTTTCTGAAATTTTCAAAAATGTCTGTCAGTAGCATTACATCTGTCTTTAAATATAAGTTTGAGTAATCGAGCATAGTTTTGCATTTAAAATGATTCCATACATCTTGAGCATGAGCGTAGTCTTCACTAGAAACGGCGCTATCGCATAATGTATTGTAAAATTCCGCTTGGGTAGGGAGTGATGTTACATTTAATGATTCTGGGGATTTAATGAATTCATATGGAAAAATGCCTTTTCTTATTAATCTCTTAAAGTCTTCTTGAATAGGGAATTGTTTTTTTAACTCCTCATATTCATCTAATTTAAGATTTTTAGAAAGATTGTCCAAGCTAGCTGACATAAACTTGAAGGAATCTAAAAAGCGTAAGCTGATTTCTTGTCCATGTATTTGTATTTTTTTGGAAAAAGAAATGTATCTTTCTTTATTTTGGGGAATGATTTCAACCTCACCTTCCTTAAAGTTTAACGCGTGTACTATAAAATGGGCGTCATAGTTACTTAAATTATGTAAAAATATTGGTACAAAACGAGGAGTTTTATACTTCGAACTACATAATGAATGTGCTAGACCTTTGAAACGACCAGTAACCCATTCAAAATGTTCAACACAGTCTAATTCTAAATCATGATTGCATATGAAACATTTTTTCGTTTTGTTATTATTTTCTTTATCAACTGAAGTCAGAGAAACCGGCGCTTTTTGAAAACTAATCTTCCGTTGGATGTTGGCAATATCTTTACATATATTTTCCATGAAATGCGTAGCACAATGGGGGCCGGTATAAGTACAATATTTTGAAAAACTATCATCGTATGAACATTTTATGTAGTAACCGTAACTATACACTTCATGTTCGTGAACATTATTTGTAAGTGGTTTAGTTGGGTCTTGTTCACAAGTTGAAATTGGCTTGAGAAAAGACTCAAAATCCGCATAGACTACAAATGGCAATTTCATCTTCCGTTGAAATTTATCAAATACAACTTTATTGCTCGGCTGAGTTTCATTAAACCAATTTTTGTTCATCTTGTGAGTACCTGGGAGTTCTGTAACAACATGAGCACAATCATGCTCCTGATGGGCTTGCAATTTTTGTTCCGTTGAAAAATATAAAAGACACCCATCACAAATATGAATTGCATCGTGACGTCCAGTGATTTGCTTGTTAACTAATCGTGATAAGTTTTTAATGAAGCAATAATGACCAGTATTACCATTACTTAAATACAGTAAATTTATATGTGTCTCTTTTCTTGATTTGGTAAAATGTAAGGGACCCACGATGCTGTTTGTTTTCGATATATTACTATATTCTAAACCGTAAACGTTAATGCTGATGTTATTTAAGTTTTCCACTTTTTTGATATCAGTTATTTTTACAGGGAAATTGATATTGGCGAAATTTAATTTGTTCTGATGTTGTAAATATGCCGTTGTTCGGTTTGCGTTTTTTGAAACAGGAAACAAGCCGGACAGTAAAGCCCATTTGAGACATTGATGATCATTATTTTGAACATTTATTACTGCCTTTTTACTTTTTATATCTTTTGGTAAATCCAAATAAGAAGACCCTTTCAAAGGATTAAATTTGTTTACATTCATATCCACGAATAAAATTTTCTTTAAAGTCCACCCACTGTCTTTTTTCTCAAATTCACTCATCCGAGTGCATAGAACATCTCTCACTTTTTTTATTAATGGTTCAAAGTCATCTCCAATACAAAAGTTGTAATTGAAAGATTGGAAATCGAATGTATTCTTTAAATCTTTCGTTTCTTGAACGAATTCCGCATGCACAATAAAATTTACATTAATAATGGTTAATTCTTCGAGGCATTCTTTGAGTAAAATATGAATTTTGTCTTGAATAACATCAAAAAAAACCTCTGGAGTCTCTAATTCTACTTGTTGATTACCGGAACCTATTCTGTAAGTGCGAATTCGCGACCCAAACGCAGTGTTGATTAAACAAACATTACTGAGTTCGTGGGTATTATTTTGGATGACTTTATTTTTATGTATATTGCTTTTTAAATGATTGCTAAAATAACGTCGTCTTACCCAAATGTCACACACTTCACATAATATCTTGTCATCATTATTTTCTAAATTTTCAGCTACACTGGACGGACCCGCTCCTACGTGTGCCGGACCCGCTCCTACGTGTGCTTCTTCTTCTTCCCCAGCTTTTCTTTTACATCCTCCTCCAGACTGACAGGTTACGTTACTAAAACAAAATAATAATAAATAAACACATGATTTATACAAACAAATTATAAATGCACATTAAATTTTTGTAATTAAGTTGAGAAGCTAAAAGGCTTACCTATATTCAACACCTCCATTTTCAGTTTTGTTGTAATTTTCTCGAAAGGAACACAATTCGAAGAAACTTTGAGAGGTTTCCGTTATAAATTGAACATCTTCTACTTCAAGGCACACGTTGACCAATTTGCGATCCAAACTGTCTTCACTCTCAAAAAAAGTGCTAACTACTTCTTTTTCCGACGTTTCGTCCATGACGAGGGTGAAATGTTACTCCATTTCAACACGAAGTCCTAAGCAGTAATGATAACCATCGAGTTTTGGTTAAACCTATTTATACACATAAAGTTTGAATGAGTAGCTTAAGTACATCTTTATTAACATGTGATATCAGTCATCAACTAATTAGTCAAATGTTTTCAAGCTATTTCCTAATTACTAACTTAATCACCCTTAACCTTTATTATCTGATGCATTACTTAAAGGTACGATTTGTTAATGAGGTTAGGATGATGTATTAATGGGGATTCATGATAATGAATTGTCTTGTTTTGAGTTTTGACTTCAAATTTTGTTTGTAAACTATCATCACTCTCCGAGATGGGATAATAAAAGTGTTTAAAAGTGTAGTCTTGACTATCGACGACATTTGATGACGGGTCCTGCAACATAAATATACACACACACACACGTTACAAATGTATACGGCTTTGTGATAACACAGTTATTATAAATCTAAATAATAGCAGGAAACGATAATTGCATTTAATAAATACAAATCAAATTAAAAGACTACTTACCGACATATTGGTGACTGCTGGTGTAGGAGTGCAACGTGGATAGTTATTGAATAATAGAGTCAGTCAGCAGGCCCTTTATATATACGATTAATGATAGTTAATGTCCTGTTTGATTTCTAAATACACAATAAGTTGTCCATTATAAGAACATTAATGTCTTGTTTGATTTCAAATAAACCTTTAACCGCAATTAGTTGTCCATTATAATAACATTAATGGCGATTCATGATAACTAATGTCTTGTTTGATTTCGAAATAAACGATTGACGGTTATGTCTTGTTTTGAGTTTTGACTTCAAATTTTGTTTACCCACAATTAGTTGTCCATCATACGGAGAAAACGTTACGCTACGTTATATACGGACTAAAACGCATATCTTTTATACAACATGTTTTTCGCATACATAAACGAAGTCCTAGACTATAAGTTATGTGCTGCGACGACCTACAACCGACCGTATAGGAAATATACACCAAATAAACACAAGTACTGTGAGGAACATCACAAGTTACTTCGATTGTCTTGTGACAAATACCATTTTCTCAATAAGGGACTGCCTGCGGACAAATAGATTATCTTTTTTAAAAATTAGTAACAACTATGACTGGCATATTATTTTGTAACTTATTCGTGGTATAATTACAAGTAGGTCTCTAAATAAGTAAATAAGTTGTGAATGAAGTATTCTTGAAAAATAAATAACATTTTAAATATTCCGTTTCATTTATGCTCTGGTTAGCTACCTATCGTACCTTAGGGCAGAGCTCAGTTAGGTACGACGACGAGCGAAGCGAGGAGGAGTGTTAGGTTGACATGGTTATTAGGTACGACGACGAGCGAAGCGAGGAGGAGTGTTAGGTTGACATGGTTAGCTACCTATCGTACCTTTGGGCAGAGCTCAGTTAGGTTTGATTCGAACTGCGATGTCATTAGGTTAGGTTTAAACCGTACCTCCTGTTTGGAAACCAAGAATATATGAAAGTGCCATTACGGTTTATCTATATCCAATAGGATAACGCTATCTAGAACCAACACCCTACATACTACCTAAAATTAATGGATGTATAATTAGGAATGAGTATCATTAAGCAGCATTTAGCAACGACCAATAGGAGAGCATCCTTGGGAACCAATGTAATTAGGGATGATCGTCATTAATGACAGCAATGACCAATAGGCCAATAGGAGAGCACCGTCTACAACCAACATCCCGCCCACTTTATAACTTCAACTGGGGGGTGTGGCCTAATTAATGGATGTAATTAGCAAATGAGAGTCATTAATGAACTCAACGGCCAATAGGAGAGCACCATCTTGAACCAACACCCCGCCCACCTGCTGACACCAAGTAACATCTGAGGTCGACGGTGTGGCTGCTAAAAAAAGGTCAGCAACCAAAACCAGGGGTGTTTGACCCCCCAGGGTTGAGCCAGAACGCACAAATCCCTACTACTATTAAGACGTGACATGTTATAGAGAGATCAAACGCCCCAAAATACCCCATCCTTAACCATACGAGGCTAATATCAAAATAATAGTATTGCGCGACAGTCATGGGTAATTTAATTCAACTCCCGCGCCGGTCGGCGACCTATTACCAGCTGATCGATCCTTCAACCGTAACGGCTCCTTTTTTTCAACTCTATCACTAAGGCCATAAAGTTCATAATGAAATGAAAACGAGAATTCTGCTCAGCATGAATGAAGCCAATGTTTGTATTCTTTGAGGTTTCAGAGTTCAAAGTTGCGTAACAAAATGTAATGTTCTTGAAATATGATAATAAGCTCCATTGTAATAATATATGTCGGTTTGGTTGTCTGGTAGAAAATGCAGTTTCGGATTAATTGCGCCGTTTAAGTTGTTTGTGTTCAATAACAAGGAATAAACAATGCAGTGAATAATGTTATAATTTATGTACATACAGCTTTAATTAATTTCCAATTGTATTTTTAAGTTATAATAATGACAATACTTGTTATTGTTTCGCAGGTAAGCTAACTACCTCACTACTAATACCGATGCTTTCCTTTTCTGATATTTAGGGACATTTCATATTAAGTACATAGTTTGATGCTGACCCGTCGAAGTATTGGGTTACGTTTGGTTGTGCTGGAAATCGATAGTCTTTGCCGTTAACACCCATACTTAGTGATAACCTGGCGTCTCTGGGTGAAAAGTAAGAACGTGGTTGTACTACTACCTCAGCAATACAACTCCTATAATTCCGTACCGAATATGGGCTTGGATCTATCCGGTATGCGACCGCAGCACCGCACGCGCCGTTCGACGCCTGACCCGGGCAAGTATTGGGTTACGTTTGCTTGCCCTGGAAATCGATAGTCTTTGCCGTTATTGATACTGGGCCTGTGGTTTACTGAAAGCGAATAGTGGGTTATTTTTTGAGAAAGCTTGGTGGAAACTTTATACTCAGGCTATAAAATAAAACTGTTTTGGAAATTTTAACATCATAATATGAACTTATTTCTTTCTTCTTCTATCTCTTCTCCTTTAATTGTTTCGAAAAGTAACAGCGACTTATGAGTTTATTAGCTTCTGCCCGCGACTCCGTCCGCGTGGAAGTACATACAAATTATCACCCCCATTTCACACCCTTAGGGGATGATTTCCGGGATACAAACTATTATATTCTATTCTATCTCCTTTCCCGGGACTCAAGCTATCTTTATGCCAAATTTCACCTAAATCGGTTCAGCGGTTTAATCTTGAATGAATACTAGAATGGATAGAAATACAAGTCCGTACTCCATCTTAGTCTCACACATTGAACCAAAAGCAGTCTCTGGTTATTTTAACATACTGCAATATTGTATACATACGCAGTTGCCATGTTTCCACCACAAAGAAACTCCGCGGAGCGTGCCGTATCTTTTCTAAGTAACACAATATTTACATTTAACATATCCTGAGTTGATTCCGGAATATTCACGACTATGGACACGGATATGGTAGTTGCAATGTTTAAGGTACGGCTCTATAACGATTCCTCTTAATTTAGACCACACGCAGAGTAATGCATTGGCTACTAAGTTTATTTTAGCGTCGATGAACTTCGTGATTTATAGGTCATAAATAATACAAAATAAACAAATATTCAGGGGTTATGTGTGTTCTTAGAACCCTATTCAATATTTTTCACGACATGAAGGCGATTTGTGAAAACCATCTATTTTTTCTTATCGAAGTGCATTAGTAAATAGATTTAGATTTAGATTTATTTATTTCGAGATAAAAATTACAATATACAATGTCAAAATTATAAGAATCTTTATCACGATCGTCAATAGTAATAATAAGAAACAAAACTTCAATAATATTTAAAATGTCAAATACAGAAAGTGGAAATAGTATCTCCGATTAAGGATTGTCATTTAACAACTAGTGGATAATGAATTCTAAATAAAAATAAACAATGTCAATTTACGTATTAAAAATCACAGTAAAAATATTAAACAATCACAGTAAAAATTATTTAACTATAAGAGGAACATAGTATATTTTTTTTTATTAATTATAGATTACGTGATATAATTTCAGCGGCGATGTCAGCTGCCATGTATATAAGTCAAATTTGTCCCTATTCCTTTTGTAGCCGAATTCACCGTGTTCTGAATTCGGTTGTATTGTTTTGTTTTTCTATGTAGTTCCCTAAAGTGAACTGCTAAGGAATGGAATCCGCTCCCTTCATCTGTATTTCCTGAGAACTGCGATCTATAGGTGCCTTCAAAACTAGAGTGAATAGGCTTTTACTGAACCAGTGAGTTTCGTCTTTGGCTCTGTCGTTTACCATCAGGTAAGACTAGGGTCTATCACTGAACAGTATTTTATTTAAAGAAAGTTCTTTGAAGTCATCGACGGCAAAATTTCTCTTCACTGAAAATCACTATACAGTTAGAAGCTATAGTAGCCTAGTAGTTCAGACATGCAAATGTCAAACGACGGTCGTACCAATGAGTTTTTCGGAAGTTATGTATCGCAGGGAACCTGCATACAACTGCGAAGAAATTCAAAGAGGTTAAGTCCCCATCCCGCACTGGGCCAGCGCGGGGACTACTGCCCGTTATCTCATCCATGAGAGGAGGCATGTGCCCAGCAGTGGACGTATATAGGCTGGTTTATTATTATTATATTAATTTTATTACATATAAACATATAAAGCGAATAGTTTTCAGAGCGGTCTATGCAAGGCCTTTAGATAAAAAGGAAGTCTCCTATAAATTGCGAAGTGCACGAAATGGCTCAATAATTTACCAGCTCGGCCGTTTCACATGTTTCCTCCGAACTGACTGGGAGCGCTGGGCTGCAGCCATGCGCGAGCGCAGCGGGAGCGGGCGCGGATAAAGCGTAACGAGAAATAACAATTAGTACTTGAATCCCGTGGTTTTCCTCGTATGTAGCGGAAAGCGACTACTATAATTCAAAATGAATCGGAATTCAATGTCAAGATGTAGTGAGGGTGACTATTATGAAAACGCTACGATACTTTTTACTCATCAAAGGCTCCAAAACCATAGCAAATAATACTGATGTAGATAAGAAGTGTTACATTCACTTTCCAAATTACACCCTGACATGGCTATAATCTGTCTGAAACCCGAAGCAAAACCATTCTTATTTCCAAAAGTTAAGTTTATGACTTTGAAATATACCCTCATAGAGCTTGCAATGCGTCCCTTTAACCTAACTTTAGCCCGTCAACAACTACCAGCAACAAAAACGAGAAGAGAGGTCTGCCTATGATCTTGGTTATTTCCCACAGTTTATATTCGTAACAAAGTTGAAAGTAACTGTTCTTCAATAAAGGCATATTGTTGTTGAACTTATGAATGTTGATAAACTACCACCGGTAAAACTCGGTTAAGTATATTTTAATCGAAACAGTATACAATGTATAATTTCAATATTACAATATAACTATAGTAGATAGTCCATTTATTTATTTTTGCGATAGATTACTCGTGCTCGCAATTCCGCTCGTGAAGAAACTTTACGCGCACCACCGCCGCCAATGCTTATTCCAAGACATTTCCTTACCGTTTCTTCCGCCCGAATCCATGGAAGCTTCCGCAGACTGTTTGACAAATCGCGACCGTTCCCCATAACGGTCACATTCGTCTCGGCAGATAGTTATTGGATAATTACGTTTTAACGTAACTGAAACACGGCTAAGTAGAGTGAAGTGTGTTGGTGATTAAAAAACAATTTTGGCTGTGTATTGTATTGGTATAACAGGACAATAGAGCAAGTCGACAAATTTAAATATCTGGGAAGCATAATCACTAATAACTCCAGATGTACACCAGACATTATCGCGAGGATAGCCATGGCGAAGCAGGCTTTCAATGCCAAGAAGAGCCTGCTCAAAGCCAGAATAGCAGGCCATATTCGGAAGAGGCTTATAAAAGTGTACATCTGGAGCATAGCGTTGTATGGAAGCGAAACGTGGACAATGACACAGCGTGACAGAGAACGATTGGAGGCCTTCGAAATGTGGTGCTGGAGGCGAATGGAGAGGATTAGTTGGAAGGATAAGAAGACGAATGAGGAGGTGCTTGAGAGAGTGAAAGAGAAAAGAACGTTGTTGAAGACCATTGAGAACAGAAGAGGCAGGATGTTGGGCCACTTGTTACGACACGATGATTTTATGAAAACCATAGTAGAAGGGAAGATAGAGGGAAAGAGGAAGAGAGGGAGACCAAGAAGATCTTTTATGGACCAAATAAAAGAAAAAGTAAACGGCGCGTCGTATCAAGAGGTCAAAACAATAGCTGAGAACAGAGAGGAATGGAAATTGCTCCACCGATAAGATTTTGAATCTTAAATATGATGATGATTGTATTGATCATTGCATTGATTGGTTATGAGTGAGGGGATACACGAATAAAAAGGGTTCAAGGTCTATGCATAAAAAAACCGATCAATTTAGTACGTCGTCACGTGTTGTAGCAGCGTATTTAACTGAGGTTTCGTGGAGACATTTTAATTATAAGTACAGCGATGACACCGACGCCATGCTTAATTAATTACTGAAACCAAACCTTGAACTTATAAACGTAAGATTTAAACGGTGATAGACGGATCCGGTACGACGCGTCCAAAGATTTGTCCTCAGCTCCCTAACACATGTGACAGATACATTTAACCTCTAGCCGCCCAGCACGCAAAAACGAACAGCGAAATTTGAGTCGCTGACACTGCCTTTTAAGAGGCCTCTGGGCGGCTAGAACAAATTTTACCCGTATATTTTCACTTAGTTAGACAAGGACGGATGGCAAAAAGGTTTGATGGACATTTTAAAAATACGGCAAGTCGTTTATACCTATAGAAGATGTGTGAGTGTGTGCCGGTATTATCGAGTCGGCTGTAACAGTAACACACTGGCCCATTCCCGTGGTCGCACGTGCCCGTTGGTCGCGGATGCTGCCCAACATGGACCGCTCCGTATCGGGTGGATGTATTGATGATAAGCCTTGGTTTTTGCTTAGGTGTTGACCTGAACGTGAATGGGAAGTGGGATAGTGAATCTTTGTTTTCTAATCTTGCAGGAACCGTTAGAAGCAATGTAACAATAACACAGAAAAGTATTACGTCGATAAAAATAGCAGAGCCACGCAGACGAATATGTTTCTTACTAGGATGTACATTTTTTAAAATAATATATTTCATTTTCGTAAAGAAAACGGTCAAATCCCAATAAGGTCTATTTTTCCCTCTCGGTTGGAAGGGGCACAACCAGGAATAACGCTAGGAAGATAATGAACATTTTCTAAAAAGAAGAAAAATCTGCAAAGGTACAATACACGATTAATTACTTAATCATTCGATAGAAAATGGAACCGGAGATTCCGAAAGATGGCCTGGAATTCGCTTCGATACTTTCACCGCTAGGGGCCCGCCTACGCCGTTAGTGGTTTTCCGCTATATGCGAGGAAAACCTCGGGATCGGCTACAAGCGTAGCGTGTAGCAGCATTTTTCCGCTTCGTAGCGGAAGTCGCTCGTATGAGTGCATGAGGCATGCCTCATATGTGATGTGAGGCCTGGCCATTAAATATGTGAACTGTTTAAGAACTTAAAGTCAACCTTTTAGTAGCATAGTAGTACATTAAAATAGGTATTTTTGCTAATTAATATACTTCAATAATACAAATATTTACCATCATAAAATATTTGGGTTACGCAAACCATGAGACCATAAAAATATAATGCTATAATTTATAATACAATGTCAAATATAACTCATAACCACAATATTAAATAAAATGTAATTCACTAAAGATAATGAAAATCCGTACAAACAAAGGAATCAAATGTGGCCCTCGTGTACACATTCAAAATGGCAGAGTACCTCGCACCTCGGCGCCGGCAAATATTTGACTTGATTCTAGTACACCTTTATAATGTATGGGTATTAGTTGGGGCTACGCTGTGGTGCAAGTTAAAGGATAGGGCGATTTCGTCTCATCCGGGTGAAGACCCTAGCAATGATGATGATGATGAAGAATCAATAAATAAAAATATAATAAACTACTGAAATAAATGCATTTTCCTAATCAAACATTTATTAATTATATAACGTAATTGTCGCATATGTCAGTAGTAAATACATTATAGATTAATGTAAGTCAATGATCAGTGATGATTAATGATGTAATAAATTTGATGTGGATGTACTTATATAAATATTATTAAATTCAGATGCACTGTTTCAGCGTTCATTAACTCATCGAGATGGTTTTAATCACGTTTAACAAAGTTGTTGACGATACTCTAAGGACATAATGATTTTTGCGAATTAAATTGAATGCACAATAACAATATCACCGACCTTGAAAATTAGATGCATCATACGGAGCTTTTTATTATGTTTTACGCTGTAACTTCGTCATGTATTTTCAAAATTCAAATTGAGATGGGATTCCTCAACCTTTCACCATACATCTCATTCTAATAAAGAAGTACGTTAGAGATGGAGATAGATATCCGAACATCGTTTTTTCCATTTTAATGGTAACCTCTGTTCTTTTATGACTTGTACCGCGATCTTTACCTTAACCCTTAGACTCCGTGTAAACGTTCCGTTAATTAATTTAATCAAGTTAAGTGGATTCGGAGTTGTTAGGATTTATTGCAGCCGCTAAATGTGCCGACGAGGTTTTTGTGTAATTTACATGTACAAGATGTACATGTAAATTACACAAAAACCTACAATAAACCGGATAGCTTCGATATTGATAATTGCATTTGCCATGCCGCTAGCATGTTTGCCATTATCATCTCTTGTCATATTTAAAAGTGATATTCTCAAAAACCTTAACATTGTCAGGGTAATTTACATAAGCTTTGCATAGAACCCTGTAGGTTACGTAAGGTTTTTTAATACCGGGAATGTTGCCAGTTTCTGAGAAAAACTAATTAGCACAAATGACGATTATGGCAAACGTTGCATTTAGGGCAAATAAAACTTGGAATTTCATTAATGATCCACGAGAAACACGCATTCTACAGGTAAATATTCGGGATTTTGGGAAATTGTCTACATTTTATGTGTCCGACATAAGTAACATATATAAAACATACCTCAACAACTACAAGCCTTACCGTTAAAGTCGAAAGGTTTATGTCCGATAGACGAAGATAAGACACTATTTTCTTGCAACAAAATACCTAACTTAGATCCGTTGGTCCATTGCTCAGTGAAAAAGAGTCTTACGAAATAAACAAATGTCCAACATGGTAACCGCCATCTGGCGACACATTGGCTTTATACATGAGAATACTCGAATTGGCCGAATTGCTTCAAAGTAAACGCAACTATATCGCCCAAGGCAGAAGATTCAAATTGCAATGACAGCTTTATAACAAGTCGGCCACATGAAATAATCTCAACCACTTATTCAATTAATGTATACCTATAAACGTCAATCAATCCTCTAACTGTACGGAGGATCTCTAAATAATTTGATATATTATCTATTATCTAAAACCTATGTGAAACTACCGCCGTAAGAGAATGAAGTATTGAGTTTTTACTTTACAGTGTAGCATACAGTGCAACAATACAGGTAATCCGACGGGAGAAGGACAGGCGGGCGAGCTGGCCTACTGGCTTACATTACCTGTGTTGTACGTTAGTAGTAGTTGTTTGTTTTTAGTGAACTTTTCTGTTTGGCGTGCTATATTGCATTGATAAATCAATATTGTCTTCGTGAGTAGCAAATGAAAGGTAAAAATGGGTACAACTAAATACATTCAGTAAACCAAAAAAAAATACAAAGAAAGTATCGATTCAGAAAAAATCCCATTTCAATTTTTTTTTAGAATAAATTCAATTCAAGACTTATCATTTTATTGTGTATTTTTTTGTATACACACACGGCGAATTTTCTTATACTTGCGGCACTTTCACTTTTCTTAATAGAATTATACTTAATTTAAAAGCATCGCATTCATAAAAACGCATTTGCTAATCCACAGCGCCCCTATAAAATAATTTAATTGCGTGACATCAAAAACACAAAACAGGTTTAATTATTCTCTAAATTTGAGCAATTCTCGGACATTCAAGCCGATCGTAAAAGGCGAATAAAAGAACAGCTGACTTTATCGTTATGTCCTGAATTAGGCCGTTAAATAAAAACACTAATTTTAAATTAATATTTGGGCTTGGCAATTCCCTATTCATTTGAACATGTTCATATGGAAAGAGTATATATTTTCATATTGATTCGATATCGAGGTTTCATGACGTGATAAGTAGAAAAAATACGCCACAGAACCGGGAGCCTTTACGCTTTATGAGTCTAAAATTAATTTCTCGAGTTACTTGCGTTGTTTTTGAGAAACGTGACGCCGGAGATCGTGTTTTTTGTAAGACGCTATCTCACTCGTTCCTTCGTGTTTTATCCCGTTCTGGTTTTTAGATTTTATATAATGAATGAAGAAGAGGTTGCATTTTGATTTAAATTAAGGTTTGTGACCTATAAAAAAAAACCGAATTGAGAACCTCCTCCTTTTGTTTGAAGTCGGCTAATTTACTTTATTGTAATATGCCATTGGGAGGTAAGAATACATCCGTGGCTGCATACAACATATAGTTGCATGCCAAGCCTTACGGCAGTAGTCTTATAAATCGTTGTTACTATAATTTTCTACAGCACTCGTATTTCTGACATGTTGTTTCTCATCCTCTCCCAACTATCCCAGGGCAATTACAAAAATTAACGCTGAGTCCCGGAATCCCGGGAATGATTGGAGTCCCGGCGGGCCGAGGAGTGTCCGGGCTTGTTAATCTTCACAGTGTGTTTACTCTGGGGATGATTGTTACGATAAAAAATGTAGTGTGTGTGACAACTATTGTACAGTCGAGTTCTAAAAATATGTGCAGAACATCCTTGGTCGCGGGACGAACTGGCTTGAGCGGGTATCAGCATCTTCTTGCTGCGCGGGTTTTTCGAACTACCCTCCCCCACTTGGTCTTTATTAATGACTTGCACACTTACACTAGGGTTGTCACCCGGGCGACACACAACACTAACAATGTCTGGCGGTGTAATGGACGATGGTTTTTGACGCTTACATTTACCAATGACTGGATTCCACGATGATGAAATCTTAAAACCCTCATTTCCGTTGAAATTATTATGCTTTCTGATTTCAACGGCTTCACGTATTTTCCTGCTCTAGAAAGTTTAAATCAATATAAGAGCAATATAAGTAGTAATAATTTAGGAAAATTCGGAATTAAATCAACATGGGCTGTATTTACAGGAATACCCTCTTGCCTTGCTTTGTTTTGGGGTAAAATTTAATGGACAATAGGGTTATCATGGCAAATAAAAAGGGACACCCTAATATTTTTGAAATGGGTATTAGGTTTTCATTTTGCTCAACATTCGTATAACGGGATTATACTTCGAATACACTGAAAATGGACTTGCATACATTTTTCAATGCCCTTTCTTACCCACCCTAATCCGCTGACGAATACCTTGACCCTAATTTCAACCCCTTTTGCCAACAATGATTTACCTCCGCCCTTATTTACCCTTTAACGAACCACATACGGAACCGTAATAAATCTTTAAATATTTACCGTACCTCAACAAAAAAAAAGAAAATCAATAACGTATCCGAACGTGCACTGAAAAAACAAGGTCATAGCATTGAAAAATAAACGTAGTTTATTACACAATAAGGTCGGAGTTCCCTTGCTGGTTGCCGTTCGGTTATACGCGTTCAGTTTTATGCAGATTTCATATTCAATTTGCGATAAGAGAATTTATTGTGGGGCCGAAGTGACATTGGTGTTTGGATATTGTTTTCCGTGTTGCCGATGAGAGTTTTGCCCGTAATTGGTACAATTTTATATTGTGTTTTCACATATTAAAGTTCCTAAGTCATTTTCTAGGGTACCTCCTTCCTATTAGCGTTTTCTGAAAAAGTTATAAGTAAGTTTAAATTTATACGCCATATATATTTTTTTGTTAATTGCTATTGATTCTTAAAGGGGTCGACATTTTGTAAGTGCTATGGACATGACTGAATAACAAATAATAATCAAAATGCTGACGATTAACTCCATAAGATTTTTAATAGAAATAAGTATTAAGATATCATTCTGAAAAACCTAACGTAGTTTTTAATTCAGACAGTAGGGAGTCTGAACTCTACACTATTTAAGTATTCCCAAGTTTTCCCCAAACCCTAACTATTGTTTATGCCGAACTAGATAGAACCCGCAACTAACTCGCAAACCCAATAAATCCACGCAAACCGTATATTAATCAAATACCCCAATAACCCTTAGAATTCATAAGCAAATTCTGAGGCGTGTCACACTAATCATTCAGTCGAGACAATGACAGATACACTGGGCCCTGCTACGCGAAAACATCCCTTATTTTGTACACCTTAAGAATGATGGAGATAGGGTGTTTGACAAGGGAATGACGACCTTATTGTGTAGAAGGTAAAGAGTGGCAGGTGTGACGTTATCTCGGGTTTGACGTGCCGGTAAGGAACTGTTTGGCATTGTTTATAACGAACTATTGTCGTGAGTGGCATGCTCGAAATTTATAGGTGACATAATGCTATGTCATTTCTTGCTATACAAGATGGGGCGTTTAAGAGGAAGGTTTTGCCTAGCGTGACCTTGTATGCTTAATTCAAATAAGTATTTATCAACGGTGGGTCCATATTGGCTGCCATAAAATTCGTGATCCTATTTTTTTATACTAACGTATTGTAGTCATAATCATCGCTAGTCCTAATGTTTTTCGTCCTAACTTTTTTGTTCCTAAATTTATGTAACTATCATTGGAAGTCATAATGATCAGTTGTCCTAAAATGTTTCTTCATAATTTCATTACCAAGAACTTGCTTGAAGTCATAATTTTGTTAATCATAACAATTTTCTTCATAACGGACATGCATCATAATTTTGTTTGTCCTAATATAATAACTAAGAACATACTTCAACTCCTAATGTGTTGTTTTCCTAATGAATAAACGCTTTAACTAAGTGAACAAAAAAATCGGTTCTGGCGCTTCGCCGGCCGCTGCCGCGGCACGCTCGCTTCGCTCGCTCGGCTCGCGCGTACGGTCGTGGTCCAACTAACACTCCTCCTCGCTTCGCTCGTCGTCGTACCTACACGGACCTGCCTTAGGCTACGTCCGCACAGACAGGCGGCTTGCTTAGCGTCTAGCTAGAGCCTTGTGGCCTCGTCTTGTGCCTTGCTTTAAAAACAAACATGTTTATTTACTTCGATAACGCCAAGTAACATTTATGATGAGAAATATTATGAAAAACAAATTTAGGATTAAAAAATGTATGACTAGTGTCATTATGAATTTAAATAAAACGGACATGTGAGTGTTATGAAAAAAAATATGATAATCAATATTAGAATATGAGATATCTATGATTATTGTCATTATGACTTTGAGTAGTTATGACTTACGATCGTTAGGAATAAGAATTATTAGGACTAATGATTATTATGGCGTAAAATTAAAATAGGTGAAACAAAGCGCCCCCATCAACGGTACGAGTTTTTATTGCTAACCATACTTTGTACACAGTCATCATTATCAACTACTTGTTGAGGAGGTTATGATCCCAAATACAACAGGCTTATCTTGTCTAGTTTAGGAGTTGCTAGAATCACGTTCTGTACATACATATGTACATATAATCACGCCCATTTCTCGGAGGGGTAGGCAGAGATCACGGATTCCTACTTGCTACGATCTTGATTAGCCTTTCTTGCTTCATCCACTTTCATAACATTCCTCATACATACTCGACTATTAGTCGGTGTCGGGTAGGTACTTTTGACTTGAACTTTCATTAGAATTTCTCTGATTTGGTCGCAAAAAGTTCAACGAGGTCATCTCCCCCAACTGTACGATCTACTTTTTCCTCATAATACTCTCTTCGTTAATCTTCTTTCATCCGTCCTTTCTCCATGCCCAAACCGTCTTAGCATGTCCTTCTCAATTTACGTCACTACATCATCAGTCACTCCGCTCTCTCTTATCACACTATTCCTTATTCTATCCCTCAAACTCTCTCCACGCATACTTTTTTTTTTCACAATATTCAATTTACAATATAAATTAAAGCTAGCTTAATATTTATGAATTTATATTATCATCGTCAAAGAGAATTAAGAATTGTAATAAAATGTCAAGTTACATTTGGTTAAAATAATAGTCACAGTAAACAAATTACGAAGATAATATACATAAAGATCGTCAGATAATAGAATACATGAATAAACGAAAAATAAAAATACAAATAACGATATAATTTACAATATCAAAAACAGTGATAATATTAATGGTTCTCTATTGTATGGGCAAAAATAATTTCCCAAAGTGTCACTACCCAAAAAATGTTTCCCAAATGATCATTTGGCAAAAAATCACTAGTCAAATTATTGTTTCGCATTTTATCACTTGGCAATATCTCCTATGGCAAAATATTACTTCGCAAATTATTGTTTGGCAAAGTTTTACATAGTCAAGTTTCATTTGGTCAAACGTATTATGTGGCATAACATTCGTTTTCCAAATTATTGCATGGCATACGATTTGGATCCTAATTGTGTAGTGCATACGAAATCTACTTGAGTGAGATTACATATTTTGCTAAGCGGGTAGTTTGTAAAAAACAAAAGTAAATAATTTAATATCTAAATCAATGGAATTTGCTAACTATGTAAACAAACCGTCCTAATGAAATTTACATTAATTGTCAATTTCAATACATTGTTTGTTTACATAGTTACCAAATTCCATTGATTTAGATATTTCAGGTAAGTTTATTCTAAATAGTTCTTTTGTACTAATAGGTACTTAGGTAACAATATATTATAATTTCAAGCAAAAAAGAATCAAGTAGCTAAACTTATACAAGACACGAAGGAAACATACTACAATAATGAATTTGACAAATACAGCAACAAACCAAAGAAAATGTGGAATTTGGTTAATACGTTAACCAACAATAAAATCAAAGAAAGGTGTGCTCCTTCAAAGTTATTAGTAGATTCGACGGAAATTTTAGATTCACAAGAAATCTGTCAAGTATTTAATGCATATTTTTCAACCGTAGGATCACGTTTAGCAGATGAAATACCTCAAAAATATCATGATAATGTCATGCCTACATGCCTACCTGTAGCTATACCTAAGTCACTTTTGTATCATTTCGAACCTTGTACGAAAGAGGAGATTGTAACAATCGTAAATAACCTTGACTCGAATTGTAGCATCGGAGTAGACGGTATAAATACTAAGGTGATAAAATGTTTTAAAACTCTGCTAGCAAACAAATTATCGGAATGTTTTAACAAACTTTTAACTGAAGGCATATTCCCCGACTCTTTAAAAATAGCGAAAGTAACCCCTATTTATAAATCTGGTCCAAAAACAGATCCTAGTAACTACCGGCCTATTTCGATGCTGCCAGTATTATCGAAAATCCTTGAAAAAATATTATATTCTAGACTAAAAAAGCATTTTGACTGCATTGAATTCTTTTTCGAAAGACAATATGGATTTAGACCCAAAAGCAATACTCTTTCTGCAACTATTGATCTCGTTACTAAAATAAAACAGAACATTGACAAGAAAAACATAGTTTTAGGCATTTTTATCGATCTGAAAAAAGCTTTCGACACTGTGAGTCATAAATTGCTTTTACAGAAACTAGAGGCCACTGGTGTCGTTGGTAAAGCTTTACAAATGGTCAAATCTTACCTAACAAATAGATCGCAAATAGTGAAACTGGATAATAATATTCAGAGCGATTCCCTACCTATAACATTTGGGGTACCACAAGGCTCAATTTTGGACCCCCTACTCTTTTGAGCATACGTCAACAATATTCACGAATTAGAGCTAAATGGCCACATAACTCTCTATGCCGATGACACTTGTCTTTTTTACTTTGGTACATCAATACACGACATAATTTCGCGAGCACAACATGACCTGTACATCCTGTATAACTGGTTCCAATACAATTTATTAACCATTAATATATCTAAGACCTGCTACGTTATCTTCAAAGCTAAGAATAAACCTATACCTCGATATGCGCCCCTTGTTATAAATAATATTCCCCTGCAGCAAAAAACCCATGAAAAATATTTGGGTTTACATATGGACACGCAATTAACATGGACTACTCATATTAACACCATAAAATCGAAACTTATAGCACTCCGAGGCTCCCTCCGGAATATTGTTCGATGTATTCCTAATAAACTACGCCTTACTATCTACAATACACTTGTGAAACCACACCTTAAACCTTGTTGAAATCTGAGGAAGTGTCGTCAAAACAAGATTAGCTGAACTACAAATCCTACAAAACAAAATGATTAAAATGCTATTTAACTATCACAGCAGAACATCAACCAACAAAATTTACAGCGAAACGAAATTAATGACCATCCAACAACTATACACATACAACAGTTGCATTTTTATAAGAAAAGCTATTAATAAGGACGTCCACACCAGCCTATTGTTTACTAAGCGAAAAAATGTTTGTAATCTCTGCACTCGCCAGCGCCGCGCTAGCTTCCTTGTTTTACCTAAAACCAGAACTCGTTATGGTCAAAAGACAATTACCTTTGAAGGTGTGCGCCTGTATAATAAAATACCGTTAGTTATAAAGAGAGCGAGCTCGTTCAACTCATTCAAAAAGAAACTCGCACAGTATGTTATTGAAAATAAACAACTATTATAAATGTTGCCGGTCTTAGCATTCTAACGAATGAGGTGAACGGGCAAGTACCTTCCTAATGTATTAGTGAACAAATGTAAGTACCTAGATATTTACAAGCTGTCAATTTTCAGCGACGAGCGGATCCTGTTAGCTATAAATAATTTATGTATTTTAATATATTTAGTTATGTACCTAAACTATTGTTCTCATGGAAGTGATGTAATGTCTTATATGAGAATAAATGTCTTTAAACCTTAAACCTTAAGCAGCACGCATGCAAGCAAGCCCCGAGTCGGCTTCGCCCTCTTCATCGAGAGTCTCCAACGAATCGACGCCACCCCGCTGCGCGGGGTGTCTATTTCTGTTCTGAGGGACACAAGTGAACCCTAATCTAACCGACCAAAAACAGAGTTCGCTTAAGACAAGCCATTTTTTCCACCCTGTTACCTAACGTGCGAAATTAAAATTTGAACAAATGTTTTGTTTGGAAAACAATTTTAGCCCGAACAAAGTGTTTGCTTAATAAACTTTTGTCTTAATAACACTTGACAAAGCAATATTATGCCAGATGATATTTTGACCAAATGAACAAAATGCGAAACAAAAATGTGCTATTTGTTCGTTTGGGAAATGAAACTACTGCCATAAGTTTTGTGGGAAGTGAAATTTGGCGAAAAATATTTTGCCGAAACAGCAGGATACCAATATTAATGCATAAATTGCTTTACCGAATATAATGCGTTTTTGAATAAAAAGTTTCTCAGTTTGCGTTCAAATGTTTCGTCAGATGACTATTCGCAATTCGGCGGGTAGTCGTTCGTAATACTTAGGTTATATGTACTTCGCGACGCTCTCATTGGCACTGCGTTCACTTGACTCGGCATGTTTCTTCTGCGACAACCAACTGTCACTGCTGAGTAAGCTAATGCCTCGATAACCATCATCAAATACCACAGTCGATGTATGTCAGTAGAAGGGGCTGCAAAATGTTGAAGAACGGCTTTACATACCTACTGCAGATAAACTGTTCAAACACTTTTATAGGGAAATGTAATATTGAGTTTACTGTCCAGTTAGTAAAAATAAAAAAACGAACAAAGCAAGTTAAATAGAAGCTTGTAAAGAGGCATATATTCTCATTTAGTTTAACGGACTTAGTTCTTTCGGTACCAAATTCGACCAGCGGAAAAGCCATAATTTTCCGGACACTTAATGAGACTTAGCCCCGTTCTTTACTTCAAAGGAATCATTAGTTATGGCATTACATCTGTGTCTTCGAACTAAAACGTCCAAAGTCCACCAAACGTTCACGCCGTTATCAGTGATAAACCAAGTGAGACTAGGACTAGAATCCCGCGAACGACGAAATGGGTTTGTGTCGCTGATTCTCGGGTGGTGCTCCAAGCGAAAAACGACGTAAACAACGTATTTTTTGTGGGAAACTTTGTCTTTTTTTGCATGCGCTGCTGTAAGCCGATTTGCGGGATTTGTAAATATCTTGGAAAAATGGAAAGAGTTTGCTGATGACAGAGCGCTGGATAATGAGTGTAGCTCCGTTTGAGGAATTTAGAAGATCTAGCTACGGGTTACTCTGAACATTAAATATATAATATACCAGCTTCCGCCCGCGACTTCGTCTGACCCGGGATAAGAACTATGCTATATTTTAATCCAGGCTATAAATTATCTTCGTGCATAATTTCATCCAAATCAGTTGACCCGTTTAAGCGATGGCTGAGATATGCGTGCTGTTTGTGGAGTCCGGACTGTTCATGCTTGCAAGGGCATAGTACCTAACTACTTCAATACTAGTGTAATTTTATTATTATCGTATTGACGAGAGACATCATTCCGATCTTGACGCGTTTTATTGTTATTGACCCTGAACATCACTGACAATATTACATTAATGTTCCTTTTTTGTTTTGTTTTGACGCTTAGAGACCGTATACATCTCTACGAACATTTGAATAATTATTAATTGTATTTGGACGCTCAGAGACCTTATACATCTCTGGAATACTGAATTAATATCATTAACTTTCTGTTAATGCACAGACCTTATACTTATCGAATGTAATGGTCATATTTTGTTTTGTTTTCATTCACTTTGTGACATTTCGTGTGTTTTTAATGTGCAAATTTTAAATTATTATGGTGTTAGATTATTATTATTTTATTGTAAGATTATTATTTTTTATTTAAATTACCTTTCGACATGTAAAAGTGCCCTTGTGGCCTATTTTCAGAATAAATAATTTGTATTTGTATTTGTAAGCGTGATTGAGTAACAAATATCCAAACATCTAAACATTCAAACTTTCGCATTTATGATATTAGTAGGATTTCTTACTCGATCCGTATTTTAGAACGTACCCGCGTTACATTCCGTGTAGGTACGGTCATACAAATATTCCGTGTAGGTACGGTCCACATAAAAAGTTAAACTTTTGGGACTTATTTCTTTCATCTTTAGTCACATTCATTTAAGATAAAATTGTTCTTACTCACTAGATATCACGCTCAGCATTGTAATCTTTAGAGGAGAAGGTTCTGAGGTTTCATAGACAAGAATCTATCCTGTCCCGACGCTTTTACGCGCGGCTAAAACAATGACTAAAACAGTCGAAAAAAGTAAATAATATAACCCATATTACTGAAAAAGTTAGGAATCACTTATAACGCATGATCAACATACTTATTAAAAACATGCCTTTTTCTAGTTTTACTTAGAGTAACAACGAAGAAACATACTTGTTGGATCGCTAGCATTATTATTTACTTAAACATAATCAAAACAAACTGGCTATCGGAGTTGGTGTTGACAGCTATTTTTACCAATCTTGTAGTTTTCAAGCGTACCTATTTTATTATAAACGCATTATGCTCAAAATAGGATGTATTGTATCCCATTTCCTGTGATAAATCGCGATAAAATCTTAATTTTAAGACAAAAATAAAGGAACGACGTGAAGTCTTTTAAAAAAACAAAAGCGAATATAGAGAAGCGACATAAACACGTACACCCCAAGGAATGGACGCGTTCATGTTTTTTGACGTGCTTTATAAATTGTGAAGTCAATCGCAACACTCCATGGTGCTGCATAGTATTCCATGATGGTGAAAGAGTAAAATTATTATTAAAAGTCTGTTATGTCCCACTGCTGGGCAGAGGGCTCTCCCCTCCGTTTCCAGACTTCGCGCTCCTGAGCACTATCTGGCCAATTCTTTAAAAAGAGTCTACCTCGTCGCGCCATCGCCGACGAGATCTGCCGCGTCTCTATTTTGAGCTGTCGGGCTGCCAGGCACGTAACGTAGGGTATATATCTGAGAAACAGAGTGTTTCGTACTAATAATTACACGGTTCAACTAACGTATTAAATGTTACTACGGGCGACATGTTTCGAACTCTTCTGGAGTTCTTCTTCAGGATGAGTGTTTTTGCGTCGGTGTCGCTTGAATCAAGAGTCCCGAAGAGTTCGAAACATGTCGCCCATAGTTACATTTAATACGTGAGTTGAACCGTGTAATTATTAGTATTATTTCAACATGTCTCACGAAAGTTTACATTCGATAAGAGTGTATGTATTCTCACATTTTGAAATAGTACAAATACATAATACAAATGCACCCACAAGTTCGCGACTTTCCCTCCACGGTATGATTTTAAACTTGAACTGACGTACACTGAACAACAAAAGCTTCAGCGACAGGCGTACAGTCGTTGTCAGAGATGTCAAGGCGGGCTGTCACGTTCCCCTTGGGACCGGCGTTTTAGCTTTCATTTTAGTTGTATTGCTTAGTATGATTGTGTCGTCTTATCACTGACACTTGGCGAGCTCTACGCTGCTCTAGGCTCTTGTAAATATTTGATATTATATTTAAATACTACTTGTGGCTCTTCGAACAATAGTACTCGCTAGCCTAACCTAACCTATGTCGTACAAATAAACACTTTGATTTTCGCTTTCTTTTAATGAAATTTCAAATTAATACTTATTTCTCACAAGAGCTTATGTTAAATACTGTCAAGCGATGTTGAGTGAAGCAAGGTAAATCTTCCATTCATTTTAAAATTTAAATTAAAATTCCAAATATTTCTGGTGTATTGTACCTCCACACGGAAGCATGCATTTCATCTTCATATAAAAACAAACCATTTATATTCGATTGTTTAATAATACTGATAGTCATTCAAATTCTAGACGAGGGGGCTGTAATCTTTAATTAAAAGTATCGTAAACAGGTGATTAAATAAATAGGTTAAGGGGTTGCTGTATTTTCCCGTACTAAGGGGATCGCGCCATGCAAAAGGTAAAAAAACTGTCCCGAGTCAAACGTATTCAGATAGTAAACATCAATGAGGAAATATTTTGAAAATGTAACTCTCAGTTTCGGGATCAGAGTGGAACGCGCCTTGCTTACATAGATTGCCCCCACCCTTAGAGCATTAAACCAACAGGAGTGGTCACATGTGTCATTTTCTATACATAAAAAGTCTGCCGATTTTTGCGGGGGAGGGGAACGTCAAATGTATGCGGAACGTGAAAATAGCTACGTCAGATAAACGTCAGTCCATACAATACGTATGACCACTGGTCATACGTATTTGGCAGAGGGGAACGCCTGTCAATTGCCACTCCGGTTGGTTTAATGCTCTAAGCCCCCACCAGTCCGATCGACGGGTCGGAATAACCGCTCGCACTCCGCCTAAACTATGCCAGCCTTGTGTGGTATAGCTATGTAATGTCGGCCTCGCTACATGGTAGTGAAAAGTTAGCACTTAGGTTACCTTCATAAGGCATGAAACGTGCGAGGTTGGATGTTTTGTGACCCAAATATGGCTTGGTCGTACCTGTATAAAGCTGGCTAGGATATACCTGCTGATGTGTGATAAAACTTAGGTACCTATATACGCTGATGAATTGGTTAGGTAATTGTCCAGGTTTAAGCAACCCGTTTTTAAGACTGCCTTGTACAACAAAAACTGTTATGTGATGTCTGTCAGAGTTTACACCTGACGGGATTACCCGTTTTCCCGAAGGAATGAAGCATTTTCCCGCGGTAAAAAGTTGCATATGTTCAACAGGGATAATGTCGGCTTTTAATGGTAAAATATTTTTTCAAATCAGTCCAGTAGTTTCGGAGCCTATTCAATACAAACAAACAATAAAATCTTTCCTCTTTATAATATTAGTGTAGATGATTTGTTCGCACTAAGTATATTATTTTTTTATACATTTAAATGACTTATGCAATCAGCCATCTTGTACTCGAATAAATCTCTAGCTTATTTTGGGTGTTTTATTCGGGTAAAATTCCATCGCATGTTTATTTCGATGACTTAATTTTTATATTTACAAACAAACAAACAAACAAAACATTTATTCGTGACAAACACAACATCGATTATAAAAAAAAAAAACACATTTTTGCCACGAAATGGACCCAGCTCAGCATGTTGCTAGCTTTGCAGCCAGCGCTGGTCTTCCGCAGGGTCCATTTGGTGAGGACACGGAAAGTAACAAACAAAAATTAATATAAGGAAAAATACAAAAAATATTAAAAAAAAATTAATAATTAAAAAAAAATCCTCCCTCCACCTCCTAGCCTCCTTCACAGAGGTTGTCGGAAAGAAATCGTTCCGCACATCGTATTGTATTTTAAAGTCTGTTTTACTTGATGCTTCGTAAATTTTGTATCATGGTAAGCGTTATAAGGCTAATTGTTCCGTATTGTATGATAGTACCCCCCTCCCCCCTGTCGGCTGCACTCGCCGTTTTGTTACGAATAATACAAATAAATACCATTGTATTACCGATGATAACCGGAGCAGTGGAACTGGTAAACGAGTGGCATTGTGGTTTATCTCCACGATAATGCCCGCATGCCTTCAATCGGTCTGTTGTTCCATTCGATTGTTTGTCGATGATTGTACATCGTTTTGTACAAGTATTTGTTTTTTATTGACACGCCGTGTGAATCTGCAATCTGCTGATGGAACAGTCCTTTATTTCGTTTGTTTATTGGGTACTAAATTTTTTACAAGGTTATATAAGAATTACAAATAACCTAGTATTTTTTTTACTATTCTTCAGCCAGTTGCCGGTAGGTATCCGATTGAGGTGAAATTTGGGATAGGTAGCTACTTAATTATTTGAATTTGCCTACAATGCAGTTGATGGTACCAGCTATCTACACACTATTAATGTGTCGTGTTTGGGCTACAAACTTAAATACATTTAACAGACATTGTTAGTAAAGTTTATGTAACACTCGCATCGGCCCGCGACTTCGTCTACTTCGACGCAGGATAAAAAGCTATCCTATATTGTAATGCAACCTATAAACTATATCTGTGCAAAATTTCATTTAAATCGGTCGAGCCGTTTAAGCGTCATTGGTAACAAATTTTCGCTTTTATAATATAAGTAGTATTTCATCTAGTTTTTTTATACTAAAGCACCTGTTAGCTGTGAATAGCGAATATAGGGTTTATCAAAGACTTCATCAGTATTATTTGACTCTTAGCTTAAATTATTATAACGGCTAGAACTCGTTCTCACGTAATTACTATACGCCATTCGCTAAACTCGAGCTTTGAAGTTTATATTAATTGCTCTAAATACTGAATTAGCACAAAATGTATGCACAAACGCTACTGATTATAATTATGGAGTCAGTGTTACTATTTGTGATTAGTTAAACTAAAGTTTAACTGAGGAAATAAGAGTGTAGTTACCCTGAGTTTACGGTATCACGTGCAAGGCAAACTCACTTCGGTGGTTCATAACTGTATAATATATATAACAGGTTTTTAACCTTTTTACGAAGTATATTGTTTGTAATTACTATATTTCGATGTGGTAGAGATAGATATGACGTTACTAAGAACAGCTCACTTCCGAATAAATAAAGGGTAATAATACTGTTTATATTCATGCTTAAATATGATTGCGAGTGTAACAATTAACAACCGAAAATCGTGAATGTTCGAACTGATAAATCTCACTCAATTTGCCGTAAAACATATTTAGTAAATTGGCTTATATAGTGCTATTTTATACGTCATTACATTACTCTACAAAATCCGTTAGCACCCTCCGGGACCACAATTACGGCGACGTTATATGACGGTCAAATTTAAATTAGCACGACATTTTAATGGCGACAATAAAATGTAAATTTTGAGCATTAACGACGGAATCTCATCACAACATTGTGTTTACCTAACACGTCGGCAGTCGGCCTTAATCCGGGATCAGCGGTTTAACCGGGTATTAACTGTTAACCGGGGCTTAGTGCTACCGGCCCGAGTGAATTTAATAGTTGCGGCTATTAAATTGGCTTTTAAGTTTGCTTTGTAAGTGAACGAATATTTGGCGAATTTTGGTTATTTGTTTTAATGTGGAAGTTTGATTTCGTTGGTTAGCGATGTTTGGGTAGGTATTTGCCTATGTGGAAATGAAATTTAAGATACTTAAGGAAATTAACGTCAAAGTTATACCTACTATAATTTTCATCTAGTTTACCTTTTGCAATTGAATGCTGAGAGCATTCGATGACTTAACAACACTACTAATTTCATGATAAATTAGATTGCTGGACACTTCATAATCCTATATTTTATTGCTAGTAAATGTATCATAGCTACTAAAATAGACAGTAAATTGTAAGTTGAAGCTGACTGTTATTCGCTATATGGAAAAATAAAAAAAACTGTCAAATCAATGAATGATTTGTATTTGTAAAAAGGAGCAATCGTAAAATACGTTATAATATGACAGAACCAGCCAATGTGAAAATCTCATCAGTCACTTGAAACGAAGATAATATTAGGTAGCAAGGAACATTGCCAAAAATATTACATAGAGGTAGTAGCTCACTAACATACACGCATAGAAAGAAAGAAGAAAGAAAGAAAGATACATTTATTCACAAACACACAGGACACACATATTAAACAATAGAATAAACAAAAAAAACACATAAAACATGAAACAAGTGTGTCTCTGCGGCAGTGAACCGGAAACTGGCTCAGCATTATGCTGAGGTGTCAGACACCTGCAGCGCTGATTTTCAGCCAGAACCGTCGGTGACTCACGGAAACGTCATACAAAAATAATAAATAAACTACCTACATTATTGGGACAAGTGAAAAAGAAATAAACATAAATACAAAGTGAGATAATAAAAGTACACACTACCTAGACGCAGTTGCAATAGAATATTAATATTTACAATACACATTAAAAACAATAACTAGATAAAAAATGAACAATTGGCATATTTATTGCTGTCACAGTGCTGGGGATTAGGATTAGGATTTCTGGAGCGTCAACAAATAGCCTTTAAGCATACGCTTAAAGGTGTATCTGCTAAGCGCCCCTTGGATAGGAGGGGGGATATCATTGCAGCACTTAGACGCCGCATACTTGAAACTTCCTCTGAACGCAGCGGTTCGGTGCACAGGTATAATGGCCATTGCCTTAAACCTGCGCGCACTTTTGGACCATACCAGTTTATGAAAAAGGTAGGTGGGGGTTTCGTGTTTTACCACCCCGAACAGCAGAGTGGCCAGGTGCAGGCGCCGGCGTGCAGGCATGTTAAGCAAGTTAGCGGCGTTCAAGTATGGAGTGATGTGGGATCGGGGAGGGACTCTGAAACAAAAACGAGCACATGCGTTCTGCACTCGTTGTATGAGCCTCTTGGAACGACCAGTAATGAACCCGTCATACACGACATCACAATAGTTTAACCTAGATAATATAAGTGATTCACATAGGTCAACACGCAAATCGACACTAAGGTAATCTCGTATATTATATAGAACTTTAAGGCGATAAAAGCAGTTACTCACAACATTAAGTATGTGGTTCTCAAAGCGCAAATTCCCGTCCATAAGAAGACCGAGGTTGGTTGCTTCTACCACCCGTTCTATTGGTTCGCCCATGACGGCGACATTCCCGGAAGTTAGAGCTTCAAGGTTATTAAGGGTATTACGGATTTGATGTTTTGACCCAAAAATCACATATTTCGACTTGCTAGGATTTTCGACTTGCATAGATACTCCAATATTGTTTTTAAATAAATTAATAATATAAAAAAAAAACATTTTTTTGCACGGACGCCAGGGTTGTCCCTTCTGCAACAGCAAGTAGACCGATTAAATAACAGACTCCATAACAAGACAGAATTATAATCGTTTTTAATCTTCATCACCGTCGCTAAATTGGCTACTTTTACTAGAAGAGCTGTAATAACAGTGTTCACCGTAATGGCGTGATTAAATTCACTTTGCCGTAACAGCGGTCGGGCGATGGCCGATCATGCCCTAATCGACGATGGCCAATGGTTTACGATCCCTGCTCGTTACAGCATGCATGCACTAGGTACGTAATTAGTGCATTTTGCAACTAACAAATTTATTTCGATTTAATTGCAATGTCATCTTATAATTGGTTCGTTAATATTTCGTCGCAGAAAGGTATGGTACATATTCTTTTCTGGACCGAATTTACTTCTGTTTTCGCTTAGTAAAAGCGCTTGCCTATTATTGTTAAGTGGGTAAACAAAGCAATTGTATTTTATTGTTCAGTGTCACCACTAGTTGATACTGTAAAATAAGCGTAGTAAACATGACCACTTTACCAACCAAAAGGCTTTATGTATAAGGAAAGTAGGTCATATTAAAAAATTACTACTTAGCAACGTTCAACAACAATTAATTCGTTGGACCGATGTCTTAAGATAAAAGTTTAAGAAACCGTTTAAGAAAAAGAAACCATATACTTGGTTATGTGAGAAAGAGTATGAAATAAGGCGTTTCAAAGAATTGGGATTAAAATAAGGGGGAAATGCAAGAGTACGTCAGGGCTTAAAGTATTACTTTCTAATTAAAAACAAATATGAACTTGTAATAACTACTTATGTAAAATTCAGCTCTAGATTCGCAAGCACGAATTAGAACCTATGTTTGCCTGCCTGGAGGAAACACCGTTAAAATATCACCAGCAAAACAAAGATATAATTCCACCTCAACACCGTAAATACGTATTTACGTTCGAAATCCGTCAATAAATTTAATCCGGCGATGGACACGGGTCCGGCTAGTTTACGGCCGGCGGATCAAACAGTCAGCTTACCCGGCTCGCGGACTTGTGTAATGCCTTAACGCGGTCAAAATGCCGGCTCTCCTGCACTTGTGTGGTAAGTTGTAGTTTCATGCGCTGCGCTTTTGCCTTTAGATTGATCCAAGTTCTGCTATACTGCAATCATTGACAATACTTTACAATGTTTCTGTCAAAAAATGTAAGTGACAAAATAGTGAGAACTCACTGTCAAAGTTTTGTCAAAAAAATTACTAATGTTATACTAACGGATCTTTGTGAAATCGGGCCTAATTGCATCTGAATTCAATTTGTTTGGTTTCCGTCGGTGGCTACTTAAATGCAGTTAATAAATCAATATAACACTCATTCATTGCCATTTTAATGGCTTTTATATCTGTTTCCCATAATTAGATTGTATTAATCCACTAATGAGGTATTTTAATTAATAATCTGTTTGGTATCACCTTTTAATTACATTTTACGGATTTAATATCCGTTGGTGATAAAACAATGACTGACTAACAGTAAAATCAACTGAAATACGTACTGCGTCTGACCTGCGTAATATGACATGGTTCATTATAAAACCCCAGGTAACCGTTGTTGTTACTGGTTTGTCACTATTATTAAAAAATATTTTAACTTTATTTAGGATAGTTCCTCTTATGGTAATAACTAAATTATTGAACCATATAATTAAAATATTTTATTGAAGTGAAAACTTCTTTAGCGGCGCTGTGCACTTTTAGGGTGGGGAAAAAATGTTAAACTCGCGACAGGTCAAGTGACCATGAGATTCGTAAGACGTAAGACGTATCCTGGATGGAAGTTGATTTGTCTGAGAGATAAACCTTTTAATCTAAATATATAAAAGAAGAAGCTGACTGACTGACTGACTGACTGACTGACTGACTGACTGACTGACTGACTGACATATCAACGCACAGCCCAAACCGCTGGGTCTACGGATTCCAAATTTGGCACGTAGGTTCCTTATAAGGTGTAGGGGAGCACTAAGAAAGGATTTTTCAAAACTCACCCCCTAAGGGGGTAAAACGGGGGTCCAAAGTTTGTATGGAGGAAGCATTGTTTTTTGAACTAAAGACTTAAAACTTTGTAGGGATATTACTTATTAAGATAAAAAAAAAGTCCCTTCAGCGTTTTAGAAAATTCTTCCCCTAAGGGGGTCAAATAGGGGTGCAATGTTTGATGAGGTAAACATTATTTATTGAACTAGAGACTTGAAACTTTGTAGGATGATTACTTATTAGGATACAAATAAAAATATTCTTAGCGATTTTATAATTCCACCCCTAAAGAGATTAAATAGGGGTGCAAAGTTTGAATTCAATACTACTAGGACTACAAACTTGAAATTTACACCAGAACTTCCTTTTATGACGTAGGCAAGGGATAAGACGGGACTTTGGGAAATCCTATCCCTAAAGGTGTTAAATAGGGGTGCAAAGTTTGTATGGGTGAAACATTATTTTTTGTACTAGAGACTTGAAACTTTGTAGGGATATTACTTATCAAGATACAAAAAAAGCGTTTTCAGTGTTTTACAAAATTCCACCCCTAAAGGGGTTAAATAGGGGTGCAAAGTTTGTATTCAAAACTACTGGGACTACAAACTTGAAATTTACACCAGACCTTCCTTTTATGACGTAAGCAAGGGATAAGACGGGATTTTTGGAAATTCTATCCCTAAAGGTGTTAAATAGGGGTGCAAAGTTTGTATGGGTGAAACATTATTTTTTGTACTAGAGACTTGAAACTTTGTAGGGATATTACTTATCAAGATACAAAAAAAATCTTTCAGCGTTTTAGAAAATTCCACCCCTAAAAGGGGTCAAATAGGGGTGCAATGTTTGTATGGGGTAAACATTATTTATTGAACTAGAGAATTGAAACTTTTTAGGAAGATTACTTATTAGGATACAAAAAAAACATCTTCAGCGTTTTATAAAATTCCACCCCTAAGGGGATTAAATACGTGTGCAGATTTTGTATTCGAAACTACTGGGACTAGGAACTTGAAAATTACACCGGAACTTCTTTTTATGACGTAGGCAAGGGATAGAACAGGATTTTTGGAAATGCTATCCCTAAGGGGGTGAAATGGGGGTCCAAAGTTTGTATGGGGGAACATTATTTATTGATCTGGAGACTTAAAAATTTGTAGGAAGATTACTTATTGATACTAAAAAAGTACTAACGGCGTTTTATAAAATTCTACCCCTAAGGGGGTTAAATAGGGGTGCAAAGTTTGAATTAAAAACTACTGTGTCTAGAAACTTGAAATTTACACCAGATTTTCCTTTTATAACATAGGCAAGGGATAACACGGGATTTTTGGAAATTCTTTCCCTAAGGGTGTTAAATAGGGGTGCAAAGTTTGATGAGGTAAACATTATTTATTGAACTAGAGACTTGAAACTTTGTAGGATGATTACTTATTAGGATACAAATAAAAATATTCTTAGCGATTTTATAATTCCACCCCTAAAGAGATTAAATAGGGGTGCAAAGTTTGAATTCAATACTACTAGGACTACAAACTTGAAATTTACACCAGAACTTCCTTTTATGACGTAGGCAAGGGATAAGACGGGACTTTGGGAAATCCTATCCCTAAAGGTGTTAAATAGGGGTGCAAAGTTTGTATGGGTGAAACATTATTTTTTGTACTAGAGACTTGAAACTTTGTAGGGATATTACTTATCAAGATACAAAAAAAGCGTTTTCAGTGTTTTACAAAATTCCACCCCTAAAGGGGTTAAATAGGGGTGCAAAGTTTGTATTCAAAACTACTGGGACTACAAACTTGAAATTTACACCAGACCTTCCTTTTATGACGTAAGCAAGGGATAAGACGGGATTTTTGGAAATTCTATCCCTAAAGGTGTTAAATAGGGGTGCAAAGTTTGTATGGGTGAAACATTATTTTTTGTACTAGAGACTTGAAACTTTGTAGGGATATTACTTATCAAGATACAAAAAAAATCTTTCAGCGTTTTAGAAAATTCCACCCCTAAAAGGGGTCAAATAGGGGTGCAATGTTTGTATGGGGTAAACATTATTTATTGAACTAGAGAATTGAAACTTTTTAGGAAGATTACTTATTAGGATACAAAAAAAACATCTTCAGCGTTTTATAAAATTCCACCCCTAAGGGGATTAAATACGTGTGCAGATTTTGTATTCGAAACTACTGGGACTAGGAACTTGAAAATTACACCGGAACTTCTTTTTATGACGTAGGCAAGGGATAGAACAGGATTTTTGGAAATGCTATCCCTAAGGGGGTGAAATGGGGGTCCAAAGTTTGTATGGGGGAACATTATTTATTGATCTGGAGACTTAAAAATTTGTAGGAAGATTACTTATTGATACTAAAAAAGTACTAACGGCGTTTTATAAAATTCTACCCCTAAGGGGGATAAATAGGGGTGCAAAGTTTGAATTAAAAACTACTGTGTCTAGAAACTTGAAATTTACACCAGATTTTCCTTTTATAACATAGGCAAGGGATAACACGGGATTTTTGGAAATTCTTTCCCTAAGGGTGTTAAATAGGGGTGCAAAGTTTGTATGGGAGAAACATTTTTTTTTTGTACTAGAGACTTGAAACTTTGTAGGGATATTACTTATTAAGATAAAAAAAAAGTCCCTTCAGCGTTTTAGAAAATTCTTCCCCTAAGGGGGTCAAATAGGGGTGCAATGTTTGATGAGGTAAACATTATTTATTGAACTAGAGACTTGAAACTTTGTAGGATGATTACTTATTAGGATACAAATAAAAATATTCTTAGCGATTTTATAATTCCACCCCTAAAGAGATTAAATAGGGGTGCAAAGTTTGAATTCAATACTACTAGGACTACAAACTTGAAATTTACACCAGAACTTCCTTTTATGACGTAGGCAAGGGATAAGACGGGACTTTGGGAAATCCTATCCTAAAGGGGGTTAAAAAGGGGTGCAAAGTTTGTATGGGAGAAATATGATTTTTTGTACTAGAGACTTGAAACTTTGTAGGGATATTACTTATAAAGATACAAAAAAAATTCTTTCAGCGTTTTAGAAAATTCTACCCCTAAGGGGGATTATTAGGGGTGCAATGTTTGTATAAGGGAAACATTATTTATTGAACTAGAAACTTGAGACTTTGTAGGAAGATAACTTATTAGGATTCAAAAAAAGTGATTTCAGCGTTTTATAAAATTCCACCCCTAAGGGGTTTAAATGAGGGTCCAAATTTTGTATAAGGGAAACTTATTTTTAGCTACTACGTATTAAAAACTTTGTGGACTGATTACTTATTCATTTACAAATAAAGTGCTTTCAGCGTTTTGGAAATAATTACACCTAAAGGGGTTAAAAAGGAGGTCCAAAGTTTGTATGGAGAAAAAAGATTAGTTAGACAATTTTATTCGAGAATTCACAGGATAATTCCTAACGATAAATGAGTAAACAAGTGTTTCCGGTTTTTTGAGAATACAACCCCTAAAAGAAGACATGTGGTGACAAAATCTGAAAATCATCATCGGCATCTATTGTTTCTATGGTTTAAAGGGTCGCTGATTAGGAAAACAACAACGATTTTACATTCCAACGTGGCGTCTAAATATCAATATGGGCGTTGTTATTACGGTTTTTTGGGACGTTAATAACGAGAATCACATAGATTTTGAAACGTAATGTTGTGGACATGAAAATTCATGAAAATATTTGTGCCAAATTGCAATTCAATCGGTCCAGTTTTTTTCGTAGCAAATCGGTTGTAACAGACGGACTGCTAGACAGCTACACGTGATCCTATAATTAAGGGTTCTATTTTTGCTTTTGAGGTATGGAACGAGACCCGCATTATATAGGGTTATATGTTTTAAAGTTTGTATTCGGTGCCATCTCGATCGTCAGCAATCGGTACCTAGGCGAGTGCGGGCGGCGCGGCGGGACGGGAGGGTAGGAGACATTGGGAAAGTGCCTGCATCCGTAATAAGTACATTCAAGGTGCTGCACGAAGATCTGCTTACTTTTTATAAGTTAAGCATTTTGGCCGCCGTTAAATTAAAACAAATTTTTGGTTATTTATGTTAAATACTGGTTCGAAAAGCATGGAAAAAAAATCTTAGGAAACAAGCCTATAGCAATGTCCAGGCCACAAATTTGACTTGACATTCGTGGAGATATTTTGGTATTTCAACATTATCATGAACATAAAGTAGCTTTTATTCCAGAGGACAGATTCTCATTAATCATGATTGTAAATTTAATAACAGAAATACGTACATACATACTTACATTCACGCCTTTATTCCCAAAAGGGGCAGGCAGAGCACATGAACTTTATGTTCCAGCGCCACTTTTAGCATAAATGTGGGTATAAAAGATCGACAAAAAGTGATATTGCTTAGGTTGTTAGCCCATCACCCACAACACACTTCAACCCTGCTCTCTTAATCGACTTTTACGACACACACGGGAAGAAAGAGGGTGGTGAAATTCTAACCTGCCACCACACGGGCATAAAAATAATAGTTAATAAAAATTAATTTACCATAATGGGTTATGACGAAGGGTTATTCGTAGGGGAAGTTAGTAGTAGGAGGTTAGTAGGCGGCGTAGCAATTCAACAATTATTGGAAAATTACTTTTACTACGCGGGCGAAGCCGCGGGCAAAAGCTAGTGTTAAATAATTGTAATAGTTCTGAAGTGTTCAATTTTTAATGTAATATAAATTGACATGGTTTGTGTACGATAGCGCAATAGATGAATATTGTATTTTACCACATAAATGATAGCACTTTTATACAGGTATTAAAGCAATTACGTAACCTGGTCGAAAAACTGTTACAATGTCATTGAGTTTTCCCTTCTGCCAGCACTCCCGGAGTGCAACCTGGTTTTTTTTCTAAAGCATTGATTTATTTATCGTATGGCAAATCAGTATTTAGAACCGTGAGATCTTGGAAAAGACAGTACGGTTGCCAGGTTGTTGCACTTTTAGCACCACCCAGGGGTCACGTGTAGGGTACGTGGTGCAACTTCGACCCCCAAAAAAAAACCAAAAAGCAAAAAGCATTGATAATTTACATTTACTAGATTTAACTTTAAACTAATTCAAATCTAAAAAACGCCCTTGAGGCATTGTATTGAGATGCTGGCGGCATTTCCTCGCTGAATTGCAATACTTTTGCGTTGTGTGAGATGGCCGATAGCTCTTCGGACACCATTTGTATCAACCAGACATCAAATTGTAACTTTAGGATGGTGACCCATAGGTTCTAATGTTTGGTACGGATCCGCACGCATACAATGGGTTATATCTACCGAAATTAAATATTGACAAGTTCACATCTACGTTGCAAGCGTCAACAGACTACGGTGACCGCTTACCATCAAGCGGGCTGTTCGCCTTTTTACCGTTGACCCTCATTTTTTTACTTTAAATTCCCGAAGACTTCCTCCTACCTTCATTTCAGTATTTTCTGAATTTTACTTTCCTTTATAAAACGGGTCGTGCAAGAATAATCAGCCAAGTACTATTAAATATTTTTAAAGCTCAGTGTCCCCCGCCTCCCCTCCTCCGTTAATAAACGTCTTTATTGCGAGGAACGCAATAACACGGTGAGGAGAGTGGGGACGATCGTGCTAGTGGATACAATGGGGTAGTTCTAATAGTATAAGTATATAACTTGCATTTTGCCTCGACTTTCCTTGACCTATTCTAATTTCTACCGATTTTCTCTCAGGCGATGATTTTTGGAACAAAAAGCATTCTATATAAGTATGTTATAATTATAAACTACGATGTGTGCCAAATCTCATCCAAATCCGATCGGCCGTTTTTGTGGAATTGAGTACCTAACGAAATTCCAACTATCGAAGCGTGCTAACTTTCAGGGAAAAATAGGAATCTGTTGTAGAAATAAGCAGGAAAAACACTTTAGAATTTTTGTTTTGTAACATATCCACTGTCCAATCTGGAAGAAATCGAAAAATTAGAGCGATAACTCCGCTTATTTTCTACCATTGTATAATTTGTATAGCATAAGGTCCTTGTGTAGTTATTATTTATTTTGGTGAACAGTAAAGAATATTTGCATTGAAAATAAGTTTTACCAAAACTATATAATATACGTGTACTGCGTAGCCCACACTAATTACCAAACGCGGATACTCCTAATCTCATGAGCCCGGTTGCACCGTCAGTTAATCGAAGCCGTGGGCCGACTAATTGAAATCGCCACTCCGCCCGCTGATTGCCGTGAACGATGGTTAGCTGTTGCTGTTTACCGGTTGCGGTGTTACCGGGCTTTTTAACCGACTTCTAAAAAGGACAGTTGATGTTTTTATTTCGCTTTGTATTCTATTATGTTAATTAATCTGTATATTTTTGCATTCCCATTCACCATCGCGCTTTTTTATCGCAAGGACCACTAAAAAGTGGAACTCACGTCCGGCAAGCATATTCCGGGCATTTTTAATAATTTGTGTACCCAATTAGCGTGAGTTGTTAAATAAAAATTAACTCGGTGTCAGTTTTGTCACGACAATTAAGCAGTCAGTTTGTATAAAAACTAAGTTTTTCTATTCAATTTTTAAATGATACACGTTAATAAAATGTGAAAAAAGTAAATTTTCACATGATTAGCATGCTTAATTGTCGTGACTAACTGACACCGAGTTAATTTTTATTTAACAACTCACGCTAATTGGGAACACAAATTATTAAAAATGCCCTTCCACACTATCCGTACACTAACATTATAAATGAGAAAGTAACTTTGTCTGTCCGTCTGTTACCTTTTCACGCTTAATCCGCTGAGCCAATTAATATGAAATTTGTTATGGAGATAGTTCAAATCCCAGGAAAGGACAAAGGATAGTTTTTATCCCGGAAATCATTTCCTAAGGGGGAAATAGGGGCGGAAGTTTAAGTTGGATATTTTCATTTACTCTCTGACATCGTCACTTAAAATGACATAGGTAGTGCGGTCATTTCTATACCATTTTTTTAAGAGTTTACATGGACGTGACATTTTAATATAGCCCAAACACAAATATTACAATAGTAGGTAGGTAGGTACATACAAAAACTTAAAAATAGGGATAAAAAAAAAGGAACGGAAGGAAAGTCCAAATGCGGAGGGAGAGCAGCACCGTCGTCAGCGCCGAGCCATCACCTCTTTACCTATTTTCTATATAGATAAAATATTCACACCTCATTGTTGGAAATATTAGCCATGTGCATGTGTTATATTTTATTAATAGATTTATCTTTTGTTGCAGGTATGTTTCCGTCCACAAACTTCTCGAACAATATGCTGGTCAGGCTAATATATAGGTAAACCTAACACTTCCGTCTGTGTTTGAAGTCAACAATAATACTTATTGCTATGCTTGTTTTTAACAGACCTCAAAAAAGGAAGTTCTCAATTCGTCTAAATTTTTTATTTTTTACTAGCTTCCAATCGTGACTTCGTCTGCATGGACCCGGGATGAACACTATTCTATATTTTGGTCCGGGCTATGAATTATCTTCGTGCAAAATTTCGTCCAGATCGGTAAGGCGTGATTGAGGAACGAACATCCAAACATCTAAACATCCAAACTTTCGCATTAGTAATATTATAAGGATGTATATTCCCCGATCACTCGAAGACGCCTGTCCCCCTATTATGTAACTTGTTTCAAGCTCACCTCAACGCTCACCCACAAATATATCTTGACACCGCGATCCGTAGTAACTAAGCGTAGATAGAGATCTAGTTTCGTGACGGGTGACCGGCGGGGTGAGCCGCATTAGCGTGTAGCGAAAACAGCCCTGGACCGAATGGAAAATAATTTTGTTGTATGAAAAGGTATCCTTTCCAGGTGGTTCTATGTTCATTAAGTCAGGATCTGGTGATGGGATCTTGGAGAAATCGAAGGAACCCTTCAAATAAGGCGAAATAAAGTAGGTCGGCTTGATTTTTAAATTAATTTATGAACTACATACTGCTGCCCATATTCAAGAGAAAAGCACGCTCATTGGTATCATTAAATACATAGTAAGACGTAATAGGTACTTTATAGTTAGAAATTGATTACAGAGGATCAAAGAAAGCTATGTTTATTTCTGAAAAGTCAACAATTACTTCGCCGTAGCCTATAGCATTTATCTTGTCTATCAAAGCGATGAAAGAATTAATAACTTTCAATATCCGTCTAGAATTTGCATAGCAAGCGATAGAAACTTGAAGACATTTTTATTGGCATGCTTAACTTAAGCTCGACTGTACCTAGGTTCCTTTAAGTTAATTCACCGACAGATAACCCGCCGCGATACGGCACGGCCGCCTCCACTTGTGCCTTAAATAAATTAAAAATGTTGACCCAAGGAAATGTTTCTTCGTGAAAAGCGCGCCCTTTTATACTTGTTCATTATACCTTAATAATGTCAACATCACATCACTATTACTCGGTGGTATCGTTTAACTTTAAAAGACCCACCGTCCCACCAGGGGTATGGCCAGGGGTGGTGGGTCTGAAATGATATTAACCACGGATGTGGCAGACAAGCGTACGGCCTGCCTGGTGGTAAGCACCGTTGCCTATTGAGAGGGAAGGATATACCTATGGAATACTCAGTACCTACTCGTCACAACGCATCATCGTGGTTCCGCCTGAGTCACTTTTTAATACTGCAATTTATGTGTTTTAAATCACTAAATATGGTGTTTCTGGTCAAGTTCGACCCTGTTTTATTTGGACCATTAACATACAATCCAAAAACAAAATACTGGTTAACTGCATACAAATCAATGATGCACGTAAACTCTCTATTGACCACATATGTACGACTCAAATATTTGAAAACACAGGTTAGCAATTCCCCGGTGTATATACATCCTAATACTCAATGCATGTAGTGTCACGGATCATAGATCCCAATGGGCCCTCGAAAACTTATATCGCGCATTCATCACCCTTTCAATTGTAACTCGAGCTTTCATGCCCAAAAGCTTTCAGCGAAAGCTCTACGTCCCATAAAACAAAGGAGAGGTTCTTATAAAGTTCTTATAAAAATTCTTCTCACGCGCATATAACGATACTATTGCCACGTGACCTTTTTATTTGCCATTGATATATGGGTTTTAACCCCCCGCTTTGCTACAGAAATGTGGCCTCTAAAAGAATGCGTTTTGTGAACACTTATTTGGTGGCAAATTGGTTTGATAATCTATTATCGCACCGTTAAATTTAAATCGATGCCTGTTAGTCAAGAAATCGCGTAGAAATCGCATGATGATTTTTAAGGGACTTAATGAAATGAGGTGGTTTTCAATTCATCGGCATCTTTTCTTTTTGGTTGTATGTTCCCCGATTACTGGAAGTCGCCTGGACTTATTTGGAAAAATCTTTTTTTGTTTAAAAGGGTAACCTTCCGTGGTGGTACAGTCGGCATCAAAGTAACTTCTACGCAACCGAAGACGTCAAAAGTTCTTATTCCCTTTTAATAAAGACTTTTGACGCTCACTGTACCATGGTCATCAAGTCAGGATCTGGTGATGGGATGGAGAAAACGAGGGAAATATTCTTCTTCTATTAACTATTTATTCAAATTTAAATTCCTATTTAAAAAACAGTTTTTTCTCATGATGTGCACATGTACTTTTGGACTGTAATCTAGTCAAAAGTGGCTACTCATATGTATTTCTTTGTTTATTTGGATTACTGTCTATTTTATGTACCTTTTGAAATAAATAAAAATAAATTAAAAATTTATAGGCGCACTTGAAGCAGAGCACTGAATTGAAATCTGTTAAAACTTTGCTTTTACAACTTTACAACGTTCCATCATCCTAGCGTTATTCCCGGTTGTGACCCCCAGGATTTAGCATAAGCACTAATTTTACGAAAGCGACTGCCATCAGACCCCAGAGGGAAAACTGGACCTTATTGGGATTAGACCGGTTTGTTCACGATATTTTCATTCACCTAAAAGCCAAAACCTTCATAAACTTCAAATGGTCCTTTCCACATTGGAAAGGTTCATCGGAAAACAGCACATGTAATGTCATTTGATACAATCATATTTCACAGCAATCGCCACTTTAAACAACAAACATGGCGCCCTCCCGGGACGTAGACAGCAAAATTATGAATGTAGCCAGACTGCCATTTGTCAGACTGTAGTAGACTCGGGGCAGACATTTCGCAGCAAAAATGCTGTTTCAACCGTTTATTACTGTGTTGTAAGTTGAGTATGGGAGATAAAGATGCACTTGCCTGTACTGCGAGTTTTGTTTTTGTTTGATTTTGTTTCAAATCGTTACCTTATAAAAGTTCAACAACCCTATTTTCCTCATCATCATATCAGCCAGAAGACGTATACTGCTGGACATAGGCCGCCCCCAAAGAGTTTCACAACGACCGGTCCTCTGCCACCCGCATAATATGGCATATTTGATACTTATATGCCTTTGCCAGCTCGGATTATCGATAAGGTGCGCGAGCAGTGTCGTCGCGTGATAGACTATCCGTCTCTGTCTAATTAGAACACTAAAAAAGAGACGTATAGTCAGTTGTCGTTTCGTTATCTGTTACTTCAACATTTGTGATGGGACAAGATACATTTAATTTAAGTAACAGAGGCATTTTAAGCTAATGAATAGGTAAGGCTGTAATTATTCATGAAGTTTGACAGGTCGGCATGGGATGAAGGTTGGCGCCATATTTAAATTTAACAAGTCCGTCAAAAGTCTAATGTTACTAAATGTGACACTTATTAGTGTTTGAAACTAATATCTTCCCGGCTGTAGGGTAACTGCGCTGGTTACGCCACCACCGGCAGTTAGCAGCCACCTGAAGAACAAGGGCAAAAAAAAAATTTTACAGACCATTAAAACGAGACGTCTACAATTGTTTAAATGTTTATGAATTCAAACATCATCTACATTTCCCATTGACATGAGAAGTTACCATTTGTCTAATCATAATATAATTGAATCTCAGCGGCCTCACTTTTCTTTTTTCCCAAACTCGTTTTTCCTTTATTCTCCCAGGCTAGTTTTCCTACTAGTACCTACAGAAAGTGCCTCACTGTTAACACAACAAAAGCCTCCCTTTCATTGCGCGTCATTGCGTTAGCCCTGATTGATAGGGCCCTCTAGGGCTGTCGCCGCGTGATAAATTATATCCACGCTTATAACATGTTGTAATAAATATATTTTTATACGGAAATAATGGCGATACAAATGTTCACGGGGATGATGAATTCATTCGTGAGTTGCGGGAAATTTAAGTATCACACACGTGTTACTTTATAAATAGTGTTCGTGTCGCATATAATTGTTATTAATTTTACTTTAACAGAATTGGTACTCATTGAGCTTTAATTTTAAACTTTTCATTTATTAATATTTCAAAATTCCAAATCAAAATTCAAAATGTTTTTTTGTAAACATAGGTCGTAAGGCTGTTACATTCACCTCAACAATGGGCGGAATCACTCTAGTGAGTAGGTATATTAACATTATTAACTTAACATGAAGTTGGATTGCTAATCGATTAAAACTAACCTATAAGAGAAATTTACTAAAAGTAAATAAGAATCTAAACATATTTAATAAAATCTTACAACACAAAACCACTTAGTGAACAGTATGAATGTTTCTGAATTCCTGCAATAGTTTTATCCGCCCATCGCTAACGGAGACACGGTTAAATCCCTACGAAACTTGTGGCAACCCTGAGCTAAGCCGCGGGAACGAAGTAGGGAAGCGTGTTCGTCTGGCTACTGTTATATTATATATATATATATATATATATAATACTAGCTTTTGTCCGCGACTCCGTTCGCGTGGAACTGGTTTATGTCGCAGCTCCGTACAAAATTGGACTAAAACTATATCTGTACCAAATTTCATCCAAATCGGTTCAGCGGTTTAAGCGTGAAGAAGTAACAACTAGACAGACACACTTTCGCATTTATAATATTAGTATGGATGTTCTATTTATAATATTTATTATATGTAATATAATGGAACCATATTGACATTTATCGATTAAATAAATTATTAGTCCTCAGAAAGATAAACGATTTATTTAAATTGCTAAATTTTTTTGAACGCATAATACAGGTATTGCATTTAGGGTCTACACTGCATAATTCCGAAGAATTATTTGTCTGAAAGTATATTTTTTCCGTAACCCTCAATGGGTAACCGCTTACTTAATTTTAAGTGCAATAAATGATGATAATGATTATGATGATATATTTTTAGGGATATAGTGCTAACCTAACGTAAACTATTTATATATCCTTTAAAATCTTCTTTGTCCAAATATTCGTTTAGCCGAAAACGGCGTTCGGAATTTTGAAATTTCGGACCAATGACTCTTCGGAATCTGTCTGTGATCCCATTGAAATTAAACGACAGCGGAATTGGTAAACACAGTCTCACTCGCATTTACTCTTAAGTAAGAGCGGGACGAACAGATAAACAGATTAAATAGCAAATGAATATGACGCAGAGGGCAGGGACTCCGCGGAATAAAGCATTGTTTATTTTTACTTGCAATGGCAACCAGGGCAGGGTTGGCTCTGGGTGGAAATCCACCAGAGATTTGTGAAGCTGTGTCTTCTAAAATTTGACAGCGAGGTGTCAATCAAATACCTTACTGATAGCATGTCTGGCGGCGCCCGCGCATCGCTTTTGCAGTTTTCTTCGCTCACCGCCTCGCAAACTCGCACGGCTCTGGTGAATAGTCACCCCAATACCTGTACAATATCGGAATGGTTTATAGATTATTAGAACTCTTGATTACTTCCTATCACAACTGTATTTTTAAGTGACTTTTATTAAATGGTTTTTTTTTAAATAATATTACAGAAGGGTTCATAATTAACTACGGGAAAATTTTGATCATTTAAATGCTGACGAAGTTTTCCCGTTGTTTTAGCTACGCAAATCGGTATTTTTTAAAGTTGTTAGGTTTTTTTGATGTGCCATTTAAATACTAAGCATTAACTCTCCAACGTTACTGTATTTCAATTTTCAAAAGTTTCGTCGCGTACTTTATCCATTCCCCACTAACCGCGACACGGATAAGTCCTTCGGAAAGTTGTGGCAGCCCTGCGCTAAGCCGCGGGGACGGAGTAAGGAAGCGTGTTCGTCTGGCGACTTCTTAATCTTTCGCTCAACCGTTAGGGCGGGGCGCAAGTTTTGAGAGAAATTAGAGTAGCTCTTATAGAACCAGGCAAAGGCAACGAAATTATCTGCTTCAGCTTGTGCCGAAATGCTTTCGTATGCTGTTCTCCTTGGCAGATTACATTTCTCAATCGATTGTCGGGAAATTTTGTTGAGCAAGTTTCTGTAATTACTTACATAGATATTTTGGTCGATTCTACGAGTGTGACGACTGAGGGTGGTGGAAGGTATTTAAAAGATAAACCACTGTGTCAACAAAATTAAAAAACTTTTATTAAAAAAAAACCTAGTGAGCAGGGTCGTTATGGGGGTCTCAAGGCCGGTCTTGTTCCGTGCGCAAATCGGTACTGCCCTGGCTGGTTTTTCGGTCCACGTGGAGGGTACTCGACTCGAGCCAGCGGTGAGGAGGAGCAGGGGCGACGGCGGCGGGAGAACGGCGGGCGAACGGCTACGGCTCCAACCCTGCCGTCGAGATGGTGTGCGTGTGCTGAGGCCTCTTCTTAATAAAAACGTAGCACCCTGTTGAATTTCACACAGCCTTAGTAAATTGCCACGACTCGCTCTGCTATGTGAACACCCCGGCATGATGATGATGAAGATGGGACCATGATGAAGCCGGTGCACCGAAAGCGAAAAGCGTGTTTGTGTTAACCAGCAGAGCGGAGTTACAAGAAAGCATGGGAAAAGCACAGAATCATTTTATTTCTTCTTTAAAAATAATAAGCGGCTAATAGCTTTTATTGAAATTAATAAGCGGGTACGCACATAAAATATCGTGCGCAACCAAAGAAAGGAATAAATATGCACAATCATTCTACCACTAAGAGCGCTTAGCAACAAATGATATGATTATTAAAGAATAATTGCTACACTATCAATCGAATACGAATGAGCTACTTTGTCTACAAAGCTAAGCCACTAATATTCTAAATTAAAATTAAGAAGACGTTCAACACTTTTTCACTTACCAATATGTGGGCGCGAAAGGAGCTCGTAAAGGACGTAGTACGACGCCGACGAACAAATATTACAATTATGCAATTAAAAATTATCCGCGCACACCTAAATTAAATTAAATTACTTATTTTGCTCGTACGGCGCGCATGACGACGCAATGAGTTGCGAGCGCAGCGGTACGTGGGTGTGTCGTGTGAAGGTGTGACGCGGACTGGCGGGGCGCGGCACGAGCCGCGGCCCAGCGCAGGAGTCTGGAACTTCCCGTGACGTCAATACGAGAAACCGACCCGGCCGCTGCAGGTACAGTTGCTTGCATTAGAATGTGATCGCGCGGATATTAATGATTATGTTAAAACTTAATAAGTGTTTTAAATATTTTTTTATGTAAATATAAAACAAGTTTATATAATTGATGATGATGATGTGTAAAATAGTAATAAAAAATGAATAAATAATTAATACTTGTTTAAGTAATAAATAATTTTTGTATAAATTAGATTGTAAAAAATGTATTAAAACAAGTTAATTTCATTAGTGTGTATAATTTAATTGTAAATATTTCATTTTTTTTATTAATAATTATTAAAAGTAAGTGTAAAAATTCAAACATGTACGTGCAACGTTACAGGAGTATACTTCATTAATCACTTCTTTGGTATACTTCTTTAAACAACGAGTTCATGAATGCCAAGTGAAATTTGTTCAACCTTGAGGTCAAAACTTCTAATCACACGGTTCAACTCACGAATTCAATGTCACTCCGGGCGACATGTTTCGAACTCTTCGGGAGTTTTATTTTAACATGTCTCACGAAAGTTCAAATTCGAACCTTGAGGTCCCCTTAATTTTTTAGTTTTTTTTAAATTCCTTGTATTTTTAAAGTTAAAGTGACGTAATGATTCGACATATAAAAAAATATTAGATCACAAGAGCGGAGGGTGGTGGGGGGAGTGGATTACTTGTTTTATATACTAAGGGGGTCGCGCCATGAATAACGTTGAAAGACACTATGATAGGGTATCGCTTATCCCAAACTAAATTACAATCGCTCCCCGCCCGCACCTTAAGCCGCGACCACACGCGGGCCGCAGATCAAGCTATCGTTTCATTGTTCCTGTAAACAGACCCTAACGCTAGACAAAGAAAGCGATTCGCGGTAGATTGTTTATAGACCTTTAAAGTGGGGTTTATGTTGCTGGTAATTTGGTGAGGACAGGATATTGTGGTTATATATTAAGAATTTTTTTTTAAACGTTAATTCTGGAATTTATAAATTATCTATCTTTTTGTATATTCACACAAACTTCTACACTACCTACCTCAATTTCATTCTCTAGAGTCATTCGAGCTTAACGCGCGTTACACTGTCGCTTCTTGTATATTAAAAACTAGCTTCTACCCGCGACTCCGTCCGCGTGGAACTCGGTTATATCGTAGCTCCAAACTTTTACCCCCCCTATTTCATTTAGGGGATGATTTCGGGGGTAAAAAATATCCTATGTCACTCTCCATCCCTTCAACTATATCCACTTAAAAAGTCTCGTCAATTCGTCGCTCCGTTTTGCCGTGAAAGACGGACAAACAAACAAACACACACATACACTTTCCCATTTATAATATTAGTATCGATTACACGCCGTTGCCTCGTTTAAGTTGAAATTTTTTAATAATAAAAGCTTTCATTGGAATTAGATTTTTTTACTTTGGACAAAAAGTTGCTTTTTGAGTGGACAACTGAAGCAATTCGGTCAACATATATAACATATATAACATGAAGCTACGGTAGCCCAGTGGTTCAGGCATGCGGCTGTCAAACGGCGGTCGTGGGTTCGAATCCCGGCTCGTACCAATGAGTTTTTCGGAACTTATGTACGGAATATGATTTCATATTTACCGTTAGCTTTTCGGTGAAGGAAAAACATCGTGAGGAAACCTGCATACGTCTGCGAAGAAATTCAAAGGTGTATGTGAAGTCCCCAATCCACACTGGGCCAGCGTGGGGACTACTGCCCGTTCCCTCTCATACATAAGAGGAGGCCTGTGCCCAGCAGTGGGACGTATATAGGCTGATGATGTGCGATGTGACTACATGAATGATAAAACTTCTTGGGACTAATTTTGACTGGATTTATAATTTATTTATTCCGTTTGGAAGAATTTGACATTGTGTTTTTAATTAATTATTCTCGTTTTATTTATTTTTTGACATTAGATTGTCTTTCTAGAAACATTCTAGACTAGTATTTTTTTATATAAAATTTTAAATATTTCATTTAAATGTTACTTTTTATGTTTAATAAATTACTCGAAGTAATTACCTTAAGATTATGTTTCTACCTGACGATTTGAAAGTGCTTGTTACTGGGCCTACTTGAATAAATATAATTTTGAGTTTGAGTTTGAGTTTTGAGTTGTGATATAACATAATGTTTAGTGGAGATGATACATGGAGATTATTTATGTTATAAAACATAAATAATCTCCTCCATATGTTTCTTTACCTGTCGAAACTCCAGAAACAAATAAAGATAAATAAATATCGGATTAGACCTGTGTAAAGTCTTCTAAACATATTAAGCGCGTTCGCAAACAGCAAGGTGCTTTAGTACCATCCAGCTATTGTTGCCAGTTCCATTAGTCGAGCTATCTCACGAGTACCAGCTCAGGCGGTGGCTTAGCTGGGTGCTCTTCGAGATAATCAGCTGAGAAATGCTGCAATGGCGATAAGGATAGACGCTGTTTTTATTTCAATACAATTCTGTCTCAATAGTGTAGCGTGTTTTTTAGGGTTCCGTATCTCTAAAGAAAAATACGGAATCTTCACTTTGTTGTCAGTCTATCCGTCTATCAGGACCTTTTATCTCGGAAACGCGTGGAGGTATCGAGTTGTAATTAAAACCATATTAAGTCGCCGCAGCCGACCACCGGAGCAGAGGCAGACCAAAAAGGAGATGGCGGGACGATTTGGACGCGTTATTCTTGGACTGGCGGGAGCATGCCAGCAATAGCACCGAGTGGAAGAAAAGAGGGTAGGCCTTTGCCCAGCAGTGGGACACCTAAACAGGCTAGAAAAAAAAGTCTACAGTCCATTGCAGCTGTGGAAAAATCTAACGCACACTCTCAAGGGAATCAAAATGGATAGTGTACTTTTCGTTGACCTAGACCTAAATTTGGCAAGGTATATCGTCTTGTACTACAAGTATACTTTACAGGTAAAAAAAGGATAACTATTCATTTATAATTTTGTATGGAACCCTCTGTCGGCGCGTCCGACTTGCACTGGTCCGGTTTTGACACTTATAATTTAAAGACTGGCTGGAAAAAAGTATAATTATAGAATATATGGTATTGGAATTTTATGAATTAAATAATACTAACAAGAAATTTAATCCTTAAGCCTAATGGCATTAAGTCCGCAAATTGTACTTATTTTTTGTATTGTGTGATAAAGTAAAATATATATATAAATACACCCCATATAAAACACTGGCGAAAAAATATCAAAATGTAAGAAACCCGAAGCGAACTTCACAATGTTCTATATTCACATTTTACTGCAATGTTTCCATTTAATACCTCCTCATAATACCAACGGGTTTATTCCACCGTTCGGGCAGTAGGGTAAAACGTCTTAAGCCGGACCCTAATCCGAAGGTAATCCGCGTATATATCATATATATATATATTGCTTGCGTAGGGACGTAAATACGCATTTTTACCTCTTTAAGGATGTTACCTGGGATTTAAGGAGAGAATATTAAGGTTGCATACGCAGATGTACTTCCTGAACCCCAAAAACCTTCATGAAGGTTTTTTACAGATTGTCAGCGTGAATTAATGATTATTAGAATTTTTTTCAAAGATCCCTCATATCTGCTGCAGCCCAGCTCAACTGGGGGTGTACTTTAAAGAATACCGCAGCCTAATAGCACCACTAGACATATGTACAAACGCCAACACAGTTAACTGACCATCCTGCGTTTATATTGGACCTTATTACAATGCACATAAAGTGCACGGATGGTCAGTTAGCTTGTCGATAGTGCAAGTATGTGGTGTTGTGTTCCTGGTAGTGAGAAAGGTCGACAGAGCTCCTGCCTGGTTAACTCAGGTCATCGTTCACCCACTACCTAACTTTCTTATTGAATTAAACTTTCACGATTCTCACACATTATTTATACTAAACGGGTTTAAGATCACCGAAGGATGTTATCCCCTTTCAATCACCAGGAGTTTATAAGATTGACTGCAGTTGTGGAAGTTCCTACATTGGTGAGACCAAGCGAACCATCGCGGAAAGGGTCAAGGAACATATTGCGGCTGTAAAAAATCGGCAGGTGAATAAGTCTGCGATAGCCGAGCATTTGTTGGAGTCAGGACCAAACCACTGGATTGAGCTCCATAAACCGAAAGTCCTGTCTACGGAACGTCATTTCTATAGTAGAAAAATACGTGAAGCCGTTGAAATCAGGAAACATCGTAATTTCAATCGGGATGACGGTTTTAAGATTTCATCTTCGTGGAATCCTATCATAAGTAAATGCCAGCGTCAGAGAACATCGTCCGTTATATCACCGGACATTGTTAGTGTCGTGTGTCGGCCGGGTGACAACCCTAGTGTACAAGTGGTTCAAAAAGACCAAATGCGGGTAGTTCGGAAAACCCGCGCAGCAAGAAGATGTTGATACCCGCACAAGCCAGTTGTCCCGTGACCATGGATGTTGCAACACATCCGAAACGTCGGGAGACCTCAGTGAGGTAAATAAATAAGTTAATACGCGATTAAGTCCCGTTTAGTATAAATAATTTCTTATTGAAGTCCGTGAGGGCAATATGAAACTAGTAGAAAATATTTTGTTTTGGTTTTACCCAATATCTAGTGGAGTAGCAAATATTGAAACACAAAATTGTTTTTTTATCATTGTTATACTAATTTAATTCCATACTCTAAACTTTAAAAACGCAGTACCTGTACATTTATTCGTGGTCCAGAGTTGGAACCCCCCCTCCCCCCTCTTCCCCACCAAGTTTTATTTCCGTTTCCGACTTCGACTTCCTTCCCGTGTTATTGTCGAAACGCCGCGTTGGAAAATGAGAACTATTCTAATTTGAATAAAGTTCAGTTTTGTCTTTGTGCAAATTTTGATATTTCAGTAGTGGGTTCGGATTTAGTAGCTTAATCTCCTCTTGCGGGGTTTGTATCGGGGATTTGCAAGATTCGTTTGGGGGTATATGCGAGTTGAGACGTATACATGCATACACTAGCTTCCCGCGCGGATTCGCCCGTATATTGTAAAGAACGCACGCAAACCCGCGGCATAAAATATATCCTATAACTATCCAGAAAGTTCATTCTACACGCAGTTGAAAGATTTTTTGAAATCAGATAAGTGGTTCCGGCGATTATTATCATTACATACAAACTTATAAAGTTACATAGCTGCAATCTCGCAGACTTTTCCTCTTTATATTATTGGTATAGAAGTTTAGATTAAACACATACGTTCATACAATACATTCACAAGGTAAAATGGTGACCTGGATGCGGGTGCCGCAGGAACGGTCATTGTGGCACTCTATGGGGGAGGCATATGTCCAGCAGTGGTCTTTCGGCTGATATGATGATGATACAGTACATACATAATTTTTAGTTATAATATTAACATACACCTGTTTCCCAAAAAAAATGTGCATAAATAGAAATAATGTTCATAATATATACTTACTTAAATTTAATGGCATTATTTTTAAGGAAGATCCTGTTTGCAGGTATTTAGGTACTTAGACATCACAGTAGGTAGTAGGCGAGGCGGCGTAGTATGTATTACGAAAGGGCCTACCATAGTGCCATCTGGCCCTTTCGTAAAATATTACCCACGCGTAATCTTGTACTTACTTAAACTTGGTTTTTTTTAATGATAAGTCGACAATTCTTGAATGTGACAAGTTGATAACAAATATCTATAATTTCCATTATTTCAGTACCTACCGATGTCGTTTTATAGTCATCCTACATAGAGGGAAAAATGAGACTTAATCAAGAATGTCAAGACGTGATGTCATATTTAATAATATCTAAAAGGAAATGCCAGTATTTTCACACGAATACTATTGCATTGAGATCGCAATCAATAACAGAGAAGTACGAAGTTACTGTTCACAGTCAATATTAATCCTTTAATAAATATGTACTGAAATCTTAATTCCCTGATATAAGAGCTATGCGGCTTAGCAAGTTGTACGAGTATGCACCCATATTTTTGCACTCTACTATAAGTCTTCCGAGTCACCCTGTATAGTACAGTTTTAATTCCGCCGAATTAAAGCATCATCCAATCAATAAAGTACAAACTGCGTCAAGCTTTACATTTCAGTGGAGCATAAAGCCGGCCACACACGCTCGCCACAAGCCGCACACGCCCTGGGAGTACGACGCTCGCTTATCGACATAATTGTTCTCGACGCACCTGCGTTTGCTGGCCGATATCAATATCGATATTTTAAAGATGATTAAAAATATATATTTCTAAGTAAAATGTTTCGTCGGTAATTAATAAAAACATACTTCATTGTAATATTGACAACTGAACAAGCATTATCGCTAGGAACGAGATTGTCGTTATCCTTTTCTTTATAGCTGCCGTCTTCTGTTGTACAGTCAAGTTTAAAAATATAGATGGCACACAAATTACTCATAACTATGTCCCATCGCTTTTATGTCAGTGGATTACGGATTATAAATATTTTTAACCTTCCTTTAGAAGCGGAAGGATTCTCTCATTGCAATACAGAAGTAATAATGAGTTTTATTAAACAGTAAATATTTGCATTTTACTTAATGTATCTGTCACCATCCTTAAGTATTGATATTATTTTAATGAAATTTTTGAAAGTGTTAAATTAAAATGGCACAATACAATGAAAACGGAATATGAAACGGCATTTCCAAGCAACATATTATTTTTCAACAAACGATCCAAACTATGTAACACACATTTCAGTGGGCGATAAAGCTGGCTACCCACGTTCACGGGCCATAAAGGCCGCCACTCGCGTACCGTCCACAGTCTAAGCACGCGGTAAGCTTATCGACTAATTGATCTCGACACCTGCGGACAGAGTGTGTCGATAAACATGACGATAAAATTGTTTTAATGTCATTGTTGGTTCCGTCAATCCCAGTAGCGTGTTTGCTTTAGGTATATCTTATGGATAGAGCGTATAATTGAGACAATCATTGGTGTCTAACGCTTAGGAGTTAGATAGTATTGGGCTATTAATTGTCTTATTTATTCATTGTTTTATCTTATCATGTGTTATTTTATCATTTCCTATCATTTATTTGCATTGATCATACATCGCCATAAATAAACACGCCACATATAACATCTACTAGCTTTAGGTATAAATTGACAATGAAATGGATGTGTAATGTATGTATAGTTAATTGTTCATCAGGAGTTAGATTACTTATTTTGTATTATATACACACATATTTACAATTTAGCTTTTAATTTGATATGTCTAGTATGTTATCTTAAGTAAATCAACCAATCGTCGTTTTTCATTTTGTACTTACGTGGAGTCACAGTTTTAGACTTTAATTATATTATTTATTATGCATAAGAAATTAAGTAGACAGACTACAGTTTGAACGAACGCGTTATGGAATATATCTAGTTCGAAAAATAAGCGATATCAATAATAAAGGTATCGACACTTTCCAGCCCTATCTACGAAGGCATTACTATTGCAACCGCTTACGATTCGACCCGCCGTCTGAGCAAATATCGATTACTCGTCGATTCGCCGCACATCACTATGCTATTAAGATATTAGCTACAGAGAGCTTGCAGTGTTCTAGTGTACGTTTGTATTGCAGTTCTGCAGTGTTATAGCTTAGGAGTTGAGTTTAATGGTTACTAAACGATCAACACCTGAAAGTTTAATGCTTGCTAAAGCTATACTGAACACCTGAAAGTTGGGCTTGTTTTAGTTAGTGGCGTAGTTATTATAAATAAATAATAAATATTAGGGGACAATCTTCCACAAATCGACCTAGTCCCATAGTAAACTCAACAAGGCTTGTGCTATGGGTATTCGACAACAATATAATATAGATAATAGAAATACTTAAATACATAGAAAACATCCAAGACTTGGAAACAAATATTCGTGCTCATCACACATATATTTGCTATTACCGTGATTCGAACCCAGGACCTTCAGCTTCGTAGGCAGCGTCACTACCCACTAGACTAACCGGTCGTCAAATGATATGTAAGTATGATAAATGTATTCATTTATTCGTAATTGTCAATATTACATGAACAATATTATTAATAATATTTACAGAATGCCTACAGGATTATTTAGGATCAAAACTCATTTAATACATTTATACAATCTAGTTTTAGAAGGGGACAGCAAAGCAGATGAAAGGGTAAAAGACATTGAAGTGACAATCGGACAAACAAACATTTCAACCCCACCACAGTACTCGTAGTCGAAAAAAGTTCTGTGCGTATACATATTTTTTAATGTATCATTTTAACGGAGTGTATTCTGTTGAAATAGGTTTTGCTTATTTAATTTCGCACCAACTTACGATTAGACATTACATTACGTGGTCGTGCCGGAGGCTCCCCCTGGATTTTTCCACCCTCCAACCACGCAGTTCGACCGCTGTATTGGGTCCGTACTATTATAGCAATAGTCACAAAAAAAAACGATTAGACAGGCCGAAATATGGCGCCGGCATTGGCAGCTGCTGTAATTTCAAAAAGGCTTGGCAAACTATCCAGACATGCTTACGATTACAGACGGTTTGGTGCAAACCACTCTATATTTATCATCCTCAATATTTATTTGATTATATGTATCATAGGGCTGTATCAATAAAAATAAATTTAATTAATTAATTTTATTCTTCAAAAGCTCAGTCGTATATTTGATCGATTCCTAATATTTTATTTATCAGTAACCCACGAGGAAGACAAATATCTCAGACCGAATCGTTAGCCTTATCCCCAAAACCGATTGGTCTTTCTCCGTCTAATAGGGTACGTAGTCCAGTGAAAAAGGACGGGGCTCCGCAGAGCGATGGCCGCCGTACGCGATTTACTACTGCCAATTAGGTACCTAGTCCTTATCACGTGGCAGTTAGGTTCACAATTGCTCTATCTAGTCTTGGTACACAAATGGCTGAATAAACCTTGTCACGTTGCGGTAGAGTTCAAAATATGTCGTTGATGGTTCTAGGGAAGACACAAGAAGACCTTGGCATATTGCAATAAGGTTCATTTTGTGTTGATGTTAGCTAGTGGATCTAGAGACCTTGTATATCAGCGAATGTGAGACATTTGTCGGACTTGTGGGCTAGTTTTGGGATAGTCTTGATTTTTCTAACGTTATTGTTTTTACTTTATCACGAGCTGTACTGCTAGCACAAGACCACGTGCGACATAGACTATATCTATCTCTGTCTAACTAGAACACTTAGTATGAGACGGACAGTTTGTCTCGTGCGGTGTCATGCTAGCCGTACATAGGTATTCTTTCAAAATTCGACCTTGGATATTCGGATTCGTACTTTTTACATCTCTACAGCGTGTATTTTTAATATTACCTCAAAAAATAATTACGCTTTTGTAGTTAGACCTCTGGTTACAATTTGAGGTAATATTAAAAATGCACACAGTAATCTATTCTACAAAAGGGCAGTTCTACTGAACACAGTGCGACCGAACATTTAAAATAAGTTCGACTTAGCAAGCCAAATACGTGCTCATTAGAGACAATTTGTAAGGGTCGCCATCGTAGAAGAGAGTATATTATTTATATACTACGATTTTGTACATAGGTAGGAACTGATATTATAAAATAATGCATAAATATTTTCAAATATCTCTCGTTTATCAATGCTGACATCGTACACATGTGGTTAAAGTTTCTCATTCAATTTCAAGACGTCAGTAACATTTGCGAGAATAGGCTGGCCAATGATGAATCTTTACATCACCAACCAATTTTCCCCAGCTGGGCACCGAGCGTTTACTGCCAATATCGCCTTCTAAATCAAATAGCATTTGCCTCGTAAATTTTAACATTAGGCACCTCTACCATTTATAAATATCTGCGTCACTTTCATCTGATGGCTAACTCTTTTGGGGGGCTAGGCGTATTCTCTTTCAGGAAATTGGGAAGATATCCATCAGTTGAAGAAATGATTTGAGGTGTTGACGCATTCCATTTTAGAATTACGGCATTAGTCAGAGCACAGTTAGAAATGCGTGACGTATTGAATACACCTACATATAAAAGTGTGTAGGTTCGTTCGCTCTCTCTTGCTTTACCGCATAGATAACGAATAAACAGATGGTATTTGGATACAATACTAATTTCATTGCAAATTTTAAAAGCCTCTCAGACTTCAGTAAAGTTTTCAGCATTTGGCTTCAAAAAAAATACGTCCCATTTTTACTAAATTGCCTCAGGGGCAGGGTATTCGAGTGTACCTATTTCACGGACATCGTACCAAAAGGCTTGATGGATTTTGACATATGAGGGGTCTTTACGTAGGAGTAACATAGGCTTAAATATTTGTAAAAACCGGCCAAGTGTGAGTCGGAGTCGCGCAAGAATTGCTCCGTTTGTTGTATGGGAGTGCCCTTAAATATTTATTTTATTATGTTTTTCAGTATTTTGTTCTTATAGCGGCAACAGAAATACATCATCTGTGAAAATAGATTAGATTAGATTAGATTATTTATTTTATGATAAAAAATACATTACAGATTTGCATACATGTCAAAAATATAAGTTTTTATCACAATCGTCAAAAACAGAAAAATAAAAATTAAGATATAATAATAAGACAATGTCAACAACACAATAACAAGGAAATATAAAAAACTATCCAAAATCAAAAGAACACAAATCTATCAACCTCTAGGTATCGTCATTATTTACAATATTTAGTGCATCATAGAATACGTGACACAATACATTTAATGTCAAATCATAATCGTAATAATAATAATAATTTAACATGTCAAGTCTAGACTCATATACTCTAATAATAATATCAACTGTCTAACTGTCACGGTTCTTGAGATAGAGCCTGTAGACAAACGGACAGACCGACAGACAGACGGATGGACAGCGCAGTCTTAGTATTAGGGTCCCGTTTTACCCTTTGGGTACGGAACCCTAAAAAAACAGCTGGGTTTCTTGAAAAATCTTTTTGGTGAGTGTGAGTGAGACATGTTGAGTACGTTTTTTTTATGTCAAAGCTATTCCAGTATATTGGTACCAAATTTTTTCTACCATAACTAATGTAACAAACTGCCACAATTTATATAAGGGAAAGTAAACGGCAAAAAAGGGAGGTTCTTACAAACGAGCTGGCTGATGGGCAACAAATCGGAGTCGGGACGGAGAAACGTTTCCGACTTACATCTGTGGAACCTTCTGTTGGACGTTTATGTTCATATACGGAGTTTAATGTAAATTGAGATACAGAACACAACATGATAAATAGATAATGTTTATAAGTTTGTAAAAGAGGGGGGGAAGAGATAAAACGTTTCTCAGTGACAAAAATAAAATATATCTGACATTACGATAATACTCTGAAAACGTTACACTTCAACTTATTTTTGCTAAGTAATTTTGAATAATTGAAACTATATAAAGGTTAAAAACAATTGACACTGCTTGACGATAGAACTTGTTCATAGTTATGTCCTTGTTTTGACTGTAAGACAGCCTTTCACCATGCTTAGTCTTGATCTTTGGGCTGGCATAGGCCGTGAAATCGTCTATGAAGAATACAATAGAAGGAAAACTAGACTTCTTACGTTCCGAAAAGCGCATTGGTACGAGGCGGGATTCGAAACCACGAGCGCCGCTAATAATAAATACCTATATGTTTTTAATTATACTTAAATACGTCTAATAATTCGATAATACAGGGTGACATTTTAATCAGTGTCCAAATTTTTTGTAGGCATTTGGTATCACTAACAGACTCCATTTTTGGAAAAAAAACTGGTAGGTACTTTTTAAATTATAAATTATCTATCTCAAAAGAATTATCCGTACCGTGGTTACTGGGCATTAAGTACCGCGCAGAGCTGGGCGGGGCCGAGAGAGGGGAGGCGTGCCGTGCGCAAACCTTACTACAGTTACTACCCGCTGAGGTGCCCGCGCGGTAAGGTTTCTTTGGGATAACTTTAAGCAGCAGTTACTTATTTTTTTGTAGTGAATGATATAAAACAAAAAAAAACGTATTTTATAATTTTGTTGCAGAATCTTATACTTGAATTTGGACACTGATTAAAATGTCACCCTGTATAACCATAGGAGTTTCAATAACCGAGCGATAACTTTAAAGGCGGATTCTTTCCCCGCCCGCCATGATGCCGAGACGCAATCGTTTTAAACCACCCCACTGCTTCTAACCCAAATAGTCTTATCTACTTACTAGTTTCATGGTGACATACGACCTTTTTGGATTAGATGACAGACCAATGGAACTCAGTCGAACGCGTAGCAATGCTGGAGGAAAGATTTGCGACAAATCAGATATTTTCTTAGACGTTTATCGTATTATTGAGTTGTTTTTGTGGGTAGGTTAGCTTAAGACTCAGCTACAAACTCCTTACTAACGGTTACCAGTTAAATACTTGATCCTTTTTGTGCAAATAAACTAAAGCCTATCGTGTGCCCAATTAATTGAATCACCAAAAACTTGAATGTAAAAAAGGAGAGCCAAGTTCAATACAAAAATTATGCTTGGCTGTGGGCTTCGCCGCAAAAAGAATGGAGATCTAAATGAGTGCCAAGTTAGATGCAAAATCCAAATATTCTTTGCGTTATTGGATACCTATAACAATTGCTGTTGTTTATTATCCAATAACGCAAAGCAAACCCCCTATTTCTTAACTTTTTTTTATTTTTAGATTTTTTACCACGCTTACACACAATTACCGAGTTGGATTCCAAATTTCATCCTTCTAGGTCATCTGGAAGTAGGTTAGGTTTAGGTTGTATATGCCAGTCAGTCAGTCAGTGCTAAAATTTACGACTTTTTGACCTTCATATCTTTATAACCGTTTGAGCTAGCTTCATGAAATTTGGGCTTCTAGATGTTCTAATGGATATAATTAAACACACGTAGTTTTATGTGTTTACGTTAAAGAGGTTTTGAGTTATAGAAGGATCAAAAGTGGCGCCAAGTGGTTCGTGTAATATTACACTCGGCGCTGGCTAGCCAGTTCCTTTGCTTGAACTTGGCTTGACACGCTGCCGCGTGTCTTGATATCAAATAGCTTATTGCTATTATTTTTTGGGCATTATTAGGCGCTTATAATGATCATTATTAGGGAATTGATAGTTCAACAATCTGTCCATTCTCTTGTCCAGGAGAATATAGGATGCTTAGCTTCTGCCCGCGTCTCCGTTCGCGTGGAACTCGTTTATATCGTAGCTCCATACAAATTTCCAATCTCCCATTTGACCCCTTAGGTGATGCGGGCTTAAAACTAACCTGTGTCCTTCCTTGCGACTCAAACTGTCTCTATACGAAATTCCATGGTGATCGGCTCAGCGTTTAAGCGTGAAGAGGTGACAGACACACTTTATTATAATATTAGTATGGAACTAAATTGAATGTACATACCTATATAAACTACCCGCATACTAACTGTAGACGCAGAGATTTACTCCAAATAGCCCGAGATTGAAAACTGCCTTTTCCATGTTCACATTGGCTCGAGCAAGATAAGCGTAGCATCCGAATGGAAATAGCTCTGCTAAGCGGTTCACGCGCGATTTGCGCGGCCCGCGGTAATGCTTTGTGAACTTGGGAATCTCTGCTCCACTCGTATTTACAAATCACCGACCCGTCTCGACCGACCAGTATAACCACAAAGTCTCACCTCCGACGCAGTTGTTAGAGAGCTCGGGGACAGGTTAGACTAGTGTGAGGTGAGTCGATTTTGGCGAAGACCAATCATGTGTTCTCGGATTCTTTTCCATTCGAATATTTGAGAATTAGGTTTCGGATTTGCTAGTAAATCTTCGTCTTCGGTTTCATTTTCAATGTAGCTAAACAAACTTAAGGGCTATTAAAAAAACTTGCATGCGATTTTTTATTATATTACGGGGCTGCGCGCTAGACAAATTGAAGCAAACCCTACAATTTAATAAAACTCTCATGACTCTCATGCAAGTTGCACAATGTCCCAACGGGCAAGCCATTGACCCTGAAACATACATTGGCCATACGATTCGTCATATTCTATTATTGTACATACATGTCAATTAACCATCACCATGAATACATCTGCGGTTTCTTCAATTCAGTAAAGATGCATGAGAAGTAAAATAATTGATTCCCTTCATAATATAAACCATATCAGAGTCAGGTAATTAAGTTTGACGATCAAATAAATATCTTCTATCTTTAGCGGTGGTTGTTCAAAGTTTACCAACACAGATTGAGAATCCTTTCATGCCAAGAGCCGTTTTGCATCATTTCGGCCCACATTAATGGCAAAAGCAGAGCCCTTAAGAAAACTTCTAATCCCATTAAACCGCATTACGGCATTACCCGATGTATTCTCTCAATTACTTAAGTTTACGAATACTTCTCAACTTCGGCAGTTACTCCGAAATCGGATAATTCAGAAACAAAGGGTGATATGTGAGGTTCTTTTTCATTTAGGGATTGAAATCTACCTTATATGAAGCTTATTATTATTATTATTATATCGAGCCCATTATGTCCCACTGCTGAGCAAAGGCCTCCCCCCTCTTTTTCCAATCATCGCGGTCTTGAGCAATGTCTGGCCAGTCTTTTAAAAAGGAGTCCAAGTTGTCACGCCATCGCCGACGAGGTCTACCGCGTCTCCGTTTTGAGTTTTGCGGCTTCCACTCCGTGGTCGCTTTGGCCCACAACTCATCCGGCATGCGGCAGACGTGACCGGCCCAGTCCCACTTTAACTTGGCCGCCTTCCGAGCTACATCTTCTATCTGGGTCTTGGAGCGCAGTGTGGTGTTCCGGATGCGATCCATTAGCTTTACACCTAATATGCTGCGCTCCATAGCTCGCTGGCAAACCCCGAGTCTGGACTTCTGTGCTTCCGTCAAAGACCAAGTCTGGGCACCATAGGTGAGAACTGGAAGAATGCACATGTCCATGAAGCTTATTAATTGGAAATAATTTACATAAATTATTCTATTGTTTTTTTATTGGCTGCGATTTTCAGAAACAAAGGGTGATATGTGAGGTTCTTTTTCATTTAGGGATTGAAATCTACCTTATATGAAGCTTATTAATTGGAAATAATTTACATAAATTATTCTATTGTTTTTTTATTGGCTGTGATTTCGGAAGTAATTACGAAGAAGACTAATAGTTAGGGAGGCGAGGTAGCTAAATGGCGTAATTCAACGGCGCCGTCGAGACCTATCAAAATCGAAAGATAAAATAATTTCGAAAAGAAAAGCTCGTATGGTAAAAGCCATTTTAGCGGTGGGTTTGGCGTGTACGGTTTTTCAAAAATGTTAAAAAAAACAGTTACTTGGGCATTCTCGAGCGCGACGGATATTCATACTACGTATGCCCCAAGTGCCTCTGATAACAACGGTATACTAATCTGCCGGTTTGCGTGGTGGGGGTAGGCATATAAAGTAGTCAAAAATGCAAAAAAAAAAATTTACTCGAGCGCGTCAGATTTTCAGAAGGGGTGTTAAGTAGGCCCCAAGGAAGCTCCCTTTAAAAAAACTGACGATTTCGGCGTGACGATAAGTTACGATGAATTTTTGAAAATGCAAAAAAATAAAGTTTTTTTGAAATACTCGAGCGCGTCAGATTTTCATAGGGGAGGTTTATCTCGGTATCCTGAAAGCATATTTTCTTAATCTGACAAAAATTTTGGTGGGTTCTCTTAATCTGACCGAAAAAGGTTTTTTGGTTTCTTGAATTCTATTGAATAATATACATACATGAATAAAACTGACAGATGAAGTTTCACATTTTGACATCTAGTGTCAACGTCAAATGTGACGTATTCGTTCAGAAATCATTCGAATTCAATACGCGTGACCGGAACCACAACTCATGCGGAGACCTTCTGATAGGTCATTGGGCGGCAGGAGGTTATTAAACTTTTTTTTTGTAAAATGTATCGTTCGCGACTTACATGCCGCAACGCGTTTTTCGGAAGACGAAATGGCTCCTCCACACTTCCGGTCATGCGGAAACCGGCAGATTTTGTATTTTTAGTAAGTTTTAGATTATATTCTTCAAAAATAAAAATAAAAAAATCGCGCTCGAGAATGCCGGATTAACGTTTTTTTTTTTACAAGTTCGCGACCCTATAACTCGGCGGCGTCAAGGACTTATCGTCAGAATAGTTAAATTTAGTCTTAAAACACTAAAATCAACCCCCAATATCTTCATCTGACGCGCTCGAGTATTTCAGACTATCGATTTTTTTTTACTAATCTGATCGTCTATCCTAGGCGCGCGTCACTACATATAGAGCTAAATACTTTACAAGGTTGTTCTATTAGGTCTAAGGTATCTCTCATATCTTAAACTGCCACGCTCGAGTATTACCGAAAATTCCCCTATTCGCCTCCCTAACTATAAGGTTTTTCATACGAATTTCAGAATATAAAGATAAAGTTAAACTGACGAAGAACTTAGACAGATGAAACGTTAACAAAAACCATGTACCAAATACATAACAGTAATTAACATACATTTTATAATAAAACCCTTTCGAGAAGCAAACATTTTTTTCTCCAAAAAAAATATTTAATAAAGAATTGAAATGAGACACTCAAGGTTCTTGAATGTTAGCGTCGCTATAAATTTCTAGATTTCATCGGACAATGCTGTCTGGGAGGAGATTTATGGCACAACGAAATGCCTGTAATTTGTAAGATTTTTTTCATGTTCTCGTCGCCGTCGCATAAAAATAAGAGACTGTTTTTTATGTGAACCGTTTCGTCATCTTTTTAGAACTTAAAATTTAATCTCACATGTGTGTGAAAAATTGTAATGATTACATAAATATTCAGAGGCGGCTCGTGACTAAATTGTATGGGTGTTCACTTGAAATAAAACAATGATAATACATGACGTTAGCAGATTCCGGGATTCCGAAGACTCATCCGTGCACCCTTAAAGCAATTTGAAATGCACCACATAATACTACACAATCTGTTAACCTTCGTAAAATATGCCTGTTTTTGACAACGCGGTCATTGAACTCGCGTATAGACTTTCGGTACTTACGTGGAATCTAGTGCCCTGCGAATACCCTGTAAAATAGTTTGTTACTCTCATCACAACCACACAACTACGGTGTTTTCACATATTGTTCGGATTTAAACACACGCGTAAATGTTTTGGTTTTCGTCGTTCATGTTTGCGTAAGGTCAAGGTCCCTTGTCCCTTAGCCTTCAATTCAAGCCGGATTTGTAACGTTTTTGCACTTTTTTTAATGAACACCACATTATAATTATCAATTTTAACACTCACAAGTAGTAACTGATAAGTACAGGCTATTTCAACACGTATTAAACGATTATTAATTGGAAAATACCCGAATTTGCATTCGCGCGCATGCATTTAAGTTGACCAGTGTTTGTTTATATAGGAGTGGCAACGTCGCGCGCAATCACTGTCGCTGTCGCGCGGCAAAATTAACCGGCAACGTGGCGTGAGCGGCGCTCCGAATTTGGCTATTTTTTCATAGAAAATCTTCTGTTTCACGCGCAGGACTGTGGCGAACTTTCTCTTTCACTCTTATTGGATTTCGTATTAGAAAATGTACTGAGTCTTGTTTCATAGGAGCGCAATCGTGAGCGCTCCGCTTGGCGCGTTACCTATGAAATGATACGGTAGGATGATGGGTATAGCGCTTACCTATGATCTTGTAATGTGTAAAGGTAATTATTTTATTGGTATTGGTACAGTCGTATTTTAAGTGGATTTTAAATAGTAATATTAATAATGAGATTAATGAGTATAATTTAGTTATACCTAATTATTTATGGGAGTTCACTGCACCAGCGCTCCTTAGGGCGAGCCGCCTCTGTAAATATTACTGGAAGTATAAGTTTGCAAAAAATCTACGAATGGACATTTAAAAAAAACAAAATCTTTATTCAAAAATGGTGCAGCCAGCCAGCATGAAAACCTTAACTATTGTACCTAAAATTATAAATCTATCAATTGAAACCAAGTTGATGGATTATGTTAGTTACCTATGACGGATGGCAGAATTTCCAATGCTAGAGACCCGTTAGTCAGTGAATATGATATGCCCTATAAATTATCCTGTCGTTCACCATAAACTTGTTTTTTTATCCATTATTGATTCCCTCTCGATTCTTTGTCGCCAGTTCTTTGTAGTCTGTGTATTCCTATTGTATGGATATACCGTACCGTGGTATATAGTATTGTAAATGTATATTGTATGAAGCGACTCGCGACGGCTAAATACCTACTTGCGGCGATGACACTACGTGCCGGGAAATGGCGGGTTGTGGTCCAAGTGTGAAACATAAGATAAAACTGCTCAATAGTTTATTTATATAAATTGAAATAACAAAGAGGTTTAAAATTACAGTGTTGTAACATACTAGATCTATTTCTGGCGATCCTGCGTTTGAGCACAATTTAATCACGAAAAGATTTGAATTAAGTTGTTTTGACCGTGGATGAATTTTGAAACTGGTTACTTGTTTGTCTTGTTATTATTTTTTTCTACTCCTGTACCGTTATCTGTCATTTATATAGGCTTTAGCTCAAATACAATGGCACCGATAATAAGACGTCGAAAAACTCTATGCTCTATGGCCCATAAACGCACTCTTTAGTGTACTTTTTTGGATCATACATTTTCCATAAAAGCACTGTTTACCACGATGTCAAATAATCTAACTTTTTTTAAATCAGCCACTATATGGCAGTGGTACCAACTTCATAAGCAAATTTTTCGAAATAAAGAGTTTTTATTTACTATCAAATATTTGTAAAACATAAATTATTTACTAAAATAAAAATAAATTATCATATATTGTGTGTTAATATACATATTTTACCAATTATTGGTATTATTTATAAATATAAACCGATCCGATTCGGTTCGGATCCGGATTCAGTTTGGTTCGGATGCCAAGTGCAAGGAAATTAAAAACAAAACAGACTATAAACAAGAGGTGTCAAATAGTGTCAATGTGTCATATTTCTAATTTCCCACCAAAGTTCCAGATAAAAATTAAAAGACGAAATGTGATAACAATTCGTTAATAATAACCTTTTAAGATTTGATCCGTGTTTGTTAAGTGAAGATAAATGAGTACGTTCCTTTTAAAATGGACGAAGAAGAAAATAACTGCACCGCTGAAGAAATTGCGTGAGTAGTAATAGAACTAACGGAAAACTTACTGCCTGAAAAGTCAAATGCTATTTATTTAAAATTAGTCGTAGAAAAAGTATTGTATGCAACGGTGTATAACTTGGTCTTAAAACGCTCGTGGCGTCTTTAATTGCGATGCTCGCCAAGGCTCGCATCGCAACTCACGACACTCGCGTGTTAAGACCCTACTTATACAACAGTTGCATAAAATACTATATATTTCCTCCTTCATCCTCCATTCTTACTATTATATTGTTATGCTCATTGGGTAGCTTCAATACCAATCCATACTAATATTATAAATGCGAAAGTGTGTCTGTCTGTCTGTCACCTCTTCACGCTTAAACCGCTGAACCGATTGAGATGAAATTTGGTATGGAGATAGCTTGAATCCTGAGGAAGGACATAGGTTGGTTTTTATCCCGGAAATCATTCCTTAAGGGGGTGAAATCGGGGGTGAAAGTTTGTATGGAGCTACGACATAAACGAGTTCCACGCGGACAAAGTCGCGGGCACAAGCTAGTAAAATAATAGTATTAAAATCAGTACAACAGATTGTATTGGTAAACCACATGCAATGGAGTATTTTTTATGCACAATCAAATTCAAACACTAGCACACAACAACAAACTGCTAAACTGTATTTACAGTAGGCACAGTAGAACAAAGCGTTTGAGTAGCTTGTGCATGACCGAGATACGTAATACAATTTGGGAGATAAAGTAAACGGTCCAGGTTCGTTCCTTGCGGCACACCCGGGCGGGAAATAGCCGGGAAGTGGAGCCGAGAGCTAAACGCCGCGGAGACAGATTTGTTTTATTCAGCCCTCGCGAGTGTTGCGTGATACACGCCAAATAAGGGGAATTTTGTTTTCAAAATACTTATTTACTTGAGACAAAAAGGTCTTTTGCTTGTGCTGCGTTGACTTTGGTTCAACTTGCAGTTTTCATATACATTTAATGTGTATGAAATGGATCCATTTTTAATATTCCCATATTTCGGATGACGGACGACCGACGTGAAACATGCATATTTGTATCGTGATGCTGTATAAGATATCTGAAGCTTTGTCCAGTTTTCTAAGAATCGACTGAACAAGACGTAATCTCACCCAACAACCCATTTCTCAGGAAACAATAACTAAGTAGATTAGTTTCAGGTAGAGACTGAAAGACTAGGAAATCTATGTAAAAGCATTTTTAACTCTGAGCTAGGATAAATAGTTGTAGTAACTAGGGCGGTGAATTCGTGAATGCCCCAGATCGCAGGTGTTTGTGGCCCGAACCGAAGGTGAGGGCTATAAATATGCGCTCTGGGGCTTTACGAATTACCGCCTGTGTTGCGTACAAAATTTTACGTCTTCACCTGGCCACAATGCGAGTTTTCCCGTACGCGAAGCGTGCAGGAAAACTCGCATTATGGCCAGGTGTGACGTAAACATTATTAAAAGCCATATAACATCAATCATCAGATCATCACAGTAAAATTCGCAAAACTAGGTACACAACGAATCTTCATATCCTTAATGGGTCGGCAACGCTTTTGTGATCCTTCTAGTGTCGGTTTATAATTATCGTGTAAGCGACGGTATCTAATTACCATCACACGCCGTATGTTTGTTTACGTCACACCTGGCCATAATGCGAGTTTTACTGCATGTTGCGCGTACGGGAAAACTCGCATTGTATCCAGGTGAAGACATAAAATTTTTTACTCAACATGGGCGGTAATTCGTAAAGCCCCAGAGCGCATATTTATGACCCTCACCTTCGGTTCGGGCCACAAACACCTGCGATCTGGGGCATTCACGAATTCACCGCCCTAGTTACGTAATGTACTATTTCCACCGTATTGAGACAAATAGAAATCGAAAAACTAGCAGACCGCGAATATAAGCAGTAACCACTCTAAACGAGAGACCATAAAAGTTTAAGCGCGCGGTTAAGGCGAGGAATCGAACGTGAACTGGTTCACTCCAGCGGCGTTAATATTTTAACCATTGAGTAAGTACAGTTGGTGGCGTTATTCTTCAGGTGAATATGTCAGAGTATGCGAAATGTGTCTATTTGATGCCTCGTTGTAAAGAAGCATGCGAGGTGACAAATATACGTGTCATTGTAGGCTTGTAAAACACGTGAACAAGACACGATTCGACTGAAATTAACCATTATAGCGGAGTTTCCGAACGCGCCTTCTGTAAGCTTTCAATGGCGGACTCCCGCGTCTACGGCAAAGAGGATGTCAAGTAGTCAAAAGCTTGTCCGCGCTTGTACCCAGAACTAATGTAACACCCTTGAAACCTACGTTTACAAATAAACAATTTAAATTTGAATTGTGATTTCAAATATGAAAATATATCATAATCTAGTGCCACCATAACCAGTGCTTTAACTTATACTATATAATAAGTGGTCGCTTACTATGGGCCTCATAAAAAGGCTCAAAGTCACCCAAAGGGCAATGGAGAGGGCCATGTTGGGAGTTTCTCTGCGTGATCGCATCAGGAATGAGGCTATCCGCAGCAGAACCAAGGTAACCGATATAGTACTCCAAATCGCTAAACGTAAGTGGCAGTGGGCGGGGCACATAGCACGTAGAACCGATGGCCGTTTGGGTGGAAAGGTTCTCGAGTGGCGACCACGTACCGGAAGGTGCGGCGTGGGTAGGCCCCATACAATGTGGACTGATGACCTGATAAAGATTGTGGGAGTCCGCTGGATGCGGGTGGCGCAGGACTGGTCACTATGACACTCTTTGGGGGAGGCCTATGTCCAGCAGTGGACGTCTTTCGGCTGATATGATGATGATAATGATGATATAATAAGTGTAGCTGCTAACAAATGCTTACGAGAATCGGTTGAGAAATGCGACCTGTGGAGGAGAACAGCCGGACAGACGGACATACAAAATAACTATTTCCCAAGCTGAACCGGAGAACTTGGTTCGCTTCGCTCGCTCGTTCAATTAAAACACATATTTGCCCATCTCTGGTAAATATTCAACCGTAATGGTTTGTCGCAAAAACTGTTAAAGACTAAGCCTAACTTCCGGCTAGCAAAGTCTCCCAAAAAGTTTCAGAATCATGCTTTTAGGTTTTATCGATTTAGATATGCACGTTACATCCTCGATCATATCATTATATTCATTAGGCCAGATTATGGTCAAACTAGTGCCTATACCAAATGCGAGTTGATCAGCTGTCATTCTATAAACCTTGTGAAACTTTCCATACTTACAACCAGATTGTAACGAACACCGCTTACGATTACAGTAGGTTTGGTGCAACCCACCCTTAGGCCGCGTTAACGCATAAGTGTGCATCATCAGCCTATATACGACCCACTGCTGGGCACAGGCCTCCTCTCATGTATGAGAGGGAACGAAGGGAAAGCGGTTAAACTAGAAATGTCTCAGATCGCAGGTATTTGAATATGCTATCGGAGCCTTTCTTGATTGCCGCCCGTGGTCGGTACAACATTTTGCGTCCCGACCTGGCCAGGAAATGGGTTTTTTCACACGTACCGGGTAACTGCCACTTTATGGCCAGGTATGACGTAAACGTATGTATGTCGCAGTGAAATGGCCAAAACAGAGATTTGAACAAATCCCTAAGGGATATGATCAAATCACGCAGGATGTTAAAATGGCGAATCCATTTTATCATTTACCTAATACAAATCAGTCATTTGATCAAATCTCTGAATCTGTTTAGTGAAATGACGAAATCGGACAAAAAAGGCAACTCGTTTTTTCATTTCACTAGATTTGTTTAGTGATTTGATAAATCCCTCAAACGCGTCAGTGAATTGACGAAACTAACTCGCAGATATTGGCTCCTAAGTTATTAGTCATTTAAACGATTCTGGGACTTAGACTCGGATAGCGGATAGGTTATAAGATGGTGGCGTCTTCGTGGTTATTTTATTTTATAAAAGAGCGGAAAAATCTTTATCGCGTTAGTCTTTGTCCTGATAGTGTGAATATCCGATTTATTTGTCAGTATATTTGGACTCCGACTGTACATTCTCGTGCAGACGCGAATCTGTTTGATATTTTATTTGTGGCTTTATGAGCAAACGGTGATAAAAATATAAATCGGGGTTAGTTTACCAGGCATCTATAAGTTTAAATTGAAATATAGAATTTTCCGTTCACTCTGGTACCGGAAATAAGTGAATTTTATATAAGTATAAGATTTTTATTCGTTTCTTTTATATCATTTATATGACAACACATTGTGATCCCTGTTGGATATATTCCCGTTACACTTTATTATTATTTTTAATTGGGTACGGCTCTGTGAGCTGTGGAACTTGCGAGTTTTATTCTTTTTAATAATTAAAAAAAAAACTATGTAATTGTTTAAAGTTCACGTGAATCGGTTGAGAAACGTCACATGTAGAGGAGAGCAGCCGGGCAGCAGGACAGCGGGACATCGGACATCCGGACTGGACGAATTTCGGCCCAAGCTGAAGCATGCAACTTCGTTTGCTTCGCTCGCTTTATCAATTATTATTCTGCTAGTTGCTGTTCCGGGCTATAGAAGCCCTTGTCTCACTGCGACCGTTGCTGATCTATTATGATCGCCACTTACTACACTAAATAAAATAATCACTACTGTTGAATTTTCCCGAAAAGGGACATGAAAATTGTCAAATGGAGAAAAAAGTAATGTAGGGGTACTTTATTATTTAATGTCATCTTATGAAATAATCACAAAGTGTTCACATAGTTCTGTCCCTTTTCTGCAAAACGCACTTTCATATGAAACGATTGTCAATTTTCTCTCTCTAACAAGCAATATTAAAACGGTTATAGCTTCGTAATTCTTTGAGATATCCGAGTGTGATTTTCATTAATAGGCATATTTTGAGTCTACACCCGTATTCCAGGACTTTGCTTTCACCCTCACATCCCGGGTAACCTGATAATCCTGTTTCTCCAGGATTCCTCAATAGCGCCGCATATTGTAAATATCCGTATCCTTTTCATCAACACCGCAGCCGTCGGCGCCGGATATTAAACTTTAGTTTATCGATTGTAGATTAACCTAGGATTTATAAACAGTAAAACCCCGATATTGGTTTACGCGGATATTGGATTCTGTATTCCGTATATAGGATGATTATATATTTTTGGTAGATATTACGATAAGAAGTGTCAAAGAAATAAGCATACATGATTGAGCATTTCTTTAAAATAATGCTACTAAGTTTTTTACGAGATTTTCTCCTGTTATTTTACTCTATCTCTTTCCATCCCAATAAGAGAAATTAAAAAAAAATCTAGTCTGGCTAGAGAAAACACGACCCTTTTTTGTATGGTAACTTACTGTAATATCATTGTCAAATGTGTCAGATGTCTTAAATGTGTATAATCTTGACATTTGATATGGTAATTAAGAAAGTAACTGTTCTTTATTTTTGACTTTTTTTGTTATTAGTCTAGTAGTTTTAATAATAATAATAATAAAGTTCTTTATTGACATAACTATGTTTCTTTCTGCTTGATTAGTTGCATTGCGTGAATTGAAGAAAAACAATATTTGTTCAAGTATTATTATTTTTCATCGCGTTATACACAGTGTTGTTTAAATTTGCCGCTCTTTTCTAGGCTCATCATTCCCTGGGCAGATTCTACTGATGAAATTATTGTACCTATTATTAGTCTAAGTAGTTTCGGAGATTGTACCCTCTACATGGTACCGCAAATGTACAACTCTCCAAACTTATATTTCACTGATACAAAAATACGTGGGCAAAGCTGCACGGTTTGCTAGTCAATAATAACTCCAGTCTTCACCTGAGACGCAGACAACTTACAGATTTTTAATCTCTTAGCGAGCGCCTCCTGAATTTCGAATCCTCAAAACGGAATCAATCAATATTGTTAATAAAGAATTGAAACGTTTCTTTTCTCCCTAGGGTGCGTTCAATTAGGGCCGATTTCTTCCCCTTGGCGGTATCGCGAATCAATTTGTTTCGGATCCCAATTAATTTCTCGGCCAATAGGTATCATAGATTATAATCAGGAAAAATGACAATTCTTTAAATACCGGCTGTCAAAGTGGCCTGTTTAAGAATTTAACTACACTTGAACCTGTTTTGTGTTTTTCCAGCTTGTCGAATAACTGAATAATAAGTGTTTTTTTTTTATTGTTTCAGGTACTTAATCGATAACCACCAAAGAATATATAGCCGCGAATTAAGTATACAGACAGGTACAATTAATAAAAATCGAATTATCCTTATTAAATAAGCTACGTTCACTGATATTGCTCTCTCTCTTTATATTCATGAGTTAAAAAGAAACTGAAATACAGTGCACGCTGATTATTTAGCTATACACAATCCTGATCACAAAACGATCCAATCGCAGAATTACTACTTAAAATTGTACGGTTAGTAAAATACATACATTTCAAGATCCAATTTGGTTTAATGTGATTCGCGCTCTCTTTCTCACATTTTGGCTCGGCGGGTGTGAAAAGGAGCACGCGAAACACATTTAAATCAAATTAGAATATTTTGAATTGACTGCGGACGGAGCTTAAGCGGCAACCAAAACATTGTAAGCTTACTCAAAAGTAAGCAAGAACATTCTCTCCCTAGAGCCCCCGGTTTGGTCGCTGACTGTACCTGGTTAGTTAAATTCGAGCGATAGCTCTTCGGGGACGCTATAATTTACCCATTGATTCAATTAGTCGCGTTCGGAAACAATAGCTACTTAATTCTACTTTATCAGTCATAGGCACTTGTCCCACCGCCGGCGAGTAGCGAGTACTCTCATAGTAATTCTTACTTGCTTTAACTCGCGCGAGTAAGAATTACTGAGAGTACTCGCTACTCGCCGGCGGGGGGACAAGTGCCATAGTGTAGTCCCCGAAATAAGTAATATATTTTCAAATATATTAAAATCTTCGTATTGTCCTTACGTTGAATCCTGTAGAGGGTCAGCAAAACGCATGCGACTCCCATGGAGTTGCTGGCGTACATGCAAAATGTATAAAAAATCGAATTTCAAAGAAAATTACCGTACCTTAAAGATTAAAACACCCCAGGGTTTCTTGAGGTGATTGTCTTATGAATCTTAATGATTGTGATATGACAAACTTCATAGTTACAGATAAAAATAAATATTACTCGCTCTTCTTTGTAATTTATTGTCACACACGCATAAGATAATTCTGAGTTCGCCTGAGAAATAACATTTTTAATATTCCAATTAAGCTTTAAAGCTCGTTCGTATGTAAGTTTAAAAGTTTTAATGTCTTACTCTAAACCAGGGTAATGTAGCATACAGTGTTAAGCCCAGCTGTTGCCCGTGCAGCTTTTATTCGGAGAGCTTTTAAAACGCTTTTAGCAGACATTAGCGGTGTACAGGCAAACTGTTTCTATGTGTTTAGAAACAATATGATAATCTATTTATTTTAATAATGAAATATAATAATATTATGTTGGTGCCTTGCGCAGTCTTCTTCAGTGTATTTCTCGAGTGATGTTGCAAGAAATGTAAAGTTACGAGATCTTTATGAAATTTCCCCTTGGCTACGTTTTTGGTATCTTGTTTAATATATTGTTTGTGAAAAGTTTCTGACCGCGGGCCATTACAAAAAAAAACTCAGGCAGAGCTACGGGATACGACATAATATAACCTACGTCCATCCGGAAAACCTTTTCTATATACTCGTGAGAGTATACTTAAAATTGGATTGGAAAATCCGGATAGAATCACATAATTTAGATTATATAATTTTTATTTTCACATAATCTCGTAGTTTAGCAAGTTTAACTATGCATTATATATGTATGTATATTAATGTAATTAATTGTTTTGTGTTTCCATTCGATTCTCAGTATTTAGGATCCTGCACCACTAAAGTTTCTGTGTAGCCCAATGTTTGACTGGTAGAGACTGCCTTAAGGGATTCAGTCCGCCAATTGTACCTTTATTTTTATATTTGTCCAATGAAGTTTAAATAAATATATAAATAATTTATAAAAAAATATATAACTACAAACTTCCTTTTCACAGACATATTACCACTTCTTTATTTCATGGAATATAGACTGTACTAATTGTAGCAGTCAGCTAAAATAATTTTATCTACGCACATATCATTAGTGCTCTAAAATGCGTTCAGAAACCGTAGGAAATGACCAGCATTACTACAACCGATTTTACTATGAGAACTTTCTTGTCTGTGGTAGTAGGTAAAATCTGTACTGTAATGTCATTACAGTACAGATTTTTGATAAATTTGTATCGTTATGAGTTTAAATTTGGAACAGCTGTCAAAGTTCAAGTGGGTCTCTATTCTAGTATCCATACGTTTTTTAATACAGACCGTACGACATTTGATCTCGAGTGATATGAGTATAGGGACTAGATTCGTTTGTCTATGATTTAAAAAAAAACATTCGTCGTGACGGATGATCGAATTGCCGCCATTACTGTTGTCATTTTATTGTTGGTTTTTTACTGTTACTTACTACTGCTTATGATATGTGTGTAGATAAAGTAGTGTATGCAAGTGTACATAATTAGGCCTTAAAACAGTCGTGTGATCCTATTATGAAACTCGCTGACGCTCGTTTCATAAAACCACACTCGTATTTTAAGGCTTCTCATTATGGATCAGTCGCATAAACTACTATAACTCCCCAAACAGCTAAAATACTTACATTGATTACACTTAAATATGTAAACATTTATATATCACACCTGTAATTTGACCGTATTCTCTATTTCTGGGTTGTTCTCATATCCCGCACCAGACATGATTATTTTCTGTTTGGTCTAAAGGTTGACTGGTAGAGAATGCATTATGGCATCAAGTTCGCCTTTTGTATTTGCAACTTGTTACCGTGCAATAAGTTTAAATAAATAAATACCCTCCCATCTGCGGCAATTAGGTAAGAAGGCCCTCCCATTGCCACTAGATTGTTGTGTAACTCCTCTGTCAAGGTGTGTATTTTCAATTTTGCTAATAAATAAGCTGGCCCAATAAACCGGCAGCGATCCATCTCGTTTAGAAGTTGCCAATTTATTAACACCCTCAGTTAATTACTGCCGAGGATAGAGGGCGCTGGAACGGCCTACTGAAACGATCTGTACACTCTTAATTTATTAATTATGTTGCCTTGGTCATTTCTCAAATTAAAGAATTACTCACGCCGAGGACTTTAACTCTTAAGACCATTTCAATAAAATTAAGGATTTGGAGTCGTATATTTATTTTTGCTTAATACAGTCCTTATTCCAGTGCCCAATGATGGGTCATGCACCTGCTTTTCAAGAGTCCGTGCTTACAAAATGGATTCACAACTTCGAACAGGAAGGACAGTTGGACGTGTGACATAGCCAGATAATTTTGTATTGGGGCAGTGAACGTACTATTAGACCCGTAATATGGCGCAATGTTTATTAAATTCGAAATACCTGTGCAGTTCCACCTACGATTTACAAACAAGGCAATGGATAAATATAGCCTATATCGATTTCGAAAGTCCATTATTATGCACTGGTGCAAGATTTTTTTAATCGGATAAGAAATTTCGGTGTTTATGCGTTACGTTTACGTTTTAACTTAGAATCGAACAGAGGTCTATTCATGATATTAATAAAAAAATAGATATGTATGATACACAGCTATTTCTGAAGTTTACAATCTCAGGAAAATAAAAAAGTGCTCAATTTATTAAAAAAAAACTTATAAGCAGTACCTATCTTACAATATATTCCGGAAAGTCACTTCAAAAACATAATCAGTTACCATCGAATTAATAAAAAAAAAACGTAAAAAAGTCGGCAATAAGTCTTGTCTTCGATGTTTTATGCTCGATTCATTTCCAGCACCCGAGATCATTGCGATAGCTTCTTCACTAAAACTCGGGCTAAGTGTGACGGCCTTCCAAGACCGGCCTAATTAAGGGCTTCTAGGAGGAATCAATTTGTGATATGTTTCTATGGATAATGCATTTTTTTTAACTAAATCTCTAACGCCTCATAATGTTGTAGCTATGGAAGAATCCATTTTTACTTGCAAGTTGCTTAACATTGGTTTCTAGAGTCATTCAATATGATCATATAAATCGAAAGGACAAAAAGGAAAAACTAAAATATGAAAAAGAATAAAATATAGTAAAATAATAATGAATACATATACTTAATATGATATAGGTATGCCTTTCCCAAAAGGTCCTTAGTATTTTCCTGTACTTTAGGTTATTTTATATTCCTGAACATTTTAAGTGTCAATTAAAAGTCAATTCGTTACTGTACTCTTATACTACACGTAATACACATCATATTTTTTTCGGTTAAACTCGCTTATTAAATGTCACTAGGGACATGTTTCGAACTCTTCAGAATCTTCAGGATGAGCGTTCTTGCAGCCGTTTTTCCACAAGGCCGCGAAAATTACTATCATATCGAAGTTTTTTTTCGAAGTATGTAATTTTAAGCTGTTTCTTAATTTTGTTTAGTTTTAATTAATAAACAATGGTCGATATACAAAAATAAAAAATAAAATGACGTACTTCAGCCGAAATGCAACTCCTAGGAAAGATTTTGTTACTAAACGGGCGTTCGTTTTTTTGTTTATTCTTACAACTTGGCCTTTCACCCTTGTTCGGCTTTACGTCGACTTTTGGGACACCATGTATAATGTATAATAGTGATCGCTTGCTACAAAGTTACCATCTTATCACGAACTTGCTAGAGCAGCTACCTCCAGACTATTACTTTGTTCAAAAGATAAGATACAACCGCTAACTCCCTCTTCGCTTGGAACTGTAAAATAACTGAGTATCGAGTGTTGGAAACTCGACGACAACCCGATAAGAATTACCCCAATCAGACAGACTTGATCAATGGGAAACTTTGGCTTGGCGGGTTAGTGTTGAACAAACAATATCTGTTATATTAGGTAACAAGTATTTTTAAATATGTTATTCTGCGGGAACATATAGCAGCACAATTTAACGTTACAGATTTACCAGAAAGATTTACATAATATTGTTAATCGAATGATGACAATTGGAATAAGTTTCTGTCAAAAATTTAATTTTTGGTATAAGCTATTATTGCCGACTGTACTTTTCTGCATACCACTTATCAACTTACTCATTGAGACGATTCTAACGAACTCAAACTCAACGGCGTTACGTCGGTTAAGTACTGAGTTCCCATGGCCACCCTCTGTCTCCATCATCAGATCAGGCCGATGGTACCATAATATTGAATTGTCATCCAAACTATACTTATACCCAAAATTTCAGCTCAATCGGTTACTGGGGAGTGGGTCAAATTTAACTTGCAAGATTTGTCCCATACATACATACATACTAACTGGTGAACCTTTTGCCTATTAAGCCTTTTGTACTTATTTGTATTTTGCAATTAAGTTGAATTAAATAAATAAATAGGTAACTCGTATTCAATAAATAGAAACACATGATTTTTTAATATTTCATTTATTTCATGTATTTAATTCTTAACAATATACATTGTGTCGAATAGGTAGGTACATTACAATTAATTACAAATTTATAGATGAAAAATTAGATAAACATGTCATGCATCGTCTAGTGAACAAAAATCGTCTAGTGACAAACCATAAAGTATCTACTTTTACACGTTACAAACAAACGCTAACTGCGTTTGATTTATTTGTTATACATGTTTGCAAGATTAATCATTTGTACCTATAACTCTGATCAGTGCTATCGAAAATTTGTCTACAAAAACGAAAAAAACATAATCGTTCAGCGCCGTCAGTATTTAAGTATCCCAAAGGTATTTTTTAATTTGATTTATTTGTTATATACATGTGTTTGCAAGATTAATCATTTGTACCTATAACTCTGATCAGTGCTATCGAAAATTTGTCTACAAAAACGAAAAAAACATAATCGTTCAGCGCCGTCAGTATTAAAGTGTCCCAAAGGTATTTTTAATACAAATACAAATTATTTATTCTGCAAATAGACCACAAGGGCACTTTTACATGTCGAACGGTAATTTAAATTAAAAATAATAATCTTACAATAAATGAATAATAATCTAACACCATAACTAATAATTTTTCACTTCTCATGCTCAAAAAGTGCATCATATTAGACTCGGCAAGCGGGGCTAAAGTAGTACATTTAGCCCCTAGGGAAAATATGTATACATATTTATGATTTATAAAACATTTTAATTTGACCACTCACAACAGTTCAATATTATATCCACCAATCACAACTCTTTAAAAAAACATTAGTATTTGCTATCTATTAACCAGAATACAGCTAGACATTAAAATCGACCAATCAGGAAACAGAATTCAATTCAAACATTGGGTGTTTTTCAAGCGTGGTTAACTGCATACATGACTCATATATGCAGTTAACCACGCTTGACCGTTTCGATGGAGCTATAGTCGGTCAGAGGCGTTTATTTTTTTAATTATTGTAAGTTAGGGAATGAAAAACTCCTAAAGTTTGAATTGAATTCTGTTTTCTGATTGGTCGACTTTAATGTCTAGCTGTATTCTGATTAGTAGACAGCAAATACTAATGTTATTTTAAAGAGTTGTGATTGGTGGATGTAATTACATGACATAAGCTATGAATATTGAGCGGGATAGACTACGCCGCTATTAGACGGTCAGAGGCGTTTATTCGTCTTGTGAATATTTTGTATTTTATCTGTGTCAAAACAGTTTATTAAAAAGAATGGCGCCAAATTGAACAATCTTTTCGCCTTGGTATAATTGTTGATTGTGGATGGATAATCTTTGTTTTTACTATTTTCTCGCAGTCGAAGTGAAAAGTAGAGTGTATAACTCTGGTCTAAAAGCCATATTACCCCTCGAACTATTTCCCCTCACTTCGTTCGGGAAAATATCCATCTCGTGGTAATATGGCTTACTTTAGACCCTTGTCATACAATCTACTATAAAATTTGTAGATTAAAAACACACTAAATGTCACAAAGTGAATGAAAACAAAACAAAATATGACCATTACATTCGATAAGTTTAAGGTCTGTGCATTAACTAAAATGACACTCAGTAACCACTGGAACTTGGTGCCGTGCACGAATAACAAGTAAAAATACCCATAATAGCAGTTCTACAGTTCATCACGTCTGCCGGCGGCCTAAAGCCGATAAGCCGTTGAACTTCGCACTTCGAAGGTATTAGTATTACAGAAATTGACATTTCTATGTAAAGACAACGTTTACCTAATCCCTGCCGCGGCGTTGAGCTTGGTATCTGGTAAGGCATTGTGAAATGTTTCGTATTAACTGTCATACAAGAATTTCTATTAAAAAAGTGTACAGGGGTTTTCACATATTTGGAACGCACACTGATTTAAATTGTAAATGTTTCTTCCTTGCTCAATATAGTATGTAACAATTTTCATATTTACGGGTGAGAACTACTCTAGGCTCAAAAAGGTTAGTTAGGCCTTTGAAAGCGCGGTCGTGTATTTATCCTGCTGCTGCGAATGCAAACTCGCTTCACACTTTTGCCACCAAGAACCCGCCTAGCGGGCGCCTACGCCGTAATTGCTTTCCGCTACATACGAGGAAAATCATAGGATCGGCTACGAGCGTAGCGCGTAGCGTTCTTGGTAGCGAAAGTGTTCAGGTTGACGAGGCTGGTGCGCGTGAAAGGGTCCTGCCGCAGGATCGGCAGGTTGTTGCCCGACAGGCTAAAGAAAAAGAATAAAGAAAAAACCAGTGAGCTTTGTACATTTATATGCAGGGGGTAAACTCCAGACCGACTTATCCGATTTCATAAATTCTTTGATTTGTGTATAGAATGGAGTTTTTGGATGTATGTACATATGCTATATTTTAAGACGTTTATAATACCGAACCGGACAGGTACCTTGTTTATTATAAACTTACTTTAAATTTAATAATATTCCAGACGTATGATATTCCGGTGCAGAAGCAATTAAATTTTTAGAGATATTTATTTGTGTCACCTGTATTCCAACAAGACTCTAGAACCGACTCATATTTTGACCTGAACTGTCATAGTATCTCACCAAAATGACGTCCATACGTACAAAAATAGAAAGAAATCACAATCGCCAACTTCCGTATCGCGACGGTGAATAATAAATGTAGTATCCTGAGAGGAACTGATTGCCCTGGCTGTCCGACCAGTCTTGACTTTATCTTCCGCGCATCGCAGAACAAAGTAGCCATCAGCCAATAAGGACACTTACCGTCAGGCGGGTCGCATGCTTTTTGCGGGTCGGGCGCGGCGCAGATCGTGCGCGGCGTGGGTCGGTATATCTCTCTCACTTACCAACGCATTTAATATCTCTCTCACCATCCCTATCACACAGTTGCGCGGGCCCGCGCTACTGTGCGAGAGAGATAGTGATACCGCCGAACCCGCGCCGCACACGACCTAAGTTCGGTGTATGGACACCTTAAACATAAACGCAACGAAGCCTCGCCGTTTCGTCGCATAAATAATTAGTTTTTCATCACACTTGCTCGTCAACGGCGTTTTTACTTGCGTGCGTACAGAGCAGTTATAGCCGTTTTAGCTCCCACGGGATGTTAAGTTTAGTTTTAAAATATAGAACCCACTCATACTTCACTTCGGACTGAGGATGTTTCCAATCAGCCAAGGTGTATTTCATATCTTCAAAAGTTTGCTACAACCAACTTTTAATATGTATAAAACATATCTTTATATTAAATTCGACTGCAATTTAATGTTTAATATGTAGTTAAGTGTCTATGTAAAACGTTTTAAGTGTTTTTAAATCGTGGCTGTATACCGAAGGGTCTTTGCCATACGCGCCTCATGTCAAATTCAACAAAATGGACGACTGACATGTTGCAGTTTTTATTACGATTTGCATTAATTTCTTCTAAAATTTATTTGTTTCCTCGCAAATGTGATGAAAAACATTGTGTATAACACGGGGGCGTAAGAATATTGCAAACTCGAGTCATCAAAAGCCCTCCGCCTTCGGCGTCGGGCTTCTGATGGTCTCTTGTTCGCAATATTCCACTTACGCCCCTCGTTAAACAATGTACTATTATAGTAGTATTTGTTATTATGAGCCTTAGTTGCCAAATAAAATGGTTTATTATATTAAATTATATATTATATTCTATAAAAAAAGAGAAATATTATAAACGAAAATTTAATATTCACTTTATTAGCAGCGCTGATATTTTTTTTTGCAAGTTATGGGAGCGATATCTTCAAATAATACTTTTATTCTTCAAATAGGCCACCAGAGCACAAAAAAACTGTGAATTCTGTTTAACATATTGTATTTAAGAATCGCAATAGAAAAAAAAACAGTTCAAACTCAAATCAATTGTAGTTTTTTAGAATCTTATTTACGTGTTTCTTTTGGGGTACAGTCTAGTGTAAAAATATAGGTGCACACAATTATATGCCATCGCTCTTATGTCAGCGAATTAGGTTTTCGGTAGATATTTATGAATGTTTTCAATCCAGTACTGGTACAGGTAGTTTTCAACGGTATTTTCCCGAAAAGTGAACCCTCTGCCGCTCGCAGCTGTGGCGCCCAATTGATTCCTCTGAATTATTGAACGACTCCGCCGTTTTCTCCTCCTTCAGCTTCCTGCAGTTAATACACCTGGAAGACATTATTCAACTTATCTGGTTTATTGACAATCGATCAGGCGTCTGCAAACTGAGGCTTGGAGAAAAATAGGATGAGATTATTACTGGAACTTGCTGCCGGTTATGTTCTTCATATTTTTAGGTAGACTATTAATCGTTTTAGACATTCTTGGAATATTATGGATATTGGCTTAATTATAAAAAAAAAAGTGTATTTATTGGATGTAAGGTCATATTTAAGTGGCCGTCTGTCCATTTTTCTGACAAGCTTTGCAGCCGATATGTCATATCTAAGGTATCGTTGGATTTCTTCTTATTATTAAATATTATGAAAATTTATGCAATCATAAAGAAGCCATTTTGAAGTCATAAACAAGAATAAAATATTAATTCACTCATTAATTTATTCCTTGATAAAACATACTTTTACATGTATATTTTTAGAGTCTAGGTCATTATTTCATAACCTTACATAATACTATTACATTTCTAACAGTAATGTGTCAATAACTTTTTGTCTATCTGATTGTGTAGAACATCCATTGGATAGTTCAATAGTTAGTCTAATCGATATAAACTGTATTATAATACTTTCGTTGTAGGTTAACCGCACCAAGATCATAACTTCCCAACATAACGCCCTTCTTAACTATGACAAAGACAATTTTAATTAAAGCTCACAAAGCCGCTAATAATTTAGCTGCCTCTAAATAAGCTACAGCTCCTTACAATCTCGTAATAATGTTGGCTTCATTATGCAGACCGCCCTATATCATGCCATTTTCAAATATCGCTTTATTTTGAGCCTGCTTTATCTTTCCAGTTTATATTTTGTGTAATCTTACCACATTTCCTTGTGCCAAATTCATTGTTTTCACATGGTCAATTTCTTCAAGTATTTTTAAAACAATAGAATAAATATTTGTCACCCATTCGTATGTAACTATTCTGCGGAAGTGGGGTTTCAAATTTCATTTATTTATGGCATGAATGGTGAGAGTTATCTATGTAGGCAAACAGCTCAGTTTTTACAAAAGATACTTATTGATAATTTGTCGAACACCTGCAAAAAAAATCTAATAAAATCCTGGCAAAATACCGCTAAAAATCCACTAGGCAATTAATTCCTTAAGAATATTTAATGAAACGTTGCCAAATTCCCGGCCGTCCTAAAAGAATTTACCGCGGGAATTATATCCCGGGGAATTTTCCGTCGGGAATATTCGCGACGAGATTCCATTAAGCGTGACGCGGGGCCGGATTTCTTCATTTCCGAGGGACCCCTATAGGAGGGATGAATGGCTGTGATACGCCTTGTGGAGTATTGGGGGTTGAAGTATTTCTACAAATTTTGTGGTCTTATGGTTTTCCTAGATTATTGATACTGACGTATCCAGCTCCACTTAAAATAATGGTATAACCAGTGTTTTCAGCTTGGAGATGATCCATATCTGGGCATGAAAGTGTCCCATAATTTCCAAAGATCAGATCATCTTGGTGTCATTTGTTCCATTCCCAGTGCAATTGTTTCCTAATGTTATATGTTCTTTCGTAATTTTTTTGCAACTTGTGTTTTCCCCGTTTGCATATTTTGTCAATATTGTTAAATGGTTAAATCTCAATGAATAAAACCTCTACAAACTGATTTTCAGAGTACCTACTAGTTTTTATTATATACCTACATATGTACAACAATAACGTAAAACAAACAACTGAGACGTTTTTTGTTTTGTAATGTGATCCGGGGCTTTCTCCATTATATACTACTCGAAGTCAGTATAAGTCAGAAGATTTTCTGCATGCATATCGTGCGGCAATGGCCACTTTATGGACAAGTGTTACATAACTATAGTAAAGTAAGTAAAAAAAACAAGCCAATGTAGATTTATTGGTTCATCTCTTAATAAAAACCGGCTTTTAAAACCATTGAAATTTAACACTACAATCTAACAAAGCAATGTCCACGTTTTGCACTGTTTACGTGGCGGACGGAATACTTTTAACGTTTCCAAATATAAAACCAGATCTGCCGTCGGCAGGAAATTCGCTTGCAGATAAAGGGGTGTTGCGTCCTGAACGCTCTTTGTGGGGCTGAAGGCACAGAGTAAACAGTTTGCGATTTTTTCTCAATGAAATAAGGTGGGGATTGGAGTAGCAGGACTTCAACTACGGTTTGCTGCGGGAAATAGTTTATGTAAAAAATCGAATCAAATTTTGTTTGCTTAGGGATATTTGAAATGAAGTATTGCGACGATATCTAATTCTATTAATTCCCAACATAAGTCTTTAACGATTTATTTTGTACCAGATATTAGATTTCCTTTCGGTGTTTCTCAGATGTGAATTCAACAGTTACATAAACCAATAATTCTATGAGACTAAATACTTGTTTTTTTTTAATAATGTTATTGTTTTGTTAAAATATAATATCCATGTGAAACAACTAATTTCTACCATCACACGAAATACACGAAAATATATCTATATGACCAAAGAAACATTTTCAGATTTGTTGTAATTGTAAAATTATATTTATGCACTTTTGCATTGGGTTTGTAACACGTAATAATAGTTGCTTATCCTATTTGAAAAATAAATAAATGCTCAAGTTCAAAAGAAGTTCAGATAAAGTTTGCTTACAACTGCCAGTACCTTTTAGAATAATTTAAAGGTAATTCTAAGACATGTACCCACTAAAGTCTTAGTCGGATGGCAGGGAAAAGATAAAATTGTGCATTGGAGCTCATAGTCCTTTGCGAAAGGCATTAAAGATAAACATACGGTACATTTCGACCTTCGCTGGATTTGAATGCAGCATTTAATTTTGCAAAGCAACGACGCATACTATTATAAGCTTAAGCACAAAAATTAAAAACTTGCTAAAGAAAATAAAATAAAAATATCTGCCACAATTTTGTGCGCTGAGTGGCTGTCCATAACTACAGATACGTAAGCTCCGTATCCAACGACTTGCTTAGTGGCTCATCTGTAAATGTAAACAAACTAAGAACGTGGTTGAAAGAAAAGTTAAAACTTTTGTGTTAAATCATAATTTCTTAGATTTGTAATTGAAGCACTTATACATGATAATAAAGTTTAAAGTTTCAGAATTTCCAAATTGTCAGTCAAATCGTTCAAAACTGGAATTTCCGTGAATTTAATCATCTATAAATTCAAACTCCTCTAAATTTTCGAGCCAATTATTAGTTCGCCAATTAAAGAAAATTCCAAAAACTGAATCTCTTAAACCCCGCAGCGTAAGTATGCCAAAAGGAAATGCTTCCTGGCTGGCGTTTCTCCAAAACCAGCATAATTAGTACAGACCGGGTTTGTACCGGAATAATTGTTTCTTTGTTCTAGATGTGTTTGTTGGACATTTAAATTAGCCTCTTTAATTGCTTTGAATGCGAAGTTTCAAATTAAACAGTTGATTTTCGAAAACTTTAATCCAATTTCGTGAACTGTCAGGCTGAGTGCGTCAGAGATATATTTTTGGTTTAGGTTTAAATTTGGGACTAGAGAGTATTGTCCTGTTCGGTGTACTCTTTGGGTTCAGCCATTATTTAGAACTTAAGATAATTGTAAAAAAGATAATGTATACCTTCAAATGATTATTGCCGTAGTCCTTGCGTCTAGTCACTGTTGACTCCTCGTACAATACTGCCTGTACATCGTATTTTAATGAAAACAAGAGTTAATATTTCTTCTTTTATAATAAACAGACTACATTATGTCGGTCTGGTAGGTAATCAATTCCCATGTACTTTAGATATTTCTTAATCCGATACATCTGCAGAATATGAAAACGCTAATGCAAATTCTAAAAGATTATTCCGCCAGGACGTCTAATCTTAAAATAGTGACTAGACCGCAATCGTTCTTTGTATCATTACGGGCACAATAAGAAATTAATCCACGTCTTTTCGGATTACATCATCAAATTCCCTTCGCAGATGGATTACTCGGTATTACCAGCCTCGGACATGATCTCCACAATCCATTTATCTTAAGTAGATCATTTCAATTTCCATTTTGTTTCGAGTCTTGCCCGTTATTTTATAATGGTTACCTTCTCTGATTATGTCTAATGGTTTGCGTTATCGCTTGACTGATTCAGATTTTTGTAAAATAGTAATACTAAGTAATAATCGTTTTATTTAAGATTTTAACCATTCAGCAAAATTCAATTCATCCTATATTTATGCTGTTCAGTGATTCTAAATCGTGATATTGAATACTTTTTTCTCAAAACCAAAAGTATATTACTTTAAGAAAAAGTACTCATCCTTTGGTTTCAAGGAAGTGATAATGATACTTCGTGCTTATTCAAACATTAACGATAAAAAATGACGCCTTAAAATCGATCAGTCAGTTTGTATGAATTTTCTAATAAGCATTTTATTAATGTTTCCTTTACGGATTAATCAAACAAATAACTTCAGCATTCAAATTTCATCCTACCCACATCTTAGGAAATTCTGGCTGGTTCAGCCTAATTGCTGATTTCCTAATTAATCACAGTGTTATTTGATTAATAGGCCTCCGATTGCGCGGCTGAAGGGCGAGCCGATGATTTAGGAATTTCTTCAAAAGGCTTTTCTCTTAAGTTTTCTTTAATTAATAAGTAGAGTATCAAGTTATTCGACGTTGTTGGGTGTCCTTTGTTAACGTTATTTTTACGCTGTTTTGTTGGAAGTTTCCGAAGCGTTGGAACTTTGTTGTATTTCTCGGAGTTTTTATAATGCATTACAGCGGCGCACTTTCACTTAATTGCTGCTTGTTTCTGGCGTTATGAACTTCTTACTTTATTAAAAGGGTTCTAGGTGACTAAGCTTTGGTTGCTAGTATATTCTTTAAGAGCCTTTTAATTTAGAATTTTCCTTTAAGGACTCGATTTTGCTGTATCGAAACTAGTTTCTATAAGTATCTTATCATGTTATTGAAATTCTAATAAGATATCTCGTATTATCTCTTTTTAAAATGAGAAAATAATATAGTTGATATTGTAAAAAAAACACATTTCATAGTGGAAAATACTATTACGCTGCACTAAAATTAAACGGAAAATTGAGGATGGTATTCAATCTAGTGATCGAGATTGGGGATCAAACTATTACTCCAATAAACTATCAGGGCAGGGTAGGTAGGCAGGCATTAATTTGTTAGTACTAAACACTTACTGTTGAACGAGTGCGAGCGTTTAAACATACTGATAATCATCTGCACACCATTGAGGCATTTACGCATCTTTAAATCAATAAAACCAAAACCAAATACCAATCCTCTCTCAGCTCAATGCCTTCCATCGGCTACAACCGCAACCAGTCAACACATGACCGTGCGAACTAACTGAACCATTTGCCAAAACATCACGAGTGATTTCAAAATGGCGATGGAGGCCCGCAGCTGACAACAGGAGCACAGAAGAGTGGAAACTGCGAAGAACTTTACAAGGGCTAAGCCCACCACAGAACTCAGGGACATGGCCCGGCCGCCCCCGCCAGGGGGCCGGCCAGGGCTTGAAAGAAAAAAGAACCTGGCCATCTCAGACTTGGGAGCGCATCGTTACCAGAGGCTTGTGTTATGGCTGCGGCGGTGACTGGGACTTTAAAGGTGCCCTGAAAGTGGACACTAATAGTTCGGAGTATACGGGTTATAGGTACTATTTCAATAAGCCAGGGTACAGGGTCAAAGCCAGATCCTGTGAGGATGCGAGGTTTATTCATATCAATTTTGTGCTGCTCGCTGAGGTCAAGCATTTTGAGACGGTGAGTATTGTAGAATTAAATTTGTTATTTTATTAGGTAAGCTTTCAATAATTACCTAATGCTTTTAACCAACGCTAAGGTGACTGTGACTATCGTGTCTTAACTTGTGATTCTTTATTCTAATACGTTTGTGTGTGTAAACTTTATTGTTGTCTGTAAACGTTCTTATCAGTTGCAATTGTTTTTGGCAACTCTCAACTCAATAAATTACTCTCGCATACACCTATTCATCAGCTAAACATATTCAATCCTACTATTCATGTACCTAATGTACCGCTAAACAATGCAATCCAATTAATATTGTGCACCTAGCACATAAGTACATTGTTTAACGAGGGGCGTAAGTGGAATATTGCGAACAAGAGTCCATCAGAAGCCCGACGCCGAAGGCGGAGGGCTTTTGATGACTCGAGTTTGCAATATTCTTACGCCCCCGTGTTATACACAATGTTTTTCATCACATTTGCGAGGAAACAAATACATTTTAGAAGAAATTTATGCAAATCGTAATAAAAACTGCAACATGTCAGTCGTCCATTTTGTTGAATTTGACGTGAGGCGCGTATGGCAAAGACCCTTCGGTATACAGCCACGATTTAAAAACACTTAAAACGTTTTACATAGACACTTAACTACATATTAAACATTAAGTTGCAGTCGAATTTAATATAAAGATATGTTTTATACATATTAAAAGTTGGTTGTAGCAAACTTTTGAAGATATGAAATACACCTTGGCTGATTGGAAACATCCTCAGTCCGAAGTGAAGTATGAGTGGGTTCTATATTTTAAAACTAAACTTAACATCCCGTGGGAGCTAAAACGGCTATAACTGCTCTGTACACACGCAAGTAAAAACGCCGTTGACGAGCGAGTGTGATGAAAAAATACTTACGTCGTCAATGCTCCCGTAATGCTGCCGCGCGCAAACAGGGCCAATTAGAGGGGTAACCTGTACGGTCATAGAAGCTGAATATATCTGTAGTTTTTAAAATAGGCAGTAGTATATACCTCTTATAACATTAGAATTTTAACGGACAAATTCGTTTACGTTACTTCGTTTATCTACTAGTGAGTCGTATAGAAACTTCCTGTTATACTTGCTGGAAGAGATCCCTTAAAGTGATAAGTTCGCCTTTGTACAAGTGTTTTCATTTTGAAGTAGGTAATCGATTGAACAGCGTTACTTTGCGGAATTCCAAGAAGTTACGAGAACAATATGCCTTTGCTGTTCCGTTAAAAAACTTTAGCTTAAGCTTTAAAGCTTATTAGCAAAGGAAAATTGTAATAATAATAATAATAATAAGGGATGTGACGGCCCCATCGCCCACCAGATTTCTGGTGCAATCAGTCAACGTAAGGCAGCTTGTGGCGGGCTGTTAGGGAGTAGCGACCCTACGTACCTGAGTGCTCCTGGGGGTGTCCTGTGGTCAGGCTGAGCCGATCGGGTGGTTGGTTGGACAGGCCCTCCGCCTCTGGCTTGCCTTTATTGGCCGTCCAGAGTGGAATCGCAAGAGCTGTTGCTCGAGGGTAGATGTGGACACCTAAGTGGCGAGTTGGCTATATGTTTAAAGTCCAGTGCCACCTCTCTACCCCCCAGCTCTCTGACCGGTGTTGCCCTTAGGCCATTTTTTAATGTCGCTATTAATAGGGGCCCATCTAGCAGTTAGCGAGTCACCGTCTGCTAGAGATAAAGATTGAAACAGTTTTATTAGGCAGGCGTCCGATGTTTCACCCAATAGCCCAGCCACTAGTCCATCATTTCAACCCAATAACCCGTTTTATTTAGATTCCATCAACCATCAATAGTCCCTATACACCCCAGCGGGTGCTGTCTCTGTGTGCGTCCCATGACACGGGCAGGGACAGCATCCGCTCGGTGTACTCCTTGCATTTCATTAAATTGTCAAAAGGGCCTGATTTGACGTGTTGGCTCAGTTGGTACTTTGTAGGTACCAAGCTCCACGCTCGCCTCCCAAAGGTCCGGGACATTATTGTTCCGTAAGCAGGTAAGACATACATAATAATAAATAATCTTTACTGCACCACGACGAGAAAGAAACATGTAACAACCTCAACATCAACAATGTGTGTTTTCCTAGTACTACATTTATAGGTACGTCCATCGTTAGGGGCACAATTCAACTTATTTTATGACAACTTATTCAAAAGTGTTTTGGCTTTTGAATAGTGTGTACTTGCTAAAAGTCTCTCAATTATTAATTAATGTCACTGATTACGTATATAACCCATTAAACAGCGCTGTTTCGAAGTCCCACTAGTTCCTTATAACATCTATTATCTAGATAAGAAAACCCGGTGTACTACCCTTTAACATCTGTGTAGGCAAGGAACCCGGAATGCGGTTCCCCTTAGCGGCCCCCGTATAATCCTTTTAGGCCGAGGAAGCTTGGCATATTTCGTTGGCTACCCGCAAATTTATTGACTCACATGCTTCTTGGCTTGCTATATTATACCTGACTATGTCTGTTACTTTATCCCTGAGATATTGATCTGTTACTGTTACAGCAAAGTAGCGAAAAAACAAAAAAAAATGGCTTGCTATAATCAGAGAATCTAAAACTGAGTCAAAGGAAAAAAGACACTGAATTAATGATGATGTTTAGCGTGATGATTTTGTTATGAAATAGATAAACTTTATTTTGCAATTAGGTACCGCTTTGGCAGTTTTACTCAAAATCTGCTAGCGGAAAAGGAAGACCACTGTAATGTTAAGACGAAACGCCGCTGTCATACTTCCTACAATTTAAAGGACGTATTTTATGACTACGTACCTATGGTTTGAAACCGGCCCTTAGGATGAACATCCCGGAAATGATTGCCGGCTGCTAGGGTACATAGTGTTAAGATCTGATTTGTAATAGTTAGTAAGTTGCATTATAGAGTGACATTGTCAATTTGACAAAACTCTTAAAATAAAGAAAAAAAAAAAGGATGAACATCCAACAGAGGTATGCGAGGTTGAAAAAACCCACTGATAGCGTTTGCAGCCTCGATCACGCATCTCTTCATTGTTGGTACACCGCTCCGATGCCTAACGCAGCTCTGGACAGTCACCCTTATTCTTATTTGTTAAGAGCCTATGTTATTCAAATAAGTAGTTTTATACCGGAAAAAAATATTTAATTTTGTGCACGGCACATACCTTTTTATTGAATTAGTAATTCATAGAAATATTAAATACCTACGCGGACTACTGCCATTCATACGAGGGTTGATCTGATTAGTGTTGTTATATTACCGAAGATATGGAAATCGGGGTTTTATAAATGAAAATTATGGGCGCCTATCTGGAGGCCCGGGTCATTTGAATATATTAACACAATGATTAAAGTGGGTACACTATATACTTAGAAGAATAATTTATCCCAAAGCTGAAAGTATAATTTTTCCGAATTTGATAATCTCGAAAATATATAGGTGACTTACAGTCAAGGGTAAAATTGAAAATTACCCTCTTCCTTCGGCAGTCGGGTAAAAAGCTACGTAGTAGTTCAGGCATGCGGCTGTCATAAGGTGATCGTGGGTTCGAATCCCGGCTAGTATCAATTTTACCATGAGCTTTTCGGTGAAGGAAAACATCGGAAACCGGTACAGTCCCAATAAGGTCTAGTTTTCCCTCTGGATTGGAAGGTCAGACGGCAGTCGCTTTCCTAAAACTAGTGCTTATACAAAATCTTGGGATAAGTTGTCACAGCGTACCCTGGGCTCCTTTAAGGCAAAACCGGGAACAACGCTAGGAGAATGATGACAGTCAAGTGTAAAATTAAGGGTGAATACAACTTTCTCGTAATCTAAATATGTCCCATCGCTCCTTTGTCAGCGGATAAAGGTTTCGGTACATATTTATTACAGGATTAAATTGATACATATTTTCTTGCACTTGACTGTACCAGAAAAAGTAGCGGTGTAATTATGGCTGCGGTCTACTGTACTTGTAGGGTGGCGGTAGGACAGCAATTAAGTACTTCTATAAGTTTGAATTTATTGCAACTTTAGAAAAAAAGAAGGCTTAATTCCTTCCTTTTTTTGTAATTCAAACTTATAGGCACCTGAAAAACTTCTGTTTTTTTTAGTAGTGAAACTTATAAACCTAGAATATATTATGCTGAAGCGATTGACATTAAAATCAAAGTGAATTGGTTAGAATTAGTTAGTGGAAACCGTTTTCTCCCGAAAGGGAAACCTTCGTCAAAAAAGTACCTATTGTCAGTCGCGAGCTGCTAGCTGCTGCGAAGCTATTCTTCCCTCTTAAGACACACGTCATTAATTATTATTTGCCAACAGTTGGTTAGAAAACCGCTCTTAAATAACTTTCAAACATTTCCGTCGACTACGAACCAACGGACCTCCATCTGTCCATCTCTCCTGTAAATCTGTCCACATCCTCAACACTGCCCCCGTAATGCCTTAACGAAATTAATTTGCCGTCTTGCTACTGCCGCCCATGAATATTAATGCGCAACCCTAGGCCCCGTATGTTCCGTGAGAAGTTATGATTCCCAGTGAACGTGGCTAGAGTTAGGGTTGACACGCGTTTTAATCGCATTTGAAATTTTGGCCGTGTGTCCTGTGCTGTTTTTGACTAGCAGAATGTTAAATATTTTTGCTTGGAGGCACATGCGAATCCATTCTAAAAAAAAACACGTGTTTTAAAATTTTAGTTCAGGTACCATGGCATTGCATTGTTTGTGCATTTCTGTTAGGTAGCCTTTCTTTAGTCATAACATATACTAAAAAACTATTCGAATGTTATACGAGCAAATATATGTTTTACCGTTTCGTATAAAAAATAGGCAATGTATTTTTTATTTAGATTAAGCATATTCCGAGTTCAAATAGTTATAATTAAAACAACGTGTGATATAAATACTTAACAAAAAGATAGAGACCATTCATTAAAGAAATTCATCCAATCCACTGATTGAACTAACTGAAACGAGCGTCATTAAAATTCACACATATGTAAAATTTCGTCTTCACCCGGATATAATGAACCGGGTGCTAGCTGATAACCGGTTCATGACATCACGTGCGCCAGTTAAACGTGACATAATGCCCCGAGATGAGTTCAAACGCCGAGGGAAATATGTTTCGAATAACATATAAGGTAGATTTTATTTGCAAATCGAAATGCGCTATATTTTTGAGGGTTTACAATCAAAATCAGTCAAAGCATTGAATTATATCCAATGAAAGGTAGTACAAATTATTTCACTGATGATTGCAGTCGACGGATTTTCAATGAGCTTTTAGCTTTCATGTCCTAAATATGTATATGTCCATATGTTTATCTTGGACGTTAATATGTAAGATATGGGTGGTTGTTATGTCGACATATTGATTTACATTGCTCTGAAATGTGTGGTAATTTAAATAATGTGTCTTTATCAGTGTGTCGTATATTGCGCTCCTCAAGATACTGTGTAATAAAACATTCAGTTTATTCACTAAATTCAGTTTGTGTAAACCGGTAACTTGTTCAATGTAACTAGACCAACACGGCAATAGAATAACAAAAAAACTCCAGACATCCAGCTCTAAAACAAAATCTTAAAAGATATCTTGGCCAGTTTTCGTATGCATCTTACATCTCTCGCGCTTTATACACAGAATATCCGGGTCATACCGTACCTGGCTCATACCCGGGTATATCTAGTTAGGTACCGGGGTATATCTGGTTATAACCGGTTCACGCCGCTTCACGTGCGCGCTCGGTTAGGCAGCCGGGACGCATTCGCCTCTTGAATACGGTAAGATGCTGAATGCGAGTGCACACTTAAATGCCGAGTATTATGTTTATGGCATACGCTTACTTAGTGTAATCTTTGAAGTCGTTATTTTCACTCTCGTGGAAGCAGAGCGCGAGATTTATTTGAGTAGGTCAGGTGCTGAAATTTCTAATGGATGTTATATGGTAAGGGATGTATTATTGGTTTCGTACCACTGATGATGATGAGGTGCTCCGAATTTGCGTTGCAATCTAGTCTATGCTGTGTGATATGTAAATGTATACTGTTTGTATGTATGTATACATGTGTTATAAATAAATCTGAACCTGAAATAGTTATATTATTTTTCCACGTACTACAATGTTACTGTTGTATGTTAACTGATACCTTGATATTTATTTAAGAGTAATGTTTGATATTTCAGAAGCCGATTATATTAAAAAATGCATTTGTAGGCCGATAAAATAAAGTTTACTTAAATGCAACATTTTCACGATTTTTACTTATTTCAAACGTTAAAATCTTGGCGGAAGAAAATGCCCAGAGGAAAATACTTTTATCCGGGAAGTGTGAAAAGCTAAGTCCAAGTCAAACAATATTCCACTTCACTTCAACAACTCTTCACGTTATTGTCAATGGCAGTTTCTAGTTTTCCACCAACTTTACTACCCTCTTTGTCAACAAAGCCAGCACGTAAGGGTTTAGTGTATAATTTAATTCTATTACTAGTTTGAGTTCAGAGTATTATTAAGTTTTCCGTAATTACGAAACAATTCCAGACTCGTGGTCTCAATCTCAGTAGAGAGTGGGGTTGTACAATGATGTTGAGTGATTAAGAGCTCAGAACCGCAATTTGCAATTTAATCGTTCATATTCAACAAGAACATTTGTTTTTCGTTCCTATACTTTTTATTGCCTGGTTTTAAGACCTGAACCTCAACGATTTTGAATACTTAATACAGGAAAGTTTAGTTTTTATAAATATCTAACTGCTCGTGCGTATCGATAACTGTTTAATCGAATATAACCTGTGTCCATCCTGAAGGCCCATTTTATAAGCTGGAGCTAAATATTTTTGAAATCGGATGAGGACTTAGTAACCGAAGATTTAGCACAAAGCAATTATATTATAATCTGATAAGTTTATGTATGTTCTATTACCTACATACTGTAGCGGCAATGCAACTATTATTCGTTACCCATGAATACACTTTATTTAGCTCCTTAAAAACTCGTTAGCGTACATAAAAGGTTAACTCAAACCTTTTCAACGAGCAAACATAAATCAATTGGGCGAAAAAATAAAAACCCAACAGAAAACACCGCTAAAAAACACCTAGATTCTGAAGTGAATAAATCAAGTCGAGAACGACTGCAGAACCGGATCAACCGGGTAATCCCTCGGCTGGTAACCGGTTGTTACTGGATTTAGCTGGATATACCCGCCCGGGCACCTGTGATAACGCTCCCTCGCCTCAATGGTTGCGTTTACTGCGCCGGATTTTGTTACGTGCCCGCAAATTGTTGGTTTTAAGCTTTGTAATTGTTTGCGGATTGTTTGGTAGTTTTCTGACTTTATTGCTGCATTTGTTTGTTTTGACTGACTTTTAAATATAGGACTTATTTCATGAGGATCCTGGCCAGTATAATGGATTCATTATCCTACTAATATTATTAATGCGAAAGTTTGGATGTTTGTTACTCGATCACGCAAAAACAGCTCAACGGATTGAGATAAAATTTGGTATAGAGATAGTTTATAACCTGGATTAAAACATAGGATACTTTTTTCTACATAATCATGCTCTAAAAAGATACAATTGGGGATGGCAGTTGATGCAAGAATTCACTCTGACGAAGTCGTGGGCAAATACTAGTAAAATATAATTTTGCCACAGACAAAAATATTTCCAGAAATTTTAACAAGCCTTGTGATATACTCATAGCTTAGGTGCTCATATATTTTTTGCTTTGTTCACTTAAGTAAATTAACTTCTGATTAAAATAGCTTTTAGAGCAATCTAGAAAAAACTTATTGAAATTCCCCACTCCTCCGCATTTTACGTAAATCTAGACCAAAATGTGGTTTCGCAATAAAATATTAGTTTATGATTTTTATTCTTTTGCCAAGTTGAGAAAGTTTTTCGTCTTCGGTCTCTCGATTCAGCGCACGTACGACCGGATTCGAGCGGAGTTTCTTAGGAAACTGAAAAATTATGACATTTACTTGCGTTAGTGCGAGACCGGGCTTCGTTCGGACCCGGATATCCGTATGTGGTCCGCAGGAAAATGGAAACAGAATTTACTTCAGGTTTTAGTTAATATTTTTATCTTTGATTTGAATATTTTTGTCCTTTATTAACTGTTAGTAGGTACTCTATGTATGAGTGAAAATTTCGGTTTACTGTTGAAAGTTAAAGGATGGAATTATTTTTTTTATTATTTCTTCGTTTGCTTAAAAACAGATAAGCGAATGATTGGTAAGACGCAGTCATTTTCGTGACCAATAATAGTAGGTTTTTCAAATAAAATATATAATTATCTTCGTATCTCACGAATAGAAATGTACCAAAATACAATTCCATATTCAAACACCTTATCAACATCTCAAACGTTCTAAATTAGCTCACAAAGCTGTCGTCCATTTTGTCCGGTTTATCCGGCTTAACCGGGCCATTAGGTATTCAGATCATGTCCGGGTGTTGGATTCATTCTGCTACTAATTGGCTGCTTAACACGAAAACCGTCAGTTAATGTCAAAACATTTTTAAACAAGTTACGCGTGGTACTTTATTATATTTTAATGTTTTAATAAGATTTTGTCACCACATAATTTTAAAATGAAGGTTGTTGTCGTTGTTGTTGAAAATTGAAGTTAAATAGTTGCCGTTACGTTTTAATTTAATACGTTTTAATTACAGAAAATTGTCACAAAGCTATTACGCATTTTTTTTGTTTTGGTTAAATTTAGTACTTTACATAACATTCACGTAGCGTCTCATTAATTCATTATTTAAATTAATTTGAATGTTAAGAATACTTATGCGTGTTCTACCGTGCAATCTGAAACAGCTCTAAAATGAAATAATTGCATCCCATATGGTGCGGCCAACGTTAGGCACAAAGAGGCCGTTTGCCTGTTCGCATCAGAGTTGACGAGATGAAACATGGTTTAAATTCGAAATGAAACAAGCATATTAACTACTAGAAACAATCAATACACGAATTGAAATATTCCTGATCGTTAGATTCGATCTGAGAATGACTCTCAACCGTGCAAAAAAACTTATTTAAGTACTTATTAATTCAATCGTATGGCGGTCACAAAGCAAGGAAGCAACGGTCGCCTAGTGGTTCAGGTATGCGGCTGTCAAGCGGCGGTCGTGGGTTTGATTCCCGACTCGTACCAATACACGATTTTTTCGGAACTTATGTACGGTTATTTACAGTTCACTTTTCGGTGAAAGAAAACATCGTAAGGAAACCGGTTTAATCCCAGTAAGGTCCGGTTTTCCCTCTGGGAAGGTCAGTTGGTAGTGGCTTTCGTAAAACTAGTGCTTATGCCAAATTTTGGGACTGGGTGTCAAAGCAAACCCCATGCTCCTTTAGGGGCACAACCCGGAATAACGCTAGGAGGATGATGTATGTCACCAAAACGATCAACAGCTCAATGGTCAGACGATGTCTGCCGGGTAGCCGATAAGCGTATATAAGATTGGCACAGGCGCGTGGCGTAATAAAAGAGAAGGCTTTACTAAGAAGTTGAGTATGCGGTGTGAATATTAATTGACAGATGGTGATCTTTAATATTAGAGGGCAATCAAATATAGCTTTGAGGTTGCTTAGTGAAGCATCTCCGTCAGGTGCCAAACCTCAGCAGGTCTAGGGTACGAGTGAAAAGGGCAGCGCTGAAAGATTTTCGATTCCACTCGCAGAGCGAAGAATCTTTCCAACCCCATATCTATGTTGCAAGACATTGCTTCCATGCCCAATTCGGGGCCTGTTCAAAGTTTGAAAGAGAGATCCAACCGAGGGAATGCTGTCCACCCCCAAATCGGGCATTGAAGACAATTAACAAGGTGCGTCCTGTAGCACGAGCAAAAAGTTAAACGGTAGATTATTAAGTTTGTGAGAAATTATTTCCAAGTGGTTTTAATTGAAAAAATAAAGAGAAAAAACTGTATATTTTTTATTCCGTGTGTTTTTTATTCTTCTTGGGTGACTTAAGTAGTGTTTTGTTCTAAAACTCTAATAAAAATTAACAATCAAATTAAAAAAAAACACAGATCTTTTAGAAACAAAAATGCAAAAACGATTATGACTCATTGATTCCATGATGTTAAGTACCTACATCAATATCTCCATTGACTTTTGTGCTACGAGTGTGATCTCGTGGTGCCAATATACTGAGTTCATAACTTTAGATCAAAGTTTCTCGAATAAAAAAAATGGTGACAAGGTGTTACTGCAGATGCTCTGAGAAAGCGTACTTTTAAATTTTTGCTCCTGTTACAGGGTCCACCCCGTATATGTCTATTCTGCGGAATTTCCCCGTATATTCGACTTTGGGTGGAACTGTGCCCCCCTATTCATTAACTTGTTTCAATATCACCTCAACGCTCATCCACAAATATATCTTGACACCGCGATGCGTAGTAACTAAGCGTAGGTGAGCATTTCTCAATAAAAATGCCACTATTATTAATTGTACTTCTAGGAATTTTATGTTAACTATTTCCACTCAGAATCGGGAGCTCTTTCCACCCTGGTACGACAAAAATTTGTCCCATATAATTGTTTCCTATTGTGTTACCATATACCTTGGTCTTTGTATGGCGGTAACACAATAGGAAAGTTCAAATAGAATAAAAATGTATGGAAATTATGGGACACTTTTTTCTCCTATTGGGATGGAAAGACATCGTGATTTTGAGTAGAAATAACATAAAAGTTGCAAAAAATCTCCGAAAAAATGTAGTGGCGTTTTTTTGGAGAAACGCTCAGGTAGAGGGGTTCGTGACGGGCGGGGTGAGCCGCATTAATGCGTAGCGAATAACAGCCCAGCAGTGGCAGTAGGTACACCTCTCCAAAAAAACATAAAATAACATAAACACGTCTTAAAAACTCATTTGACGCCATTCCAGTCGGCAACACTGCACTTTAATATTTTCCGCATTAGCGTGTTTCTCGTGTGCTCAAACGCGTTCGCAAACACTGGCGGTTTTTACTGGGGCTCGAATAGCTCGGTACATTTCTATGTTTAAATGAGATTTTTATATTTGAGTTTGCTCGGTTTAGCTGTACGTTACATTTCTCTGAGGCCGGTTGTTCCATCTGTAATTACAAGTTATGAAGTTATAGAAATTCAAATAAACTCCATAGCAAAAAATCGGGTACACTTTTTATTGAATTTCCATTGGAAGTGTACCCGGCTTTGCCCTTAAGTGTAAGATCGACAGCATGATCGTTGTCTACTTCCGCGGTGGATATTTCCAAGCATGTTTGAATAATATTATTCAGTGTGTTGTGTGGTTGATTTTGCAATTTATCAGAAATCTATCATATTTTGCTATTGAAAGTTATTAGAGATATATGAAGTGGATATAATATGGTAAATTTCTTGTCACCAACTTGACAATGTCGCGAGATATTGTTAAGACATTAATATAATACGTAAAATTTGAAAAATGCGTGCGTTAATCGTCATTTGATTTAGAGGAATGTTAAATATAATGTAAAATTAGTACCTAAAATCTCTTTGATATCTTATGTTAACGAAAAAATGTAGACGAGTTTATCCGTTAAAATTTTAATTCAGTCGGGTCTATATCGGGTGGCATAAAACTGTTGGTCCTACTATTTTGTCGCATACCAACTTTATGCCGAATAATGTATGGCATAAACATTGTTGTGCATATTTTTTCTCACTGCGCACTCATGCGCGTTTTTTTATTTGAACTTTTATATTTAATTTGTTGCCTTAAGGGTTGCCAGGACACTCGGCTCTCCATACAAAAGTAGTTAGGTTCTCATTTTAAAACGACATGCTAAAATAACATGAATCTTTTGATACACAATGAGATCAGCCATATCAAGGTTGAAAACTAGTTTCTGAGTCTGAATAGAGCGAGTATACTTAAAGTACCTACAACGTTTTTCATACAAAATCTGAAATGGTTTTTTATTTATTATTTATTTTATAATGTAAAGCAACGTTAACTACGTTTGTATGGACAATTGACTTGAGTCGGCCGTGCTCGGGACTGTTAAGTTGCTGAACGTCGGTTTGGCTTAGGAAGACAAGGGGTTACCGTACGGATTACACGAAAACAAGGAGGTATTCCCAGACAACATTCATGGTTAGATACAGCTTTAGCTGACGAAAGTATACGAAACAAGGTCGCAAATACACCTGAATCGTAAGTTTTCAGTACTGTAACTTTTTTACTTTGATCTTCGGTTACATACAGTTGCTACGAATCTATGGATCAAGTAAGAATGGGACGTTGTTGAGCAGAAATCGGTTTATGAATAGGTAGGCTCCATTAGGTAGTAACGGCGGAGTGAGGGTCCCGCTTAAGCCACGGACTTAAGGCGTATCAATTTAACGATACGACCCACCAGGTTAACGCACACCTGCGCTCGGCGTAGACTAAGAAATCCGTAGAGGTGACAATGAATACCTGGTTCATTCAGAACAAATATCCGACAGAGCAATTCTGGTTGCATTTATTACTGACGAATCCGCAAATTCGTTTATCTTGTGTGACGATTTAAAATATTATCCAAAATTGCAAAAGAAAACGAACATCTAAATATTTTTTTGATTATTTTTATCTTTTTAATCATTAAACCAAAAAATATTTCGCAATATACCTCATCACTGCGGTTTCATTGCAAGAACCGCTTAGAAGAGATTTTCAATAAAACACTTACGTCACTCGTGTTATGCAAAATCCGAAAATCGCAATACAGAATCTCAAACGAGTATTATACATGTTGAAAATATGCATAAAACAAAATTGAATACTTTTAGAACTACAAATACTCTCTTCAAGTTACTTTTAAGAGTAAATGTATCGCCTTAATAAATCTTCCGGGACGGATCGCGTCACAATGAAGTATCGTCTGAGAAGTTTTATCAATAATAATGTAATAAGCAATACCGTTTATCGACTTGCTGCTAACTGGCATAAATAAACCATTTTTCAAAATGGGTTCATCCAAAAGTAGGTACCTACGATTTTTAAACTGAAAATGCCCTTGCATCCAATATTTGACGGCTGTCATCCCAGTACAATTTATGTCATCATATGATATGTCGTTGACGTTTATTTACCGGGATGACAGCTGTCAAATATCGGCTGTTAAAAATCCAATGATGATAAATCCACCGTTGAACCCACGTAAGTATTAAATGTCACCGTCGACATCGGCGACATGTTTCGAACTCTTCGAGGGTTCCTCTTGACGATGAGTGTTTCCAGGCAATTTCGCTTGAACCACTTAGTTCGAAGAGATCGAAACATGACGCCAGTCGTGACATTCTATACGTTTTTTAACGGTGGATTTATTAGTAGTATTTTAGACAAGTTGAAATTCAAGTACGATTTTTATGTCTCTATTTCATTTTTTGGGTGACTTGCAAGTCGATGACGTTAAGTAGATCGTAGGTACGTCGGTACCTAGATCGAAATGTCACTTTTTGTATGGGAAAATGACAGTTGAATGTTACTACGTACGTTAACAATAATCATAGTCAACGGATACAGATATGTTACTTGAATGTAAATCGATTTTCAGAATATTTTTTCAATAGGGAACTAAATAAAAAAAATCAATAATGTTGAGTTTTCTCGAAAAAGGCTTTAAAATACAGTCAAATAATAACAAAGTTATAAGTGTCCAAAGTTTTAAAAGGGTACCTCTGCCTTTATCCGCAAAACGCACGTTCACATGAAACGATTGTCATTTACTATGACAATCGTTTTCTTTCTCTAGCAATCAAAATTAAAACGGTTGTAGGTAACTTCGTAATTTATTGAGATATTTGAATGGGATTTTCGACATTAGGCATGTTCTTTTGCCTTCTTTATATTGGAGTACTTAATAATAAAATTAGAGGCCCTGACCATACAATTCGATGTCAACGCAATTGAAAAATAGGTATTTATATGTATGTATGTGTTTCATATGACCCTCAAAAACGAAAGTCTCGTTTCCGTTTCCAACGAAATCAATCAAATTCATTATCCCCGGCAACCCTGAAAACCGTTTCATTTCACCGAACCCACCAGCGTTTTCCGTTCCACGCAATGATCGTCGTTTCATTTGTACCGAATTTTAATTACCAGGAACGAATGAATTTGCCTGTATCAGTGAGGATTTTGGCGAAATCGGGTTGTTTATTGCTACCAGGTCGGTTATCCGATATATGCAGGTTGGTAATGATTAATTTATAGGATACAATTTTATGATAACGAATACAAAATAAAATAATTTAAAAACAAAGTTTTAACGGACTTCAATTTGGTTTTCCGTCAAGCCACGTACATTTTCTCTCTCATTACCTGATACAAACTGCTTTCTGAGAGCAAATCGCTGTATGTGGGCCTAAAATTTGAAGTGTTCAGGTGTTCAGGTTTCGCTCCAGGACCCTACCATCAGATCCTAACTTGATCACCATGGTACCACCATGGATATCCCTTTCAAACAAAAAAAAGAATTTTCCCAATCGATCCAGGCATCTCCAAGTAATCAGGGAATAAGCATAAATAAATAACCCAGCTCTCCGCCGGCGGTTGAGTAAAAACAAAAGATGAGACGAATTGAGAACCTCCTTTTTGAAGTCGGTTAATAATTAGGTAGTTAAGTACACTATACTGAAATAACTACAGATGAGTTGTTACTTATATCAAGTTAGAATGTTAGACGGAGCAGTTTCGTGGATTGTACGGAAGGCAGTTCCTTTGTTTATTTAATTGCAAACAAACAGCGTACATTCACTTATAAATAGATTAGCAATATGATTAACACAGAAGCCAAAACAGTTTCCACGTATGGTTACTACATTTTTGCTCTGAGTAGGTACACATAACATGATTCAACAAAAATAAAAATAACAGGCATTTGCTTATTTATTACGATTTTAAAGGAATTAAAAACACGATAAATGTTACCTTCAATGAATGAATTATTTATTTATAGTCTATATATATTTGTAATTTAATTATAGCAGTTTCCATATTCATCATGCACTTAAAGCCCTTTATGATTCAACTATTGGCTACGGTGGATATTCACCAGGGATGCCCGTAGATGTGATTTCATATATCTTTGTCACCTCGTGCTCCCACATCTCGTTGACAAGCGCGTCCAAACGGATGCGATTTACACCGATTTTAGCAAGGCATTCGACACAGTTGACCATGATATACTAATTAGGAAACTCCAGGCGTATGGCGTGTCGCTACCCTTGCTGAGCTGGTTTGGATCGTACCTTTGTGAACGCAACCTCAAAGTAGTGATCAATGGATATACTTCTATTGCCTACATGGCCACATCCGGAATTCCTCAAGGATCTCACCTCGGCCCCTACCTTTTCATTATCTTCATAAACGATATATATAAATGTTTTCAAAATTCCAAAATATATCTTTTCGCAGACGACCTTAAAGCAACAGCAGATATTACAAATGAATCAGATTCTATAGCATTTCAGGGAGACCTTAATAGATTGTCAGATTGGTGTTAAGAGAACAACATGTCTCTAAATATACAAAAATGTAAACATATAAAATTCACACGAAATGTTAAAATAATTCCTACCAAGTACACGCTTGATGGTGAGTTTCTTGAGGAAGTTACGAGTATACGAGACCTCGGCGTTCACATTGACCGTAAACTTAAATTTGCCGATAATATCGACAAAGTAATCCTGAAAGCCTCAAAATTGTTGGGATTTGTGATCAGGGAATGTAAGAATTTCAAAAAACCTGCTACTAAACTAATAATGTACAATGCTATTGTAAGAAGTAATTTGGAATACTGTAGCGTTGTCTGGTCACCGTGCTATAACGTCCACATTAACAGAATTGAAAGGATACAAAAAAGATTCGTCTCACATTTGACTTTTAGTAACAGCAACTCTAGGAAGCTACGATCGTACAATGCACGTCTTAAGCATTTCAAAATCAGCTCGCTATCTGATAGAAGACATATGTTGGATGTGGTTTTTCTGAAAGGAATAGTGACAGGTGCACTTAACTGCCCTGATCTGCTCCAAAAAATAAATTTCCATATTCCATCTAGAATTCCCAGGTCGTGCAATCTCAAGCTATTCAATGTACCGGCCTGTCGTACTAATCTTAGGCGACAGTGTCCTCTAACGCGCATGTTTAACACTCACAAACAACACCAACATGACTTGGATCTTAACTTTACTTCACTCTCAAAACATAAAAAGGAAGCTCTTGCAATGTAACATTTAAGAATTCAATAAATTAATTAATAGTTTATAAACAGAAACTTTCTTCCCAACATTGCGAGTCACTGCACTGCAGTAGCCGCGAGATTAGGGACTTATTATAACAAGAAATGTTAATAGATTAGATTTAGTATTTATAAATTAAAATTAAGCAAGTTGAATTTAGCTATGTTAATGAGAATTTTCAATAATTCGTGCACCCAATTACCGTGATTGTTATAAATAAAAATTAACTCGGTGTCAGTTTTGTAACGGCAACTAAGCATTCGGTTTGTATAAAAACTAACTTTTTCTGTTTAATTTATGAATGATATGCCTATACAATTTAATTAAATGTGAAAAAAGTTCATTTTCTCATGATTTGAATGCTTAATTTTCGTTACAAAACTGACACCGAGTTAATTTTTGTTTAACAAATCACGCTAATTGGGTGCACGAATTATTGAAAATGCTCTAATACTTCTTTATCTGTGCATGTGGTGATCTTCTATAAGTGATAAGGCGCTTAACTGTTAACTGAAAATGTAATTATGTACTATCATGTATCAGTGTACTTATTGTTGAAGGTCCAATAAATAAATAAATAAATAAATATATCTCTGGTGGATTTTCGCCTTTAATAGAAGTTGGTACCGGTAGTTTTAGGAAAGGTAAAGTTGCTTTTTGGATGGACCACTGTGATGCGATTCGACCAACTTAAATAATCTCAAGTATACGCTCGTTTACGTCCATGGCGGTATAAAATAAACATCACCATACCAGTATAGTGGTAAATATCTATCCAGGCAACACATAACGTATCCTCTTGACAATAAATCGAACCATAATCCCAATTACCGGCCCTGCCCTATCTTGTGTGCTCAGGCATCAGGATACTTTAGGTCCTGGCGGCCATTTTGTAAGTTTGCTCAAGCGATCGGGTTGATGTCCGGTGCGGGGTTTCGGTGTTTTTATTTCAACCATTTGACAGCCTTGAACAGGGAATGTTCAAGCACAGCTTACCTAAACGATGTTGAAAATTGATTTTATTTCGATTTAAAATAATTTTCTTACGAGGTCTAAACAGGATGATTCTACATTACAACTCCATCCTGTACCCGGCTACCATACACAAATTGATAATTATATTTGAATTAACAATAATATGAAATATCGTGGATCTAGTTTTGTTTTAAAATTGAACGAAACAAAACAAAATGCAGCTTTGTTCCAGGCGCCTAGCTGTGTCATTCATTTGTTTTCAAATACTCGCGCCGGAGTATAATGTAAGGCCTTCAACCCTCCCTATAAACCTTCAACTAACGTGCAAATGTATCAAGCATTTAAGCCAAAAAATGCCTCAACCCTTTCCGTTACAAATGGTGGCATATGTTACCCACGACTGGTATAACGAAGAAAAATACTCGGATATATTTCCATGCATTGGACTCCATGGGATCTATCAAACGAATCGGCTGTCGGTGAGATGTATGGGGGTGAGTTTGTTGCGATTTTTATTGACTGTTTTTCTTATAGAATTCAGTTTCGGTGGTTCTTTTTGATATGTTAAAACAAATGATAATTCGGATTTTTTTCTTTGAAAGACGTTTTGGAGATTATTTCTATTGATAACGAAGCATCGAAGACGGTTCTCGATTGTTTCGTTGTAGTGTAGTATGTATAACACGGTAAATAAACAAAGTATTTTAATGTATTTATTTACCTCGTGTGTGCAACACGAGGTTCTTTTTCGTTATTTCCTTTAATATCGACAACAATGAAATTGTGAACTGTAACTACGGCGAAGTTGCAAAAACTGAATAGAATGTCAGCTCTTGCTATTAAGATAGCCACAACGTATAATTAAACTCCACACAATCAGAATCTTCGTCTTCAAGTCTTTTGTAAAATAGATCATGTTTAAAAGCTGTACCTATATCTGTATTATGCAGATACACACTTATCGAGGATTATAAAATCACGTTTGTCTTTTCTCATATCTATTAAAACAATTAACAAATGAGTTCAGTAATTAATTAAAACAATGTCTTGCGTTTACACCCTTTTGTTAACCTCGCACCCAATTAAACGAACGACAAAGTGACGTACATACAAATGGCGTCCAAGAACACGGTCACAATAGGGCCGTCCGCCGGGCGGGATTCCCCAAATATTTGCCGTTTTAAACCTACCCTTTGTCCCGACCCGTGATTTATATTACTTGTTATGTCACTACACAGTTTATGGTGGGCGGGGAATAAACGCAGCGCGTTTTACCGGCGTTTACCATTTATTGACAAAACAATAACATTTAAGGGTTACAATTCAATCGCATACGATTTGTTGCACATTTTACATGGTGCAACAACTCGTACGCGATTTTCATTAATTTGCGGGGCTGCGGGCTACCAAAATACGACGAATTCAATCAAACCCTGCATTGTCATAAAACTCGCATGCGAGTTGAAAATGGCCCTTTAAGCATTACACCACCTTCCGAAAAATCATAGCGTCTTTAGAGACAAAATGCCTGAAAAAGTGTGTGATGTTTTAACTTCATTATACATGAGGTCTAAATGCTATAATAATTTAAAATGTATGCTATATCGTAACGTCAAAAAAGCAAGCACAATAAATTCATCTAAATACAGCAGCTCGCAAACATCTGATCACGACACCATCGTCAAAGCATTAGTGTGTGTCTGGCTGTCTGCCTATATTTGCTGAGCACTCTTGCTTTGCCTGTTGCGGTTTATTAGAATTACTGTAGCATGGTATGAGATCTTAATCAAAATCTCTCGCTGTTTGTACCTATCCTACAGAAGGTCCCTGAACTAAGCCGACACACTTTTACTCTAAATTCCAACGTTTAAATAACCGCCGTATTTCAACCGCTCGTTTCACCATCGCAGGGCCGCCACGCTGTCGGCTGAAACGAATAGCGCACTTATGGCGCAAACAAAATGCCGACAACTATTATTGTGAACTGAGTTATTCCGGCTTTTTATGTAAAGGTTGCGTAAGCAGATGAATTGAAATTTGTTTTCATGAATGGTAATGTCACTGCGCTTTTCTGTGACGTGATTCTGGTGTGTTCTTTCTCGGTTTATTCTTCTTTATTAGAACTATTTTAAATGTAACTTATTTTTCAAGGCTGATATTACTTAATGTGTTAAATTTGCTACCTGGTAGAGTTGCTTTTTAAAGAGACTAACTTTGATACAATTCAGACAACTCAAATTATCTCAAGTATTCGGTATAACTATGTCTCTGAACGCACTTAGGGCTCATTTTTTACTTACGGGGAGCTCGTGATAGCATGGGACGAGGCTGTAACGAGAGTAAAAATTGTCCCTTAGGATTCTTACAGTATCAGCAGGGTAATTGCGTAAGTTTCCGAACGAGCGCTAGGACATAATTATCAATAGTAATTTCTGATGTGCTAGCAAGTAACGGTAGTACTACGGCGGGTACCGCCCAGGGACCATCCCGGTATGCCCGGCAATGTACAGCGAATTGTCATTGCCATGTGACAACTATCTGCTCGTATAGTGATGAATTTTGAGCCTGTTATCTGAAACAATTAGATGTTATAATTAGTCATTACTTTATTTTTTCAATCGTAAATTACAAATTTAGAGCTCAAGAGAATCCCTCATACCATGAAATACACGCAATTGTTAACATATATGTAACATTCTCAGAATTTAATCTTATGTACCGTTTTGTCATGTAAAATATTGTATCATGTGAAAAAATATCTGTATCTGTACTAACGTACTGTCTCTCTTGTCCCCAGGACCTCCAATCCGAGATCGAAACGCACCGCGATGTGTATGCGTCGCTCACGGGGACGGGGCGCCGGCTACTCGGCTCCCTGTCCTCGCAGGAGGACGCGGTCATGCTGCAGCGACGGCTGGACGAGATGAACCAGCGGTGGCACCATCTCAAGGCCAAGAGCATGGCGATCAGGTCAGTACCTTGTCCAGGACGTGGACTAGATGGTTGCTTATGTTCATGTCCTCGCAGGAGGACGCGGTCATGCTGCAGCGACGGCTGGACAAGATGAACCAGCGGTGACACCATCTCAAGGCCAAGAGCATGGCGATCAGGTCAGTATCTTGTCGTCATTGGCCTTCAACATCTACATATAAGAGATGATTTAGAGCAGCCATACATTAAGGCTACTACAGAGGCGGAGCAGGCACATAGGCAAACTAGGCATGCCTAGGGGCGCGGAATACCAACTTATATTTTTTAATCTATTGCCGCTAGAGGGGCTCCGTGGAGGTGCATTCCTAGGACGCTCTCGACATTGAGTACGCCACTGGGCCACTAGTCACCGCCACTAAACGCGACCACAAGTGGCTAGAATAGTTACGTCAGAAGCCGGTGTTTGTAGCGAGCGTTGGCGACTCCCGCTTGAGACTCGGACGTGACCACTGACACGCTCAGTATTCGCCGATGCTATACAAAATGTTTGAAAATCTCTATAGCGACTTGGAGTAGTCACTAGTGTCAGGTCGTGTGCTCAATGGGGCCATAACATCGTTTGTATTAAGAGAACATTATAATAATTTTCAACATCAAAATACTCTCATCGTAACTCAAAATATATGAGAACTCCGTCGTATTTCATCTCGAAATTTCCGTGTAGCCAATTGTGAATTGCAAAGTCCCGTTGTCCAAGCTAATAAGATTTGCGGGGAGGATCCTAATCTGTTATTTATGCAGTGAATTCCTTCCTAATTGGCACTTTATCATTAACAAAGTCTAGCTTCGTGGGGAAGCGTTGTCTTTATTGATAACAGTAAACTAAGGCTTGTTAACTTTATTGTATTAGGTCGATGGGTTTTAGCTTTTGTAATAGGTTTAAATGTTAAGTGTAAAATATGAGAAGAAAGGGTCTAATTTAAACGGTTACGCCATTGACTTTAAATATACTTATCTATTTAACGAAATTAGGACGATTGTAGTCCTTAGTAAATTTATAAATTACATTTTTTTTTTCATAATACTAACTAACCTAGTTTACGATGCTCAAATGTAATGCATACCTTAATAGTGCCTATTCACTCTCGTCTTGAAAAGATCCAAGTTATATGTAACTGGGAAAAGGTTTCCCGGAAGCGAGTTCCACTCTTTGGCTGTCCTCGCGAGAAAGCTGGAAGCAAAGCGCTTCGTGCGAATCAGTGGTAAATCAACAACATAAGAGTGGAACCTGTGACCGCGCCTAGTCCCAAGATGGCTGAATGGTGAGGGCGGGATTAATTCGTGTCGTAATTAGATATCTCTTTTGTTATGCCTTCAACATTCAAAATAAAAAAAATAGTTTCAAGGTCGGGTCAAATCGTAATCTCTTTTTTGCTGAAGAACTCTGAAAACGATGAATTATTCTGAGAACCCGAACGAATTTTAACTACTCACAAAAGTGTCATGGTGCATTTACTCAAGCAAAATGTCATTTACAGTGACCACTGTATTCGCCAATAACTCCGTCACGCACGCCACGCGCCTCACCCGGCTTGTCACTCCATTTTAGACATTATTACAATTAGTCGTAACCGGTGGCCACCGTAATCGACTTACCCGGCTACACCCGAGTACACCCGGCTCGGTGATATCCGGGAATGACCGCAGTGACGCAGCTGCGTTGTGGTCACCCTATGAATTTTCTATTAATGCTCCCTAAATGTGACAAACTGTGATGTTTTAAAACTGCTATGAATTATTTTGAATGATTCGTAGGATATGCATTATGAGCAAGTTTTGGAAGAAATTATTCAATTAGTTGGCACATATTTATTAGTAAGTTGTACGTGTACCAATTTTTTTACACTTGACCTGTACAGTCATAAAATGTAAGTACAATTATATTTTTTTCTCGAACAAGAGCTAATCATTGTAATGAAGCTACGGTAGTCTATGGTACAAGCATGCGGCTGTCAAGTAGCGGTCGTGGGTTCGAATCCCGGCTCGTACCAATGAGTTTTTCGTAATTTATGTACGGAATATTTACCGTTAGCTTTTCGGTGGAGACAAACATCGTGAGGAAACTTGTCTAATCCCAATAAGGTCTAGTTTTCCCTCTGGGTTGGAAAGTCAGATGAGACAGGACTAGTAGGTACTAGTTTTTAGTTTTAGCATAGGCATGGCTAATGTTGGGATCAGGTGTCAAAGCGGACCCCGGCCTCCTTTAGGGGCACAACCGGGAATAATGTTAAGAGGATGATGACGAATATTCAGGATGTATAATGTAAATGTTCATATAAGTTCAATTGCATTTATCAAATCCGTTTACATTTCAAAAATAATGTGTAATTTTTTAAAATTATAACTTAAAAAGCACGAAAATTCTTCTTGGAGAAATTAAAAGTACCTAGACAACTCGGAGGATCGGAAATTCAAAAATAAACGTATATCGGTACCAACATTTTTATACCCGAGAAATAATATTCTCTACGAAAATCTTTCATCGATATAACATCGAACAGCACAATTGTCATCTAGATCGTTGATGACGGGCAAAATGGCGCTTTCCATTCCATTGTCAAATCTGACGCTGTTCGTTATTTCCACGAAATACTTGTTACAAGAGTGCTTTTTCTGATAAATTGTGGACAGTGGAATTATAAACCTTTTCATCATATCAAAACGTACTTATATCCACTTTTCAGGCATTACTTTTACAACCTTTAAATTCTTATTAATATTTCCGGGCTTATGGAAAACCGCCAAACGTAAAAAAAATACACACTTATGCTTATAAAATCACAAACTCTGATATAATTAGATGTTTTCTTTCAAATCTAAGAATATCTTATATAGTTATACCTCAACATTGACCGTCAGCCAATTCAAATGATGACCTTTATCTAGAATCTAGATCATACCAAATATACCTATCCAAAATAGGTTCACAGTAAATGTCCTATGAAATTTTAATTTTCTTCCTCAATACTCCGACAAGATCGGGACCGACCCGCGAACTATACGCCCATTATATTTTATTTACGGCTGGCAACACTTCCCGCGATGCAATTACATGAAAAATTTACTGGCAACCCTTACATGGTTTGCTTTGGACGCGTTCAAAATACGGAAGCGTTCGAAGCTCAATATTGGAAATTCTGAAAGGGTTTTAGACTGAACGCAGCCAAAAAGCTGTTGCTCTATTTTTAATAGTTCCTTAGTTCTATTTTATTAGGTTAGGACAACAGTTTTGCCGTCCTAAGCGATTTAAAGAGAAAATACCCTTTCAGGTTTAAATTTAAATATTGCTAGCATTAGTTGGCTTTTCATGAATTTAAACTAAAATAAGCGATGAAAGCTTAAGTGTCGTATATTGTCTTTGAAGAATATACTCTCCAGTACACAACGGCTAATATCATTTTGTTAACATAATACTAAAATCTGGAATTATGTGTACATTAACTAATTAGGCATCAAACGACTCATTCTCCTATTACTATCAACGAAATAGTATTACCCTGCTAAATTAATAATCATCCCAGTTACAGGTAATTCGACTAGGGTTCTAAATCTCCCTTAACCACCCTTATTTCGTACCTCGACGAGACAATTTCGTCTAGCCCTCGGCTACCAATTACAAGCAAAGCAAAGCTTTGAAGCTCGGTCAACTCTAAAAATATACGCAATTTTGAACCTTATCTCAAAGTCATAAAATCCAAAATGTGTATATATTTATGGAGGTAGTACACGAATTCCCAGTCATCTGGAAGTAATTTCTTAAATTACGTCATAATGGGGTTATGACAATTTCGCTTGAGATTTTGGAGTGGAAAAGATTCACTTTACGGTTAATGGGACAGCCATATTAGATACTAGCTTCTGCCTGCGACTCCGTCCGCGTGGAACTTGTTTATATCGTAGCTCCATATAACCTTTCACCCACATTTTTACCTCCTTAGGGGATGAATTTAGGGATCAAAACAATTCAATGTCCTTCCCCGGGACTCTATATCTATACTAAGATTCATCTAAATTGGTTCAGCGGTTTAAGCGTGAAGAGGTAACAGACAGACGCTTCGCATTTATGATATTAGTATGGATTACATTATGCACTACAAATTCCAATCGAGCTTTGACCTCTTAGTGATTGCAGAAAGGATCTAAATGCAGTATCAAAAATCTCACTGGAATATTACTCCAGAAAAAATATGGTTCTGAAAAACATAAATTTATAATAGCGTTTTATAGAGCAAATGTAAATGAACCAAAACACTAAAATATTTAATTATATTTTTTCTGACTTTACAGAAGCTAGTCATAATAATTGTTTTGATGTTTGAAATTTTGTCGGATTCTGTCGCTGGGTAACTATTCAATACTTAGATAATATATCCGTTACACAAAAAATGAGCTGTTATGAATTATTTACAAAATTATAATTTTTTCCATACAAGTTGTCTGTTCATTGACTCGACTATATGTGAAAAATGTGGAGCAGTCACAAACCCATTGTCGCGCCTTAATTAATTTTAACATTCGTTGTATGCCTAAGCGGTAGAAGCTTTAATTTGTACAGCAGTATTCCGCTCGCAAAATATCAAATTACTTAATAAATACAGGTACTATCTCGAGAATATCTTCCAGATAAATACAAAGTGTAAAGCGTGCATTTTCTCGGCGAGAATTTGAGCAGAATGCACGGCCTCGCATCCGCTCGGGCCCTTTTGTGGATATAATGGATGCGGTCTTAATTACTACGATAATAGCTGAGGAATATTAAAGTTTTACTTGCGGGTGTTTTTTTAATAATCGTTTAGAGGACCTCTTAATACGCATAGATATATAAAATTAAACGCATTAAACAATATCGGAGGCGAAATATTTAAGTTTGAACTTTTGCTCATATCTTTTCAATATGACCTGAGAAAATACATATTGCAAGTGTATCGGCTCCGATGCATTTTAGTGTTTGCAAGCTTTTTTTTAGTAGATCTATCATAATTCATAATCTACCACTTTTAAGAATGGCCGCTCATCTGTCGCTCTCTGTTTTGCGCCATATTGACAGTTGGATAGGCCTACTGATACATAAAACACATGGTTATCTTATAACACCTCTGCGGGCGCAGCGTGGTTGCTATTTTGTCACTTATCGTTAACAACGCATCCATCTCTTTCGCACTCGCATACTAATTGGAACGTGACGGACGTCGTATCGACAGCGATAAGTGATAAAATAGCAACCATGCGCCCGCGTTGGTCGAAGATCAAATATGTGTAACTTTGAATAGACAAGGAATAAACTAGGTAGGTACATATCTGTCAATAATCTGTCCTTCGCACGCTAAAACGGCTCTGTGTCTATTACCATACGCGATTCGATCTAGTGATAGCCGCGTTAACACGCGTTGCAACCAACATGCTACAAGACTAATGGTCGCTAGTGCAGCGCTGAGATATTTGGCCGAAAGCTTATTTTTGGCCGACTAAAGGCGGGTTGCACCAACTAACGATTACAGTACGATCAATGTTCATCATCGTGATCATTCAATTTTAACGAACACCGCTTACGGTTTGGTGCAACACACCCTTAATGATGCAAATTGTAGCAGTCTATGTATGTATTTACGTGTGTTCCACAGTAGCGTTTAAGATACTGAACTGATTTTGATGATTGAGTCATCAATCGATTCGCAATTATGTTCCGGTATGACACTTTGTCCACCTTATTGTCAAGAAACGAGATCATTTGTTAACCAGCTAGATCTGTCACAGTCATTATTAGCTGCGTCAGTTTTCTGTAAAACGTAGACAGGTGCGTCGAATAATAAAATGCTGCTAGTCTTTCCGGATGGTCCTTAAGGTGGTTCGATTTCCATACAAAACGTAATTATTCAATTTAGAATGATTATAGATTAGTTTATGAAAGTTTGTTACATAAGTTTCTTAAAAAATGACAAATAACGTTTTGTATGGAAAGCCGTAACCTCTTTATAATATTATAGTAGGTACAGGCAAGTTCCTAATACCGTAAGTAGGTATCTCGAGTAAAACCTAGTGTGTAGACTGGAGCCCTACATAAAAATCATTTTTTTTATCACAGGAATGTTTTGCTAAGCCGAATTCGGCTAAACTTCACCGAAAACACTATCTATACCCTGCCTCCACATCCCGTGCAGTATGCAACCACGCGTGATGATGTCTTGATTGGGACTCTGATTGCCTGGCCATCGTTTAATTATACCTAAACAGTAATTCTGATCATCTGCGCTATGTTGTACTCAGATATGGGTTGTTGAAATTTGGACTTGGCTTCTTGGTGTTAATCTAGAGATGATAGTAAGTTAATATTTGTTTTTTAAGCAGTAACGCTGCTAAAGAAAATTTTTTAATGCTCCGAGCCGGATTCGAACCGGCGACCACAGGCATTCATGGCCCGTCGCTACTAACCAACTGAGCTATCGGAACAATCCGGTTCGGGCACCAAATTGTAAAATACAAATATTAATTTAGTATGGGGTGGCGCATCGTTACTGACGATTTCTCAACATAATTTGAGACGTTGGTGCCGTAAAGAAGCCTAAGTCTTCTGGTAGATGTCGCTACATACGCCTCCCTAAGGCGTTATATGAAGGAACTGATTGAAGGATTTGGTGCCCGAACCGGATTGTTCCGATAGCTCAGTTGGTTAGTAGCGATGGGCCATGAATGCCTGTGGTCGCCGGTTCGAATCCGGCTCGGAGCATTAAATTTTTCAATTTTTCCTTTCATTTAAAAATTTATGATAGTAAGTGTTAGTGAGTTGAGATAGTACATTATTACAATGCGGGTTGAAGTAAGGCTGACTATCCACGTTAGATGTAAGCTTTGTTTTTATGTTTGACAACTAGCACTCAAGCATGCTAGTTATCAAATATATCAAAACATAGCTGCGCACGTCTCTGGTGGATATTTATCTTTTAAATGAATGCATATATTTGAGATGTTAGATTAGTTTAGGTTAGGTTAATGCTCTTTGCATTGGTAGGCTTTTAAATAAAGAAAAAAAAAACATTAACCAAGCAAGTTATAGTAGCCTAGTGGTTCAGGCTTGCAGCTGTCAAGCGGCGGTCTTGGGTTCGAATCCCGGCTCGTACGGATTATTTACCCAAAGTTTTTCCCTGAAGGAAAACATCGTGAGGAAACCGGTCTAATCCCAGTAAGGTCTAGTTTTCTCTCTGGACTGAAATTACAGATCGCAGTAACTTTCGTAAAACTAGTGCCTATGCCGCATCATGGGATTAGGTGACAAAGCGGACCCCGGGCTCGCTTTGGGCACAACCAGGAATAACGCTAGGAGAATGATGATTCATCTACCAAGAAAACTTATTCATTAGACACTTGTCCCACCACGAGCGAGGAAGCGATTAGCTATGGGCGATTTTCTCGCCCAAGAAACGAACAAAAGATAATCGCTCCCGTGTAAATAAAAGAGATATATATATTTATGGTTCATCGCTGGCTGTTCACACTGCCGGCCAGTACTCTCTCTTCACTAGTTGATAGCAGCGATAAAAGCTATCAACGATAAAACTCGCCCAGCGGTACTCGGCGATAAACGCTTGGCGATCAAAGCGATCATTCTACCGTACAACTGAGCGAGTGGTGCGAGTAATCGCCCCTCGCATTCGAACACTCGCTTATAGCCGAGCGACAAAACTATCGAAACTAGACACTCGCTTCTCGCCGCTCGCCCACTCGTTTCTAGTTTCTATAGTTCTACTCGTTTATCGCTCGTCGCCGGCGGTGGGACAAGTGCCTTAAAAATTGCGAAATTATTATCTCCCTTCAAAATAGCCCCATATTGCAATGTATGGTAAGGTATACAATTGAATACAGCGCTGAGCTTGTATAAAAGTTCCGACATAAAAGTCACGAAGTTGATATATAGCTGTAAAATCCTAATTTCTCTTTTATAGCCTACAAATCTGTGACATATAATATGCCTTATCGATTTACGATGTCACGTATGTCTCTTTAGATAATATAATAAAGTACAATAAAAGTATTATATTCAGAGTACGTGTTGACGTATTGATCTTTCATTTATGGAGTTACGTGCAGACTTTTATACGGAAGTTTATTACGTGATGAAAGTTAATTTACTTCAAATAAGTTGATAAATAAATAAACGTAAATGAACAATGAATGTTACATGGCAAGGCATATTATAAATGTGAAAGTGTGTATGTCTGTCTGTCTGCTACCTCTTTACGCTTCAACGGCTGAAACCATTGAGATGAAGTTTGGTATAGAGATTGTTTGGAATCCCGGAGAAGAACATACAATAAATTTTATCCTGGATTTATCCCCAAAGGGTATGAAATGGGGGGTGAAATTTAGTATGGAGCCACAATATAAACGAGTACCACGAGGACAGAGTCGCGGGCAGGAGCTAGTTAAAAATAATATCTCAAACATGCAACGAAAATAATTTAAAAAAACTGTAAGAAATCAAACTTTTATTCTCATGGCTGACAGCCGTCATGCTGTGCCACAAATTGTGGAATGGAAATTAAAAAAGACCATCTTGCATGCCTAGGCCTCCAATTTTGTATGAAATGCCATTACGGATCTCTCTTCTCGCTGCGCCCGAAACGTGACACTTTGAAGCCCATTATGAAGAACACAACGTTAATTTTTGATTGCATGTTTGAGACAAAGAACCTAGTGAAACATGATTATCAGCGATGGTACTGGCACAGGGATGAAATTGCAGAATCTAGATGGGGTTCCTGACGGGGTAGCAGCGGGCGCAGGATGGCGCAGGACCAATCACTATGGCACTCTTTGGGTGAGGCCTATCCAGCCGAGGACGTCTTTTGGCTGATATGATGCTGATGACAAACAGTGGGCGGGAAACCGGCCATTGTACTGTGGTTTGAAATGCAAAATTGGGAAACAACCGTATACTAATCTCTAAAAAACAAGTGTGATGGCGTGGCGTCTGCTCCGTCGACAAAAACCAAGCTCTTAAATCATGACAATTAGCGTAGGCACTAGTAGGAACTGCCAACTGACCTTCCAAAACGGAGGGAAAACTAGAACCAGTTGGGATTAGACCGGTTTTATCACGATGTTTGCCTTCACTCAAAATCTTCTGTTCAATATCAAATGAAGAAACCACGAAGTTCAGAGAAATGAAAATTCTGTAACCTAAAGCACACTCTGCGTAAATTCTACAGATAAATGAAGCTTGCCTACTGTAGTTCTTTATATTGTGCCTATAGAGTGAAATATGGTATATGCATTTAGTTATAACTGGTATGAGTATGATTAATAAATCATCCTGCATATTATATGTTTGTATTTAATCAACAGCCGTGTAACTATGACAGATGTTGCCGATTGATGGCTCAATAAATAATCGGCGAAATTTAATTTTCGGCCACCGTCGGTCTTGATGTTGGGACCGTTTTCCACGCTACGGTCCAAGAAGAGAGGGAAACGCGAGAAATGTGATTCAAACGCTAGTGCGCTTTCAAGTTCAACAAGGCATGCATCATAAAGTAATGCTGTAATGCGGTCACACTTATTCTTACCCCGACTGAGTGTGATAGATCTATGACGCATGCGCTTGTTGGACGGAAAGCGCACTAGTGTAGCCTCAGCTAATGTTAGTTGCCTGATATACAGATTAGAACGTTAAATCCAGCAGGAAGTACCCTACACTGCACTAGACAAAACGCAATTATACGCAATGTGGAGATGAGCGCTTCCCTTTGATTTGAACAACCTGTAGTTTATAAATAATGTATAGAATTAGAAACTAAATAACGAGCAATCTTACTCATTATTTTGTATTTAAATAACGTTTTTAACCATTTTTTAACAGACTAAAATATATTTAACCGTACGACAAAGGGAATAATACCTTCGGACTTTTCCTGTCATCTGCATAAGCACAAATATTCTGGGGCATAAGAAGAAATCGATTTTAAAGAGATACAAGGAATGCATTTTTAAACATAGTGCTATTAGTTATAAAGGAAAAATTTGGATTTCATGAAGATGTTACGAACATTTTGTGCAAATTCAATTAATCGCTGCCCTGGTTCTAGACTGAAATCGCTTCAGTTTACACTTTAGACCAACCGGCAAAGTGAATTAATCACTCCAACTTAACGATATATCATAAATCATTCGTCCTAATCCACTCTAAATTGAACCGTAACACGACGTCAGAGAGTCCTGTTTCGTAAGGAAACCGATCTGTCAAGTCACCCTTATTTTCGAGCAATTAATCCGCCATTTTTTGTTCCGTTGTTGGGTCGTAAACAAGTTTGTTATTGGTTATTGCTTATTGAATAACAATTGTTAGGTTGCAATAGGTACCTTTTAAGGTTAGAAATGAGAACGGGTAAAAGTAGAGCAGGATTGAAATTAAATTCTTAGTTTAAATCTCGGACATAAACAAACTTCTGAAGATGTACAATTACGTATGTCGAAATAAAACGAATGTGTAATATAGAAGCATATAAAATGTACGTTCAGTCGCCATCAGATCGGAGCTGCCAAAGTGCTCACAAAAATCTGAACACATGTCTATTGTCGAGGCATTAGAGAAGACGTGTTCAGATATATATGAGCACTTTGGCCGCTCCGATATATTTGATGGCGACTTTACCTAGTGTACCTATTCTCCGATGACCGCGTTTCAGTCGTTTATACATATAGCTATGACCACATCTCGCGTGTCTAAAAAGAATATACGTAAGTGCGAGAGAGACAAAAGTTATATCAATAAACTATCATCATCATAGCAACCGAAAGACGTCCACTGCTGGACATAGGTCTACCTCAAAGAGTGCCAAACTAATCGGAGGCCAATAGGCGGACTGATGACCTGGTAAATATCGCCGGAGTCAGCTGGATGCTAGTGGCTCAATTAAGGATATTTCAATCAAAATAATAAACTTCAAGCTTGCTTAATATTGTCATAAAATATTTCCTAACCTAGTTACAACCCGGAATAACTTCACTAAGAACAAACCGCGAGCATCGAAGGCCGGGAACCGAACCCGGCGCCGCATTCCCGGTACACTGCCTTTGTGCGGACATACTGCATTCTTACATGCTTCTGAAAACTAACCGATGCTTTTATGAGAGGACACAGGAACACCGTGCCTGCTCGTCCAGCGATATTATTTATTGACCATTTAGTCAATTAAATTAGTTTGTCTTTCTCTTTCAAACACAGAAAGGGACCAAATACATTTAAACTAACAGATGTCTGTAAGTTATTCATAAAACCAAAGGTTGTTTTAAAGGTTGGAATAGCCTTCACATATGATATACGTGGACGGCTTCACTCAGTGCTCGCCGAGTTAAACGGTCTACCTATAAGTGTTTATCCTTACAAACACAAAATTGACTAAAGTTTAAGATAACCTGCAGGGGGCTGACACTCGCGCTCTGGTACGGCACGGTGTAACACGCGTCTTACCTCGGGGCTATATTGAACTAGTTTACCTTTTCCCGAGAGGGCAAGTTTTTCGCGTTACTCACATTCCATATTAGCTGAGGTGTATTTGCTAAGGCATATTTTATGTCAGACGAACTTAGATGAAATTATTCGTACTGCTTACATTGCATATCTTACGAAACTTTTTTTAAATATCACATATGCACTTGCATGCAATTATCCGTGGAACTTGCACTGGACATTCTGTATTTCCTTCTTCAAAATATAATGGTTTGTTTTTGCGTCTTTGTAGTCGTTAGGACACAGTGGTTTTCCGTTTTCTGCGGCAGATATTTTAAAGAAAATTGGTATAGAGATACGTTCAAGTTACTTTGTGGTTATTCTATTGCAACTGAAGATGCTCCTCACTCATTATTGATTACTTTGTGTTGTGGTTTGTCTATGTCTTCGAAGGTTGAACGGGCCTTGACAGTTATTTCACCAATGAAATCGTATCAACACTCTAACCCGGCTTCGTTGTGGTAACAGTTAACGCAACAAATGCAACTCCCTTGTTGTCGGCAAACCACTTCCTCAGAAGCCTTGACGAGGCACAACACTTTAGCAGAATCAGGCGCTTTTTTTGGTGGCAGTATTTTGAACTCTGAAACATATCTCCAGTTGAAAGCATGATCAGAGGAGGGGCTTCCATTTTGCCTCGCCAGGAGGTAGGAATCTACCTCTTTAGGTTTGATTCAAAGGTCAATAAGTGTATGGCAAATCAATAAAACTCTCCAACCATGAGAATCTTAGACATTTAAAGCCCTTAAAGGCTACATAAAGACGCGACTACTGTCGCATAAAGGCATTTTATTGCCTACTTTACAAGTGATGCGGCGATAAAAGTTGGAGTATAGTGCAGATGTGTTTGCGGGTGATAAGGCGGTGGCCATAAAGACTGTTTTATTCCGTTCCGATTGGAGATAGAGTTGTAGGGGTGGGGTCGCAGTGTGGGCGAATCTCAGGTTCTGTTCTGTCTATTGTTTGAAGTCCTCGTATGTGGATGTCAAAACTGGCTTGTCAAATAACCATAATATGAAAAATGTGCAAATTCCTAGCACGTATACGACGGGTTAGTGACATGCCGTGACGTGGGAACAATATTATTGTGCCCACCTGTCGAAAATCCGGAGACATCGCCGTAGAAATCCACCAGCAGTTGAAAGCACCTGGTTCAAATTCTGGTAAGAGCAAAATACTTGTGTGATGAGCATGAATATTTGTTTCTAAGATCCTAGACTCGGAGTCAGTATTGTGGTTGTCTCAGAAGGAGGTTTATGTTTTTCGAGCGTACATAATATAAATGTAGGTAGGTAGGTAAACTTAGCTGGACACGCTCACGCTGCCGCGTGTGTCTAGATGTGGCTCAATGGATTTTGACATATGACGTGTCATTGGATTCCTCTTTATTTGTAAAAAACCATTTGGTTTCATCGGAAATCTTTTGATTTCACTTGTTATTTAATTATTATATCTATTAAGTATATTGGCGTCTAGTAAAGTTTCGCAAAGTAGAGCCTCATTTACTCTGTTACTTAAAACATATGGCTTCCTATGTTTGGTGTCGCTACCACTGTGACGTCACAACTCAATAAAAAGCGATCTGCATGCGTGGCCCCGTAAAATAGTAAAATGCTTAGTGATTCCATCGCGAATAAAACAAGACTCGAATCGCTTTATACTCTCCGTTTTACGGGCGCAGACGGGCCGTCGTCCTAGTCTTTAAAGCACTTTGAACTGTTTATTACAAATTCACTTTAAGTAGTTGTTGTCAAGTTTAATTGATTAATTCTAGACCATCTTAACCGCTTAGGCTACTTGATGCAAGGTGCAATTAACTAAGGGTCGATGGGAATAAAGTAATTAATTTTCTTTGGTGAATGCGAATTCATTTTATCTCTAATCTCAATGGGTCGAAGTGTTTTTTACAACCGATATTCCAAAAAACTAGTTGTCAAATTCGAATATAAAATATATTCGAATTTGGCATAAAATATATTAAGTTGTCTTAGCATCACCCTTGTTATGTTTGGACCTCATTTTAAAAGATGTTAGTATATTGCCCTTTCAGTATGATCATATCAATACTTAGTTCTGACTGAGGTATACGCCTCCTGTAATATAATAGGCACATCCAAAAAGAGATCCGAACCCAAGTTATGAGGGTTCAAAAAAACGACGAAGCGCTTCGAGAAAAGGTAAGTATTGCCCATGCGCTTCGCTTGGCTTGTCTAGGCGGGGGCACTCCCGTGCCCCTAGATAAGAAGATCTTCTCCCATTTTTACTTGACTACAGCGGAGCTGAAAGGAAAGGGATAATGGTTTTAGCAGTATTTAGTTTGGTTAGCGTTTAAGATGGGAACCGATTTTGATGAATCGAACCGAAATAATACTCCGGGCGACAAAGGCTACCTTTAGTATATAAAAACGGGTTTTTCACTTAGTTTTCCGTACCTACTCGCAATACAATATTATGATTTTTTTATTTATTTACTATTTCGGAAAGTTTGCTGTTGCGTTCTGATCCTCCTATACTCATAAGTAGGGCCGTTGAACAATTTTATTTAAGCCCCAACCGCGGCACACTCACCAGTCCTTAACTAGAGCGACCGCACACCTGAGTTTGCAACAAGCGAGCCCTTTGCCTGCGGTTACAACTCGCGGATACAACGGGTCGAAGTTTTACCTGGGTCCTGGGCATAAGTAACAATGTGGCAATGACCGTGCAAACATACTTTGTGTTCAGTCTCTATTTTTTTATTTGCAATACACAATTACTTAGTTACGCGTGCGCATCGCATTTGTAACGAGGACACCCATCCACCCACCCAGCAGCACGAACTCCGATCGTGACGTAGCGGAGACACTGTAAAATGTCGCCTTCGCTGGTTCGTTCATGTCCATCGCAGGCCATCTGACTCGTAGGGAACAAATGCATTGGCCTAGTCCTCGAAGGCCCTCGAACCCGTGGCAGACCTAAGAAGCGATGGCTGGATGTCGTGTAGGACTTCACCACATGAGCGAAAACGGATTCACAAAGCGAGACGCCCAGGATCGTGCGTAGTGGAGGAAAGCGGGTAGGAAGAATTACTCGGTCATATAACTATGGGCCGTGGGTGTAGCTATATACATTGAAGATCGATGTCTTGGAAGTGCAGAAAAGAGGTTATTGGCAGAACCCTAATTTGCTCTACCCGCCCATCGCATAAGATGAAATACGAATCAATTAAGTACACGAGTATGATAGGAAATATAATTGAATTGTTTTGTTGGAAAACAAACAAATTTAACTGTTCCAATTTAGAATGATCTACATTCTGAAGAGGTGGATGCCTTTTAAAACGCCTTTGGTTTACAGGAGAATATTCAAAACGCAAGAAATCAATTAGGTACATTGTTATATTCTTGGTACCAACCACTGAGTGTCTAATCTGCCAAACGGGAGTAGAGATATTTCAAGATTTTGAAGTTAAATTCATTCGGCGATTAGCTTGTTGAGTCAATCGGGCATTTTCTGGGTGAGCGTGATCCTTTTTAGGCCTTGTCTTAACTTTCCATGGGGTTAAACCAAAGTCTAATGCAGTCCCATTTTTAATAATAATAAAAGATGACCTGGCTGAATCTGGCTCAACCTAAGCCAGACTTTTATAACCCCTACCCTACATCACGGAAAGTTAAAAGAACAGAAGACTACAGTTTATACGAGTACGTACTTCACACTGAAATATAAATCTCTGGTGTAAATTGAGGCAGAGTGCGCCAGCGTTATATTGAGTTAGTTGGTCCCGGCTAAATTAGGTTAGCGGCGAAGGCATTTGCCACTATTACTGTTCTGCATTGTCATTGGGGGTATGCGTTCGCGTGAACTTAGTTAAACTACGAACACACATAACTGTACAGTTCGCGGCAGGGAATTTCATTTTACGTGATCAGTGAACGCAATATGATTGGCTTATGACTTTGGCTCGTCTATACTATCTATGGTTCCTTTGGTACTAATGTTATGAAGAGGTATACATTGTGAGTAGCTTTGTAAAGATAGCTAAGTAAGTATATAAAGACGTAGGGGGTAATCTCTGAAACTACTCATCCGATTGCTGAAACTATTTTATCAGTGTTTAGAATGGACCCTCGGAATAGATGTGGCTATATTTTATCCCTTAACTGAATAGAGTCGAGTAACAACTAACGCTGTAAGTTTAAGAGCTCGAGCTAAGCATACCTTGGAATTTTAAGATAAAACTCAAAGCTTGAGAAGCGGAAATCTAATAACCTTAACTCACATCATTGTTGAACAGAGTTTCCATTCCTCGTATCTTCTGCCAGTTAAAAGGAACATAATTATTCGATCTATTTTTGTCGTTTTCGTTGACAGCTACGTGTCAAATAGGTACTTCTACATTAGAACGCATCTTCGCATAACTCTAATTGTGATTCACCCAACTCCTTGTATGAATGCTTCTCTTATTACTGTTATCTTATTCATTTACGAACTAAGCGCAACGGATATCTGCAAAGCCATCAAACATTTTTAATTTATTATTCTGACCACCCTAAATTATACCAAAGTCGTTAACATACGATAATGGCGGACTTATGAATATATACCACTGTAAGCCGTCGTAAAACAAATTATAATCCACCCGCATTTTAATTTAATTCATGAGCAGACTTTAATTTTTATCGCAAACTTTTGAATTTCACCGCAATTTCAACTTGGCTTAATTTATACCGAAACGACATTTCATCTTCATTACTTTAACCTACGGGACCCATCTAGACCTACCCTCTACCCAACCCAAATCACATTGGGATATATCCCCTATTTCAATAAAGCTAAGGACTTCGACAACTGCAGCAAGAATTGTGGTTGGGATTTCAAGTTTTAAGTAATCATTCGAAATGAGACTTTGTGCATATAAAATTAAAGCTCATAGTGGATGTGGGCCATGATTAACGCCAAGGAGTGTAAAAGTCTGTGCAATTGCCTTAAAATGTAGCATTTGAGATATGAGACGTAGTGATGGGACACGCTAGCATAATTCGTATTTTAAACTTTTAATTAATCCTAGCAACAATCATGCCATTGCAAAAGTATATTTTTCTCTCATTACGTTTCTAGATTAATCAGGTTTATAACAGTTTACCACGTTATTTACTAAAGGAAACTTAATCTTGCTTTTAAAATAAATTTACCTCTATCAAACACACACACGTGTTTTGTCGTGTTTCGTCTCAGGAAATACCAATCAATTTATCGAATTTCACAGCTTGTTCTGTAAAATTATACGTCGCTACAATTTAATAAAGCACTTTTACTCGGAACAATATTTCACGGCCCGCCGGTGTCGTATTCGATTACTACCACAAATTCGCTGCAATCAACATCACAATGAAACTGTTTACAAATAATTTATTAACATAACACCAATGCAATTGGCGGAAGATCTGATTTTACTTTTGTGGTGACATTGTGAAGTTTTACTTTTAGTTTAGTCAAGGTTGGGAATTAAATTTTACCAATTTGAGATGATCTGTTTGGCCAGGTGGCTATCTTTAGACGTGCACTCGATAAACTGGCCTGTACTTTCGCAGACTGTATTATCCCAAAGAAGAGGAAGAATATAATAGTCTAGTTCTTATAATACATACGAGTGTATCCCTTTATAAAAAATAAATTGATTAAATTCCGTTCTAAAATATCAAACACCTATCGTTCTGAACTAGCTATAACAGAAATTTCCCCATCCCTAGGAGTCAAAATCACAGCTTAGACGTAAAACGCGCCAACGCCGGCATAGAAGTCCTTACTCGGCTGAAGAAAAGGCATTCAGGGAGATTTAATTTTTACCTATTCTCATAATGACGTTAGTAAAAATCTCAGTTGATAAAAAAGTACACCTAAAGAACACCTTTGGTGTTGCAGGTGTCCATGGGCGGCGGTAATCGCTTACCATCAGGCAGGAAAAGGCATTCAGGCAGATTTATTCGTTTGTTTATTTTTACCTATTCTCATAATCCCGTTAGTAAAATTCTCAGTCGATAAAAAAGTAGATTGTACAAGACCTTTTAACATTTATGGTACGTGAAACTGTACGCAATACGTGAATAAGACATTCAAAGAAATATAGCTTTCTGCACGACTTCCGAAATGATCGGTATACAATTTAAATGCTGTCAAATTACTTTTTTCGATTCAGTACTTGGTATTTCTGATATTCTGAATCCATTACTTTCATAAACTGGATTAAAGTCAAATAACTAACATTCAATTATGAGTGACAAAAGTAACGACATAATATCTTTATTTTTATACGTATCAGGATCCCCTCTGAAATTTTATTTAATTTTTCGTCTAAGATTGCAAAAGGTTAGGTCGATGATTACAGACACCCCTCTGGCTCCTTAATTCCAATTTAGCGTTTCTATCGATGCTGGGTCTGCAGCTATTTGCCTCAAACCGTTTGAGGTAATTTGAAACATTTGGACTTAGCATTCATTCGCACAGCAGACCGGTCGTGTTGAATTTGCACGTATACCTTTCGGAATTGCCAGCGCCACTTCAGTCATATGAAGTTATGTTTTATTTTATTACGTTGCAAGTCCATTACGCTTAATCCTGAATAGTATTAATAAGACATCTTTTTATAGAAACAAAAATTAATGTTAGTAACTTATTAGGACTTAACGAATCAACATTATTAAGCTAACATTTGGTGTCTAAATTGATAACATTTTGTACATACATACATATAAACTTGCATATTTTCCGGAAGGGAAGGCAGATATCACGGATTTCCACTTACTTCGATCTTGACAAACCGTTCTTGCTACATTCACTGTCATTGGGTTCTTCATACAGGCTCGTCGGTTTAGGGTACTCTTGAACTTCCTTCAGGACTATTTTTGATACCGGGAACAAACAAACATGTCTCAAAGATCGATAGGCCAAAGAGCCCTTTTAAATCTTGTCTTTCAATTTCCTTTTGGGATCTTATTGAACGGAGTTATCTCTCCAAGCATTGTTGATATTCATAAGTGCAAAACAGCATGTCTGACTAGAAGAACAAAATTTTGACTTTGCTAGTTTGCCTTTTGGACTAGCGAATGTCCCGGCCAACTTCGCTGGAGCAGTGGAAGTTGTTAATATTTCGTACCCTATTGTTTTGTTTAGAGTTTAGCGAGTTAGAGGAATTCCTTGTGATTAGTCACTCCGCTGGTTACATTTTGTTATGTGACAGTTGTATTTTGCATTGTAAAGTCCTTCTAATAAAATGTATTCCTCGTCACTTAACGACAAAAACCTAAAAAAAATTAGTTCTAATGGATTATTTTACCGCTATCAATTTTGAATTCAGTGGAGTATCTGACAAATAGCAAATACGAATATATCTATAGGAACGTTTGAAATTTGGATTAATGCTCCCAATTCGTAACCATAAATTATTTTTCCCATAATTCTTACCGTATTTTTGATATCGTTACAGAAACCGCCTGGAGAGCAATGCGGAGCACTGGTCCGCGCTGCTGTTGTCGCTACGCGAGCTCACCGAGTGGGTGATCCGCAAGGAGACTGAGCTGGGTGCGCTCGCGCCGCCGCGCGGGGATCTCGCGCAGGTCCTCAAACAACAGGTGAGACTTGACTCTTCACGTATAGCCACCAGCATCATTTCTGTCATAACAAAGTGGGCACAAATATCGAACACTTGCTAATCGCCCTAGAATACAGTAGCGTCAGATATTTATGCGCACTTCGATAGTTTCTTTATTTTACTAGCTTCTGTCTACGTCGTTGTCTGCTTCTCGTTTATATCGTACAAACTTTCGTGTCCTATTTCACTTCTTGGGGATGATTTCCTGGAAATGATCTGGTCCTTCCCCAGGATTCAACTCCCTTGATACCCAATTTCATCTTAATCGTTTCAGCGATTTATGGGTATACGTGAAAAGTTAACAGACAGACGGACATAATTACTTTCGCTGTATATTATTATGCATTCTATTTTTTGAATTGACTTTGAAAACAGTCTCACTTTCACAATGTTCAATTTTGAAGAAACTTATTTAAAATATTTCTCTAATATACAAGAGATAACTACGAGTGGATTATTTCTCTGATCATATTACCGCGCTATTTCATCCCAACTTTATTATGCTTATCCTGATAGTAGGTACGGCATAAAACGCACCTCCTCAAAGAAGCCCATTATAACAATCGTAATGGAAGTTGCTACTTTACAGAATTTTAGATGAACGAAGTAGTATTAATAATTCCAACCAAAACTGATTTATTTCACCCATTATTATTCGAAGCCCCGTGGAAAAATTGCCGTGGAAAGCGGGGTTCTGTAAGGTCAGTGATATACACTAGGCGTTAGCGCAGGAATTTCTTAGTATAGGTACAGTCAGCGTCATATGGTTAGTAACAGCCAAAGTAGCCAAATATGTATATCGTAACACACCCTTAAGGACCGGCCCGGCCACGTTGCGCGCATTGCGGCGCTGCAAGCGTTTTACCTGTTCATTGCGCGGTCGAGACGCGCGACGCACTGTGGTTAGTTGGGATCACACGCAATGAATAGAAAAGCCGCTGCCGCTCGAAGTAGTGGCTGGGCCGTTACAAAACGTGTACCGAAATATTTCGCTACTTTGCCTGCTTCTAACTATATGATGCTGACTGTATATAATGGTTGGATTCGACTTTTTGAAATGGTTTGATAACAGGCTTATTTTATTAAAGGACGGTAACGGAAGAATTATTAACGTGGAAAGTGCAGTATCACTAGATAGCATTTCAGAATAGCATAAACATTACTTGACGAAAAAGGCAATTTAAGAATGTTATAGAGGTATTGTAATCGGAGTGACATAAATAAAGAAATACATATTAAGGGAACTAGCCCTATAGTGAGCTCAATAAGACTACTTATACGGTTATTTTTCGTTTGGCTTTTGCAATAGTCATACTCATACTCATTTATTAATAAAATATATTTACATGTCAAAAATAATATGGATTAATTATAATAGTTGATATTTCAAAATGATTTGATTTATCTAATTACTTAGGTCATAAAATGTATTTATTAATTATAAAATGGATTAATCATTGTTTGTCTAGCGCAAGGCATGGCTTTAATTATTAATATGCACATTATGAACCTCAATAGCGAGGCAATAACGGCCTCAGATTTAATAACGTAAATAACTATTATTAATTCGCAAATTGCGGTGGGACTGATCTGATAATACGCGCATGATTACAACTATTTCGTGTCTAATTAATGCCCGAACCAAATTAATTGAAATCTGTAAACGTTTAAGTTTTATGTTTAATTGTAGGGTTGCGAATAAGGTGGAATTCATTTGTTTTTATTCGATTTTAATATGGTTTTTACATGAATAATAACGCTCATAGAATTATATTTTTTATCGAATAGGCACGTAAGAAATGTAAATATAAGACGATATATGGACGTAGTGGGCTATTTTCAATGGTACCTAAACTTAAAACTAGGTTTGGTGCGACGTGTTTTCAAGTTTTGTTTACATATTTGCAGAATTACGTACATTACAACCTCAGACCAAGAAAAAAAGACAGACGGAGCGTTACGAACAGTCAAGTAAAGCCAAACCACATACAAACAAAACCAAGCTACTTCAAGTTTAGCACACGCTCACGCACACATATACAAACAAAATTGCACAAAACTCTTCAGCACGTGTCGCAATGCTGTCAAGATCGTTTATTTCGAGTTTTGTGCGATATAATTTGTTTAGCGTGTGCTAAACTTATGGGGCTTGGTTGAAAACCGCTTGGCTCCACTAGACTGTTCGTAACGCTCCGTCTATATATTTTCTTGGTCCGAGATTACAACGTGGTAGGGGTTAGAAAAATACTGTCTTGGCGGAAATTGTAAATTCTTAAAAAGCTAGTTTTAGAAAGAATCCTGAAAAGAAGACGGAATAGCGAAACTAAATGTTCTCATTTGCAGCAACCCTAGCAAACAATTTGGGAACACGCGTCAGCCATTTTGCGGTGCGCCGGAAACCAAAATGGCGGCACAAAATGGCGCCTGATTCCGCGGCTGATTAAGCGTGTTGACGGCTTGGATTAGCTCAATTTAGCTTTTCAGTTGGTCGCGGGGTTTTCCGACGGTTTTATTCCTGCTACTATTTTCAATTCGAAATAAGACTAATCTTAGGTGTAGGTATTTTTTTAACATGTACCGTTTGGTCGATTACCTAACGCAGTGCAACGTACTACGTCTGTTAGATCTATGTGTTACATTTTGTAAGGGAAAATGACAGTTGAGTGGTCCAAACGAGCGTTCGTCAAATTACGTGTTCACCCCTCCGGTATAAATAATCAAATGATGTATGGATGGAATAATAATGTTATGACAAATGGCCAATCAATTGAAGTAACTTTCGAACAAAGTGTTCTATATGCTCTACACATGATACAGTGCTACGTTTCTCACAATCCTTCGAGACTTATCTACAAAAAAAACCTATTTAATACAATCTTATTTCTTTGTCAGTACTCTTCGAAGAATATTAAGTGACTTCTAGGCAGATACTGTATTCATAATATAATGATAATAAAATTGAGGTTAATTTGAGATAAAAAAAATATGGGCTAATATTCCTGTTTGACAAAATTGAAACAGACCAATTTAAAAAAGTGAAGAAATATTGTGAAAGGGTTGTCGCATTCACCGATTTGTGATATCACGTCCTGTATTTATAAAAAATCAAATACCGGTCCAATACTCAATGATATACAGCCTCTTCAATTTTGCAGCTATCAAAAACAATTGGGCCGCATAACGAGTATAAAACCCGTTTCAGAGGTCATAAACTTTATTACCGATACGTAACTTATAGTAGGACGATATTTTATCATCTGTAGGCCAAGAGCTAGTAATAAAAAGAGGCTAGCATTTCCTTTATTTTTTTATTATTCGTCGTTTGAACTTGGAAATCATCACACATGTATGTTGTACAATGCAATATTATGGGACCACCGAGCTAATCTGTCGACGGAGACAGGAGATGCTCATAGCAGCTCCTAAACTATATAAGAAAAAACCGGCCAAGTGCGAGTCGGACTCGCGCACGAAGGGTTCTGTACCATCTATAAAAACAGTAAAAAAATAAAGTTTGTTGTATGGGAGCCCCCTTTAAATACTTATTTTATTTCGTTTTTATTATATATTGTTATAGCGGCAACAGAAATACATAATCTGTGAAAATTTCAACTGTCTAGCTATCACGGTTCTTCAGATACAGCCTGGTGATAGGCAAACAGACGGACAGCGAAGTCTTAGTAATAGGGTCCCCCGCCCGTATTTAGGCTCATTGAGCCCATCTTAACGAGTATGTGATGACTTAGAAAGAACATCGTAATTAATCGTCGTCCTTATGACTTTAACCCGTTTTCCAACGACGTCTATGAAGAGATTAGGTACGTTTATGCGAAAGTCACTGTCATCGGCTCTTTTCACCTGGAGCGAAACAAAGTGGACCTACTCTGACGCTCATTATTTTTTCGCTCATTTATTACTGTACCATGCTAGATCACACAACATTTCAGTTGTTTTTTTCATGTTTATCTCCTTGACTATCCTTATAGCAGACTTTACAACAGCTATAGACAAGGGTCCGTTTCCGTAACGCGCGATATTTCACGCGCGCTCTTCGCCATAAATCCGGGCGAATCAAAAATAATGGGCCCCCAACGATAGTGTATCACGTTTTATCATCTTTCAAATGTACAAGTTTAAAAGAGTATCACGGTTCTGGAATTTTACTTCCTTTTAAATCAGTTATGTTTAGCTTGGTTTAAGAATCTATCCAGATACACACGTCGTAAAATTATACCTGGAAAGTGAGTCCGCGAGTCGCAGACCTAATAAATTAAAATATTAATAAAAGGAGTTACTAGGGTGCTAAGCGTGCCGGCATCGCGAGTGCTCATATTGCTTAGAACCATGTCGCGCGATATTTCACCTCAAAGACGTGAGTGACTCGTTACTTACTTACTACTTACTTACAAGCGACACCGCCGCGAAAACACTCATCCTGAAAAAGAACTCCCGAAGAGTTCGAAACATTTCGCCCGTAGTGACATTCAATACGTGAGTTGAACCGTGTAATTATTAGCATTATGTCAACAATCAACAAGTATCTGCCGATTTTTTTAGACTTGTTACATATAGTCTAAAACAATTGGCCGGTACTTGTTGATTGTTATCACGAGACTGTTATTATAAACACATTAAAGACCATACCAAGGGGTATGCGAGAAAACCGGCTTTTTGCTGAAATCAAAATACGGATAAACGTTACAGTTGGGACATGATAATATTGCGAATGCGAAAGGAAATCCTTGTCGGGAACTAACCACACGTTTATCTACCACGTGTTACTTGTGTTGTATTTATTCCTAACACTTTAATATTTGTTCCAGGACGACCACCGCGCGTTCAGAAGGCAGCTGGAGGATAAGCGGCCGGTGGTGGAGAGTAACCTGCTCAGCGGCAGACAGTACATCGCCAACGAGCCGCCGCTCTCCGACACCAGCGATACTGAACGTAAGTACTCGTGTTGTTATTCGGTGCTACGGTGTCTGAACAAAGGCTCAACGTAGGTACGATTTTGCGATCACAGCGATGGAATGCAGCCCCTTTTTTATTCGTAGATATAATCTGTGAACCAATAACCCAGTCAGGAACGACTTTTTCTATTCATCATCATCATCATATCAGCCAAAAGGCCCCCTGCTGGACATAGACCTCCCATAAAGAGTGCCAAAGTGACCGGTCCAGCGCTCCCCGCACCCAGCAGACTGCCGCAACCTTTACCAGGTTATCAGTCCACCTTGTGGGGAGTCTACCCACGCTGCGTCTTCCGGTACGTGATCGCCATTTGAGTATCTTTCCACCCCAATGGTCACCCACATACAACTCCACGGTGACCGCCATATCTGCGCTTCCATGCGGACGAATCCAGAGTCTCATATTGAACGCAATGAAGTCCTCCTCGGACCTAGTACCTCCTTAAATAAAACACATGCAGCAGCGTTTTTGTTGCATTCGAGCGTTTTAATTTGCAATTACACCTTTGTTGAATTGACATTAATAGTCCCGATTTTGGTCTTTCCCTAAACAAAGTGCATTTTACAGGATTTAGTCCCAGCAAAACATATCTAAGTATTTAATAGTATCTATCTATAAGACCTTCAACCTGATACAGTTTGATATGTCACCCGATTTATTAACATACGCGCGGCTCAAGAAGCTAATGTATTCCTTCTGTCATGCAGAAAAAGCCTCAAAGGGCGATTTGTGGATTGTCGTTGAGTAAGCTAATGGCTTTGCAGAATATGCGGCTTTCAATGCCTTTGATCTCTCTCTGGGATAGAGACTGTGGAATCCTAATACAACATCGAATTTCATTGTAAATCTATGTTTGACTTGAATAGACGACCTGTTTAGCCTTTTGGCTAACAAAGCTGAAATAATAATATGCATGTAGTATTAGGTCACACATTTCCATAAATATTTTAACAAGGTGTTAACATTTTATTTATAAATAAATGTTTATTGGGCTTGCGAATCAATTCGGTTTGAATCGTAACAGTAGATACTAAGTCATACTAATGTATTACTATAGCTATAGTGATCACTGATCAGGAGTAGTAAGTGGTCCTTATAAACGTCTCATTCTTTTGATGAAACGTTTGTCTTTTACCGACAAACGATTCATCGAATGAATGTTACGCCGAAATTTTCATTTCATCGAAAACATAATTTTTCAGAAACCTTAAGCTTTTCAAGATATTAATAAAACAAACCTAACCTAACCTAACCTAATGGGTTCGCTATAACTAAAAAGTTAACGGTTTATGAGATAAAAAAGTAAGTTTACTTCTAATTTTGCCACCTACTTATACTTGTAATTTTTTGTTTGCAATTTCTTCGCTAATTATACGTTGTCTGGAACAGATCGCTCTTTAGCGATAAGACCGTCCGTTGTACACCTCTATTTTTATATCTATCAATCAATGAAATATCATTTATTTGCCAGAATACAGTACACATGCAGGCATGCAAATGCTGTCTTTAAGTTTTTATGTCTGTTTGTAATGTTTGTCGGTAAAATGAGGGGATTCCAATATAATATATATTATCCGGCATAGTAACGAGTATGAGGCTTGGCTTGGCAGTTCAAAACTTAGCTCGTATCTACTCACCTTACCAGCACTGATATATAGGTACTTGGCAAAACTAAACTGTTGGGTCGGCAATGAACTATTTTTTTATTGCATTAAATCTGTGTCTGTTGTCAGTATTAACAAACAGCAATTTATTCGTGAACCAGAGATGGAAACTAAACAGAGTGTTCCAGATTTGCATAAACGCTAACGAACTGAGATAGCGTTTCGTATGCATGTACCTACATTCAAATTTGAGTTTTAGCCCATTACATAGAACGGTCATGATGGCATGCACGGATCAAATGTCGACAAAATCAAAATCAGTTATTTATTCTGCAAATAGGCCACTAGGGCACTTTTACATGACAAATTAACAAATGCCGAATGTCGACTTAGGCGCTAAATTGCAAGAATTTCTAGACCTAGGGGATGCCTCGATTCATCTGAACAACGCTGTGTAAGAGACACTTTATTTATGAATAAATAAATAGGTATTTGGGGACAATACATAATTCGACCTAGTCCCAAACTAAGCAAAGCTGTATTTAAGGTACTTAAATACATTGAGAACATCCATGACTCGGAACAAATATTCGTGTCAAAAAAATGCCCTTACCGGATTTCAAACCCGGGACCTCCGGCTTCGTAGGCAGTCACTAACAACTAGGCTACAAAGGTCGTCGTTATGCATACCTACTGTACAATAATTATGTTGATAAAGTTCTTGATGATGAGAGTGGGGAAAACTGGAAAATGTTAAAAAACTTGAACTAACCAAATCTCTAAAACAAACCCACACGTAAACCAACTTTCAGCGGCAGCATTTTTTAACCAAACATTAAAAAAAACAAGTTTTTCCCGCCCAAAACCGCGTCATAAACGGCTCGGTCCGCGCAAATGCGTCCGTTATGTCGGCCGGTCCATAAATTTGAAAATGGAATGACTTTGCCGACCAATGGCGGAGTTTGAAAAACGAACGCTCGTTCGTTAAGGCCCCGCCATTTTCGTCGATAAAGTCGCCTGATGGCGGGTTCGCCTTGTTATTTACAACTTAGTGACCCTGAAAATAAGTTTGCGAATTTGGGAAGTAAGTTACTTCTTAGGTTTGACCTTGAAAAACAATTCGTGTAGGTTGTATTCAGTTCAACAGACTTAGTGGTTGGTCTCTTACGAACAGTTGTTCAGTTAAGTCATATTCTAAAACGTCGGCTAGCCCGCCGCGTCCGAACCGCGTGGAACTCGATTATATCGTTCCTCAGTACAAAATTTCATCTCCCAATTCACCCCCTTAGGGGATAATATCCGATACAAAAACTATCTTAGCTATGTCCTTCTCCGGGATTCAAATTATCTCCATACTAAATTTCATCTCAATTCGTTCAGCGGTTTGAGCATGTAGAGGTAACAGACAGACAGAGTGACATTTTCGCATTTATTATAAAAAAATTACATTACAGATTTGCATACAAATGTCAAAAAAATAAGAATTTTTATCACGATCGTCAAAAAGAGAAAAATTAAGATATAATTATATAGATATTAGGATAATGTCAACAAATATAAGAACACAACTTAACACAGTAACAAGAAAATAGAAAAAATAAATCCAAGGCAAAAGAACACAATAAATATATCAATAAATATGTCAATATTAGTATGCATTGATTCATTACTGCATTCCGTACAGTCAACTGCAGTTCGGCACGACGAAGTTCTAACGAAGAAACGCAACGTTTTGTGGCTGTATGTACGAAAATTACTCTTACATTAACCCAAGAATAATCCGGATGTTGGGTTAAAGTTTCCATTAATCTACTTCAGATTGCGTGTACACAAATTCACAAACCTAAAGACTTCCGCACGTACCAGTGTTAGCCAGAACTTCGATTTCTCGAAGTTGTTACGCAGTTGGAGGTCAAGTTGTTGTCACAGACGATTTCAAAATGTTTCCTGAATGCACAGGGTGGTTTTAACTGTTTAAAGTAATCTCGTTCGGGTCCCGCTACCTTCACACACAAAAGGCCGGCATGTAATACTAATTAAAGCCCTTACCGGGGGTTTCTTGAGCCTAATTAAACTTAGGTTTTATTTTGTGTGCTTATATTTATACTTATACAATTGTTTATGTAATCTTGAGCTACACGGGGTCGACTTTATACGCGGTGTTCGTGATTTTGGTAAATAATGAACATGTTCTGTGTTTATTTGGTTTTGATACGATCAAAAGCGTGGGTAACCTAGCGGCCCCCTCTAGAATAAACATCGTAGGCTTATGAGCGCTTCACACTTTGATTAGTGATAAGTGCGAGTAGCTTTTGTATGGACTTGCGCACTGATCACCAATCTATGTGTAAACGGGCCCCTGGGCTGGTCACTGGATGGAGGACCACTTTAGAGGTACTATAGCCTTTAAAAGCAAGCTACGTCGTTGCTCCCGGTTGTTGTCTGTGACGCATTTGCGTTTGAGCCCCCACAACATCTCATCAGGAGAAGGGGGTTGGTAGAAAAATTGCTAAAATCACCACACGTAATTAATGTAATAAGGTGAGGATTCTTGGGAGATTAAGATTCATCATCATCAATTCATCATCATATATTATCAGCCGAAAGATCCACTGCTGGACATAGGTCTCGCAAATAGTGCCAAAGTGAGACCGCCCCTGCGCCACCCGCAGCCGGCGGACTCCCGCGTTTACTTACATGGAAACGTGTGATTGTGTAGCGTGTGACATTTAAATTATGATTATTGATTAGGAGTCTGTGGTTTTCCGCTGCTAGGCAAAGGTAGGTCCCTCCGTTTCCAAACCACCAGAAACGTCCGACCAATCCTTTCAACAGAGACATGTAAATGCCATCACCGTCTACTATTTATTTCAATGTATCACTCAATTTGCTCAAAGCGTGAAATTAACTATGAAAGTTAAATCTGAATGCAAAAAGCGAAACACGGCTTCTGTAGTGCCTTTGCACGCGCCAGTTACTCGCCTAGTGGCTCGCCTGGGCCGAGTAACTCGCCTCGAGGGCCGTCGAGGTTGGTAACAATGCAATTTGTCGTAATGGCACGAATACTGGATAGTTTGTCGAGTATTTTGTTAGTGATATTGTGGATTGTTTTGGTTTTCTTTGGGTTTGCGGTTTCTATTTTATCCGGAGTTTGTGATTACATTTTGAAGGTTAAAAGGTTTAGTACAAATTGTTTTTATAATCCATGGTCTTACGACCTGATCCACAACTGTGACGGAGATAATTGGACAATAAGAACAAAACAATTTGGAGAATGTAATACTTACAAAGCCCATTTAATGATGATAAAAGGTTTTAAATGTAAGTTTAAGCTGTTTTATTTAAATGTGTTTATTTTTAGATACGTTTATCTAGAATAGAAAGTCGTTATAAATTGAAGAAAGATTTCTAGTTAGCTATATATATATATATATATATTGCTGTTTGATTTTAGGTTTTTGTGTTTCATTTATTATTTTAAGATTGAATGTTTCTAAAAAGATATTTAAACTTTATCAACACACACGGTGGTTTTTCAACATAAGTACTTAAATAAAAATTATGTAACAATAAATATTAGCCAATATCCCATTCATTCCTCCGGTTTTAATACCGCCATTTCTTTTGAGCAATTCGTCGCCGTTATTAATACATTTGTCAATTTATCGAGCCCAGTTAAAAGCTCGGGCGAGTAAATTAGCCGTTTGCAAGCCCCAGGCGTTCACTGCGTCGTAATTATTAAATTCCTCCTGTCGGGAATGCTTGCGCCACGTGCTTTGCCCGCTGTGATTGAAAAGGACGTACGCCACAATGAAATCAATACATATATATGACTTTTTAGCTTTGGGGTGGCATTGGGGTGAATACCTCACGGATCAAAGAGACGTTAGTGACGTGGTTTTGCAATGATATGAAGCTATTTTGTGGGTGTGCTGAATAAGGATTGCTTTATGTGCACTCCGTTACTTAAAATTGATACGGCTATACGTAAAAATGTGTCTTAGCTTGAGCACATTCTTTCTGTGTTGTGTTAAGTAAGATTTGTAGCCCGTGTTCAATGGAGGGGGACTGATAATCTTTATAGGCATTACTTTTTTCTGCTTATGTTAAGGTATGGATTTGTTTAAATATTAACACATATAAGTTATTGTTAGTCAACTTAAGATTCCGTATAGTATATTAAGTTAAATATTATACGGTCTTTACCTTATCTAAGGATTCATAGAAGCAAATACGAATAAAACGTAACTTTTTTAGATATAAATAATAGATATAGTGACAAAAACCTACATTCCTCCTTGAGATAAAATTTAGTTATTTCGATATAATATCTAAGATATTTATTGAAATTTTCTACAAAATCTATTCCCACATTGATCGTAAAAACCTTTTCTCTCCTGCCCGGAAGATATGAAAAGAGGGTTCGTTTATGAAAACCGAGGAACAGTCTAAGCGCACCGCTGCCCATTTCATTCTCGAAATCCTATTTCCACAGATAAATAATCATACATATTTATCTGTGGAAATTTTTGACGACCGCTTTAGCCTAGTTGGTAGTGACCCTGCCTACGAAGCAAGAGGTCCTGGGTTCGAATCCCGGTAAGGGCAAACATTTATGTGATGAGCATGAATATTTGTTTCTGAGTCATGGATATTTTCTATGTATTTAAGTATTTATATCTATTATATATATCGTCGTCTAGTACCCATAACACAAGCCTTACTGAGCTTACTATGAGACACTAGGTCGATTTGTGTAAGTTTGTCCCCTTATATATTTATTTATTATTATTTATTTATTATATAAATCAGCTACATGTAAATGCTCCGTACGTAATTACACGCACGGCGTCCGTAATTGTCTGGCTGTCCAAGAATCCTCAAGGCGCAAACTTCGTTACGGGAGCCGCGTTCCGAGCAATTTGCGGGAAAAGATAGGATTATGCGTCGCAGTTTCATGGGTATAGATTAATATAGGAAAAAAGATTAACTGTGACCATAGTCTGAAACTCAGAAGAAGGAAAATATAGGGTTGCTATTGAAAATTAAGAACATTTGAAACAATGCCTATTTTGATGTTGAACATGTGGAAATATGTGACCATTATTGCACTCCTGAGTTTCAAATTGGTTTTAAGCTTCTGTATACTTTAGAATCCCCTTATTCTCGAGCTTTAAAGTACTTTTTCTTTATCTATCCTTTGCCCTTATAATCCAATGGAGTCGTTGGGTCAGTGACATTCGCCGCTGGTTAGCCAGAATATTCAGCAGTGGCAGTGGCGTGCATGAAACTTTATTCCCACCGTCTTGCCTCTTTTAAGGCAAATGGGTGCATACTTATACTTAGTTATCGTACAAAGTGTAAGCCAGATTACCTCTAACTTTGTTAAGGATTTATTCGACGACACTCCACTACTATTTATAAGAGAAAGTTCATTATTGGCTGCTAAAATGTTGTTTTTGTACAATTTGTTAACAGCGAGCCGTGACAGCGAGGGTGACTCCCGCAACTACCGCTCCGCCGAGGAGCAAGCGCGGGACCTGGCCCGGTCCATACGGCGCGAGGTCGCTAAATTGGAGAGCAAGTGGAACTCGCTCGTCGACCGAAGCGACGCGTGGGGCCGCTGTCTCGACGACGCTGTTCAGGTGAGTCATACTTGGTCGATTATTGTTATTATTTAATACCACATGGGTGGCAAAGGAATGGCAAGACATCACCGTAGTCTATGGAAGCATGTAGCTCCAGGGGTGCCACATGCGCATTGCCCCTAGTGCCACAGTAGGTAACTACTTAACTGATCGTTGTAACTCGGCTCTAATATTTATCAAAACTGATCGGCTCCGATTATTGTATTTTCATAGTATGCTGGCAGACTAGCATAGGTACTTCCTATATCTGTCATAGTAAAACCTGTTATACTTGGTATCGAAAATGCAACCCTTCTAATAATTTCCTGTAATTGGGTGAATATTCAAATAATCGAATGTTATATTCTGTTTTTAAATAAGTCTTTATATTACAACTGTTGGCAAACCTAAATAAATAAATGAATTTTGATGCCAATATTATTTACACAATCCGTAAATTTATTTATAAAGAAAATAACGTTAGAATAATAATAACAAACATCACAAAACTTAACCTACAGGTAAAAAATTTGGCATAAATCGCCGTCAACGGGCAAGGTGCCCAGAAGGCTGGCCGTATTTCCTCGCTGTATAGCGATACTAATACGCTGTGCGAAATAGTGGTCAGCCCTCTGGTCGCCCGAGGCTTCTATTAAGCGCGTCGCCAAATCTTTGTATAGCCAATTGACTTGACCTTTTTATTTGCAGTAGGGTTTGTAATATCACCAGTCCAGTGTCAAGTAGCACTAAATATAGTTTAAACGAAGCACTATTGAGTATTAGTGAAAGCGCCATCTGTGCGCAGTGAAAGAAACTATCACGGCTTGGGTCGATGCGACCATCGAGTTAGCGCTCGCTTGTCAAGTGATTGACGACGCCGCTACAGAGATGGCGTTACTTGTTACTATTTATAAAATACTTCAAAATTTGTCCATAAGAGAGGTTTTCAATAATCTTGAGTGGCAATAGCGAGCGTTAAGACATATTTCCATACGAGAAATAACTTTTACTTATGTACGAAATACGCAACGTTAATACGCATTCGACCAGCTAGTTTGATGAATACATTGAATGATTCTGAACTATACACAACGTAAAGTAGTACCTTTATAGTAATATAGTATGGTCATTAGCCTATATGCAATATACTTGACTGGGCACATGCTATTGACGCTACGCTCATCAAGGAAAAGAGAAGAAATGGGCTTTCTCTTGCGTCGACCGAGTGCGGGTTGAGGACTTCACATCACATTGCATTTCTTCGCTTCGCCTTCATATATATTTCTACGTGCTTGCATTTCATATTTCATCACAGCAAAACATCGGTCATTTATTCCCCAGGGCAAATATGCAACCGCACCATTATACAGGTCGATTCTTGCCGAACACAACGCCCAAACTGGGACAGACGACCGCCACCGCAAAACAATTTATTATAATAACCACCCTGTATGAATGTTTACCTTTACTCTACGTATTTCTCTGATTAATTTCAACCTTATGCCCCACGTGTTAGGGTGCATTTTAGGCTGGAAACTAAAATCATTGATTGATAGTCGTTGTGAATTCAACATAGTGACGTTCACAATAAGGTGGGTTATTGAATGTGGGTGTCGAAACATGTGTTTTGTATGCACGGCCTACCACACTGTTTGCGAATCCATTAATGTGCGAATGCCATAAAGTTGTTAATTAAAATAGATAATGGTAATGTACGTAATATTCAGTTTTTAAGACAGTGGGGATTTTGTGGGGATTTTTTAACAACTGAGTCATCAATGCGTTACCATTTCTACCCAATACAATTATGAATTTAGTCACTGTCGCTAGTCCCATTAGACAATTATTAATTCCGTCACTGTCACTAGACAATTTTTACGCCTCAGTGAGCTTGTGTACACTGTAGAATGTATAGAGTAAAGGTTTTGAAAATAACTAAGATTGGTAGTTTTGGACAAGAGGTCCAAAACTAAATCTACAGTAGATACGTTTACCCTATAGTACTTCCAAGAACATGATTAAATTTTTCGAAATACTCACTGTGCACAGTGTGCACCATACATTTATAAGTACATCCACATCATATATAATTACATCATAAACTTAAATTAATCTGAAAGGGTATTTACTACTGATATACGCGACAATTACGGAGTACATAGCATTGATTATTTAGGAAGAACATAGCGGTAGCAAAGACTTAATTAGAAATTATTTTTCATTGCGATTCTACTTCGTGAAACTATTAATACATACATTCATACATACATACATTCACGCCTTTATTCCCAAAAGGGGTAGGCAGAGCACATGAAACGTAAACGTTCCAGCGCCACTTTTAGCATAAATGTGGGTATAAAAGATCGACTAAATGTGATATTGCAGTGATAGGTTGCTAGCCCATCGCCCACAACACACTTCAACCCTGGTCCCTTAGTCGACTTTTACGACACCCACGGGAAGAAAGGGGGTGGTGAAATTCGAACCCGACACCACAGGGGTACGAAACTATTAATAACAATATTAAATGGCTAATAATCATCAATTATTTAATTTGACTAACGAAACTAAATTTGCAAAATTATTGTAATAAGTTTAAAATAATAATACGTAAATACTACACATTTACTTGTATGCGTAGCCGCGGTTCTTATCGACTCCTAACAGCCTAGACACGTTTCTACCTCAGCATTTTATACAATATTCCTAACACATGCACTTTCCATGCCACCATACTTCACAACACATACTGACATATTATACCAGGATCAACCTTAGTCACCACAAAAATACCTACAACCACACGTTTTGAAGGAAAATAGATTTAAGTGTTGCAGGCACCTAAGATGCCTTGGGTTATCGTTTTTGTATGAGATCATCGCTAATAACGGCTTAAGCACCAAAGGCATTAACGTCCGTATTCGTATGACAGATATAACAAGCGTGTCGTTTACGACGTTTTATTCCGAGCCGGGACACTCGTAGGTAATATATGCAAGCTCACGCTCGCTTCGCTTGCTCTATTAATATAGCTTCGCGTTTTTCGCTTTTTGCTGCCTTATCTTAAAGGGTGAAGTGTAATTATGATGTAGTTATGCATGTGTGTTCAAGGGTGAAAGATGAAGAGGCAAGGATCTTAACTGTTTTGCTACAAAGCATTGCATTTTAATTTCATTAAAAACCTTCTCAATATCAGTATCGCTGTAGGAAAACATCGCGAGGAAACCGGTCTGATCCCAACAAGGTCCAATTTTCCTCCAGTTTCGTAAAAAGTAGTGCATGCGTCAATCCAAAGATATTAGTTGGCAAAACGGACCCCGGCCTCGTGTTAAATGGTAAAAAAGCGATTGTCTTTTATTATTAAAAGACAAATTACATACTTAAACCCATGCAGTACTAGTGCTTAGGTTGTTTTCTTGCATATACGTACTGCTAGTAAATATGTCTGCATTGTCCCGACACGACAGTGGATGGACTATGGGGGGGTTGAATCAGCGAACTATTTTAATTAGTGGACGACGACCAGCACAAGTTGCGCTATTTTACCGCAGATGAAATGGATTGACATTCTTCACTGAGCTAATGGTAGGGTTAAGGTTTTCCATAAGTTTCATTCGGTGCTTAGTTTGACGATGAATATCTAATTCTCAGAAATCACGTCCCCGTGTTAGAAAGATACCTTAGTTTGACGATTAATATCTAATTCTCATAAATCACGTCCCCGTGTTAGAAAGATACACGTGTAACACAACTGAACACTTTTCAGGAATGGCTTTGACAACAGCAAAATATGTAGATAGTCAAAATACATACATGTGTAACTATAAAATAAAATCAGTGGCGGCGTGTGAACATTTTCGAGGGGCGACCCGGAGCAAAGAACAGTTATGAAAGAGTTTATTTCCTAGTTCAGTATAGCTTGGAAATATCTCATCATTTTCCAATGCACGTCCTTAACACATTCTCTGCCAAAGCGCCTACGCAGTAAGCGCTTTCGGCTACTTAAGAGTCCGCTGCTGCTTAAGAGCTCGGCCGAATTTCACCTTCCCATACAAACGAACTTTTCGTTCTCGTTTTAAAACGATGGTGACGAAACTTTGCATATACAATTTCATGAGGTATATATCAATGTCTGTTAATGTTTTATATGGTTCCAGTTCCAACGAAATACAGCAAAAACAAGTTTTGTATGAAAAACTTAAATTCGCTGTGTTTTTTACTATGGTATCTGAAGCTACAATAAACGAATTACAGACCTAGATATACCTCATCTCATTGTACATGCAAAGTTTTCTTACATTCCGACACGCAGTTTTAAAATGAGAGCGTAACTACGTTTGTATAATGAATCGAACTTACTGCTGACTTTTAACTAAAAAATCACGAGAACGGCTACAAGCGTAGCGCGTAGCGATTCTTGGCAGTGAATGTGTTAAATACAATATTTTTTTTATAGTAAAGTCCTCACCCCACACTTCACACGCGAATTATTAAACAGTGTGTTAAATCATAAGCCCGAGGCGAGATTCGACCGGTAAGTGGAGCAACACAGAACGCTCCTGAGATTACGCATTCAAGTTCGATCAACCCGCTTTCATGAGATTAAACTACAACCTCGGTCTTCTATAACTTGTTTTAACCTCACCTTGAAGGCGCAGCGTGGGAAGACCCCCACAAGGTAGCCTGACTATACGGTAAAGGTCGCGGAAAGGGTGGCGCAGGGCTGGTTACTCTGGCACTCTATGGGGGAGGCCTATGTCTAGTAGTTGTCGTCTTCCGGCTGATATGATGATGATGACGATGAGATCCCTTTGATGGGGTCATCCAACAGTGCTAAACTGTTTCCAAACAAATGATAAGCTTCAGGCATGCGCGTTGTCACCTGTAAAACATAGCTTAGCACATCTGGTGGTTACTCACCCTTACCCTCTGCTTACAAGTGTATCAGACACTTTGAGCGCGTTGTACATAATTGGCGGTGACTGCACTGTCACCTATCGTGTACAGTCGGCGACAGATTCGTCAGCTGCCGATGGTTTGCGTCGTCGATAACAATGCGCCTAGTTCGTTATCTCGCTCGTTATGCGACCACTCGCGACGAGAGGCTAGTGATGTGACCCTTGTATTCAATTATCGATATGCATATTTAATTTTGTAATGTGCTCACCGACATACATGTATAGCTTACTAACGTTTTCACCCGCATGGAACGTTAAAGGCTATCCAACCTTATATTTAGCTGAAAATGCGGCACACCATTAAATTTCCAAACAATTCAGTTCTGCGGTTGCAAAGTTAATAAAGACCTATTATAGACAGATTTGCTTTCATCATCATCAATCAGCTGGCCTCCCCCAAAAAGTGCCAAAGTGACCGGTTCTTCGCCACCCGCATCCAACGGACTCCAAATGCCATCCATATTTTCGTGTTCAGTAGCAATGCTGCTTATTCCTGTACATATGAACCACGAAGCTGATCATCGAAACACCATTAAAAAGGTTGACAATGTGCACAATTACTTGCACATTTTATAGTGGGTCGTGGGCTTGGGACATTACCGGACTGTGCAGCGATATACCGTATCGGTGCGTGTTTGTCAAAATATTAAAAGGATACATTATCTGGTTAACTAGCTAGCGGCTCTGTGTGCTGTAGAAATCGCGAGCAGGCCATTAAAAAAATGGTTAAAAAAATATATAAGTATTGATGCTGCTTACAAGATTTCACGAGAATCGGTTGAGACATGCGACCTGTAGAGGAGAACAGACAGACAGACCACGGATATATGAAATCGTATTTGCCCAAGTTGTAATGGAGAACTTCGTTCGTTTCGCTCGCTCGTTCAAGTAGCAGTGACGTTATAAAATGAGGTTTACCGGTGAAAGTCAGTTCACTGGGAAATCTGTCAAAGTGTTCCAAAGCCACCATGATCATAAAAGTGTAAGTTTGTCAATGGCTCATCGATATATCGACTCGGCGTACTATCGATAAACACGCGTCCCCATCAAATATGCGCAGTGGTTAGATCGGCGCTCGTTAGGCGGGTCGCAATCTGTTTCGGTTTTTACCGGCTTTTCAGCTGAAATAGGTCGGTGGTCGATTGGTTTTGCGAACGACCTAAATGCACTGCATTAGTAGATCCACGGCCTAGGCGTTGGACAGATTTGATAAAAGCTCCGACGCTAACCACCTTAGTCCAGTGTCCAGTGTTCCCGTGACACTGAAGACCGTGACTTGTGGAGAGGAGACGCGTCGCGAAAGCTGCCTTATTTACAGTGCTTTGCTAAGCCAAATGGCGCTTTCTCAAAATTATGACATCGTAAGTTACGCGTATGTCATTCGATGTAGGTACATTTTAAATTACATGTTCCGATGACATTTCATTTTGAGATAGCACTTAAAATTAACTACGTAGTCGTAGCCTAGTGGGTAGACTGGGTAGGGTCCTGGGTTCGAATCCCGGTATGGGCAAATATTTGTGTGATGAGTACGATTTTTTTGTGAAAATTGTTTCTCAGTCTTGGATGCTTTCTATGTACTTAAGTATTTATATCTATCAAATATATCGTCGTCTAATACCGGTAACATAAGCTTTATTGAGCTTACTTTCGATTTGTGTAAGATTGTACCCTAATATTTATTTATTTACGTCACTCCTGGCCATAATGCGAGTTTTACTGCACGTTGCACGTACGGGAAAACTCGCATTGTAGCCAGGTGGAGACGTAAAATTTTGTACTTAACACAGGCGGCAATTCGTAAAGCCCCAGAGCGCATATTTATGGCCCTCACCTACGGTTCGGGCCACAAACACCTGCGATCTGGGGCATTCACGAATTTACCGCCCTAGTTACGTAATGTACTATTACTTCAATGTGCATCTCCAATATCAGTCATATTAGATACGCATAATTCCAGAGCTCCCGAGGATGCGTTGTTGAGAGCTAGGGAATTTGTTTCTTCAGCTGTCAACACGACGAGTCCTCAAACATATCAAGGGTCGGCAACGCCCATGTTACTCCTTTGGAGCAGCAGGCGTCTAAAGGCTGCGGTGTCCGCTTACCACGCGTAGTTGTATAGTAAATATATATTGGCGAATACTATCTCTGTATGGTGTGTGTGTGACAAGAGAATCAAGCAAAATATGTAAGGCTAATGCAAGTATACTCGTTCGTTCTATGCAAACATCATACCACAATGGTGACAAACAACCGTATATAGTCCGACTGAAACGGTCATCGCAACTCAATGCGCGTAACCAGAGGCACAAATTTCATAAATAAGCCCATACCAATGTAGTCCTTCAGCCTAGAGAAACCTTATTTGTGCCCTATTCTAAACGCCCAAAAGCTTATCAGAAGATATCTATCTTCTGCAATGAGATATATGTATAACAGAGTTGCATTTTTCTTGCTTCACTCGATTACAACAAAACAAACTACTACTATATTTCACATTAGCAACCCGCTCTGCTTCGCCCGCGTTGGCTTCATCGCGTATTTCAAAGAACGCAGGGAAACCTATTATATTTAATATAGCCTACAACCATCCCGATAGTCCATTCTACACTCAGGTGAAATCGAATAAGCGGTTCCGGAGATTACTCAAAACATACAAACTGACAAAGCTACAATATCACAGACTTTTCCTCTAATATTAGTATAGATTACCGTTAATTATTTCATTGACAATGTTTCTTGTATGTTGCTGCTACGTTTAGTATTTCCTTATATACAAGCACGACATATCACTGACTTTAAGTCCAGGCATCCTACGGAGTTGTACGTCAATCAGGTCGTGTGTATGCGTCGGTCACGGCGGCTGGCCGCGTACAAAGCTGCCACACATCAATTATGGCCGACAGACCGACGCGGGCCGAATTAGCTGCATTGATATTCAACCCCTGTGTACTACCCTTGTGATTGTGAGTACTGTATGCGTGCCTAGTACTTCATCTTTTACGTCACAACTAGCTGACAAAACGTAAATGATATATTTTTTTCTTGATTATTCACAACGGAGACCAATCCAACAACATAAAAATCGGTCCAGCCGTTCTTGAGTTATAAACGGTGTAACTAACACGACTTTGTTTTAGATAGATGGCTAGTTACTATCTCTACACACACAGGCTCCTAAAATCCAGACTCTTCTAATACTAATTTATACTAACGTTATACCCGTAAAGAGGGTAAATCTGTCAGGTTGTAAGCAAGGTTTTTTTTAAATCGGTCGAATAGTTCCAGTGATTACCTCCTACATAAAAACTTACAAACATACAACCTTACTGACTTTTCTTGCATATAAGTATACTTTACTAATTATCTCATTTCTAACATTTGCATTGCTAATCTGTTTACCGTCTTAATCTAATATCTCCCTTAGTGTTTAAAAGGCTTCTCCTTGCCATAAAATCACTTATAAAGCCGTCCTACATATAGAGCTCCATGAATCACAAGTCCTTTCCAAAGGCCGTCGAATCGTTTCGCAATCCCTTTCCTGTCAACACCTATCCCCTTTGTCCTTTTAATCGCCCATCTTGATGCTCATGCGCATATCACCCGTTTAAAACCAAAAAGTCGTATTAACCCAGTCTTGCACTGTTTTGCACTTTATAACAATCAGCTAGGGTTCCAATTTGAAGTTAATAGTTAGCTTATCTCACTTTTATAACAGTCTTATCTCCGTATAGGTTACTGCAGTTGTCGACGTTACATGCCTACGTTAGAGTCCGAATTAGAATGGAATTAGTTTGGATTTATAGCATTTTAGAACGTAGAAGGGCGTAATGCGAACCGACGCTCGCGTCTCACGCATAACTGGTGTTCAATAGCAAGGAAATGATTTGTATTATAACTACATAGGAGCACAAAACATGACAGCTGAGCTAGAAGGGTTGGGAGCAGCCCAATGGGGAAGTACTTCCCACCTTACAAAAGACCGCAGCCATAATAACACCGCTAGTCGCTTTGTAGGTGTTATTTGTGGTGATATATTGATAGACAAACCCAATACAAAAGCACACAAAAAAAGAAATAGGAACGAGAGAAAAAGAAATAGTAAAGAACAAGTAAACTATAATTATGTTACGAACAGGGAACGAAAAAAACAATAGAAGTCTAAGTAGCGCCGCGAAACGGCTCCACAGTGCCGGTGCACTTGCCATTATGCGGGGTTGGGGGGGGGGGGGGGGGGGCGGGGTGTCAAAACGATGCCAGGCAGCCGCATTCTATGGTTTGTTCGTTCGCTGGTGGTAACGCTCTTGTGTATCCTCTGGACTACTGTGTTTGCTTACCATCAGGCAGTCCGTGTGTGTTGCCTGATAAAAAAGTGAACCGGGATGAGCCCTTGAAGAGGCCTCTCTTCTCTCTCATCAGTTCGCGATTACACGGTGATAATGATGATGATTATAAAAAAATCTGAGGATGATTCGACTTGACTGCTTTTATGACGCTATAACTATATCAAAAAGTTATTTCCACCGACATTACGCATAGATTTATTTTCGTCTTATTGATATGGTAATTCATCGCGCGCGAGTGTGGGGCTCGCATAACGTTTTCAATTAGTGCGTCGTGTATTTGAATTGATACAGCCCCTGTGTGAATACCCTTATGTCGCTAGCCAGGGACATTATGCCTCGACGTTTTGCGTTCTTATATGAATTGCTTGCTTGATATCGCTAGGATGACAAGCATGCCGAACGATTTGAGAAACAAATAATACTGAAATTCAGAGCTCCGAAGCAACCGCTGCACCGCTATCAGAGGACGCCCAGCGAGTTGTGTTGTCGCAGCGAGATACACTATCCGTCTCTTTCTAATTAGAACGCTTAGAAAGAGACAGATAGCCTATGTCGCCGTCTTGTGATAGCCGTGCTAAGGAATCGGAATTAGGCTTTCAATTCCAGGGACTCTGTAGATGTGAGCTCTAATCGTAGGCGCTTTCCTCTACACACGGAATTCCGCATGTTTCCGGCTACGAGTGTAGCGCTACGAAATAATAGGCACAGAACGTGTAAATACATTAACCAGAAAACTCCAGTCCAGAAGTACTGGCACCAACTAGATAATAGGCAAGACGACATGTTCAAATTGATAACGTAGTGATGCTAAATGGATAGTAAACCATCAAATTATCGTAATAAAGTATACATTATAAAATATAATTAAAATCGTAAAAAGATATGAACCTTGAAAGTTAAGAAAAAATAAGCATTTTTTTTTATTGTCCAAGAGTCAATTTAATGTTACCAATAGAATCCTTACGCTTTTATAGAAACAACATTGTACGACAACTATATACTTAAACGCAGTATTTCGCGACCGAAAAAACAATTTACGATTTTTACGATAAAATTTTTACGAAATTTACGATAAAAAGATTTTCCATTCAACGATACTTTGTACTAACAATACTGTGACGTCACAATTAGCCGTCTATTAGTATGGAGCGTTTTTCGCTACCGCCGGCGAGGTAAATCTTTGTCTCATTTTTTTGGGTATTTACGTTCTTTAATTGTAGTTACTCCCATACAAACATTTGTTCCTCTCCAAAAACTGGTTCGAATGACATCATAAAAAAATCTTAGTCGTCATCCCTATTGTCAGCAGACAATATAAATTTTCTAATTGTAATCTCAACAGACATACTTACGGGAAATTTTCATTGCCATATGATTATTGTCAAATTGGTATAATCTACTTTAAAAATATTGTTTTAACCGACCTCAATTCAGTACCTACTTCAAGGGTGCTTTTAAAATTTGAAGAATTATCGCGGATTCTCCATGATTCCATCACCAGATCCTGACTTGATGACCATGGAACTCCGAAACATTCCGACGAATTGAGAATCTCCTCCTTTTTTCAAGTCTGTTCAAAATAGGGGCCAAATGACGAAGAAAGATAGAGGCCCTAGCACGATAGGTTTTATCGACACATATTACGTGACGTTTCAGTACATTTTCGACTTAAAACGCGACGGTAAAATCTATCGTGCTAGCTGGGCAGGTGTTGTGCGCTCGCTCTGACACGTTAGATTGTCGTACGTGGAAGCGAGCACTTCGATGTCATATTGGAATGCGAAAAGTGGAGGCAGATTGACGTTAGGGGCGTATTTTGACGGCTACAGTGCTTGTACGTTGTACATTCTAGGGTATACAGTGTTCATATTCTGTGTATACGAGTACCTCTACATACATATGGTAGTATATATTGTAAAGCTTGGTTCTTGGAAGGTTAGGCAGTGACCACGGGTGGCTTCTATACGATCCTGATGACACTGAATAAATTGAAACCTTATGGCACAAACTAAAAAAGTACAAATGGCAGACTTAATGTCTCAAGGAATTTACTACCAGTCAAGCAGAGACTTTCAAAAGCGTGGGTGGAAGAAGCAGATTAACAAAACAGAAATAATTTTAACCCTGTTATGTCAGTGAACTAAGCAGAAGTTTAGTTCACTCAAACACAACTCTTGATACATCAATCTTGTCGTGGGTAGTTGTCAGTAGGTGCAGGCGTAGTAAAATAGTAGTTACAGATCGCATTGGTATGAGTCAGGCAGAAATTGAAATTCAAACATTTATTCGTGACAAACAATGAAACAATACAGAAAATAAACGAAATAAAATAAAAATAACACATTAAGTTTTGTCACGAAATGGAACCAGGTCAGCATGTTGCTGGCTTTACAGCCAACGCTGATGGTCATCCGCAGGGTCCATTCGGTAAAAGCACGGCAGGTAGAAACGACACATGCACTAAATTAAATGAGATAGTAAAAATAACATATACCAGACTAAACACAGAAGAGAATAAAAACGAAATTCTATTTAACTAACATACGAACTATAAAACACACAGAAAATAAATAAAATGAACTAAGCATATCGGGAAAGAAATAACTGTACAAACCCAGCAGCTTGTTGGTCTGCGAGAAGTTGCATGCGGACAAACTGCTGCGTGTGTGCACGCCTTGACGCTAACAGTAAACGCAGCCAAAAAGTAGTGCAGTTCTAAAGGTGCCTACATCACTCTACTCTCACCGCTTTTGCCTTAAACAATCTACTTAGTTTCCATTCACAGTAGTTACTGGACAGGTACATAACTCGAGCAGTGAGCAAGCGCCGTAACTCGCACAATGCAAGCAAATTGACCTTCCGAGGGGCACATTGTCAAACGCGGCGCGATTCGTTTGCCGCTCTTTGAGGAAAGTGGCGTGGTTAAGGTGGCGAGCGGAGCGGCGAGCGGAATGCGTAGCGTTTTACATCAGAGCATGTTGTTAGTTCTGAAGACGTCCAAATTATTTGACCATAGGGGTACTTGACATCTCCATCTTCAGATGGAGTTTATGATAGCGTATTGGACCCGGGGGCTATACCTTTCGAAAAATGTGCAGATTGTAACAATTTGTGAAACGGCCCACAGGTATTTGTTTTGTGTTTATTGTGGTTGAGTATATTTTCATATCACCTAATAATGCCATGGTAAGTATAAGTAAAGCTCAGATGTAAACGAGCCCTTGAAGCCTCTTTCGCGCAAAGTAAATATTTGAATTTGAGTTTGACATTGTTCCAATATAGTCACCTCGGCAGATCTTGGGGTCGGATCTCAATAGATGTCGCACCGGCTGTGCACTTAGGCTAGCCCCACTCGATTTTCCTCCGCTACTCCCATCACTGTGCGCTCCACTCCGCCCCCGCATATTCCTGCAAGTGACAGATATACGATGCCGACGGCGCCGGCGCACGTTGCTCATACACAAGCATAAATATATAAAGATAAACATACCTTAGCTAGTACGAGTAAGAGATCCCATTTACTTGGGGCAGTGCAACGTGTCTTTTCTTCCATACCACCGACCGGTTAGCCTAGTGAAGGTCCTGGGATCAAATCCCGGTAAGGGCAAATATTTGTGTGATGAGTCTTTGATATACCCATTGACGCCATTTGCCCATAACGCAAGCCTTATTGACTTTACTATGGGATGGGACTAGTTCGATTTGTGTAAGATTGTCCCCTAATATATATTTTATTTATTTATTTACCTGTCATCTGTCATCTCGTCACTGTTAATCGTCTCAAACATAGTTTATCCATCTTTTCTTTAAGTTACCTCGTCTCTTACACATCCCTCACATTCATAGCATTACTCTTTTAGCCACATGACTTTTATCCCTCCACATTACATGCCCATGCCACGCAAAACGATTGACAAATGTCATCTCGATTTACATCCAGCTTACAAAAGACCTTAGCCATAATAATACTACTACTTGTTCTGCAAGTTGTGTTGTTGTCCCCTTGTCAGTGGTGGGAACTGGCTGACAAATGTGTAGCTGTCGACACAGCGACATCTCAAATCAACAGAGTTGTAAACCTCTGAAGTTGCAGGCGTCCATTCCATAGACTGCGGTAACCGCCTACCATCGCGGTATAAAACTACTTATATAATATTACATTCAATTAAGAATCCGAAGCGTATTGAGATTAATTTATTGTATGCCATATTTGCAAAGTAATGTGAACTGACGAGTTAATTTTTCTTTTTCAGGTAAGATCGAGGATAGAATAAGCGGATAAGAGAGAGGATAAAGCGAGGAGAGGATAAGTACCTAATTGCTTTAAATCATTTCACTTTAGCCATGTGACCAGTTTTAGCGTTATGAAATGTAATGAAAAAGTGCACCGCTGCACACACTGTAATTTGCTTTTTACGCTCATAATATCGATGTGTAATTAGTACCATAAAAACGCCGGAACTATACACGCAATACGTGATTAAATACCGATATCTGCCATATCCTATACAACTACATAAATAGTATTAACCAAAGGGGTTTGAAGTGTTTAGTTCTGTATCCTTTGCTATAGTCCTATTGACTAATACTATAGACTATACTATACACGGTGTTCCCGGGAATTTCCGTTAACTTCCGGAGGGTTTCGTACCATTTTATTGTATGGGACTCCCATACAACAAAATGGTACGGAACCCTTCGTGTATCTCAAGAACCGCGATAGCTAGACAGTTGAAATTTTCGCAGATGATGTATTTCTGTTGCCGCTATAACAACAAATACTAAGAACAAAATCAAATTAATATTTAAGGGGGGCTCCCACTATGGGAGCCCTAACTTAAATATTAATTTTATTTTAAAATTTCAACTGTCTAGCTATCGCGGTTGTTGAGATACAGCCTGGTGACAGACAGACGGACAGACAGAGCGAAGTCTTAGTAATAGGGTCCCGTTTTTACCCTATGGGTACGGAACCCTAAAAAGGATTATTTGTGTGACAAAAGGAACGACCTCAGCATTTCCTGTGGCAGACATGGTGGCTGGTTTTCAGTTCGACCCCATTTCATACCACATTGACTGTACGTACGTGGGAGAGACTTAAGGTGGTTCGCTTACAACTTTCATATGTTGGCTTCTCATTTGCGCGAAAGTCCCCGTTTCCTAGAATAAACTTGTATAGACTAAAATAATTTGATTAAATTAATTTAGTGTAATATTTTATACAAGTGTATTCTTGGGAAGGGGAAATTTCGAGGGGCAATCACGTAATGTGGCACGCGTAATGGCGCGTTAGGCAGATCCAACTGTAATTTTTCCATATTATAAAAATTGACATTCAGATCTACCTGCAGGTTATAGTACCATAGTACTGCTTTGTCATCCGACATAAACAAAAAAAAACAACTAGATTAGCCCTGCAACTATCTAACTAAGTATACTCAGTCTTATAACACACATACTAACTAACTCGGCAAGGTAATATAGAGCCCGTAAGAACACGAAGTCAAATCCTGACTGTTAAAGTCACTTTCTTAAGCTAACTGTCCTTAACGGCGTTCCTAGTTAAATAGTAACGCAACTTACGCAACCCGTTAGTAATGGGAAACCAATGTGGCAAACTAAAGTTGCATACGCATCGGTAGCTAATGCAGTCGGCACTAGGGCAGTAATTAGAGAATTAATGGCTCGCGTCATTGCGTTGATTCCTCTTAAAATACAGACATTGAGAAGATAAACAAGTTTATCGAGGTCAAAACTTGATATTAGATGCAGAAAGAAGTAGACTGTCTGGAATTAAATTAATATTAGAGAGGTAGGACACCGCCTTACCATTAGACAGGCCGTATGGTTGTTCGCCACCGCCGTAGTTCAAACATCGTACTGTGAACACCTATATTTGGTCGATGGCGCTTTCCCTCAGCCCGATAGGGGGGTTAACATTGAAAATCATAGCAGATATGCTATTAAACTAACTTCATCTTTCTACGCTAAAATTGCTGTGTTGGCTTGTATGTTACTACTTTGAATTGGGACTCTTCTGTACTCGTAGTTATCTGCTTAAATTATGCCCTGGTAAACTAATGCGGGGTCTATTCCCATTCAACTGCTTATTATCTTGTGTTTGTGTCTCACTTGGTGGTTTATCCTATACTATTAAGCGGGCAATATTTTTATATAAATGTATTCCTATACATATTTGAGAAACGGCTTTACCAATTTCGATGAAGTTTGGAAAGTGGGGTTTCACAGGGGCGAGAAATCGATCTAGCTGCGTCTCACGTCTCGGAACATTCTTTCTCCGTATTTTCTCTATCTCCAGAGCCCGGGTTGCCCAAGGACTGAATATTAATATGGTTTAAATAATGTTAAAAAGAACGATTCAAACATTAATCTTGCCCAGCGATCCTAATCCGTAATAATCAGTCATAACTAGCATGAATACGTTAAGTGGCACGGCGGCGCGACTGTCTGGCGAACGGCCAAAATGGAAATTGCACTTTTTCCGACCAATGTATGATCGCCGAGAGTTAGCTTGATGCAATTTGTCGCATATATGATGTATCGGTGAAAAACGCGTTGAATTGATAGTGGCATAAAAAATGCGTGGACCCGGGATAAAAACTATCGTATATTTTAATTGAGGCTATAAACTATCTTCGTGCAAACTTTCATCCAAATCAGTTGCGCCGTTTACTTAAGCGCGATTGAGTAACAAACATCCAAACTCTCGCATTTATAATATTAGTAGGATTAAACTTACTCCATTGTTTAGCTACGGTGTAGAGCTACGGTAGCCTAGTGGTTCAGGCATGCGGCTGTCAAGAGGTGGTCGTGGGTTCGAATCCCGGCTCGTACCAATGGTATTTACCATTAGCTTTTCGCGGTGAAGGAAAACATCTTGAGGAAACCGGTCTAATCCCAATAAGCTCTGGTTTTCCCTCTTGGTTGGAAGGTCAGATGGCAGTCGGTTTCGTAAAACTAGTGCCTATGCCATCTTGGGATTAGGTGTCAATAGCCGACCGCGACCCCGGGCTCCGTTAGGGGTATTACCGGGAATAACGCTAGTAGAATGATGATACTTACTTAATTGTTTACTTTTACATTAATTTAAAGTTATAATGAAAATTTATGTTTTGATCTAAAAAAAACTCGTTTTATTAAAAAAAATACTTTACGAGCAACAGAAAGCTAAGTAGTTGACCAGATTTCTCCCTAAAATGGAGGTTCTGTATTTGTACAAAACTCACGTCGGTCAAGTTCCTGTGAGTTAGGAAAGCGGCGGAACTTGTTTTTTTATTAAAAGTTGTAGTAAATGTACTCGGAAATGATCACTCCGAAAATTACAAAAATCGTGTCCTACGTCCATATTTTTAAACTGAGGAATCAAAAAATGATAAAAGTCACGTGGTAAGTGTTTTTAACAGGATGGGTCCAAAGCCCCAGTCGAGTCTGTCGCTTTTTTCCTTGCAATATGTCAATTCTACGTAGGTATCATGTACTTTAATATTTCTCGGTATCGTTTACATATATATGAGACCTTAACACTACCTACCTAACTAATAAACATTAAGAATAATAAATTAGGAACTTCCTTAGTGCGACTATTAAATAGCTTTATTATTTACGGCGATATAAAATTAGCTTAACGGGCTAATAAACTTAAAAATCCATAAGTAAAATATCCGTTGAGCGGTTATATGCAGCAGCAAATTACCGAACAATGGCGCCGGGGAACGATTGAAATTCATTCAGCCGATACTAAATGGTATCATTTTTTATTATGTTCATTTGTAGTTGTTGCATTAATTGAATGAATGAGCGAAACGAACCAAGTTCCCGGTTCAGCTTGGGCGTAAATTCATTCGCATGTCCGGCCCCGCTATTCTGTAACTAGTTTTAAGCTCACCTCAACGCTCACCCACAAGCATATTTTTACGCTGCGGTTGGTAGTAACACTAGTAACTAAGTAGAGGTAGAGGTCTAATTTCGTTAGGCGTGACCGGTGGGGTGAGTCGCATGAGAGCGTAAAGAATAACTACTGCTCGGATGTCCAGATGTCCGGTTCTTCTCCTCTACAGGGCTGTTCTGAGGGCTCATCCCGCCGGTCACCCGTCACGAAACCAGACCTCTGACTACGCTTAGTTACTACGCATCGCGGTGTCAAGATATATTTGTGGGTAAGCGTTAAGTTGAGCTTAAAACAAGTTTCAGAATAGGGGGGCAGGTCGCATCTCTCAGCCGATTCTAGTGTATTTTTTTGTGCTGGTTGAATAATTACAAAGATTTATTGTCAATTAAGTTTTACTGAAAAAACAAAACGTCTCGCGACTTCCACAGCTCTCAGAGACACAGTCTAAAGTTAACATAATGTTGGGTGTGATGGACTGGTTAACGTCAGGTCGTGACGAGGTTGTGATGATCTAGGTTGCAAGAGCTCTCGCGAACGCGCTGTTTTGAAAGTGAGAGATTTGTCTCTAGCTGTCTATATAACAAATACTCTACTCAATAAAAATAAAAAAGGTAGACAACGCACTTGTAACCAAGTTCTGAAGTTGCACGCGTTGATAGGCTACAGTGTCTGCTTGCCATAAGGCAGGCGGTATGCCTGTTTGCCAACGCCATAGTATAAAAAGCTGACGTGTCAATCAAATTGAAATGGGAAATTTGCGTCTCACATTGATCCACTGAAATTTGTAACTCCATATAAATATGTCGTTGATTGTACACTTGTAGGTACAGTGCTGTAGAATGATGCTATACAAATAAAAGATACTATGAATTTGAATAAAATACCAACAGCAAAAGTGTAAAAATGAAACGCGGGCCACAATATATAGTGAAGCGTAAGTGCCACTCAAAACAGTGTCTTAATTAACCAGAAACGAGGATCTGCAGTGGCCGGGCCGAGGGTACGGTGGTGAGACGCAGCGAGAGCGATTTCTGTTCAATTGGTAGGTACTTAACATTTTTTTTCACGAAGCCATACGAACCAGTACAACATAGTATTATGACGTCACAGCATCCACCAGCAGTGCAGTGCAGTGCAGTGCAGCTTCGTGCAAACCGTCACGCAAATTGCTGATTTGGTCGTGAAATACTGCGTTTAAGTATATAATTTTCATACAATATTTTTTAATGGAAGTCGAATGTGTTGTTGTCATGAATAATTGTTATTCTATTCTATTCAATTCTATTAGTACTCTTAAAATTGGCTCTTGACCGATAAAAAAATTACATATTTTTGAAACTTTTGGTGAGAATCTTACGCTATGGCAAATTTCTTATCATGTCACAGTTGCACAATAGTCTTCCTGTCTCCGACCCCTCAATATTGGCGATGTGGTATCACATTGCGGCATGACTTCATTAGCCATGGCGTTCACCGCTGCCTCTCGCGTTCTAGCTCCCACCACCCCCAGGTTTGCATTTAGTCTGCTGTTCATAAATTCATAATTTAATAGCCAACTACGGCTCGGCTCGTTACGGCACAAATTCTATTTAAACCAACCATTCAGAGCGATGATGCTTGCCAGTCTTTTATTGAAAAAGTTATTTTCTATTCGCTCGCCTGAGTTCGACGCTTCTTTTTTGAAGACAATTGAATGCAATTGAGGGTTTCTCCGCGTTTGTTGGAAAGGCACTTGTTTTGAGGTTTTTTGTATAGTACAAGCTTGTTCTTAAAATCGCGTAAATGAAATGAAAATAAAATAATTTTACATCATACATACACAAGTCACACCCTTACAATATTTGCCGAAACATTAACTCGTGCGTACAACTGTATTTTTTATGTCCAATGGAACAGCAATTCAAAAGTTCAATAACTATTAATTTGTTAACAAAATTATGGGGTGTCCTTAAGCAGATAACAAAGCCATCACGAGGAGATTTACAAACAAACAAGCACTTAAGTTTCGCGTGAAAATATGCAAAAACAACTTTCACGCAAACAGCACGCAAGCTTACGCAAAGCACGAGAACGTTTAAAAGCGCTAATTAACTCGACAAAGCTTAACAAAACCATCGCACAGTACCTACGTCATAAGTATACACCTTTCGCCCTTATCACAAAGGAATAAGGTGTAAAAGTGTAAACGTATATTTCAAGCCGACTGTAAATCTCAGCGACATCAGCGTTTTAGTAAACTTAAAACTCGCGCTCCGTTTTTCCAAACTTATTTACTGAGCACTTTAAATTTCGAAGTAACTCCGTAACAATATCCATTTTAATGAACACTTCGAAAACTAAGGAAGCTGCTGTTTAATTAAGTTATAAAGCAGTTAAGTTAAAGCGGGATCTGGAAGTTGCCGGCTATTTAAGTTGGGACAACAATCGGGTCCTTGCGAGGTGCGGTGAATTCGTTAGAGTTTAGTGACGTTATAGTTTTCATCTTCATGTCAGCCCAGTGGGGACAAAAGCCGCTGGCGCCGCGACGCAACGTCAGATGTTTTTTTTGTTTTTTTTTACGTTAATTCACAGGGCGTGTGATACTGGCCATTTTGCCTACACCCTACACTACATTTTTTTTTTCTCCACAAAGAGTTTGGGGCACAGTTAAACATGAAATACATGCCAAATTATGAATATTCGGGGCCATCCTTTAGATGCCTACTTTAACTAAATACTCGTATAGCTCTTTCTCTCGAGTCTCCCAGTTACAAAATAACACATACATGACGATTCACAAGAGCTGGCGCGTAATGTCTATGAAATTAATGACAGTTTCATACATTTTCTGCGCCAGCTCTCGAGAATCGACCTGTACACCAAGTTGAAGACGCGAGTCTGCGGTCAAAACACAAAGTTTGAGATACTAAAAGGCACTAAGAACACTTAAGACATTTAAGTACGACGCCATAATAAGTACCCCCCACAGCCAGTATGATCCAAGCCTTTCAGTTTCGCACGCGATTTTAAAACGAATGACCAAAAACGTATAACCTACATTCGCGTAAACATGAACAATGACTTCGGCCACTGTGGTTCTCGTGCATATGTTCGCAGGCCAAAGCAGTGCATGTTTTAATTCACGGTTATGATTTTCATACGTCCGGGTGGCGCTGTGCCAGCCGACTGGGTATTGTCTCAGAAGTTTATGGGCCCAAGAAATTGGCTTGCCGAAGCACTTATTTCCCGTTTTCCGTGTGAAAGGACGCATTCAATCCTAAGGGAGCTGTTTATATTTTAATTTAACCAAAAAGGCGTGGTATGTTTAAAATATAAAGCTTTTTCAACAATTACCTGCTCTTGTGTCTCATCCAAAATAAACAAAACGAATATAAAAATATCACTTAATGTTTTTATTATAATTGAATATGGTATTCAGGTAATAAATAAATAAATATTAAGGGACAATCTTACACCATTCGACGTAGTCCCGTAAGTAAGCTCATAAGGCTTGTGTTATGGGTACTAGTCGACGATATAATATAACAACACTAAAGCAATTGGTAGAATAACATCCCTTTGATAATAGAGCAATCAAAAACAAATAGCCAATGGCCAACGCCCATTTCGTTTTAGCTTTAACATACTAGAATAGTTTTTTTAACCCTATGCCAAACCGTAATTGAAGCATAAACCATTCATCAATGTTACCGCACCGAAAACAAATTCAAACAATTGCCCAATCTCGTATGTCACTCCACCTTTCCATTGAAAAAAGAACTTTGAGCCGTGTACAACACAGGTTATAATTCAAATCATACACAAGATAGAAGTATGAGGTTTTGAAAATAACTTAAACTCGTTCGCGATTTTTTTTATGCCTAAAATCCAATAATGGAGCAGTAGTGGATGGTTGGCGGGCGTTGCTATTGCTTTAGTTTATTTAGGGGTTTCATATCGAATTTGTGAACGTTGAAAAAATGCGGTTTGTTTTTTTGACCGGACAGAGAGTTCGATAAACCACTGGGCAGAGGGGTGGATCGTTATTGTAAAGAGCGATATGAGTTGTATTGATATTGCATAACTTTACTTTCGTTCACAGTGTTCTAAGGTGAGACGCAGATAAAATCTTATACTTTTGGCATTAAAACAAATATAACAATCATCGGAGTATAATTTATCTCGTTACTGTTAAAAGGCATAAATAGCGGTAAAAAAACTCTTATTTATGAGCCTTGTTTTGTAACTAACGTTATGTCTTCTTTAAAAAAAAGAAGTAGGTATGCAGAAACACTCAATGGAACACGTGCGTTGTCCCACATTTCGTAACAGCACCTAGAGTTCGTCTTACAAACAGACGTACTGTTTTAAATCCTCATTAATATCTCAATCAGATCACAATGCCCCATTCAGTTCTCTATTAGCGTCATGCCCGGGAACCGAACCCGAGCCCATGGGACGCATTGTGCTATTTACCAACATCCTGTACACGCCTAGTCTACCTTCCGAACACGAAAAGTCTTAAGTCACTATATATTACACGGATCTAATGCTTTTAATACCACTTGGCTTAACTACCTCCTTAAACTGAAAAGGCTTAAGTCACAAGTGACTTGTGTAGATATACTGCTTTTAACCTAAGCACAGAGGTCGTTGAACTAGCCGTATAATCTCGCACGAGTATGCAAATGTGATCTGAAATGCTGCGTCGATTATGATGCGGTTTTCACCTATGATTAATTCCGGCGCCTTGGAGCTGACGACATTGCTGGCAACCTTAATTTGCTTGTTGATATCGTTTGTTTGTATTGTCAGTTAACCTAAAATACTAAACCACGCTATAAAAGTTGCTCAGATATAAGCACATTGTGCTGTCAAACATCATTGCTGGTGTGTTCTAGTATGTGGAGTAAGTAGTTAAAATGATATTCCAACAAGGCAAAAAAGTCCGGTGTCGACTTTTTTAGGCTTTATTAGTAAAAAAAAATATACCATTCAAAAAACACTTCACTTTACTAAATTAGCGTAACCTAATACTTTGAATAATGAATAAAATGACACCTTATAAAAGTCTTTTTGTAGTTGTTTTCATCACTTTATTCTCAATCGTGCAGCAAATAAGAGTAAATAAGAAAAACTTTATTAAGTAAAAGCTCGGTTTTGTTACTCTGGCGCCTTTTATATTTTTTTAATCAACGTGGCAGACAATAATCTCCACTTTCAATTTAATCTAGTGCGGTGTCGTGTTTTATTGTATAGTTTTCATTTGTCTAGATGTAATCCCGAGTTTCACAGTCAGACCCTGGTCTATAATCGGGTTACACGTAGGGCTGTGCATTCAAGCATTTGATAATATAAAACCGAATAGGTACTAAACATATTGTCTAATTGAAAGAGCAAAAAAACTAAACAATGGCCCGACATTCTTAAATGTGTTTTTTATTTCGCAAGTAAAATATACATGTTTATACTTTGTTTTCTTGAGAGTTGAGTTGTTGTTTAGCCCAAACAAGACATTTTCACCTGAAGATTTAAACAGCGCAGAGACTTCCATCTCTTTCCTGCGTGCGCGGTAGATATAAAAGTGCTCGCAACCTGTGTACTTTCAAAAAAATTGACGAGTATCGGTTGAGAAATGTGACCTGCCCCCCTATTCTGTAATTTGTTTTAAGCTCACCTCAATGCTCACCCACAAATATATCTTGACACCGCGATGCGTAGTAACCAAGCGTAGGTAGAGGTCATGTTTCGTGACGGGTGACCGGCGGGGCGAGCCGCATTAGCGCGTAGCGAATAACAGCCCTGTGGAGGAGAACAGCCGGGCGGTCAGCAAACGATTTTCGGTCCAAGCTGAAGCATAGTACTTCGTTCGCTCGTTGGATAAAGAGGATTTTTTTTTGTGATTGTAGCTTTGTAAGTTCATAAGTTTGTATGTAATGGGTAATCTCCGGAACCGCTTAACCAATTTCAAAAATTCTTACACCTTCGTGTATAACACACTCTCTGAATGGTTATAGGCTATATTTAATCCCGCGGGTTTTCCTGCGTTTTCTACAATACGCAGACAAAGCCGCGCTGTCCAGCTAGCAATCGATAATGTGCCAACCCTGAATCTGCCGGCACATAATACTAATCCGGTTTAACTCTGATCCCCGACTCAGTAAGTTCTCGAGACTAAGGCAAACATTATTTTTCACGCGTAATCCTTCAACAAGTTAAAATAAGTACCCTCATTATAACTTTATTCTTTCAAGCTTTAAACGAGTGGAGGCAGAATCCCCTGTTCTATTTCTTTTTTTAGTTTAGAGATTTTATGTAGTCGAGCGCGTGACATTCAATCACTATGTCTATCATGGGACGGCCGCGACATACTCTCGATTTTTCTCGTTCTATACCTCTTGTTCTAAGTGTTCTAATAAGAAAGAGACGGATAGTGCGAGATAAATTGAGAGAGCCTCGCGTCGCGTGATAGCCGTGCTGTGAGTGGCGGGTTCGACCCCCGGCTCATACCACTGGTTTTTTTAAACCAAGTTACGAAATACCATTTTATATTTAACAGTGGCTGAGGAAACCGGTTTAATCCCAATAAGGTCTAGTTTCCCCTCTGGGTTGGAAGGTCAGATGGCAGTCGGTTTCGTAAACTTAGTGCTTGTGCTGTCTTGGAATTAGGCGCGAAAGCGGTCCCCGGGTCCTTTAGGGCATAATCGGGAATAACGCTTTAATATGAACAGTTTAAATATTGATCTAATATGAAACAATCATTGATCAAGGTTGTTGTTGTGGCGGTTGGGGTTACGAACAACCATATGATAAGTGGTGTGGCTTAAGCGTGTAAAGGGAACATACAGACAGTTACATTCACGTCAACTCTAGCTGACTCTTTAGATTACAAGTATGATACAATTACAGTTTTTTGAACAAAATAAACTATTTGATATTTGATACAAGTTGAATGTCCTTTTTTTAATTCAATGAGCAGGTTAATCAACCCGTCGCCTAAAAACTGATTTAAGAGGATGTTATAGATTTGTTAAGGCTAACAGAATGTCCGTGGAAACAACTCTCAATAAATTGTTAATTGTCAGATAAAAACAACACTCCTATAATAGTCGGTGTAAAAACTTGACGATGCTAATTCAAAAAACTGCCTACTTCCCGCATCCTAATTAGCAACAAGAGCGCCTAATTAGGAGAGTGTAAAACCAGCAACGTCCTTTTAGCGCAGGACTTATAATTACGTGGATATGCAGAAACCGTGCGCCCGCGCCGCCTAGTGTCATGGCGGCCGGCTGCCAGGCGCACGCGCGTCTCCGCGCCGGTTAAAAAAACAAAAAACATCGACAATATTCACGTTTTTTTATAAATCTCTGGGCAAGACTAGAGCATTTTTTACTTTAAAGCAGTGTTTTAAGGTGTGTGTAGTGTGTATTTTAGTGCATTTCTGTTATAGTTTTAAATCTTGACTTAGTTATGTGTATTTCAGCTCAATGGGATAAGGGATTGTGTTTTGTGAATGGCTATTTTGAGTGTTAACTTATCAGGCATGGTTAGGTGAAAAATACAATTTTTCATGTTTTAATTATTCATTTTAGCATGGGTGTATCTTATAAGATTCTTATTAGAATAAAAACTGAGCAAAATCAAGTTCGGGTTGAAACTGACTCATACAATTTTAAAAGCTATAAAAATAATTTAGTGTATCTAATCTCCAGATGTTTTTGACGTAGATAAATGTCCTGATCTACAGACTAAAAGCTCACAGTAAAATCCTACTAATATAATAAATGCGAAAGTTTGCATGTTAATGCAGGCTCCACCGTTTTGAGTGCAATTTCGTACGAAGGTAGTTTATACCTTAGATTAATATTGAGAAAGTTTTTGTCCCGGCAGGCGAAGTCGCAGGCGGAAGCTAGTATTACAATAATTTGTTATGAACTAAGACACAAACACAAACTTTCGAACAGACAAGAAGTTTATTTTATTTCATCATTAAACAAACAACATATAGATGTTCTATAGCAGGCAGTAGAATAGTTAGTTATATAAATATCCATTCATAGCTCTATGAATCCTCATGTGTACCTACTAATACAAATTAAGATATAGTTAGACTTTACACTTACTCTACCTTTGTAATATATAATTATTTAATTAGTCTAGTAACTCTATATCTTTACTTATACATTTATACAAAGACGTAATGTTTGTTAGTTTTTTCGTTTGTACATACGCAATATATCCGAAACGACTCACCCGAATAAAAAATACCTCCATGGGTGCGTTGCACCGACTTACGATTACAGACCGATCAACGTTAAATATGGCGCCGGCAGCTGTCATTCCATAGGAACTTGTCAAACTTTCCATACATTCAGATTTTAAGGCGCCGTAGGTTCATGGTCTTCTCTCCCTCTCACTGAGCATAAGCGTGAGCGAGATGGAAGTGCGTGCTCGGAAGCGCGGAAATCATGTTTTTTAATCTTCATTTTTTGTCCGTTTAAATGAATAAAAAAGTAAACACTGAGTTCTCTCAGACATGATATTGCCCATTTTTAGAAGCCATTTTAATATTTTTAGCTTTTGTGCATAATTTTAGACCCTTTTAGACCAATGTTCGTGATTTTTTTCTATCGAGCGAAAATTGCTTAATCATGTTTCTAAACACTGATTTCCCTGCAGAAAAGCCTCAAGATTACTATTCGTATTTTTTTAAAACCATATTATTATAAACAGACGCACTATATTGTTTCAAAAACTCTGTTGCATTAACTTCGCTGAACCTACGGCGCCTTAACGAACAGCACTTACGATTACAGACGGTTCAAGTATATATAATAGTAGCGACCCGACCCGGCTTCGCACGGGTACTTTATCATACACATAAACCTTCCTCTTAAATGGGTGAGGACCAAATTCTTGGCCAGTTGTTAGTGTCGTTAATTGGTAGTAGTTAAAAAGTTCCGTTGTGACACGAAAATTAACCATAGAAAATGTATGGCTAATTTTCGTGTCACAACGGAACTTTTTAACTACTATCAATTAATTAGGCTAACTACTGGCCAAGAATTTGGTCCTCACCCAAATAACTCTATCTATTTAAAAAAACCGCATCAAAATCGGTTGCGTAGTTTAAAAGATCTAAGCATACATATGGACAGACAGCGGCAAGCGACTTTGTTTTATAATATGTAGTGATTCCTTTAGGATAGGCTATATTTCACGCCGCTTGTGTTTATAATTATAATACACAAGGGAAACCGTTCGGGCTGTTAGTTAATTAATATTATTATACAACATTTGTATAAACGAGAGGAATGATGCATATGGATTAGAGTGCCGATAACATCTCTAACGTTACTCTTATCTTATGATCAAGTAACTGACCTAACCTTCATCCAACCGTTCAATATTAACATTTAATAAAAGATTGAGGCCGCTCGACGGATTAATGTCCTACGCAGGCTATCATGTTACTATGTCTACAGACAAAAAGAACTTATGTTACATTCATAACGTTATCCTTACGTCTTTCCAGCCTAGCACGGACCGCTCCGTTTAATGTCTCGTATTTATTTACACTATCTTGTTATGATTGACTCATGTTACTGTGCATAGTTGGCTTAATAGTTTCTAATTGTTATTTTGTTTATATTTGTCTGGAGAATAAGAAATAGATAGTAACAGCACTTGTGCATAATTTGTAATCTTAATTGACGATTTGCGGTAGGTACTTTGAATTGCTGCGGTTTAGAGTACACAACTGAGTAAAACGGGTTAATATAAATGATGTCAATGAACTACGTCTACATGGTTCTTTTTTTTTGTTGTACTTTAGGATTATTATGTAAACATAATCGTAACTTTCGATCTTGCAAAGAAATCTGGTTGATTGTTGTTGATGCTGGTAATTGATTAAACGCCGCAAAGTCTACTTAATATTAAATACCCGTTTAACGAGCCGCATACTGATTTTTTTTATTTGATAAGTAAGGTAACGCAAAAGTATTCTGTAAATAAAATGTCCGCTTTTTTTCTTTTTACGTTCGCATAGGAAGTATGTTCCTTATTTTGCGATCATTTAAGCGAGATAGAAGTAGAGATACAGCTTAAAATGGAAAGTTTTTTGTCGTCCAAAGTCCCTTTCGTTTCGATCCCGGTGCGTGGGAGTCGGTGCATTATCATTGAAAGTTACTTTCGTGCAATTTGCTCGTTTGGAGCCGGTTCCTTGACCGGAGTTAAATACGGAAATACTTGAAGTGTAGGGGAAATACTAAATAATTGTAAAGGTATTATGTGTTGGCTGTATATTTGCTTAGTTTACATTTTCGTATAGCAAACGTTCATTAGCGCAGATACGGGAGTCCACCACGATATAGGATAGGGGGAAAAATCATCACAGGAAAAATACATATAGATTCTTAATCGAATGGCATTGTTATAAAACATACTTAAACTGATGATTTGTAAAACTGGATTAAAAAGGTTTTCTAGTGGTCTGTCTTTCCGTAACGTAACGATAGAAGGCCAAAATTTGTGAACACATTCTGAGAGCTTCGTTAAGTTTGGAATATTTTTTGTTTAAAATAATCTAAAATCTTTATTTCTGGAAGCGGAGTAAACTGTGCAAAGTTACGTTATTTTTTGATATTAATCTGCAATCTTCTCAGAACAAAAACGTGTTTTATAGCAATTTTATTTTTACCCGGTTGTGCTATTACATATACGAACAATTCTGATGAAGATAGCTTTATACACCAACCAACGTTGTTTGGTTGCTGTTATAAAATAAAAAAAGATTTTTGAACTAAACAAACAAAACAAAAACATATTAAACTTCTTTTAATAATGCAGAAATATACCGTGTCGAATTCCCTTCGCTGAAAAGGAAGATGAACAAATAAATATTCTATAAAAGCACAGTGCGATAACCAGGGCCCGTAATTTTCATGCCGATGACATCAATTTGACGTCACGCTCCATATAGGGTGATCCCAAATAATTTTATTGTAAATTATTAATCATTAGTCGTCAATCATTTAGAAAACATGTCGTCAATCATTTGGAAATCATTCAGAAAATTTAGAAAAATGTGTCCATCAATTCTAAAGTTGAAAAAAATTAACCAAATGTGTGACACAACAAACCAAAATACGATTAAGTACAAAACAAAAGGGTCTTTATGAATATTGCATTATGTATGAACGCAAAGGTGACTTAGATTTTCTTTGCATGGGAATTAATGCAAGAAGGATAGCGTGCTTTACGTTAGAGAGGAATTCTGTTTTCTACGTTTATATTTTTCTATAAAAAATGTATGTCTCTAATAAAATGTATGTATAAAAACAAATCAAATAGTTTTGTTTACGTTTCACGTATCAAGTAAGTATTATTTATTCCTCGTGTAAATAGAATACCTTTGAAATAATTTGTACATGATTAAAATGATTGACGACTAATTAATAATTTACAATAAAACTATTTGGGATCACCCTATATGGAGCGTGACGTCAAATTGATGTCATCGGCATGAAAATTACGGGCCCTGGCGATAACACTAGAATATTTCAATTACTTACACTGTGATCGACCATTTAAAATGCAGACAGGGTGTGAAAGTCGAATGCCCATGGCTCATTGATAACATGATGTGGTAAATGTCGATAAGCGTGTTTGACATAACATCATGTCTGTACGTGCCGGCTCGGGACTCGCCCATGCTAGGGCAGAACGGCGTATCTCTCTATGAGTAATATATCACATAGGTATGGTTTTTTGACGTAGGACCGTTGATATTGCTGTGCCCTGACAGGGCGTCACATGTATACCTACTTTTGTAATTCCATCCATATGTCTGTAATGTGATATGCAATAAATTATTCTGATTCTTTGTAGTCGGCTCTGGGACTAAGTGTAAGGCCTGAGTGAACGCCTCGCTCAGAGCGGGGCGTCGAGCGTCCATATAAATTGCATGTGTTTTATATGGACGCTGCACGCTCCGCACTGAGCGGGGCGTCCACTCAGGCCTTACACTAAGCGATTATTTTAATGATTATTAATATTTTAATAAAGATTGCTTAGTAGTAAGAAAGTACGTGATTTTACGTGACATTAAATATCAGTCGATTGTGCAACTACACATTTAACGCTCCAAAGTCGTTAAAATCCATAGACTGATAGGACGGATAGGGACGTACAATAACAGGTTTGAAACAACTGTACTTATGCCCTTTGTGACTGCACTGTATTCTGAGATTTTAACTTAAATTAGATTCTATTAAAGGAGGAGGATTATACATTTTTATTTGATTATATATACTGACGGACACTGAATTGTCATTAACATATTATTTCGTATCCCTTCCTCTAAAATTGGTTTTCGTAATGCAGTGAATGCACGCGTTGCAAATTGTTAAATTAAAATGATCCAAAGTTAATTCAATGTACTCATTAATTATTGAAATGTCGGCTTTGTCCTATGAAGCGGCTAATTGCTATTCGGTTTAGCATTAACAATCATACCAACATACATTATGTGTATATCACATGTAGTAGGTATAACGGACGTCCCCAAATAGTTAGGTAACTTTAAATCATTATCAGAAACGTAACATAGCTAATTTTGAGACGCCTTCTAAAATAAAGTAGGTAACAGAAAAGGTCATGTCAACCCGAATGATCTATATGAAGTTCTTTTCTCATTCAATTTACAAAAACGCGGTGGTTCAATGATAAATGCATACATTTATTTTGACTAAAATATTTTATGAGTAATTTTGAAAACTATTTTTTCATAAATATAATGACGTTGGATTAATATGATCCCAGTTGGTCGAAATAAATGATTTTATTATTATTATTATTATTTTCCCGTTCACGGGACAATGATGTCCCGGACCTTTGGGAGGCGTGCGTGGAGCTAGGTACCTACAAAGTACCTCAGTTGGTACACGTAGAGGCCCTTTTGACAATTTAATGAAATGCAAGGAGTACACCGAGCGGATGCTGTCCCTGCCCGTGTCATGGGACGCACACAGACACAACACCCGCTGGGGTGTATAGGGACTATTGATGGTTGATGGAATCTAAATAAAACGGGTTATTGGGTTGAAATGATGGACTAGTGGCTGGGCTATTGGGTGAAACATCGGACGCCTGCCTAATAAAACTGTTTCAATCTTTATCTCTGGCAGACGGTGACTCGCTAACTGCTAGATGGGCCCCTATTAATAGCGACATTAAAAAATGGCCTAAGGGCAACACCGGTCAGAGAGCTGGGGGGTAGAGAGGTGGCACTGGACTTTAAACATATAGCCAACTCGCCACTTAGGTGACTTAGGTGTCCACATCTAACCTCGAGCAACAGCTCTTGCGACTCCACTCTGGACGGCCAATAAAGGCAAGCCAGAGGCGGAGGGCCTGTCCAACCAACCACCCGATCGGCTTATTATTATTATGTATGTTTTTTCCATATCTCAGGACCACGGGGTCCCGGACTTTTGGAAGGCATGTGTGGGGCTGAAGCCATCAGCGCACAGGCCCTTTAAAACAAATATAATATAAAGCGAGGCTATGAGGTTGTCGAGAGGTGAGTCTGCGGTGCGCCAGATCCCGGTAATCCGTTCCAGGGCCGCCGGCGTTATGACATTTTACACTTCCAACCTGGAGCATAGGTTCCGCTCTTGCGACTCCACTCTAGCCGGCCGGTTTTTTTTTTTTTTCTTTTTGTTTTTTTTTTAATCAGAAACAAACAGTCTTGAATTATTTACAAAGTAATTAGCTAGAAGCTATTCATTAATAATATTACTAGACCTACAGTTTCCTATTTTAGGAAAGAAAACTCAATTATATTACAAAATTAAACCACTATAACCGTTATAAATACATACCAAAAAAAAAAAGTTAAAGTGAAGTTAAATATATATATATATATATTTATTATTACTATTTTTTTTTTTCTGTACACACTATTTCAGAAGAGAATTAATTTAATTTTATTATTACCTATTAATGATTTATGCCTGATTTATCTACATAATTAAGTACTTACACTATGAAAGGTGAGTGGAACTCTACATTGCAATCACATAATGCATTTCGTCGTGACTAGATACTCATTAATTTCTGCACACACTTAATAAGAATGCAAGTTTGTCATCTCATCATGGCACTCATGACCACACATACTTAAGCAGCCTTTGTGCCTGGGCCATTGAACTGCTTTGTTTTTGACTGCCTACCGTGACACGACTCTTTAATATATTCACTAAAAGCTTACGCGTAACGTACCTATTAGAATTGATGAAAATCGCCATTTTGTACCGTTCGATTCTATTGAATGGCTGTAGGTTTTTACTAGACTTATTAGGACAAATTAAACAATATGTTGTAAGTCAACATTCAACATCGTTGTGAAATGAAACAGGTCTATCATAACTATCATAAGTAGGTAATAAATACAATACATATCCGATTTAAATAAATACAAACCGCTCCCTTTTGCTATTATCGCGTAAAAATTGTGCTCTGTCTTACTTTCATTTTAGCCATGTTTGCATAATATATTCATGTCACTTTATATTTGTTATAAGATATTGAATATTATATTGAATGTTAACCGTATTTATGTCTCTTTAACCTGTTAATTCAGATATCTCGCACTTTGGTAGTTTACTATCTAAACAATTGCCTTATAGACAATCTGTCTCAGGAACATTCCGTACGAACTAAGCCTATCTATCCCGAATAGAGTCGTAAACACACAACAGCTATAGCAAGCTACGCGATTCAGGATGTCTCGACTCACCACCTCAGTTGATCCCCTGATCCGTAATAACTGCTCGTAATTGGGGATCAGACTAATACTGGCTGGTCTGAAAGGTACTGTGAATACGAGCCCTGATCCGGTAGCGTGTGCCTGCATAATTCCCCCATTGTTCAGTGTTGCTACAGGCAGTGGAATCAACTATAACGCGGTACAGCCAACCCTATTCATAAAGTATATATACCCTCGTTTGGAACCTGCGTCAAATACAACGCGACCCGTAGACCTTGGCAACTCGAAGCCAGGCTTTACACTGGACAGCGTGATGGGATCGGTTTGCTTTATGAATGAGCCTTGTGTACGGTATAGTATACGCGGAAGCGCAACATTGTGATTATGAATCACGGGTTGATGGATTTGCCTGCGTAAAGTTACACTTTACAGGGTTGTTTTGTGGTGGAGTCGAGTTAAGAGTATGTGTTAGGATAGGATAGATTTACTTAGTCTTAGGTACGGACCTGCTGCTAAAATAGCAGGTAGAGCATGTTACACTAGCCAAGACTACTTTAATCAGCATATATGTATACCTTGCTTAATCAGCATATATACGTTATTTGTTTTCGCCAGCGACTTCGTCTGCGTGAACCCGGGAGAAAAACTATTCTATAAATACATCCAGGCTCTAAACTATCATCGTGCAAAATTTCATCCAAATCCGTAAAGCCGTTTTTAAGCGTGATTGAGTAACAAACATCCAAACTTTCGCATTTATAATATTACTTATGTTTAGTAGGATTAGATTTAATGATTAAATGCGAAAAAAGTTTATGTAATGGGTAATCTCTTGAACTAAGTAATGATTGGAATAAAAAAATTACATCACAAGTAAATAGAAAGTGGGCTATATTTCAGCCGTGACATCATGATATCACATGTCCACTTCAACTTTATAGAGGTATTAAGATTACGTGAGCAACATATTGCAGTTTTCAGGTGTTGTCCTGACATCGGCACATTTTCTAATTATGCCATGGCCTACCTATCGAATTGTGTGTCTCTATTATTGATATTATATGCTAATCTAAAGATGGCACATATGTAAAAGTACATTTCGTAACTAGCGCGGTGAATTCGTGAATGCCCCAGATCGCAGGTGTTTGTGGCCCGAACTGAAGGTGAGGGAATTACCGCCCGTGTTGAGTACAAAATTTTACGTCTTCACCTGGCCACAATGCGAGTTTTCCCGTAAGCGCAGCGTGCAGTAAAACTCGCTTTATGGCCAGGTGTGACGTAAATATGTTTACGATTCTGTGATCTGAAATCAGCTTTTAGGTACATTAAGTTAAATCCTCGCATGTACATCAAAATCAATGTGACAAGTTTATTAAAACCCCGCATATATTCATCCGCTTTCCAGCTGACGCGGCGGCGTTGCCATCCTCCGCATACCAATTCGGCCATTTTGTATTCCCGACGCGTCCAATGTCAAACGATTTGTTCTTACTCTTTTCGAGAAATTCACTTTCTGCCCCATTTCACGGATCCGTGATTGGGTGGCGCAGTTTAGAAAGGCCGTAAGCTGGCAGCATTGGGGTAATGTCGGGTAATTCCATTAGGAAGGATGATGTGGGAAGGCTGAAGACATTTGACGTTTGATCGTCGCTTTGTTTGGTGTTTTATGGTAGTGCCAAGAGGCTAAACATTACATAATTAACCACCCATATCTCAGCTATGACGGTTCCGAAAGCATCGGAAGGCAAAAGTTAAGTTGTAAGTGACCCATCAACGACCGATAGTGTGTTCAGATTTTTATTTTCGATTTTTATATGAATTGCCTTTCAGCACCAGTTATCTACTATTAATTAAGAGAATATATCTTATGTACCTAATTGAGGAGTTCATTCGGCCACTTTTCGTCTGCATAAGCAGATTAGCTGTATGGTACATGTATGCATTGATTTGTTACGAGGTAAATAAAAGCTTGTAGAAATGGTCAGCGCTCTTGTTTTTAACATAATAAAAACAGTATACAATGGTCATACAAGTAAACTAGCATTAGTTTTAACCTAAAACAACATTCATTCATAAAATAAATGTTCCCATACAGGAACAACATAGTTTCTACATCATTAATATACTCAACTCACCGTTTTGTAAAATAAACCATAACAATATGTAACACAAAGTCGATTAGTTCACTGCATTTATACGGGACGGTTCAAAATACTGACACCAATTACTTCTTTTGTTAACGCACTTTCGGGAAATTAGATCGAAATGCATTTTACGGTGTAGGATTTCTACTGTTCAGGATATAACTGTTTCCGTTGATTCTGTTTTATTTCAACTCAATTTTAGAGTTATACCTACTCGTATAGAGGTAAAGTTTGTAACGCTACCGTAGCCTTTTGGTTCAAACATACGGCGGCAGCCTAGTGGTTCAGGCATGCGACTGTAAAGCGGCGGTCGTGGGAACGAAACTCGGCTCGTACCAGCATTTAGTTTTTCGGAACTTACTCTTTTGGAACGGAATATTTACCGTTAGCTTTTTCGGTGAAGGAAAACACCTGGAAGAAACCGGTCCCATAAGGTCTAGTTTTCTCTCTGGGTTGGAAGGTCTGATGGCAGTCGCTTTCGTAAAACTAGTGCCTATACCAAATCTTGGGATTAGAGGTCAAAGCGGACCCCGGGCTCCTTTACGGGCACAACCGTGACTAACGCTAGGAGAGTAATATGGATCAGTTGTGTTGGGAGATTACCCCCTACATACTCGTACTTACAAACTTACAGTATTTATTTAACGGATTCACATTATCAATTAGCATAGATATTAGCTGTAGGAACACGCAACTGATCACGTTTATTTCCTTAATACGCGGCTACTCACTTTATCTATTCAATTTATTGCATCTATTGATAGTCCCATAAGAACGTGACATATAAATGAGCTATACCGATACTAGAGATAACTGTAATCTGAATAATCATTTGAATGGCTTTAACCATATTAATGTATGACAATTGGTCCCAACATACGTTTTCACGAAAGTAAATCATAAATGTATGACACTCTTTAGGGGAAGCCTTAGTCTAGCTGTGGACGTCTTTCGGTTGATATGATGATAATGATGAAAACATATAATGTACTTTAAAAACCAAGTTCAATCTAGTAGGTACTCCGCCAAGCCACGAGAATATTTCCACATTTTTTTACAATTTACCACATGAACTGATTTCCGATAGCAAATGCGTTGATTACTATAGAAGAAAACCGAATCGCTGTATATTTGAGGACTTATTATGTAAATGTATTATGTATATTATGTAAATACACGAGTTATAATATAACATACCAAAATTACTTCACGCGTGCCTAATAAAATTGAGGAGTTCCCTCAATTCCTCATGGATCCCATCATCTAACTGAATTTAAAAAAAAATGGGACCCACCTGTAAGCATATATACATACGAACAAAAAAATTTTTTCCAATCGGCTCATCAATGACGGAGTTCTGAGGTAACAAACATAGAAAGAAAAACAAAAAAATACAACTGAATTGAGAACCTCCTCCTTTCGTTTGAAATCGGTTAAAAATAACAGAACATAAATCAATATGTAACAAAGGCTAACTTATTTTTCTAAATGATCTGTTTCAGTTGACCATTATTATCGTTCACAAACGAAATAAAATTATAATGTATTTTCATTTAATTAACCCTCATTTAAAACGCAATTACCACATATCCATTATACCCACGGCAACAATTTACTCATTAACCATTTTAAAATCCCATCCGTCATAATTGTGTGCTGGCAATATAATCGAAATACTTTCATAAAACATACTTTGCTTTTCCCAAATATCAATGTGTTCTGGACGTTATAGTTCAAGTTTTAAGGTTGAAATTGCATTGCCTTAGTTTACCATTTAATACATCTTAATTCTAAAACTGCGTGCGGCAATGTAACCCCGTGACAAAAAAGCGTAAGTCTAATGGTGTGTCTATGATAACAACTACCTTTTTCTGTATGACCAGCGTAAGAAAGAACCCTTAATTATAATACCATAGTGCAGACAGTGGCTTGTTTTTGCGAGGGCAACGACCTTTTGAAGTTTAGGGGTGTAAAACTGAAACAGGATGTTTGTGTTTTGTTTGGTAAAAGATACATTGTTAGGTAGTTCTATTTTTAATTATCATACCGGTTACCTGGGTGTGTTAAAATAGCACCAAAGTGGAAGTATTGAAATATCGTCGAGGTCTTTCTAATCCAACTGTACAGTACCATACTTTTCCCCTCATACTTATACTCTCTAAGTTAATCTTCTTTCATACGTCCTATTCCTATCTAATACGCTCTTTTATTAATACTCAGCTATCCGCGCGACTTCGCCCGCTCATTGCAGAGACCGCAAGCAAACCCGCGGGATAAAATACAAACTATGTATCTAGAAAGTCTATTCTATAAACGTAAAATATGTTTAGAAATCGGCTAAGTGGTACCTACATACAAACTTATAAAGCTGCAATCACAAACTGTTCCTCGTTATAATATAATCAGTATAGTCAACTAGAAGTATAGATAGATAAATATAAATATACTCACATGTTGCTCATACGCCCATATTTTCATTCCAACAAGAAAGGCGTCAACATTCATGCGCAAACGCTGCCGACTTCCTCGACTCCTAAACATAAACTATTTTAGGGTTCGCGAGTAAGACGTTCGCGTTTTGTTTTGAAACCTGAAATAGCACCTGAACTAAGCGTCTACGCACCTTCAATAGGACTTAAGCGACTCAATTTCTCTTCTAAGTTATACCCTATTCTGATTGACTATATTCAACGTTATATTCGTTGATGTTAGGGCTACTAATGTTTACCTGAAGATGTTTGTTGGTAGTAAGTACCTATATCCTAAGGGAGTTTGATCAGTGAATCGTTGCATTACCCAGACTGTATTTGCATGTTTGCTTCTAGCTTATGAGTTATGACGTTAATGTTTAATGTGAGAGTGACCAACGTTAAAGGCCAAAAATAATGTATGCCATACGATTAAATAAATAAATGTTAAAGGATTTAATCGAGAAGCTAAGCTTCCTCGCCTTCTGAAGTCGAGAATCTCCTTCGATACATATTCTGGTACGTATCGGAATACAGTACAATTACTGTTAGTTAACCACTGACAAATAGTTTGCCTTCATTTAATTTTCAATTTTAATGTCATACAAATAAAGCAATTTTCAGAATACTGTAAACCACGTCTACCGATTTAGAAATAACTACTTAATTTGTATGAGGTTAAAATTGAAAATTAAATGAAGGCAAACTATCAGTGGTAAACCCCAAATAATTCTAGTGTACTTATCTGATACTAAAGCTCGGAAGCATCATCTTGTTTTTTTTTATTGAATATGAAGGTGATTTTCCACTAGCGAAATGGGCGGCATTTCCCATTGAAAAATCTTAAACAAACTAAACAATTGTATCGCCTATAGTACGAAGTTTCCCTCTATGCATGATATAGTTACGACTCTCTATTAGCACTAAGTATGTAATTCCTTTTACACTTCTCTCTTTTAAGCGCAATTAAGTGGTCGATAGTTTCCAATGCTGCGTTCGTTCTAACGCAAATAGCAAACGACTAAACGAAAGCACCAATGCATTGCCATTGGCAAAAGTTAACAAGACATCCTCGTTCAGTCAATGGCATGTTAACAACATTCGAAAAAATTCTAGAGAGGCGAGGAAAAGTGTTAAGCGAGTTATTAAAATGAACAGACTTATGCCCTTTTTTAATATTAACTTAAATTACGTGGTAGGTAAAAGGGCTTTACGGTAATTGAGTTATTTCCGTATTCCTCATTAAGGTCAATGTTGCCAGTTAACAGTAAAGTTGACTCGTGGAAAAGTTACGTAATTTTTAAAGCAAAAAAATGGCGATAATATTGTGGCGGTAGTATTTATAGAAATTGCGTAAAAAAAATACTATTCAGGATCTTATACTTGAATACGGCATGGGTCTAATATTATAAAAATGGTAAGTTTTTGGGCTCTATATTGTGACAATGTATTTCGATAGAGACTGTACTAAATTAACCAGTTTTCTGTTGAGGCTGACAGACCAAAATTAATGTAATTAACTCGTTACTAAATACTAGGTTAACCGTGTTTACGTACTCGGACCTTATTTTGATTTTTTTAACGACGGCAATTTCAGTAATCGATCAATTACTTAAATTACTATCTCATTTATTTTAAGTACCTATCTGTATTTTCTTGTAAAGTATGAGTAAATTAAAAAAAAAACTGTCCATGGGCGAACTTGACGTTATTGTCCTAAAATTATACGTAATAAATATCGGAATATGTTCCACGCGATTGACCTGCGAGTCGGTTCGATAAAATGCAGGTAATGTACTACATACTTACATGAAAATTTTAATACCCTCTCAACAAACGTCTCTCTTTTAATGTCTGGGTCAAAACCATTACAGTTAAGTCAGTCTTTCCCAAGCACACATTCAAAGTTTGAAGCCTTTTACGGACTAATTTTATTGCTGAAACCACACAAGTACATATACATATATAAAAAAACAATTGTTACACCTATGTATTGTGTACAGGAAAGACGCCTAGTTTTTGTTTCTGATTATGAGCCGTCCATGCATCAAACATCACTTAAGTGGCAGTGGGCAGGGCACATAGCACGTAGAACCGATGGCCGTTGGGGCGGAAGGTTCTCGAGTGGCGACCGCGTACCGGAAGGCGCGGCGTAGGTAGGCCCCCCACAAGGTGGACTCATGATCTGGTAAAGATTGCGGGAGTCCACTGGATGCGGGTGGCGCAGGACCGGACACTTTGGCACTCTTTGGGGGAGGCCTATGTCCAGCAGTGGACGTCCTTCGGCTGATATGATGATGATGATGATGATCCATCAAATAACAAAAGATTCCACAATTCGTTAATACATTTTTGACCTAGGTAGTCTCAGATTACCTAAGTTCTTTTATTCAAGTTTCCCCAAGACAGACCTTAAATGGTCTAATATTTTAAAGTCAAGTAAGCAAACCTCACATATTAACTATGCGAAATTCACAAGATATCTGTAAAGTGAGTGAAATTAGTTGACACGGTAAATTTTCAGCCACAGACGGGTGCATACCGGGCTAAATCAGTCGTCTCCGCTGGCACGCCAAAAGGAAAGAGCACCGCGTAATTATAGATGTAAGTCGTCTTGTTAACCATAAAACGCTTTGGAACATGTTCCAAGCTGTCATAAAACGCATCAGGATCTCTTGGGCAGCTATCAAATGAAAATTGGATATAAAGCTTGCAAACCCACTAGCAATTGCAAATTTATTTCTTGACCATGAACACGATGTTTCAAAACGGGAAGAGGTAGGTAACATGAACATATTCCCAGGAGCCTAGAGTTAATTATACTCGTAGTAAATAGAACGAAAGTAAATTTGACATGGCGTCATTTCCGCAGGTTATTCAAGATAGTGCGAATGAGAATATCATGTCTTATAGACTGTCGAGAAATTATCTTAATTAATCATTACTAGCAATATTTCATTGAATTGATCGGAAATTAACAAATACAGGATGTAACTTCTATGTAATTAACTTTAAACTTTAGTCTTTAACTTTAAACGTGGGAGCCTCGACTGAAACCCCATTATTTATTACTTTCTAAGATACCATAAACTCATTAGGTCAAAAGTTCGCACGCGAATTTACTAACGGAACACACGTTTTATGGTAAAATAAATTTAAAATTGGTGTTTAAAATTATACTAATACATTAAATTAATGTGAAATCTTATTCACTTGCAACTGTGAAACTGTCATATCTCTAATTTCTATGCAAGAAACTGAAATAATGTCTTCGTTTATATATTTTTCTGCTATGCCAGGCACAGTTGCACAGGGGTTGTAAATAGGCACATACAAATATGAAGACTGAAGAATCGCCGATAAGAACTATCAAAATGTCTGACAAAATATTTGTGGTATTCACTCAATCCGATCACTTAGAGATATGACAATTTAATAGAATACAATCAGATAGAAGGTCAATGTGTTACGAGCGGTTTTTATACATTGAGTGTGTCCGCCGATTCTGTTTTAACGGTTACCTAAAATAATGTAGTTTAAGTATAGTTTAAATTAAAATCAAAAACATTCTACCTACTAGCGCATACAAACGCAAGTAACGCAACGTTCTCCGTACGAAATTCAAATTATCTGCATCTCTTAAACAAACCTTGATTGCCAGTCATCGAACATCAACTTTAATTCATTCGTCCGCTTCGTGACTAATCATTATATTTATGGAAGGGTCATTTTCAGTCCGTACATTTCACATTTCATCTCGTTTCTCAACTATAAGTCAAAAAGAGACAGTAGCACGAATACCGTGTCTGAAGCCATTTATAGCAGTTGTATATGTTGTGTTGCATATGGTTATTTTGAGATTTCGTTGATATTGCGTGACCGAAACAAGTTATATTTTGATAAATGGCGGAGATAAAGTCCCCGTTTTGTTTAACACGATAAAAATCTTGAGTCAATTTAAGGATCAATTAAAAAGATCCACTTTACTACTTTTTAAATTAATATTCTCACCGGCGTGCATGACACTTATTAAAAACCAGCTTTTACTCACGATTGCGTCTGCGTTGAGTCCGTTAACTCCTTTTGCACTCATGCGTTTATTTCCCCAATTTAACCTTATTTCTCCTCTCCTCTGGCGTACACTCTTGACAGAGCCGATTGTTCCTGTACTCATAGGAACAACCGCGTGTATGGTCAATCTTCGTAAATCATTTCGGCTTGAACTGCTTTCCTGGCAACGGCTCTCCATTTAATCTTATTAAGGGATGATAATAAGTTTCATACATCTAGAGCTAAGAAGTTTTATCTACTATTTAAACGGTTTAAGCTTAAACATGTTGTTTGCACTAAGAATCACTGGTTTTGATGAAAACTGTTGACAGTCATTCAGAAAATTCTTATACTGCACTTTGATTTCAACAACGGTTGAAAGCTTTACTGCGCGAAATTCATTTAAAATTGCTCGTAACAGACAATTACAGTCCCGAAACGGAATTAATTAGTTGCTGGCTTAATTCAATTAATCCCATCATCGCTATTAATGATTCAATGCTGCTCTGTCCGATAATGCACAGGTCACTGCGAATAACTCAGGTTTGAGGTTAAAATCTCCGTCATCAACATCTTAAACATCGTCAACAGTTTAAAACATCTATAAAGAGTGAAATTTTAACAAAAGTAATCTGTCTTCCGGTTGGCAATAGCTTTTATTGACGAAGTTATGATTAATCAGTAATCACACATATTTTTACAAGAGGAGACGCCATTTATGGTTATTGTGCGACCGACCAAAAATATGGCGTTATATTGCCAAACTTTAGCTATGTCCAGAAAAAGACGACTATCTCTGTATCGAACCTAAATACGGCCAAATCGCAGCGGAACATCATAAGACATTTATAGACTTTTGGAATAGAGATCAGTGGGAAAAGCATCAAAAGTTTTTGGAGACGCTCATGTTTCATGTTATTTTTTAAACTCTGTTTTATTACTAACTTGAGTCATATTATTTTTATTGGTAGAATTAAATACAATCAAGAAATTTGTTTAAATGTGAATGGCTCTGTTAAGTTATACGAGAATAGTTTATCAATGTAAGTTGAACAGCGCGTTATGTTGACATTAAGTTCTTTTTCATGAATGTAGGTTTGAATTGTACCCAAGTGAAGTCTTTCAAAAAGTGCCAAAGATCAACCTTAGTAATCAAGACATGTCAGACTCAAGGCTAACCATGTGAACTCCAAACTGTGCCAAAGAGTAGTGATGGGAACATCTGTGATCAAGTGAAAGTGAATTATGAAGATGAAAATGCATCTGCCGACAGAGATGGCGTGTGACATAACCTACAAATGTGAGGAGAAGGTGCAGATATCGGAGGAGGCGGAGATGCTGTATTATGAGCTGATCAGGGCTCTGGAGGAGGAGGAATTGGTAAGATTGTTGATAGTAATGTATATACCTTGGTTAATTGATAGATCATGTTCGAATGTTAGAAATTTTTTTCATAGTAAAATTGAGTATTATTACAGGTACAACAACATTATTTCTAATAATGCACGCTTCGTCGTACTTCCTAACCCATCTTCACTGAGTTGTCCGGTCCGATATTCTCAAGACTGTAGAACATTGAATTGTGTTTGTTCCTTAAAATATCAGACTGCTTTATATGGTCACATAAACTGATAGATGGTAAGAAAATGTTCGTCATACTCAGAAATTAATTAGCAATCAATCATTTTTATTTCAACATTATCATTAAAAAGTACCAGTGGATTGAAGGAATCGTCGGCTGGTCGTTAACCCACATGCTCGGCTGACAGTTTAAAGTCAACAAGCGATAAGCAGTGCCTTGTTCGAGTCATCAGCACACTTATAAATGGATCATTGAGTCACAACATGTGTTTCTTTTGGCGACATGAGACGGCCAAATTCCTTTTCTGTTTTTGTCCCTTAATTTATGTTTGCTCCTTAAACCAGAATGAAAAGAGTTAATTTAACGTGTCTGTCTTAATATACTTCTATATCATGCTGTCCGCTTCTACCCGAAATATTTCAATTCTCTCATCAAAACAACCCCTTCAAATCTTGTCTAAGTTCCGACTTATAAATTTCCACTTTAACAATTAGAATCAAGGTGCAATGCTGTGGTTTTACAACATCTATAGATAGGACCGGTCATTGTGGCACTGTTTGGGGGAGGCCTTTGTCCAGCAGAGGACGTGTTTCGGCTGATATGTTGATGATGATAGATAAAATAATGTAACAGTTTTGTTTGTTGATGTTATTTACCTTCCCAGGATACTAGAATCAGATCAGAACCAACTTAGTTCTGTACTTACTTCAAACTGATAAATTGAGTCAGTCAGTTTCGTATTGTAGTTATCAGTTATCTCAACTTGCTCTCTCAATGATACAACAGCAAATTGTGAAATAATAAAACTCAATGTACTTAACAATAAGGTAATTGATATAATGTTAATTAAATGGATCAAGATAATGTACAATAACAATTAATTTTGACGAAGCCTACGTAGCGGATATTAACGTAATGGATTTAGTAGTTTGCGGTTACATTAATAAAAAAATTACAAGATATCGAACATCCATATACAGGGTCACCGGTATATATTCCTGTTAAAGGGTAATAGGGACTATCTATAGGGAGGTAGATTGCAACTTTTTGGGCCATATAATGCATTATGTGATCCAAAACATTGCAATCCACTACAACCCCTTGGCAAGAACCCTGTATAACTTTCGAACAGATGCACAGCAAAGCATCCCATAGCGCAGGTTCAATTGATATAAGGTTACGCAACTGGTGACCGCAATGGGCCTCGGTCAGCCGCAAACTGCCATCCGATACAAGGGTAAGAGGCTCAAGCTTGAGAAATGCCCTTGCTATCGATGTTGCCGGCTCTAAAACTGGGCACTCTAACAACCCGAATGGAGTATGTAAGCACTTTATTGTGCACAATAACAGGTTTAAGCAAAACGTGTCGCACAAGATCAAAGCACAACGGCGACTTTATCCCTATAAAGGATCCCTTGCAGCTAACGTTTGGAGTAGCGGCGCGCCGAAATACACTGAGTCCAGGAATTACAGAACTGCATTAACTGTTGTGTTTAAAGATAGTTGGCGCGGACCGTTGGATATCATTATTAAAGAACTTTCATCCTTTCATTTATCGGTAACAAAATGCTGAATATGTTAAAATTAACGAAGGGTCCGTAGTTATAGTCTCGGAAACGCAGGACAGTCTCAAAGATTCATACAAAAAAAAACGGCTGAAGAGTTTTTATAGGCGGCTGGACACTCAAATTAAGAGTCCATTTTAGTAATAACGAACTCTCTTGGTAAAACATTTCTGCGCCACATTCACTGTTTGTCTCGCAGCCATTACAGTTTTATTAAATAGATTAAATAAACGAGAGCACCTCCAAGAAACTTCAGAAATACGAATTTTCCCAAACTGTTTTTGTAAATGGAGATTCCCATTTACAAAAACAATAACAGAACAGAAGTTGTGCAAAACTTCGCGAAACACGTGCCAAGTTTAGGAGACGCTGCGGAATAAACAGTTATACTTAATGTATGCAAAGCCTCAGAAAGTCAAGGACCCCGAATTTGGTAAAAGTATGAACCAGTTGCTTATCAAATTAATGTTCAGAAAAAGAACTCTCGAAACGTCTTTCGTACATTATAGTGAAAAAACTGTAGGCACAGGCCGGGTGAAATTCAATCTTATGTGAATGTTGTAAAGACTGTCTCAGAAACCTTTTCTCATTTTGTTTGTAACGACTTGCATGGAGGCACTGTTAATGACTTTTTTTAGAAAATACAATCATTACAATTAATTTGTTTGTTTAATGGTGATATTTAGTCTATAGACAGAATAATAGAAAATTAGAGAGTGAGATAACGACCGACCGATACGACCATGAGTTATCAAGTTATATTAAAATACTCAGTACCCATTTAGAGCCTTAAAAGTAACTTAAATCTGTATCTTTGACTCACATGACCGATGACCTGTTTCATGAACCAGTTAAATCTGGTTAAATCAAGCCTGCGGTAATGTTAGCTTTGTTGGACTTCAAAGAAGTAACACCACATATACCGGGAATCAGGGCTATTCCAGGCCCGCTGGGTTAGCGCGATACCGTTCATCTGACACATACCTATACAATTCTGAAATGCCGCTAAATTTGTTTTCTTTTTTTAAAAATTTTTTACCAGCTTCTGCCCGCCACTCCTTCCGCGTGGAACCCCTTTTTACTGTATTTTCGTACAAACTTTAACTCCCCAAATCACCCCTGAGGGGAAGTTTTCCGGGTTAATACTTAAGTACCCCTGGTTCTTTTCCGAGATTCAAAATATCTCAATCGGTTCAGCGATTTAAGTGTGTAGAGGTAACAGACAGACAGACAAACACACATTCGCATTTATAATATTAGTATGGATTTTTATGTTGTCGTAAGGGCAAACCATTTTAGTTAGTATGAAACCCCCTACATTTTCATTTTATCAGGATAAACAGGTTTTCATGGAACATGGCCAAGAACACTCGGGATAAAATTAGCTATGACACAAAAAACGATACCACAGACAAATACACACACAGACATGTTTAACTTATAACACCCCTCTTGTTGCGTCGGGGGTTAAAAAGGCATGTCTAGGTGTGGATAAAGGGGTTACATGTGACAACACAAGAAACGGAAGCAGAAATGGATAATGCACATGTCTTTAAGATGTCCCAGGTCTCCATCCGTCGAAATTATGACCATCATTTCAGCCGGAATGAGCCCACTGCTAGACAAAGACTATAAAGATTTCCACAAAGACCAGTTGCTCAAATGCAATAATTTAAATAAAATTATTTGTCCAAATACCGTTCTGTTTTGTAGAATATTAGGTAAAGTAACATTAGTAACCACTATTAATAGCAGTAGTCATGGAATGTGTCCGAATGAGAAGCATTGGCACGGTTAATTAAGATTTCAGTTAAGATAAATCTTTGTAGGTCACTCGGAGATACGTGTTAGCAATTCTTCTTCATTAAGGTGCACTGCTACATTTTCATATAAAATGAGTTGCTACAAATTCTCCTCATCCCAGTTATCCTGGTTGCATCCTGAAGAAGCTCGATGCTTGGCTATAGTTCGTTTTTTTAGCATTAGAAAGAAGGCTAAAGCACGAAGCACGAGGTTTTTTATATAAGACACTTTATGCCACACAACTGTCAAAGGATCTCAAACAGCCACTAAAAATGACTTACGTTTTGTTTGTCTACCCTAAAGTGTTTTCATTAGTTATATCTAAATAATACTTACAACATTATATTTATTTTTAATGTATTTATTTTTTGAGTCTGTTATTTTGAATTTCTTTATTCAGTTCTGGAAAGGTTGCACAATAAAAAACCTGAAGAAGAAGAGGTTTGAAACGATCGGTTCGTTTTTTTCGCTGGCAACATTGTCATAATTGTCAATCGTATCTTACGTTATTTTTCTTGTTTTCTTGGTTATCTACAAATTGTTCAAGATTACGGGATTATTATACGAGTATCTATGTGTTAATTAATATTAAGATTTTATTTTTCGCTGTGTGTGGTGGCGTGCGGACTGCGATGGACCAACCAGAGGCAGGTCCAAGTGGCTTGCAAAAAAGATCGACTCGTTCTCACCTGACCGTTTTGCCTTCATCACAAGCAAAGATACAGAAACAGAGTCCATTAACAATAAATGAGAAACATACAGTTGTGAACATTTACAAGTTGGTGTATGTTTGCATGCAAGGATGAATTTCCAGGTAACATCTAATATTTGTCCCAAGCAGAAAGGTTGACGACGACTGCTTCTTTGTTTACCGTATTTCTTATCCTAAAAAAAAACGGACTATAGTGCGTGCCTGCAAACAGTTTTTTGCGAAAGCCATTTGACCTTTCTCTGATATTGAAAACTAGAACATATTGGGTTTAGGCTCGTAATATTGCTAAGGCTGGATTGGCTAATATTTCACGAAATATTGGTACCCGTATGCAATTTCGCTATTACTTTAACGTTTGTCTAGCCAACTTCAACGATTGTTCAATCAATACAACAGTTGATAGTGAATATATTCATAAAAAAACTGTGGGTGACTTTTCCTACGGAACAAATAGATAACAACAAATTAAGAATTATAATCCCTTTCTTAATACTTACTGTGACAGACAGACAAACACCGAGTCGCATTAATGTTCTCTCTAACCATTTTTGGTACGGAACCCTAAAAATAGTCAAACACTATCAAATAATAATCCCTTTTGATACATAACACGTGTTTTTATCAACAATCGATTATCTCACGCCAATAACCGGTTTTTTATCTCAATTAGGACGAAACGACCTTAACCGGCTCGTGGGAACGCAAGACATTCGATATACTGCGAAGCTTCGATATAAAAACTTAAGAGCCCGCGGAAGTCTGAAGCGAGGGTTTGTAAGCGTTTGTATGAGCTTAAAGCTCGAATTTAAGCTCGGCTTTGCATGCGACGGAGACGAGCGCCAATTGGGTGGGGTTGGGGTGGGGGTATGACATAGCGGAATATATTCTAGTTCAGGGGCAACTAATATACCTGGTTGACACTGAGTCTGTCTTGAAATATTGGAGCAACACAACATACTATCGACGACACACGGGCGACACGACGGCTAACTGACCACCCGTGCACTTTATGCACATTGTAGTAAATGCAGGATGGTCAGCTAACTGTGTTGGCGTTTGTACTACATACATGTTTGAATGTATATGCTGCTGCCAAATTATCCAACCCAGGGCGTCTTCAAGGACCCTGGCGAGCTCTCTCACGAGGAACATAACACCACGTGTCTATAAAACAAGTAGTGGTGGCATTATGGCTAAGTTCTTCTGAGAGGTGGTCCTTCCCCAGCTAGGATCCAAATTCGAGATCCCATTCTTACCATGATACTCGTAAGAAGGCTCAAAGTCACCCAAAGGGCAATGCAGCAGGCGGGCTATGTTGCGAATTTATCTGCGTGATCGCACTAAAAATTAGCAGAACCAAGGTTACCGATGTAGCGCTCCGGATCGCTAAACTTAAGTGGCAGAAGGTGGGGCACATAACACATAGAACCGATGGGCGTTGGGGCGGAGAGGTTCTCGAGTGGCGACCACGTACCGGAAAACTGGTGGACTGGTGGTCTGGTAAAGATCGCGGGAGTCCGCTGGATGCGGGTGGCGCAGGACCGACCGGTTGGTTGGTTTACTTTGGCACTCTTTGGGAGAGGCCTATATCCAGCAGTGGACGTCTTTCGGCTGATATCATGATGATGATGATAAACATCCCCCTGTGCCCTACTTACTAGAATAGAAACTTTTACACCCTACCAAATATAATTGGAGACATTGTAACAGCGCAGTTCAATTGAAATGTTCGTGAAACCCATAAATTCGTGCCCCTGCTGAGTTCGATCGTGGAGCGGCTGATTTATACTATCATATTGAAACTAGTTGTCGTAACTCCGTACATTTTTCGTAGCAACTTAAGCCCTTTTGAGATTGATGCGCGCGAAGAGTGCTGCATGCGAGACTGGAGTTGTAATTACATTTTTATGATATTTTTTTCTTTTAATTTTTTCCTGTTTCAACGAGCGTTGGTGTGGTGCAAGTTGAAGCGTTTTCGCGTTTCTAATGGCGGACGTACACGACACAGTTAAATTAGCATCTACGCTAATATCTGCGTCGTGTATTAACATGTTGTAATATGTTTCCGCGGCAATTTTTAATACGACGACGGTGAAAAACAAGCATATTGCCTGACTGATGGTAAGCAGACAGCCTAGTCGTACTTTAAAGTAAGTTATGGCTTCAGTCTTCTCTTAAATCTGTTTGACAAAAATCTATGTGATTTTTTTATGCAAACATGAAAGACAATGTAAGGACACCAGAAAGTGTCTCTGCTTTTCTCTTGCCAAGTGGCTTCTTGATTCTTGACTTTTTTTTAATTTAAGAGTTAACCTCTTGTCGGTGGAGTATTTTCCATTTATATCTGTCGTACGCCAGCCCCTTGATTTGTTGATACGACACGACACCCGCTTTTCCCTTTATTTGGTCTATATAACTGCGTCGTGGTTTTCCCCTGCCTCTACTTCCTTCTGTCTTTCCTTCCATTATGGTTTTTAAGAAGTTGTCGTGCCGTATGAAATGACCAATCATTTTCCCCCTTCTAGTGCTGATGGTGTTCAAGAACGATCTCTTCTCTTTTACCCTTCTCAACACGTCCTCGTTTGTTACTCTCTCAGTCCAGCTTATACCTTCCATCCGTCTCCAGCACCATATTTCAAACGCTTCCAGTCTTTCTTGGTCCCTTTGTGTCATTGTCCACGTTTCGCTGCCATAAAGGGCAATACTCCAAATGTACACTTTTTTTAGCAACTTTTGCTCGTACATGACGAACTGGATCTAAGGCACTTGTCCCACCGCCGGCGAGTAGCGAGTACTCTCATAGTAATTATTACTAGCTTTTACTCGCACGAGTAAAGTCATTCAGTCATTATAGATTTGACCCGCGAATAATTAGTTCTTGGATTTTTTTTTCGTAGGTCCCTCGGGGGGGTCATTAAGAGTGTAAATTAAAAAAGTAGACTGAATCAGGCTCCTGCGTATATTCGAAAAACGGTTTTTCTGGAATAACTCGGCCATTTTTGATTTTACAGTAAAACCGTGAGGACAAAAATTGTAGGAAATTTGATTTTCTACAAGTTTGGTCCTCACAATTTTTCAGGTTTAATTTCCAAAATATCGATTTTGGGGGGAAAAAGGTGGGAACCAAAATTGTTCAGAATTTGATTCTCTACAACTTTGTTTCTCTTCATTCATGCCGTAAAACGTGGAACATAGGAGATAATGATAATATTTTGAATTTGTCGCGTTTTTCAGGTTTAATTTCCAAAATATCGATCCTAGAAGAAAAATTGTGAGGACCAAACTTGTAGAGAATCAAATTTCCTACAATTTTTGTTCTCACAGTTTTACTGTAAAATCAAAAATGGCCGAGTTATACAAGAAAAACCGTTTTTCGAATATACGCAGGAGCCTGATTCAGTCTACTTTTTTAATTTACACTCCCAATGAGCCCCCCGAGGGACCTACCAAAAAAAAATCCAAGAACTAATTATTCACGGGTAGGGTCGGTTTTTGGATATAATGACTGTACTAACAAGTGCCTTAAGGTTGTCTCTTTTGGTTAGAATTTTTTTTCGCCATGGCTAGTCGAGCGACGATGTTTGGTGTGCATATTGACTATATACGTACATTAAAAATATATCCATTTATGTTCTCCTGTAACTCGCACCACACTTTCAATAGCTGAGTGAGAGCAATTTGATATAATTTTGTGAAATGCATCCACGGCATTAGGTACAGCGAGCTCCTCGGCAAGGATACGGCTTATACTCGTACAAGGATATCACAATTTCCAAGAAATTGATACGTTTATTAAGCGTTCCACCGTACTTCGTAGACTATCGTCATTATGAGCTCCATTATAAATAAGTAAAAGTAAAGTAAAAAGTAAAGTAAAGAGTCATTTATTTAAACACATTCTGTTTCATAGTTAACATCAAAAATAAGTTACCTTAAATATTTATTACATTCGGTGGAGTAAGAAAAAAAGACATTAAAATCGGACTACTCTGTAAAAAGTTATGCGTGTTCATACATAAATATATATATATATACGCGTTGACTTGAGAACCTCCTCCGTTTATTTTGTCTGTTGAAAATTACTACATGTTGAAAAGTTTATACTTAAAAACTAACTTAAATATCAAAAGTAGCTTCAGTCTCGGCGTAGTTTAATGAATGGAGAAATTTAAAAATAAGGGTTTTAGCTTCATTTATTGTGCAGCTCGTTAGGTTACAATGTTTCAGTAAGGTGTTATAGATAGCTAAGCCCTAATGTAATCACCAAAACGTTTACCAAAGCTGGAAAGAACTCTAGGAACCGGTAACCTAAAGACGCGTTTTTTAAGTATAGTGCATTCATCCTTACTTGTCTTATTTGGTAAACAACATTCTAACCTCAAAATGTATAGTTTTAGATTATAGCAGCTATATTATCGTAAAAAAAGCGTTGCTAGACAAGAAATCGTTAAGTGATGTCCGAAAAGTCGTCTCAGCATGATCTAATTACTCACAAAATTACTATTCTATCCTAAAAAGATGCATTTTGAGGTTAGAATGTTGTTTACCAAATAAGACAAGTAAGGATGAATGCACTATAGTGTGTCATAGCAAGTCAGAGATTTAGAGGTTTTGTGTGTAAGGAAATTTTAAGGATGTAAAGTTGACGTATGGTTAAAACATGTGATTCTGCGTACAATGTCGCAGTTGAGTATCGAAAAGGCCTCTTTAACATGAATTTCAGCACCGATCGTTGCGCTCTTTCGATTTCCAGTATGGTGGTCTTTGCTGCACTGCCCCACGCTGTGATACAATAACTGATCACTGACTGACACAACGCAGTGTGTAGACTAATAATGATAAAAATTACTTTCGATTACTCTTTCGCCATTGGTCAGGTATTAATGGCGGCGCGTGTAAATTTTCGATGATTAAGTTATGAAAGACTTTAGGGTATTTAAAGGCTGGCTTCAAAAGAAATTTTAGGCAAGCCGTATGGTATGTATGTTATATGGGCGCCACCGTAATATGTATAATAAAAGGTGGCAAACAAACATTACATGTGCCTGGTGGTAAGACGACACCGTAGACTATAGACGCTTGCGACTCCAGAAGAATTAGAGGCGCGTTGCCGACCCCTTCTTGATTTGAGGATTAATTGTGTTGATAGTTCAACAAATGTTGCATTTGTATTTTTATATACACAGCTCCGCTATGGTGGCTCTGCCTCTAATCCGCTCAAATTATTATTTAAAAACAAACCAGTTCCAATTCTCTAATCTATAAACATTTCAACACCATTCTTTAGCTTACAGCTCAATCTTCATCTTTAACAGATTTCGTTAAAAAAACGGTCCCAAGCGGAATCTACCTAATCATGATGACGTTGACTAATCGTCGCACACGCAGCGAGCCAAGCTGGGGCTCTATTCGACTAGTTTCAATAGCAACTCGCTACATGGCGCTGTTATTCTGCTTTCGTGAAAAAATAGCTTATTTATTAGCATCAGCGAATTAAGACTGACTGTTGATAAAATATTCATCATGAAGAGGAACTGCCGAAGAGTTCGAAACATGTCGCCCGTAGTGACATTTAATACGTTAGTTGGTCACTCTCCACAAATTAATACAAATATCATTCGCTCTATATTGTTTCTAAGCGTTTGTTTAACTTGCTCTGTACGTAGTACTTACCTACACATATATGAGTATGTTGTTGTCCTTCAACATTTGTAAGCCATTCGGCTCCATATTCTTATCCGATTGAGCTGAAATTTGGCTTACTTCTGTAAGCTCGGTGACAACGCAATATACCAAGCTGATCTGATGATGGAGAATGAAGGTGGCAATATTAACTCGTAAGTACGGAGGGCCAGAAAACGCAACGCAAACGGAGCCATGCTGTTTTGTGAAATTATTACTATTATTATCACACTGCTGGCTTTGGCCTCCCTCTTTTTCTTCCACATATCCCTGTCCTGGGCAGACTTCCACCAGTCTTGGTCAGAGACGTCAAGCTCGTCTTGCCATCTCCTACGTATTCCTCGGTACGCCGAAATAATGAGTTTTAAGTTTAAGAATATTATTGTATATGTAAATGAGGGCCATAGATGCCTGAAATAATAAAGAAACTGCCTGTATACGTCCCACTGCTGGGCAAAGGCCTCCTCTCATGTAGGAGAGGGAACGGGCAGTAGTCCCCACGCTGCCCAGTACAGTCATAAGTTCCGAAAAACCCTTTGGTACGTGCCGGGGTTCAAACCCACAGCCGCCGTTTGACAGCCGCATACCTGTGAACAACTAGGCTACCGTAGCTTGCTTGTTGAAATAACTGGTTTATTATTACTATAAAAGCTTGCAAAAAATTAATATTAGTAAGATATATTTTTTTGTATCAATGTTCTAAGAGCATAGAATTTTTCATGATATCAAATGCAGCCATGTCACAAGATCGGCGATGTCACGAACAAACAAGAAACATGTCGAATGGTGCGTGTGACCGTTATTATAGGTTACAAAAAGGAACGTTGACGCGAGATGTCAAAGTGTCATGGAGTGTCACTTTCGTGACGTTAATGATGCGGGACGAATTGGAAGAGTTAATTTCTAGGAATGTATTCGAAAAGAAGAAACAAATTGTTGGTCGATTTTTGAGTGCTTGTACCCTTTTGTCTAAGTAAAAATACGTACGAATACCAGTCCCGAAGTCTATCAAAAATATATGTATATTAACCAATATTTTTTGTGTTTACAGGTATGATCCCGACAGCTACCGTATTTAAACTCCCCTCTCTGCTTTGGTAAGGTTAAAATAGTATATTTTAATTGTGTACGAAGGATATAACCGGGATATTTGAAGAAATCTGTTTCTCTTATTTTCTCTGGAGAATGGAGAAGGTGGATGAAGTATAGCTTACCCGAATTTAATAAAAAATACATGTATTTCCTGGCAGTAAACTTGGATATGTATTTAGTTTAGGTACTAGTTTAAAAGTACTAATACTTTACTTACGAGCGTTTTTGAAGCGTTTACGTAGAAAGCTTAAATTAAATCTAAACAAACTCGGTTATTATGCAATATTTTAGCGATTTAACTCCCTCAAACTCTCCAATATCAGGTATCAAACAGTAATTTACTTTGGAAAAGTTCAATTAATTTTAATAGTGCGATAAAGAAAACGTAGAAAATAGTTTACTAGTATACTTATATCTAATGTCAACTTAATACGAAACTTTCAAAAGCTCCTCAAAATTTCGAGCTTTTGAAACAAACACCCACATAAACGTTCGACGCTTGAAAATCCGTCGTTGGGTACAAAATGTTGTTCGTCGGGGCCTCGAACCCGCGCCCACCACAAGATAGGAGAGATTACAACCTATCCTACAGGTTTCCAGATTGTACCCATTACTAGGCATCCTGGGCCGGTGGCACGGGTTGATGTTAAACTGGTTATTAGTGTTAACCGATGGTTAATTCTAATCAGTTACATTATGGCTACACAGTTGAAAACTATTTTTCTTTAGACTGTGAGTTTACAGCAGGGAACAGAGTTGAAGTGTGTTTTGGGCGATGGGCTAGCCTCCTATCACGGCGTGAATGTATGTATGTATGAATATACAGGGTGTGATATGGTCAGTTTTTCATATGGCCTGATTAAATTGAATGTTATGTTGTGGAAATAACTAGCAATAACTTCTAATTAGAATTGATTGATTTTGACCGGTTAGAGTTAGACAAAATGGCACCTTCTAGATTTATTATAACAAAGTTGACAATTCCGGGTAGGTATCTAAGTACGCGAGTATTCGGCGGTTAAAGAGTTACAATAAACGGAGTGCTGGAAACTCAACATTAGAGAAAAAAAAGCCCGATATTTTTTATATGGTATTTGAATATCTCCAAGAAAATAAACCGACTCAACTAGCCCTCAGATAGTGGTACAACCAGCCCCGCCCGCGGGGGCGGCAATCAGTAGGTACCCGCGATCGACTAGCCAGATACGACATTATAATAAACCCTATACCACGCAAACAAAAACACACCCTATCACAAACATATATAGCATCTTCTCCAACACCGCAAAAAATAAATATCCCTGCAAATTTGTACGTAAGTACATCTATTGGAGCGGTTGATAGAAAATCGACTTTATTAGCAATTTAGTAAGGTCTTTTTTTGAGTGTGGTGGCTGGCAAGGCTGATATCAAAATTGCAATTCCTTTGCATAGGAATTTATTGAGCTCTAAATGATACATTGTGGGGAATGCAGCGCCTCTGTAAAATTGGATGTATGAGAAATATATTATGTGTCTTACCGCGAAGTTACTATGTAATTTATAGATTTCTGAGTAAAGTTTATATTGACTTGAGAATTATTGGAGGTTTATTATTAGAACATTATTAAGTCCTAGGTGGCTTATCGTGATATGCTACAGTACAACAACGTCAACAACCACCGAAGAACCTTGTCGCGCGACAAGAAGTACCTATCAATCAGTTATGGAGAATAAGATTGTATGGTGTTATAGTTATTTACGATACAAGTGCCGAAAATAGGAAATTCGCAACGAGTGGTGATAAATTAAAACACGACCGTAGGGAATGTTTTAAATCGACACGAGTTGCGAATTACCTATTCGCACGTGTATCGTACAACGTTTTACTGTACATATGGCTCTTTAAAGTTTCGACATATGCACTGAAAGTGCTCTTTTCCGCACTAGTGCGGGAAAGTAGCACCATATGTACTGTAATAGTACATTGTGATACATGTGAGGTAGGTTGATAATTACATCAGAGGCGAAATTGTTCACGCGAACCCCAGGTGAGCGTGATAAGGAAACCGAGGATGTAATTATAAAAGCTCACGCATATATCATACGACGTTTTTCAACACATTTTGCGAGGAAAAAATCATTTTCATAAGATGAAAATGTTATAGGCCTGCCAAATTATTTACTTTACATTAAGCGAATCATTAAGATGACAACAGGTTTTTACTCACAATTGCACATCGCCAAGAATTTCCAGTGGCATCCATTCTATTTATCACTTTTCTAGTCACCACGAGTTAACATTTTTGATAATAACCAAACACGCATAAACAAATTTTACAAATACTTGTGAAATAAATAACCTATAAGGGCGCCCAACAGTTTTTTTTTCGTGAAGTTTGCGCAGTGTGGGCACAGTAATCTCTAAACAGCCAATACAAAATAAAATTATATTGTCATGTAAAATGTTATGAAAAGTGAATAGTTTTACTAAATTAAACGTTTCCATACCCCCCCACGCTACAAAAATAAATAGTCAATTAATTAACAAAAAGGATTTAATTTGTTTAGTCGAGTAAGAATCCATTTGCCGAAAATTAAAAAAATAGCTGTACATTCTGTACAACCCGGTTAATTTAAGAATGCACCGTGTTCATGCATATATATTGCTGCAAGGTGCCAACGTGACTTAATCGGGATATAACCATAACACACAAGTGTTGTAATGTTATAAAACACGCGTTTTTAATATCCAGGATTATGAGCCTAAAAGCGACACAATAAGACGTACGTTACGAGCAATTGTGTTGAAAATATATTTACTTGGTAATTTACATACTATGTAGTCGTACAGATTGTATCAAAAATGGGGTGTGAGCCGAAAAAAAATGCATTTTTGGAATCGCATTTCGCTACTGAACACGCCCTTGATCGGTTATCTTCACTGCATCTGTCTACTTCATTTGTTAGGTGTTAAATATCTTCGACGTATCTGTTCGTACTTAGACCAGAACTAGGTAAGCCAAGAGTAAAATCTTAAAGTACTTCACAGTAAAAGTACTTCAATGAAAAACTGTACAGATAATTTAGAGCTTATTATCCGTGTAAATATTCTGCTGCTGTAGTTGTTTCACATTTATTTATTTATTTAATATGTTTAAATAGGAAATAGGTAATACCCATTTGACTGCCTAGGAGTTGGAAGCGTCCATAGGTTATGATGACCGCTTACCACCAGGCAGGCCGTGTTAGGCGTACACCACCGACAGTGGTATTCAAAAATGCGATAAGACACCAAATGCCTTAGGTACTTAACCTTTTAATGTTGTACAGTCGAGGACAAAGAGATGTATAGGTCCAAAAGTGTATACATCTCTTTGTCCTCGACTGTACCTGCCTATTGTCATTCAGTCACAGTAATTTCAATCGTTATCAATCCGGTACATCTGTCACGAATTGACGTCGTATACTGTATGCGCAGTGACATTTGCATTAATGTCAAAAAAGGTCAACTGCTTGTGCATTCTTTAAAGTATAAATCATTTGTAATGTCAAGAGCGGACGACGGTTCTGATCGATGTCTACAAGTCGTATTAAAAAAAAGTATTTTTTAATGGGTAATTTATTCTCTATTTATTTTTCCATCATCATCATCATCATCATGCTAGCGTTATTCCCGGTTGTGCCCTAAAGGAGCCGTGGGTCCCCTTTGACACCTAATCCCAAGACTTGGCATATGCACTATTTTACGAAAGCGACTGCCATCTGACCTTCTAACCCAGAGGGAAAACTAGACATTGGGATTAAACCGGTTTCCTCACGATGTTTTCCTTCGCCGAAAAGCTAAAGGTATGAACATAAGTTCTGAAAACTTCATTGGTACGAGCCGGGATTCAAACCCACGACTGTCATGTCTGAACCACTAGAAGCTTCAAACTTAACGTGCAATAGGTATAGATAGAATGATTTAATTAAGTATCACTGTTGTTCAAATAAACCAAGGAATTCCATTTCACCAACTTAAACACAGAACGGTAAAATACTTATGTATTCTAATTAGTTGCTAAAGTACTACTTAAAACTTAAGTGTTCTTATCTTGTCCGCATTTCTTCTACAAATCGTAAGTATTTCATAAAAACCGTGACCAAAGTTTTGCGATCCCACACTCACTGGCACAATGACCTAACGAAACAAAAAAGCATTCCTAAAAAACTACTCTTAGTCAGACCATAGTTTACAACCTCTGCTTTTCAACAATCCCTTTTACTTGCAAATTTCGACTTTACTGTTAACTTATTAAAATCCAATTTCCTTCGACCACGCTTTTCTGTTAGACCTTTCTCGCTCGTGCCAAATTCAATAACAATTCCGGTTTCCCTTTTTCCAAATTGGAGCCTTCTGCGTTAGGCATTAGGGTGCTAATTAGAGTGTTTCGTGTTGTATGTTGTTATGTTTAGTAGGTTCATTCATGGCAGCCATATGTTATCGATGACTCAGTCGGGACCTTTGGGGCTACACTTTTATAGGCTTTTTTCGGTGAATATCTTGTCCTTCTTGAAACAGATAGTCTTTCGTGATTTTTATGGAGTTTTTTGTTGAGTTGGAATAGAAACAATAATGTAGTCAGCATTAGAAAAAAACGTTAATAATATTCACTCCAATTGTCAAGGGCCAATCATTCAGATTAGCCACAAATTAGGGACCCGTTTTATCTCTAAATAGAAACCATTGCTCTCCATATTTCGTTTCATAGGGGGTTAGTGACGTCACGGGCGCAAACATGGCTGCAGCATAACCGGATGTTACCGGATCCGGGCCGGGCCGGTTCTTTAACGAGGACGCGATTGCCCGCCAGTCTTTGGATTGTTTGTGAAAATGGCCCGTTCGATTTGTAGGTGCTTATTGTTTGTTCGGACGAAGATATAGTCGAGGATAGTTCGTCCCATTTCTAAAGAAATTATGTTTAAACACAAGAAGGGTTACTTCGCTGATATATACTAATACTAGTGCCTCTGTGAGAATTAAAACACGTATTAAAAAAAGGAACCGAAAACTTAAGTGACAAAATTTAACGAACCCACTCACCAATATTTCAATATAAACCTGTACTAGGTTAAGAAATGCAACCTGTAGAAGAGAACAGCTGCATACCCGGACAAAAGAAATAATTTTTGCCCAGCGGAAACGTAGTACTTTGATGGCTTCGCTTGCTCTTTCTATTGAACGACGACGTAAAGTTTGAGAGTAGGTAGGTATGTATAGCCGCACTATATAAACACATCCATTTAATAAAAGAGTTCAGAGTTCTTTCTAGCCTAAGAAGTATTTCTACTTCTTAGGCTAGGAAGTTAGAACTACTAACTTAAAAATGAAGATGAATACAAATAATGATTAATGTCACAACAACCAAATATAGTGTTACAAACATTTAAAAATAGTACATGACGTAACTTGGGCGGTGGATTCGTGAATGCCCCAAATCGCAGGTGTTTGTGGCCCGAACCGAAGGTGAGGGTCATAAACATGCGCTCTGGGGCTTTACGAATTACCGCCCGTGTTGAGTAAAAAATTTTACGTCTTCACCTGGCGAGAATGCGAGTTTTCCCGTACGCGCAGCGTGCAGTAAAACTCGCATTATGGCCAGGTGTGACGTAAAACATTTTAAACAATTTTTTTTACCCAAGGCATTCAGAAACGTAAAACTTAGTCAAGGGTTGTCTGTTGTGGTGCAGAATACTCGTACGCGCGGGGGATATAGGTTAGGTAGAATTCAATATTTATTTTTGTATAGAAAATGGCAATTGAGTACCCTAACGCGCATTCAAAAAGGTATGCGGTTACCCCTCAAATTATGTACTTACCTAGTTTTTTTAATCCTTTAACGAGCACAAAGCTGCAAAGGCATCTGAATTTCGATTGAATTGAACCCTACACATAGAAGTAAAGGTCATTCATGGTGGGGATATAGTTTCCTCTGACTCACGACGACTTACGAGTATGTTTAAATTTTTGAATGTGACCGACTCTTTATAAAACTTTCATTTAGAATTGGAACGTTCCTTGGAGTTGCTTTTTGAATGGGCTTCTTACTTTGGTGCAATTCGGCCAAGTCAAATAATCTCGGGTATAAACCCGAGTGCACGCTATGTTTAGCGATGCAGTAGGGGCTCGGGACAAATCGATATATTATGTCGTGGGTTCCCACGCAGCTCGAGAACACATCGAACTAGAGGCATGGAACATATGGAGGTGACAAAACAGTTCGCTGCTAGATTAGTGCTATAATAAGTACGTATCTAAATAAAAAATGCTCGTGGTTTCCTCGCTGGCTTTATATATTCCAAGAACTTACATACAACTTTAAGATTCATTCGAAAACTTACGAAATCATCGAATTAATCTTAACGGTTAGGATTGTGTCGATAAAAGTGGACTTCTTTTATGTATATATAGTTTATACTGTATTATTGTTTAAAATGGTTTACCACCACTCACTGTGTTGGAAGAGCGGTGTCTCTTGATAGGTACAAGCATAATGAAATGCTTTAATATGAGGTACAAACCTTGCTTGCTGCTAAATCGTGTAGAATAACCGAAATAAACTTACCGTTTTTATACTCGTCGACCTTAATGTTTGAATTAAGACTTTGTACACCAAACTTAAATCACATACTTTTTACTATGGAGCTCCCAACTCAACATTTCATAACTGTTGAGACAACTAAAATGAAATTGACCAATCACGTGGCGTCTTTACTGAACTATAATGTATTTGACCAATAGGACGCCGTCATGAGAAACTCAAAAGGTAAATAGACATCAACGCACAAAAATGAAAAAGCCGTTGGTTGCATGCACTTCGTTTTCAATAGATACCAAGTTTGTTTAATTTGGTCAGTTGACTCGTAGAAAAAGTATTGTTCACAATAGTGTCATATTCAAGCCTTTTAATCTCGTACCTTACTTAGGCCACTCAGCAAGCTTGGTGGCCTAAACACGGTACCTACTCGACTAAAAAGCTCTCTATTATGACACGATTGTGAAAAATACTATTTCAGTATCATTAATAATATTCTAAATATTACATAAATTGTTATAAATGTCCTGTTTGAGTAATGATTCCAAGTATAATACATTCATACGGTCAAGACTACTAATAGTCCTAGTAATATTATAAATGCGCAAGTTTGGATGTTTGGTTGGATGTTTAGATGTTTGTTACTCAATCATGTTTAACGGCTCAACCGATTTAGATGAAATTTTGCACGAAGATATAGCCTGTATTTAAAATATAGGATATATTTTATCCCGGGTCCATGCAGACGAAGTCGCGGGCGGAAGCTGGTTGTTTAATATAAAAAGGTACATAGTAGATGGTCATTCTTTATACCGTGACGACTGTTTTAAGTTCTCCGCTCGTTCCTCCCCACTTGCGCTTGCGCACCGACCTGGCCGCCTGCCAATTAGTGAGTCAGCCCACTATCGCTCTTATTGTTCACGAGAGCCTTATGTGAATAACGAAAACATGGAAGCTATGCTCAGCGCAGTTCAAGTGACCAGGGAATAAAGACACTGCAATCTATCTTTTGGCATTTAGAAACTATTTTGAAGTCCAACTAGCGACAGAATGCGTTTACTGCATCTCCAATATGATCTCCAATATGTAAATGTCCACTCTTATTATCTAGAGCACCTAAAGAGATACGAAATTACATGCAATTAAAACCCAAACGGTACTAAAGTTCATCAAAAACAATACAGGTGTTTAAAAAAAAAGTTTTATTGCCACATCTAAAAATTTACAACAATCTTAATTACAATTAAAAACTTAAAATGCTATACAAGTAAATAAAAAAAATGCAAAATAACAATAAAAGCGGTTTAAGCGTGAAAAGTAGCATAAAGGAAGAAAGATAGCAGGAAGGTACTTGGGTACAATTAAATAATAAAACGTTAAATTCATGAGTTAACTATTATTGTAATATACTAGTATCTACAAACTTTTAAAAAAATAAACTAATAAGTTTTTGTAAAATTACTTTTTTTTTACAAGTCTTACCTGAAAACGTTCCACCTTCTGACAAAATGAGATGTATACTTGCATACTTTTAAATCAATACGACTAATAGGAATATCTATAATGTACTTATACCTAGTCCTAATAGTCGCCTAACTACTACGTCGCCTAACTCCACATACCTACTAAATCGTAAATGTGACTTATTCTGCGAGCTTCACTCAGTTACTCTACCCTTATATATGTATCCAGTTTGCCAGGGGACTAGTTTTTGCATGCAACACGGTTGTATGCTAAGCAGATGGGAAAAAATACCGTAAGCAAACCTGAACGTCGGGAGTATTGATAGATCTTATTTGAGGAATGCGTCTCGCCAACATCATGTTTGTGTATGTTGATTTATGTATACTTTTTATCGTTAAGGGCAGAACGAGACGGATGTCTTATCCACAGCAGTAACTGAAAAAAATGCTACCATGCTACGCCCGCGGGTAAATAAATACAGAAAAAACACACCCACTTTGATAATTATAATTAAATAATGATTACAATTGCCTGCAACTGCTTTAGCATTGTTAATTGATGCCATGATAATCTCAACCACATCTCAACTTGTGTGTTTCTGGTAGAACACAACTAAATATGTCACAAAATATTCTTGGAATGGGGCAGTTTTCTTACATAACTTGTTGCTGTGCTGCACAATTGGTATTTTCACGGTACCCTCCAAAAAATATTAGTTATTTTATCTTATTTATTTGCATAAAACAACTTTTGCAAGTTTATTTTTATATTTGATATTCAGAAATAATTTCGTAATTAGGTTCGTGCGCGAGCGTTTAGCACAGCATAGATTTGTAGATTTACCTAAGAGCGAGTTCACGAGACAATTTTTTGCGTTTCCGTCGCCTTAAGGCGCCGTAGGTTCATGGTCTTCTCTCCCTCTCACTGAGCATAAGCGTGAGCGAGATGGAAGTGCGTGCTCGGAAGCGCAGTTATCATGTTTTTAATTTTATTTTTTGGCTGTTTAATTAAATACAAAATTAAACACTGAGTTCTCTCAAACATGATATTGCCGATTTTAACATTTTTAGCTTTTGTGCATAATTTGTTAGGAATATTTTAAGTGTATTTAAGACCCTTTTAGACCTATGTTCGTGATTTTTTTTCTATCGAGGGAAAATTGAGGTTGCGGGAGTCCGCTGGATGCGGGTGGCGCGGAATCGGTCGCTTTGGCAGTCTTTGGGGGAGGCCTATGTCCAGCAGTGGACTTCTTTCGGCTGATATGATGATGATGAGCGAAAATTGCTTAGTCATGTTTCCATTCACTGATCTCCCTGCAGAAAAGCCTCAAGATTACTAGTCGTATTTTTTGAAACCATATTATTATAAACAAACGCATTATATTGTTTCAAAAACTCTGTTCACTTCACTCAGCTGAACCTACAGCGCCTTAAATCCAAAAAGAAGCGTTTTCTGGTCAAAACCATTTCAGTTAATTTAAAAGCTAGCTCAATCAGAAGTCAGAACAGGACCAATCCAATGTTCTTTAGACATACTACCGTTAATGGCGATGTCCGCATGTAAGGATAATTACTTCCCGGTACGCCTTATCGATCCTTATGGCTGTGTGTTAATTGTAAGGAACACTCAATAGCGCTTGTTAAGCTACTTTATAAAGCTACAACAAGTTGTTAAGCAAGCGTACCTATGTACCTCATAAAAAATATTTAAATGCTAAGGTCTCTATTCATTCCGGAATTCATTTTTGAACATAGAAATTTGTGGGTTTTCGTGGTTCATCAGCCCCCTCTTGCGTAGGGTATAGCCATGTGGCTTAATTGTGTCTCGAACAGTTGATCGCGGGTATCAGGAGCTCTAAAAATGCAGCAGAAGCTGCGAACTTCTATGCTTACCTTAACGCTCATCCACAAATACATCCTGACGCCGCGATTCGTAGTAACTAAGCGTAGGTAGAGGTCTAGTTTCGTTAGGCGTGACGGGTGGAGTGAGGCGCATGAGCACGTTAAGAATAACGACCCAGCAGTGTGCATTTCGATCAATACTTTATTTCTATCCATCTTACGATCAAAACATATTGAATACTTACTGTTCTTTCTGGAAGGAGACCTCCTGGGACCGGGGCTCCAGGTTTTTCCAAAGCCACCAAACGTCAGTTCTATAGTATACAATCTTGCCCTATCGACGTCCGTGTTGATTCGTATAAATATATATATATATATATATCTTACACAAATCGACCTAGTCCCATAGTAAGCTCAGTAAGGCTTGTGTTATGGGTACTAGACGACAACATATATAATAGATATAAATCCTTAAATACCTACATAGAAAATGTCCATGACTCAGGAACAAATATTCATGCTCATCACATCAATTTTTGCTCTTACAGGGATTCGAACCCAGGACCTCTTGCTTCGTAGGCAGGGTCACTACCAACTAGGCTAAAGCGGTCGTCAAATATATATAGTATAGTTAATTATACCTTGCGTTCTATCAATGGACGCCGTAAGGGGCAGGGGACTGACCTCCGATAAGTGATAACACACGCGGAAACACGTGTGCGGTAACTTTTAATTTGTTTTGCTAGTAACTTTTAATTTGTTTTGCTAGTAACTTTGGTTCAGGAACTTGGCCCCATTCTCAACTCGTCCACATTATTAATTTCCATGTACCTCGACCCTTTCCCGATTCATTTCATTCATTATGCGTACACTTTTTGACGACCGGTTTATCTAAGCGGGTGCCCCAGCCCTTACGAAGCTGACGATCTTGGGTTCTCATCCTGGTAACGGAACATCATAGGCATTTGTTACCGACTTACCTAGTCTTGGATGTTAAGAATTTGTATCGATCTGTTAAATATATCTTCGTCTAAACTGAGCTCCGTAATGTTTGTGTTATGGCCGGGAAAAATTAAGCAAACATGTGAAAATTAACTTTACTAATTTTATATGATGTACATGAATTAAACAAGAACTATTTTTTTGTACAATCTTAATACTTAATTGTCGTCACAAAACTGACACTGAGTTAGTTTTAATTTAACATTTCACGTTAATTGGGAACACGAATTATTGAAAATGCCCGGGTACCTACCGGTTAGGCACCTATCGCAACCACAAAATGTTATGTTCCTAGTATGGTTTGTCCGAATTTTAATTTCGCCAAAAAGCCGTTTTCACTGAAACTATAAAATATTCAGGATTAGTTGGTAGTGACCCTGCCTATTAAGCAAGAGGTCCTGGATTCGAATCCCGGTAAGGGCATTTATTTGTGTTATGAGCACGAATATTTGTTCCTGGGTCATGGATGTTTTCTATGTATTTAAGTATTTATTTATCTATATAAGTATGTTTATCGTCGTCTAGTACCCATAGTACAAGCTTTGCTTAGTTTGGGACTAGGTCGATTTGTGTAAGATTGTCCCCTAATATTTATTATTTTATTTTATTATTTAAAACATACCTAACTGACTTATGGGTTCTACACGATAAGGAGTTAAAAGTTAAAAGTAACATAACATGGTGGTCTTGGTCCGAAATGAAAATTCGGACAAACGCTATATCGTTTGTCCGAATTTTCATTTCGGAAATTAAATTTAGTGGACACCGTACCTACTACTCATAGTACTCGTGGGAATAACACAATCCTTATGGAGCTTATTTGGGGCTAGTTTCATTTGCCTGAGATTGTCCCCTATTTATTATTTTCACGCTTTTAATTAACTTGCAATGTGTGTCTGCAGCAGATATCTTCAACCGATTGAGCTGAAATTTTGGGTATAGTTTGGATGACAATTCAATATTATTGTAGGTACCATCTACCTGAACTGATGTTGGAAACAGAAGGTGGCCATGGGAATTCAGTACTTAACCGACGTAACCCCGTTGAGTTGATGACGGTATATAGAAAAGTAATAAGCCAGTCGGCAATAAAAGCTTGTATCATTTTTTTTGTTGTTGACAGAAACTTATTTAACGTCAATGTTCAAGCGTTTGTTGGCACAGTACCTAACTTTTCCTAGACCAGTTCCACTATGATCAGGCCCGATTGCGTCACGCCGCACGTGGCCATTGCATTATCTGATCACGACACGACTCCATTGTGACACGCCAAAGACCCTGTTAACTTAACTTATTGAGGGGTGATCGATTGCGGGTAATAATGGTCTGTCGAAAGGAGATTTAAGATTGGAGACTAATTTTGTAACTGTTCCAGCGCATGTTCGGTTTAGTTTGGACCAAGCGAATAAACAAGCATATGGTGGTTATGCAATGAAACAAGACCAAAAATAAAGGTTAGGGATATTTATGTTCTGCATACACGTGAACCATGATGCTTCTGAGTTTACATGACAATGTCTTCTCGATCACTTTTATTTCGAACAGTGCAAGTAAAACAAAACCTTTCTAAAAGTGCTAGCTTTTGTTTTACTTGCACTGTTCGAAATAAATAATGATAAAAACTAATGAAACGTCCCCTAATGAAAAATGTCCTTAAAAAATTGCATTTTTATGCACTTGTCAGATATGGTAATACGTGTCTGGTCGCACTGAAACCCACAAACTGTGCAACAATATGTACAGTCGGCAATAAAAGCTTGAACTCGAAATTAACATTTTAACAGAGACTTATAACTACATAACTTGTCGAGTAAACCATAGCCCACTAACTCAAAGAAACGTATCATATTGTATGACACGAGCACTGCGTAGACCCCGATGCGGACGGTTATCTGCCGGATGGTCGCTCGGATGTTGAATAGAGCCGGTTATCCGGGTGTAAAATAATACGGAAACACGGCTGTTAATTTCGGTGAGTCTTGTGACATTAAGGAATATCTGCGAGACTGATAATACTAATATTAGACCGTAACTGAGATCCATTACATTTAAAAACCAATAATTTCTTCATTTTCGGTTAGTGGTAGTTTCTTCCAAATCAACACCGAATCTTGTTGGGGTACAATCGGGATAAAAACAGGTTGATTATGTTTTTTTTTCTTATCTCTGCTAATCGATTACGTAACGCTGTTGTAATTAAGATGATCTAAATAATGTCTAAAAAATACAGTTTATTTGCCCTTACGCTCGTTCGAAAAGTTACATGTTTACCCCGCTCGTGTAAAAGTTTTTCATCCTACGACGGTGGCAAACAAGGTTACAGCCTTCGTGATACTAGGAATGTAATTTTTACCGTCTAAAAGTTGCCTGGTAATTTGACTATCGTTTGCCACCATAAACCTTCCCTACTAGCCTATATCACACGAAACGATCGTGTTCACAAAATAAACTGTCACTCGCACAACGCACAATACGGTCAAGATGGCCACCCGGTTATCCGGGTATCGGCCGACCGATCTGCGGTCGCCACATATCATTTACTTGTTGTCGTTGTCCCAAGATATGGATAGAATTTTGCACCTTATTGCAAATGGATACAGTGCAAAATATGCATAACTTTGTGCCCGGTATAATAACTTGCGTCTCCGGATATCACTATTCGCGACTTCTTTTGTTTGTTTTAGGGTTTATAGTTATTTTGCGGGCTGATCGGCGTTTTATGTTGACCACTATGGGAGTATAACTGAGATAACATTGAGAAAGAAAATGTAGGAAATGTATAAGAATATTGCAGGTTAAGGATTACGTCTGAGAATTCGAATAGAAAGACCGAATTTGTACTTTGAAATTGTTTATTGACGTGTTTTCGAGACTGCTCTTATTTTAATCCCATGATGTCAAATTGTGAATATCTAGGTACTTACGTAAATTTTAGTTTTGTATACTACGTCCTAGCTTTTTGCTATTGTTACTGTCAGCTCTAATAATACCTAGCAGTTGGGTTTACACTGATATAAATACGGGGTCCATATTGGCTGCCATAAAATTCGTGATCCTATTTTTTTGTACTAACGTATTGTAGTCATAATTATCGCTAGTCCTAAATTTTTTCGTCCTAACTTTTTTGTTTCTAAATTTCTGTCACTATCATTGGAAGTCATAATGATCAGTTGTCCTAAATGTTTTCTTCCTAATTTCATTACTAAGAACTTGTTTGAAGTCATAATTTTGTTAATTATAACATTTTTCTTCATCATAATTTTGTTAGTCCTAATATCATAACTAAGAACATACTTTAACTCCTTATTTTGTTTTTCCTAATGAATAAAAGCTTTCGCTAAGTAAATTTAAAAAAAAAAACGGTGTTGGCGCTTCGCCGGCCGCTGCCGCAGCACGCTCGCTTCGCTCGCTCGGCTCGCGCGCGTAGGGTCGCAGTACAACTAACACTCCTCCTCGCTTCGCTCGTCGTCGTACCTACACGGACCTGCCTTAGGCTACGTCCGCACAGACAGGCGGCTAGAGTCGATGTAGAGCGAATATGTAGAGTCAATGTAAAGTCTATGTAGAGTCTATATGTAGAGTCGATGTAGAGTTAATGTAGAGTCGATGTAGAGTCAATATGTAGAGTCGATGTAGAGCCGATATGTAGTGTCGATGTAGAGTCTATATGTAGAGTCGATGTAGAGTCAATTTAGAGTCGATGTGTCAATGTAGAGACGTCTAGAGTCTTGTGACCTCGTCTTGTACCTAGCGATAAAAAACCACACGTTTATTTACTTCGATAACGCCAAGTAACATTTATGATGAGAAATATTATGAAAAACAAATTTAGGATTAAAAAATGCATGACTAGTGTCATTATGAATTGAAATAAAACGGGCAAGTGAGTGTTATGACGAAAAAAACTAGGAAAATAAAAATTAGGACTTGTGAAACTTATGATTACTGTCATTATGACTTCGAATGGTTTTGACTTACGATCGTTAGGATCAAGAATTATTAGGACTAACGATTATTATGGCGTAAAATTTTATGACGAACATTTTCGGACTTCCAATAATAGGACTTAAAAAAAATAGGTGAAACAAAGCGCCCCCATAATACGACATAACAATGCCTGAAAAAGTGCCAGACGGACGGATAGACGCAGTGATTCTATTAGTATCCTATTACACCGCTTTTGTTACGCAATTCAATACACAACAATTTTCCCTATGTTCTGCGTCAACAGAGCTAACACTGAGCGAAATACAACAAGCAAACAAACTAGGTTTTTTCCGTGACTTCGTTCTCGTTGACTTCCTTTTGTTGCACTTTTACTGGGATAAAAAGTATTTGTATATCTTAATCCGGTTAGCCATGATTTAGTAACTGATCCAACCATCAAAACATTTCACATTCATATTATTATAGTAGTTGTCAGACGTGCATGGCCACAGCACTATTGCAGTTAACTCGAAAGTGTGTTGTCAATAGAATAATTCGTACTTAAGAAAAATATGTCCTGTTGATTACAACGGAGCGACATGATCACTTCTGTGACAAGCTCCTTAAATAAAGAGAAAAAAATATATATTATAGTAGGATAGCTATTCCCCCGGTTCATTGAAACAACTTGATTTACTTCAAACATTCTTCCCTAAACAAAGTCATTAAGTTTATCCCAAACAATCAGCCTGTGTTAACAGCCCTATACGCGTCAATTATATCAGCCATTACCGCTAATCAATGATCGACTGATATCGACGAGACGGGCTGAATGGAGTAATTGTGAGACAACCGGTTAATTATAACGCGGGTTAGTTTTAAATGGGGTATTTTGAGCAAGTTTGCAATGAGTGAAACAGAAATTTAAGAAAATGAGGGGACAACTCATACTTTGAAACATAGTTTCATTAATAGGTATATTATGCTTTGGGCGAATGAGAGCTAGGCTGCTGGAGTTAGTTTATGGATTCGATCGATCCGACACTTACTCGTAAATGTGAATACATACATAAAAATATTCTATACGATGAGCTTCTGTGGGGGCCGACAAGGTAAGGTTACAATTTTGTTCGGTTCTAAACTTGGTTCTAACGGGGTGTGCAGTGAAATTCCTTGTGAACAGTGACTAGACATCTATAACACATTGCTACATGTTAATTAATAACTTCAAAGTACATACATAGTGCGCTTTTCCGTGGCAAATCATATTCCTACATCCTACGGAATACCTATACCTCTCCCGTCACGAGACGTCACGAAACGCCCCGACGCCGCGGAAGCTAATTTGTGTGCGATACGTTTCTGCGGCGAAACGCAATCCGTCACGAGTCATGGCGGTTTTGAGGACAGGGAGGCACAAAGGAACAGTTTTCTGACGAAAATCCGTGCGTGAGTTTCCCTATAGCTACATTGAGGCTAGATTTGGACAGACATGCAGTTTTTTGCCATTCCCGTTACGTTAGAGCATAGACATAGAGGACCTTAAACCCCAAAATGTAGGCTTTAGTGTCTTTAGATGTAAAGTTAAATACCATTACATAAATGCACTATTATTTGTGCATTACGTTTGAAAATAAAACTTTGGGTTATCTTATGTACCTATAAATGTTATAATGGTTGGTTGATGTACTCGTATTAAGTCATGCAGTTACTGCAAAACGGTGGCTGCTTCGAAGACTTTATACATTTTTATAGAAAGATCATTATCATAGATCTAAATAATTCCAATTTATTAATATCTAAATTTAGGTACAGTCCGCAGCAGAAGTTGCTAAGGGTTCTCGTGCTCAAAATGATCTACACACCAACTCGAGTAATGTCAGGGGAATAAGGATCCGTGTGGGTAATTTTAAACATGTTATTTTGCTTAGCTACTTCTGATGAAGAACTTCTGAGAAGGAATATTGGTGAATTGTTTTTAAAGTACAACTCAATGCAGGCAAAAGTATACCTCCAGATCTTTTTACACCACAATAAAATCTCTTAAAGCTATATGATTCTAAGTGCTCCATCAGCAGCAGCTCCATCGTCCCAGGAGACCGTAATTCCTACGCAACGCCAATCTGATACTGAGGCGAGGGGCGGAAAATTGTTTTGTGAAAACGCCTATTACTTTATGATAAGGCGATGTCATAAAATTGAGGTTGTATAATATATAACAATATACTGGGTCTGTGAATTTGATAGTAAAATTACTGTTGTTTCGCGCCTTTGTACGCAAAAATAATTCATGCGTGATTTATTGACTTCTTTCTTCCACTAGGTAAATGCTTGATCTTATTTGAAAGTTTACGGTATTTTTAAACATGTTAACATGGCATATACATACACTACACAGTCTAGCTACCCAGCTCGTCCGAACATCATCAACAAACGCCTATGTAAAACGTGTACCGATATTTGCACCTTTAGCTGCTACGTAATTTGGAACTGACTGTGTTCAAAGTACTTATAGAGAGTTCTTTCGAAATTCGTCGGTGCCTGGGCTTTTCCGGCAGTTATTATATTATATATTGTTCAACACGCTATAACACATGCTAGGCCTTGTGAATTGGTAGTTCCAGATCTAATAAAAACAACAGATGTCGGTTATTACCACTGTTAGTGCGAATTTGTTCACCACAGTAATACCTTTTCCAAACAATGTGAAAGTACTTAGTATTTGGGTAGTAATAATACGAACGCTTATGTTTAGTGAATTCTCTGGATGACATACGGATGTCAGTTTGGATGAACGACCTGTGTGAATTATTACTAATCATATTTTAAACGCGTTAACTTCGTTAAACTCGAAGGCGGTGCAGTTCGCATGCTTCGCTAATAGCAACACGTGCTGAGTCTCGGCCATTTCTACATCACACACATTGCTTGGACCCATTGAGCAATGTGTACTGCTCTCTGTGCCTTATCATTTTATCTAGGTTTTTCGTCCTATTACGTGGAACAAATGGTTTTTCTTCTTCTTCTAATCGAGCGGTTTGGATTGGACCGACTGGTGAAATCCGAACCTATAATTGAGCCAAAGGTCTGGATTTCCATCTAAGATTGAAAGGCTGGTAGTAGTCGCTTCCACAAAAACATAGTGTACTTAAGCACTCATATTTTATGTCTAATGGAAATAGGTTAAGGTAATTGTTCTTGGTTGTCAATGTAGGTAGTCATTACGGCTTATTGATAGCGGTAAAAGATAAGAGCAGCTAATGCGCACGTATTCTATCCATACTTACTAATATCATAAATGCAATAGTTTGTCTGTCTCTCTGTTACCTTTTCACGCTTCAACCGCTGAACCGACTTAGAAGAAATTTGGTCAAAAGTCAAATCAGCTTCTTTTCATGAAACGTCAAAAACGCTCTGGTATTGTGGAATTTGTAGGGATTACTTGCCTGTGACTGTCCTTATTGTTAGTATCTATGAATTAAAGTAGGTATCTTGAAATTTTTAGCAAACATAAATTAAATATTGATACTTTTCTTGTATATACGTAATTTTTATCTGCTGCTTATGAAAAACAAATACTCTATTCCCTGAGAGATTATACAAAAACAGGCTAACAAATGGAATGCATATAACGCACTGTAACTGTCTCATGCGCATCGCCGACGTCGACGCATGTCCGTAACGCGAGCGCTGCGCGAAGGCCGCGTGCATGCGCCCTTGCAAGGTCACCAAACTAGTCGCTGAACTTGGCTCGGAATTCTTGTGGGAGGGAATTTTGTTTTAATGGGCTGATTTGGTTTTGCGGCTCTGCCGAAATGATACCAGTCGCATAAACCTGTTGGAATTTTCAAGGACAGAAAATTCCAACAGGTTTTATGCAGACCTGCCTGTTAAGGCTGACCCAAATATTGAGATCAATTTATTTGCGACATGGAAAGATTGCAACAGGATTGCATTGGGATTCTAGAGGTAATAGGAGAGAATTATGTGGCTTTGGACCATCAGGCTTGCCTTACGGCCTCAAAAAAACAGTTAAGTACCGTATTGTATTGGGTTTGCTTAGTGAAATCGTTTCAAACCATCTGAAACCATGAGTTTTACTTGGTTTTCTATCGTTTAAAAGATGTCGGCGCATTTAAATGAATCAGTTTTTATTACAAAGGTCCTTTGGTATTGCCAATGTTTATCTACCTATTGACTATTTAAGGAGCGAAGATGTATTTGACCTATAAATATCAATAAATAGGCAATTCTATGGTATTCAACAGAATAAACCATAACTGGACTCAAATGTTTTGTACTTTACATTTGCTTTGCTTTTCTATAGCTTCGCCAGACCCAACGTTACGCGACCAGCATTACGCTGAGTGCGTACGTATGTGTCCACAGTTTAACTTTTTTTCTTCTTGTCACGAATAATTGTTTTCGTTCTCTCTGTCTTTCAACGTTTATTGCTCTTACAAAAACTTACTTTTTCCTCCTTCCAGCGCGTCCGCACCTTCACCTCCTCCCTCGACGAGCTCACGGGGCGCGTGCAGGCCGCGGAGACCGCGCGCTCGTCATGGCGCGGGCCGGGCGACGCGCGCGACGCTCGCGCGCAGCTGGACGCGGTGTCCCGCGCGCGCGCGCAGCTGCCGCCGCTGCGGAGGCTCGCGGATGAGCTGCAGGGCCAGCTGCAGGCGCTGGCCAGGGACAAGATACAGTTACCCGAGCAGCTGGTGGCGAGGCTCGATGACTTGAACACCAGGTAAGACATCTATCTAACCCTGGTGAAGTGAACCGAACGTGCAATCGACGCATGGCTTTATGAAACGGACGCTAAAGTTTTGGCGCCCACTGTAAAGTGGTGGTCCAGGCTACAAAGGGAGCTGATATAATGAGCCAACCTACGTGCCACAAAGTCGACTGCAGGGCTGCCTACATAATTATGGAGCGCGCCGTGCACCCTTATGAAGGGGTGCCTTCTGCGCTCTACTCATTACCTTCGCTTGTTACCCATAAAACGTAGCGTGAAGAGCAGCAATTTTAGGGATGGCACTCTTTATCAAGATATAACGTTAAAAGGCTACAATCAAACCATCTTGTTCCAGGGTCGGCGCCCTATGCGCGGGCGGCGAGGAGCGAGCGAGACAGCTAGCCGGCGTGGCGCGGGACGGCGGCGCGGGCGCCGCGCAGGGCTTCCTCGCCGGCTCGGTGGAGCAGCCCTGGGAGCGAGCCGTCACGCCCGCCAACGTACCTTACTATATCAAGTGAGTTGCTTGGCCAGCCAGGAGTTTAGTTCCTGTGGAGTTCATAATGTGCGTTCTAAAAACTTATAGATGTTTGAGTTTATCTTGTCACTGTATTTTTTTTCCTTACGCTATAGTGTGTTTACTACGTAAGGGTTTTTCTAGAAGTCCTTTTTGAACTTTACAAATCAGAATTGCTTGGCGGAATTTAAGTAGGTATCACAGAATGAATTTTCACATACTAATGGTAGCCATGCACGAAGCGATTTACTTGCGCCAGTTTAGACTTGCGCAAGTATACTGTAACGTGTATTGGAAGATACTTGCGCTTTCTGTTTTTTTTTTTCAAAACACGTTACAGTATATTTGTGCAAGTCTAAGCTGGCGCAAGTAAATCGCTTCGTGTATGGGTAGCCATACACGAAGCGATTAAGGGTGCCATAAGGGTGCTTTCATATTAAGGAGTCTGTGTGCTAGTCTGGAAACTCTGGAAGAATGTCATCTGTTGTAAAAAAAGCACCGCATAACCAGAGAATACTATAGAAAGATCAGTGATTTAATATTATCTGGTAATACACCAAAAACCTTAAACATAACCCAATAATTCAGCCACGAACTCGAGACGACCCACTGGGACCACCCGAAGATGATCGACCTGATGAACTCCCTCGCCGACCTGAACGAGGTCCGCTTCTCCGCGTACCGGACGGCGCTCAAGCTGAGGACTGTACAGAAGGCATTATGCAGTAAGTTCACATTTTATACTGGCTTGCCCAGAAGCCTCATCACAACTTTTATACATAGGATGCGTCCAGGATGCGTCAATTTTTTGGAAATGATTCTGCTGTTACTTGATATTTTCACTTACTTTTTTTCGGAGCAGTGTAGGTACTTATGTTCTACGAGAAATTGTTTCAACGCGGCTCACCTTCATATAATTTCCAGTGCACATGCTCCAATTGCCGGCGGCGCTAGAAGCCTTCGACTCTCATGGGCTGCGCGCGCAGAACGACCGACTCATCGACATACCGGACATGATCACTGTGCTCACGTCTTTGTACGAGGTACGTTCGAGGCGACTGCTCTATCCAGGAGAACACCAGTAGAGTGTATTCTTCCACTTACAGCTAACCAGATGAGCTAGAAACAGCTTATCTCTTTTTGGGGGGAATTTCATGTCTGCTGCGTGTTGCGAGCTGTATAATGATCAGGCAAATTGACTAAGCTATAAGTTCTTGTATGTTCAGAGTTGCTAAAATATGAATAAATGGATAAATACATTTGCTGCGAAATACAACCTGATAACAATGCACCATATTCTTTAGGTGATATAAGTCTTCTAGTTAAAAGATACACTCGCCTGCTTTGCATTGTTCCTTGTAACGATCTAAACTTGTTTTGTAAAGTGGACAACATAAATTGGTATAAGTTGTATCTAAATTAAGATTATATTTCAGGTGATAGCCGCGGAGAACCCTAGCCTAGTGAACGTGCCGCTATGCCTGGACCTGTCCATCAACTGGTTGCTGAACGTGTACGACAGCCAACGCACTGGCCAGATCAGGGTGCTGAGCTTCAAGGTCGGCCTTGTGCTGCTCTGCAAGGGGCATCTTGAGGAGAAATATAGGTGAAATTTCAGATACATACAGATACCTACTCTTAATTTGGCATAATTTCAAAAGTGAATTCAAGCCTCGGTCGCGCTGTTTATTTACGCGCTGGCTTAGCTTGACTCACTACCATTTCTATTATTGACCACTTCTTCCAAAACTGTTCTCTTTCAGGTATCTCTTCCGGCTGATAGCTGACCCATCGTGTAGAGCAGACCAGAGGAAGCTTGGGTTACTACTGCACGACTGTATACAGGTAAATGTCCTCAGAAATACTTCGACCCGTAATCTTTCAGTGCGACACTGTAACCTCCTTTGCAAGCATCATGTCGTCTTACTACAATTGTATTTATTGTGTGTTCTTCAGGTACCGCGGCAACTAGGAGAGGTGGCTGCGTTCGGAGGCTCCAACATCGAGCCCTCGGTGCGGAGTTGCTTCGAGCAGGCGTCGGCAGCTTCCAAGGAAGGCAACAAGGGCGGCACTCTCGATAGGAAGGGAGGTAAGAAGCGAGTTCATATATCACTACAGAGTTTATAATGTTTCCTGGAAGAAAGGGATACGTTGGTTTTTGTACTTGCCCTTCCCTTTAAATGAGAAATATATTGACGCGCCACCTCACCATGATTTTGAACTTTATCTCCTATGTCACTTGTCTTTTCTTGTCTTTTTGGTGTATGTCTCTTTTTTCATAGGAAAAAAATGCCAGTACTTTTTGCCCTTATGGGTTCTTTTTCTCATCTTCATCTCACATCATAGATTAGGTTAACCATCCAGTCACGTCTGATTTATTTATTTATTTATTTATTTATTTATTTATTTATTTATTTATTCCATACAATTTCACAGCATTACAGTAACACCAAAGCACTGTGAAACAAAACAAATGTAGATATATATACACAAAAGAAACAAACTATTATTATAATAACACAGAAGACGGTCGTGCATCCATCTTCTCGCAGAACGTCAAACATTCATCACACACATCTATCCATCGGCTAGCAAATATATCACAATTTGGTGCTGATTCAAGCAACGAGTTCATGAAGTGCAAAGCTCGAATAAGCGGGGACTTTCTGATAAACCTTCCTCCCACAGCGATAGAAAAAGACAAAGAAAAAGAGGACATGAAAGAAAAGACCCTAGAGCGTGACGCCGACGGGCAACTCCAGTACATCGAGGCGTTCCACTTCCTGCAGTGGCTACAGAAGGAGCCGCAGTCCATGGTGTGGCTGCCCGTGCTGCACCGCCTGGCCGCCGCCGAGGCCGCCAAGCACCAGGCCAAGTGCAACATCTGCAAGGAGTACCCCATTATAGGGTTCAGGTGAAGCCACGACATTCTGCTTGTTTAGGCCGACCGGCTAGATGCGTTCACAACTTTAAGAAGGTGCTCCAGACAAACAAGAGACCGATTTTTGACTTTCGAGCGCTCGAAATTTACGAGTGGTCAATCCCACTCGTTTTTAAGTTTTCTAGCGCTATTTCAAAATAGCATTTCATAATTAATTTTTGTCAGTTTTCAAGTGAAAGAGTCGAGCGCTCGAAAGTCAAAAATCGGTCCCCTGGTGTACTTTAGCAGTCGATAGAGAGGCGTGGAAGAAAGAGAGGGAGACCTTTGACAGTACGAGTTCGTAATGAATGAGTTTCGGGGTCTGCCAGATATATAAGTTGACAACTTAAGGAATACGTGAATAGACTGAAAAGTTTTGGCCATAGAAAATGCAAGGATTTCTAAAGTGTCCATCTTTCTTCTGACAAAGTTGGCAAGAAGAGGCTATCGTCCATATTCTTGTATCTATATGTTCTCTGAAACTCAATGACTCGTTTCTTCAACAGGTACCGCTGCCTCAAATGCTTCAACTTCGACATGTGCCAGAAGTGTTTCTTCAGCGGACGCAAGGCCAAGAACCACAAGCTCACGCATCCCATGCAGGAGTACTGTACAGCTGTAAGTGACTTTAGTTTATCTACACAGACTACGCAATACATAGCTGATTTTTGATGGCAGACCAGTGTAATGTCAACCAGTTGTAGAAATATTTGCGATCTAATTAGAAACCCCTGACAGGGATATTTAAATACACGTTTATCATGTAGGAGACGAACGATTTATTCATGAAAAACACAGCCTCCCATTTCGCTGGATCCACTTATCCTTGCGAATGCCAAAATTAAGGCTAGTAATTTTGCTACCTACTGTTTCGTAGTTATACTTAACTGAGCTGCTCTTGAAGCCAATCGCCCTAACATGTGAACATCTTTTTAGACGACATCTGGGGAGGATGTGCGTGATTTCACCCGCGCACTTCGCAACAAGTTCAAGTCTGCTCGCTACTTCAAGAAACACCCAAGAGTTGGCTACCTGCCTGTCCAGACTGTGCTCGAAGGTAACTTTACTGTCCTATACGTTGAGCGCAAAACGAGGACGCTTAATGACCATCAGCACCCACCTACTCTTACCTATGGGATTGTATTTACTTACCTGTGGGAAGTATTCTTCAACAGCAACAATTACTGCTACGAATACCGTTTTGACGTTACACCTGACAATTAGGTACCGCCTGCTACGAAAAATCCCAAGGGGCATCATAAAACTTTGTACACACTACGGTTAGTAATAGAAAGCCGCAGATCGCACATTTATGGCCTTTGCCTTAATAATAATATCTGCGATCTAAGACACATGTTGATTTGACTATCTATGCAGGTACCTAGAGCGTCATGTACTATTACGTCACTCTGAGCGGTAAGTGAGATTTACATCGGCAAATCTCACTTCACACCCAGGAAAAGACGTAAAATTGTGTACGCATCACGGGCAGTAATTCGTAAAGCCCCAGATCATATGTTTATGGCCCTCACCTTGAATTCGGGACACAAACACCTGCGATCAGAGGCATTCACGAATTCACCGCCCTATGTACGTAATGTAGTAGGGGAAGGTAGTACGAGATGATCCCCTTAAGCGGGAATCACTGTGAAATGTATATTTTTCGAGGTAAACCAAAAATAAAGATTACTATTAGTCTACTTATTTATCGAATTCACTTTCCTCATACTCAAAAGCACAAACGAATTGAGGTTTCAATAAAATATTTCTTTTTTTTTAAACCTTACAAAGTAATCATCTTGTACATCTCTATGGGTAAGATGATCCCCAGGGTAGAGGTAAGATGATCCCTATGATCATCTTACCCCCATCTCGAATAAAACAAATATTTTTATGAAGAAAAAGGTTATAAAAAACAAAAATACACAATAGTGAAACATAACCTTTATATCTATATATATCTTTATACTATTCTAATAGTCATTACTTTATACTCATGTAAAATTTTTAGTTATGTAAGCTAATAAATTAATTCGAATGGGTATTTTTCCTTTTCAACGTGCTTCTTTTGCCAAAGGTTTAATGTAGAAGGTGTTACGACAAAATTTACGATATTATTATCATCAAGGGATGTCTCACTGTAGTTGACTGCACATGGCTCATAGATAGGATTGGCGACAGTGGACTGCGATTGGCACTGACTGATTCATTTTTTAATGGCGAAGGAGTTTTATGTGCTCTATGATTCCAAATGCAATTCAGCAACATTAGCAGTGAGCAGCCGCTGCGTATCTGGACTAGCAAATCTCTCTTACAGAGATGGATCTTCATGTATCAATTCAGTGTCTGAACAAACATGACTAAAAACGGACCTAAAATTACATAGTAATAAAATCTTTATATACAAGATGATCCCCGGGGATCATCTCGTACATATAGAAAGGAATCATCTTGACCGAAATCCCACTTTTTCATTCAATGTTTGCTAACATGACCTACAAGCACGCAACTTTGTTCACGTAGTCCAAATACAATAATGTTAAGCATATTAGAAAGCCACACACAACAACAATTATATTTAACATTGTTTAAATAAAAGTAACATAAGCTCAAAGTCCTGCTTAACTCAGATCAGCGGTACACAATTTTAATTTTTACTCGTCAAAATCGATGTATAGCTCACGCCGCCATTACGATTTGACTGAGGCTGGGGGGTGTCCGGAGGTACTCGTATAACCAGTAAATCCGACTAAATGACTTTAGTGGTTTCGGCATAATCGCAAAGGATCATCAGACCTCAAGGGATCAACTTGTACTACTTTCCCCTAAATTCTGTTTCAGGCGACGCCCTGGAGTCTCCTGCGCCGTCGCCAGCGCACGGCGCGGGCGCGGCGCTCGGCGGCGACGACATGCACTCGCGCCTCGAGCTGTACGCCACGCGCCTGGCGCAGGTCGAGCTGGGCTCGCAGACTGCCGACACTCCTGACAGGTAATCTTATACAAGGTTGTATCTGTTGGTGTCATTCTAGCGAAGCTCCTGGGAATGTTATAGGAAACTTTGCATCCTGCCATCATCTTTGTTTTAAGGACAGCCAGTTTAAACTCGATTCTGTCCCACCTCTCAGGTGTAAATACTCCCGATCGTAATAGGAACGAATGACCATGAATGATTCGAATTTTCTAGCTGTCAAACAGTGCCCTGAAGTCTTGCAGCGTCGCCTCTTCGGATTGCTAAATTTACCGTATAATCTGGCACCCGATGTTTCAAAGAGGTGCTCTGATAGCTCAATGTAGGTTCAATAAACATCTTTCTCTATTTTATCTCCAGTGACGAGGAGCACCAGCTGATCGCCCAGTACTGCCACTCGCTGAACGGCGGAGGCGAGACGGAGGACGCCCCGCGCTCGCCCGTGCAGGTCGTCTCCATCATACACCGGGAGCAACGCCACGAGCTCGAGGCCATGATCAGGTACGTTTGCTTAACGAAAATACGACAATCCCGATGTAAGCCTCGACAACCACTCGATACCACACAAACGAAAGCATTATTTGAAGTCTATCGGTTTGGGAGTAGCTGTCGCACGTACCTTGGCATTAGTGAAACTGTTCTTCATTCTTCATCCCCATTCTAATTGCGCCTATATCGGTACAGTCAGCAGCAGTACATACGCAAAATAACACGCTCGAAATTTTCTAGACAATCCCAATCCTCTTGACATTAGAGTGATGAGGAGGTCTTTTTGAACACTTGACCCGCGTAGCTAACTTTTAAAAAGTACCAGAACTTGGTGTTCGAAGACCAGTAGGTAAGGGTTGTATGAGTGACCGGTGACCACTTAGGCACGCGAAGAGCGCCAACACCTAACACAGATTGGTGTACCAGTTAATAGTTCTTCTGGTTCGTAATCGATCCCTCATGATTAAGACTAGTAGGCATGCAATTGCCTTCCATGACATTCGGTTCCTTAAGTCAAGTGGGCCGCATGGGAAATACAGTCAGTTTGGCAGTCTTCTTGTATCAGCCCAGCACCAGGACTCAATAGTTTCGACATGGTATCTTGTTTGTTGATAACCCCTGTCGTACGTTACATGCGTATTAGATTGATATGTGGCCTAATGACTTCCAGGGAGCTTGAAGAGGAGAACGCCAGTCTACAGGCGGAGTACGAGCGGCTGAAGGCGAAGCAGACGCCAGGGTCCACGCCGGAGGAGCAGCACGGCACTGGAGACAACAGGAACGCTCCCGTCGATCAGGTACAGCCAACTTAAAAGCCGGTTACATCATCGGAACACCTTAATCATTAAGAAATGGATCTAGGGAGCCGAGTAATATCTGACAATTTATATTATAAACCTAACTGACGACGTCACAAATGAAACCTGTGGAAGGCTAGTTGGTAAAAATACCCGTGATTATCAGTCTTCTCAGCAGATATTTTCTAAACGTCCGTAAAACTGATCAGTTGCATGATGAAACTTCGATTTCTGAATTTTCTGACATTTCCTTTCAGGACATGATGGCAGAGGCTCGCCTGCTGCGTCAGCATAAGGGGCGGCTGGAGGCTCGCATGCAGATCCTAGAGGAGCACAACCGACAGCTCGAGGCGCAGCTTCAACGCCTGCGCAGACTGCTGGATGAGGTCAGTCACCCCATCTTACTTATTTGAACAGCTTAAGTAAGTTTTGTTCCCGCTGTTATTACTCGCCAGGAGTAGGTACGCGAGTAAGTAGTTACATTTAAGGTGCAACGTCACTGGTTCCTGTCGAGCTGTTGCTAACAGATGTCGCGATATATAATTTCGATGGTTGCTCATCGTTTTACGCAAAACCGTGACGAGTTCCAACATGTGTTTCAAACTGCGGAAGCCGAAGAGCTTGCTACGTATGAATCGCAATCAATCTGCACTAAACAGTGTTTCTATTTAAAATGTAGTCCGAAAATATGCATAAAAGTGCTTTTTCGTGAATTTACGCAGACTAACGTAACTAAATGTCACTTCGAAGTCTGTCATTGTCAAAGATTTTGCATAAATCAAACTAGAGGGCGCAAAACTAAATCTACAGTAGCGCGTCTATTAGGGAATAGTAAAACTAAATGTAGTCGTATCTGGCACTCCAGAACGTAAGATGAATTCAATGCACTTTTTCACTCATCATCTAATGTCATGCGGTAGCGCAGTCTCTTTTGCTTAAATCTGTCTGTAATGCCATCGTTGAACCGGGTTCAAATCCCGACAATGGTAGGTACTTCTTTTTTGTTTTTTTATTTGGATTTCTAAACCAATATGACCGTCTAAACTAACTAAGATTTACTTGTAATGTGCTACAATTTATTTTTCATATTTTACTAAGTTTTCTTGATAAGCATATCATGTATCTAGATTATCCACAAAAATCCCTATATTTTTGGCGGACCTATTCTTACATGTTGCATACTACGTAAATACTATTTTTGATAGGTATTTCATTTAAAAAGATGTTACGCCTTCCACTTAATTCGAAAATCATGAGTTGGTATCCGTAGGTTTACAGTTGACAAATCATAGTACTACCTTTATCTATTCTATACCCTATTCCACATGAGATTAGATCGTAAATCTTCGTGATTTGAATGAAAACCATTTTGATAAACAAAAACATTTAAATTGTTTCATGTGAAACACATTAAATAATCGAAATAACACTAGTAGGTAAGTCCAATATTTTTATAGGAAAATTAAAAATCTAGTGTTATACGGAAAAAGGTACCTATACTTAGTATATTAGTACTTTTATTTGTTATATCCATATTCACTTGCGGGACTACATAATAATTACAATCAGAAAGGCTACGTATTATTCACAAAATGTTTTGTATTCGCCCGTTACTCGCGTCTAAAATATTAGACCTCAAAATTGGTAATAATTTTGCGCCACCGGACGAATGTCGTGTGGCGTTGTGAATAACGGGGAGTTTGTTCTATCAAAATTCAAAACTTCTCTTGAGTCCCGACCTAGGCCGCGTCAGAAAGAGAGAAATATATCATTTGACATTATGGTACTGTTTTCGATGAACGTCAGAATTCAAAATTCGAATTCAACTTTTTCACGCGATTATGTATACACTAGAATTATTTGGGGTTTACCACTGACAGATAGTTTTCCTTCATTTAATTTTCAACTTTAACCTCATACAAATTAAGTATCTAGTTATTTCTAAATCGGTAGACGTGGGTAACAGTATTCTGAAAATTGCTTTATTTGTATGACAGTAAAGTTGAAAATTAAATGAAGGCAAACTATCTGTCAGTGGTTAACTAATATTAATCGTACTGTACGTGTGCTTGATGCTTCACTCATTCATTACTAATGTTCAAAGATTGAGATTTGATTACAAAATTATTGAATGTCTTGTTTAGGTAAATATGAGATGAAACTCCAACCCACGACCGCCGATTGATAGTCGCATGCCTGAACCACTATGCTATCGGAACGATTATTGTAAAGTGTTATTTTGTATGTTTGTATGTAGGGTATAACCTCCAAAACCACATCCGATTATAAAAATTATTTCACTGGTGATGGATAAATGAACTTACTGGGTGGACAATAGGCATAGTATACGCAATAAACGAACTCAGATTTTTAGACGGATTTGACTGTGTACTAAAGCAGTTTTTATTAGGGTTCCGTAGTCAACAAGGAACCCTTATAGTTTCGCCATGTCCGTCCGTCTGTCTGTCTGTCTGTCTGTCCGTCTTAGCTCAGTAACCATTACAACTAGAAAACTGCAATTCGGCGTGGGTATATAAACCAATCACGCCGACAAAACAGTACCTAGGATAAAATCCTGAAAAAAAATTTTTTTTAGAGTACCTCCCCTACATGTAAATTGGTGATGTATTTTTTTTCTCGTTAAATTTATAGTGTGGGGTAGTTTTAGAAAACCCATAATATTTTTGGACAAGCTATCCAACGATACCCCGCACTATAGGTTTAACGAGAAAAAAAATACATCACCAATTTACATGTATCGGAGGTACCCTAAGATTTTTTTCAGGATTTTATCCTACTGTTTTGTCGGCGTGATTGGTTTAATATACCCACGCTGAATTGCAGTTTTCTAGTTGTAAGGGTTACTGAGCTAAGCCGAAGACGGACAGACAGACAGACAGACAGACAGACGAACGGACGGACATGGCGAAACTATAAGGGTTCCTTGTTGACTACGGAACCCTAAAAATTGTGACTTAGTTAATTTACATGTTGGGGGTAATCTAATATTCTAGTTGAACAGTCGATTACTAAATAGGTTGCAGTAGGTATTTTACTGTCAATCGATGTGCAGTCGACTCAAGCGAACGTATAAATTTATCAGGTAGGTACACTCCTAATAATTGTCTGTTATATTTAATGCTACATAAAGTAACATTCACTCAATCGAAGCTTACTTATAATCTGCAATTTGGAAATTCAAACGGTTCATTTGATCAAAACCAAATTACGTTTTAATATTGGATCTTACTCCTTTCTAATAAGACGCAAAATGTACCTACCTATGCATAATTTTCGTTCCGTCGACTTTAGTTAGGTCGATCACGAATAAAGAGCAAAGCATTGAAATTCAGCCTATCAAAAACAAATGACATTGCTCTTACGTCATTACCAAAATGAGTAGCCTAGCAATATAAAACGAATGCCGTCTCTTTCACCAGAAAAAAAGGGATTGTACGATGGTGTCGCCGTCTGGTAAATATAATTACTACTATTGACCCCGCTGTCTAACTAATTTTGATTTGATACCAAAGACATCTAGTGAAGGTTTTGGACAACGTGCTGTCATGTGACGCGGCCATGTCATTTACACGGACAGTGTCTAACTCACGCACACATACAAGGCTCGGAGTAAAATTTTATGAATTTCAAATGGCTATATTTTGAATATTACTGGTTTTTGCGTGTATTTATTCAAACTGCGGGAGAAGAGGGTCATATATTATCTAAATATCACAATTTCAAGTTGCTGACATCGATAGATTAGACGTCTAGTCCGAACGAAAATTGTATGGAATTCGTCAGTGACGTTGCACCTTAAACGATGTAACTTCTACTGACTAGTTATTTATTTTATTTTATTCATAAAATATTTTTTCAACGATAGTAGTCAATTACTTCCAACTCAATATCCAGAATCCTGTTTCCTCGAGACGTGGATAATGCTGGTTTACTTTTAAGGATCTGATTCCTTTTTACAGGCATACGAAATTAATTTGGATTTTATCACTTTACATTAAGGTGCAACGTCACTGACGAATTCCATACAATTTTCGTTCGGACTAGACGTCTAATCTATCGATGTCAGCAACTTGAAATTGTGATATTTAGATAATATATGACCCTCTTCTCCCGCAGTTTGAATAAATACACGCAAAAACCAGTAATATTCAAAATATAGCCATTTGAAATTCATAAAATTTTACTCCGAGCCTTGTATGTGTGCGTGAGTTAGACACTGTCCGTGTAAATGACATGGCCGCGTCACATGACAGCACGTTGTCCAAAACCTTCACTAGATGTCTTTGGTATCAAATCAAAATTAGTTAGACAGCGGGGTCAATAGTAGTAATTATATTTACCAGACGGCGACACCATCGTACAATCCCTTTTTTTCTGGTGAAAGAGACGGCATTCGTTTTATATTGCAAGGCTACTCATTTTGGTAATGACTTAAGAGCAATGTCATTTGTTTTTGATAGGCTGAATTTCAATGCTTTGCTCTTTATTCGTGATCGACCTAACTAAAGTCGACGGAACGAAAATTATGCATAGGTAGGTACATTTTGCGTCTTATTAGAAAGGAGTAAGATCCAATATTAAAACGTAATCTGGTTTTGATCAAATGAACCGTTTGAATTTCCAACTTGCAGATTATAAGTAAGCTTCGATTGAGTGAATGTTACTTTATGTAGCATTAAATATAACAGACAATTATTAGGAGTGTACCTACCTGATAAATTTATACGTTCGCTTGAGTCGACTGCACATCGATTGACAGTAAAATACCTACTGCAACCTATTTAGTAATCGACTGTTCAACTAGAATATTAGATTACCCCCAACATGTAAATTAACTAAGTCACAATTTTTAGGGTTCCGTAGTCAACAAGGAACCCTTATAGTTTCGCCATGTCCGTCCGTTCGTCTGTCTGTCTGTCTGTCTGTCTGTCCGTCTTCGGCTTAGCTCAGTAACCCTTACAACTAGAAAACTGCAATTCAGCGTGGGTATATTAAACCAATCACGCCGACAAAACAGTAGGATAAAATCCTGAAAAAAAATCTTAGGGTACCTCCGATACATGTAAATTGGTGATGTATTTTTTTTCTCGTTAAACCTATAGTGCGGGGTATCGTTGGATAGCTTGTCCAAAAATATTATGGGTTTTCTAAAACTACCCCACACTATAAATTTAACGAGAAAAAAAATACATCACCAATTTACATGTAGGGGAGGTACTCTAAAAAAAATTTTTTTTCAGGATTTTATCCTAGGTACTGTTTTGTCGGCGTGATTGGTTTATATACCCACGCCGAATTGCAGTTTTCTAGTTGTAATGGTTACTGAGCTAAGACGGACAGACAGACAGACAGACAGACGGACGGACATGGCGAAACTATAAGGGTTCCTTGTTGACTACGGAACCCTAATAAAAACTGCTTTAGTACACAGTCAAATCCGTCTAAAAATCTGAGTTCGTTTATTGCGTATACTATGCCTATTGTCCACCCAGTAAGTTCATTTATCCATCACCAGTGAAATAATTTTTATAATCGGATGTGGTTTTGGAGGTTATACCCTACATACAAACATACAAAATAACACTTTACAATAATCGTTCCGATAGCATAGTGGTTCAGGCATGCGACTATCAATCGGCGGTCGTGGGTTGGAGTTTCATCTCATATTTACCTAAACAAGACATTCAATAATTTTGTAATCAAATCTCAATCTTTGAACATTAGTAATGAATGAGTGAAGCATCAAGCACACGTACAGTACGATTAATATTAGTTAACCACTGACAGATAGTTTGCCTTCATTTAATTTTCAACTTTACTGTCATACAAATAAAGCAATTTTCAGAATACTGTTACCCACGTCTACCGATTTAGAAATAACTAGATACTTAATTTGTATGAGGTTAAAGTTGAAAATTAAATGAAGGAAAACTATCTGTCAGTGGTAAACCCCAAATAATTCTAGTGTATACATAATCGCGTGAAAAAGTTGAATTCGAATTTTGAATTCTGACGTTCATCGAAAACAGTACCATAATGTCAAATGATATATTTCTCTCTTTCTGACGCGGCCTAGGTCGGGACTCAAGAGAAGTTTTGAATTTTGATAGAACAAACTCCCCGTTATTCACAACGCCACACGACATTCGTCCGGTGGCGCAAAATTATTACCAATTTTGAGGTCTAATATTTTAGACGCGAGTAACGGGCGAATACAAAACATTTTGTGAATAATACGTAGCCTTTCTGATTGTAATTATTATGTAGTCCCGCAAGTGAATATGGATATAACAAATAAAAGTACTAATATACTAAGTATAGGTACCTTTTTCCGTATAACACTAGATTTTTAATTTTCCTATAAAAATATTGGACTTACCTACTAGTGTTATTTCGATTATTTAATGTGTTTCACATGAAACAATTTAAATGTTTTTGTTTATCAAAATGGTTTTCATTCAAATCACGAAGATTTACGATCTAATCTCATGTGGAATAGGGTATAGAATAGATAAAGGTAGTACTTTGATTTGTCAACTGTAAACCTACGGATACCAACTCATGATTTTCGAATTAAATGGAAGGCGTAACATCTTTTTAAATGAAATACCTATCAAAAATAGTATTTACGTAGTATGCAACATGTAAGAATAGGTCCGCCAAAAATATAGGGATTTTTGTGGATAATCTAGATACATGATATGCTTATCAAGAAAACTTAGTAAAATATGAAAAATAAATTGTAGCACATTACAAGTAAATCTTAGTTAGTTTAGACGGTTATATTGGTTTAGAAATCCAAATAAAAAAACAAAAAAGAAGTACCTACCATTGTCGGGATTTGAACCCGGTTCAACGATGGCATTACAGACAGATTTAAGCAAAAGAGACTGCGCTACCGCATGACATTAGATGATGAGTGAAAAAGTGCATTGAATTCATCTTACGTTCTGGAGTGCCAGATACGACTACATTTAGTTTTACTATTCCCTAATAGACGCGCTACTGTAGATTTAGTTTTGCGCCCTCTAGTTTGATTTATGCAAAATGTTTGACAATGACAGACTTCGAAGTGACATTTAGTTACGTTAGTCTGCGTAAATTCACGAAAAAGCACTTTTATGCATATTTTCGGACTACATTTTAAATAGAAACACTGTTTAGTGCAGATTGATTGCGATTCATACGTAGCAAGCTCTTCGGCTTCCGCAGTTTGAAACACATGTTGGAACTCGTCACGGTTTTGCGTAAAACGATGAGCAACCATCGAAATTATATATCGCGACATCTGTTAGCAACAGCTCGACAGGAACCAGTGACGTTGCACCTTAAGCTTGATATCGAGTTCGATTTTTCACAGGGTACGAGTACCTAGATAAGCATCATATCCGACTTTATCACAGCATTCGAAGTCACAGCAGTGTTTCGTTTCTCGTTTCTCTCCCAATGCAATACAAACCATACAACCGCGATATCTGTTGCAGCCGTCCTCGGGCTCCCCGCCGGCGCGCACGGGCACGCTGCAGACGCGCTCCGTGACGGCCTCGCAGCTCGCCACCGACTCGCCCGCCAAGATGCACAACGGGCTTTATCACGAGTCGCAAACTAGTGAGTATGACAGTCATAGTTACCTAACTTCTATATTCGATTCGAGAATTTGTCGTCTATCAGCTCAATGAGTCGACTTTAGAACCGCAGGTTACTTGTGGATACGAGTAGGTACGAGGCTGGGATTCATGGCGTACCTATGCAAGGATGGAATTATACTTAAAGGACGCCTCCTGGTCGCCCGTTCTTCACTTACTAAATGAAATTAATGTGCGATGGCCGATGCTCGTGACATCACCCCGTTTCTGCATAAGTATAAAACAGTTATTTGAGATTCAACAAAATCTACGCCTTACATTAAAATGTTTTAGTTACAAGCGCATCACATTACAATGACTAAAAGACATGCTTCGTATATTTGATATAATATTATAATGATGTAATTAAATCAAGTCACAATACGATGTGAAGCACTCGTAAATAGCCATCGCCTGTCATGTCCGCCATTTTGACGTGATTGTCCCCAAGATGGCCGCTGGGCGGGAGCGGGCGCGGGAGCGGGAGCGGGAGCGGGCGCGGGCGCGGGCGCGGAGCGCGAGGCGCTGGAGCGGCCGCCGCCGCCGCCGCACAACGTACACTCGCTCATGCACTGCGCAGGTCAGCTGTGTGTGTGTGTGTGTTTGGCTGTTGTTTTTTTTTCAGTGGTTGTTGTTTTTGAGGTTAGGTTAGGCCAATCGGCACTGACACGAAAACTGCACGATTGCTGTGGATTTATTTTAAAGTGTGCAGTGTGCAGGCTTTATTGATCAAGCGTCGCAGTGTTGCCAGTTAAATACTTGTAAAAGTTACATTTGTAGTTTCGTAGAACGAGCCACATGTTTGGCCGGCCGGACTAGTGTAGTTGAAGTTAGCTTACACATAAAATGCGATTGCTGTGTTTTTTTGTTACATTATTACCTTGTCTATATGTCTGATTATTACCTTTGCATAGCCAATTTTTTTTTTTGTTGTCGTTGTTGCATGTTTTACCACGTGTTTCTGGTTTTTCACTGACATATTTCTTTATCTGTTCATGCGCTCTCTACAGGAGGACGCATTCCGTGAGGTAAAGTAAAGTTGTTATTTTTTAAGTACCTAATCTAGGCATCGGTTCGACAGTGGTTCCTGACAACTGTGTCTGAAATATGAGTTAATAAGTTCGCATGAGATATTTCCGCCAGTTGTATCTATTTGGATCAACACGCCGAAACATGTGTTGACTGTAAATCTAACCGGCATTTTTTCCAACAGATGATCTTGGGCGTGCCGTCGAAGAACTAGTATCAGTCATGGCGGAGGAGCAAACAGAAAACACCGCGCCTCCGCAATACTCCAACGGCAAACCACCCAAAGAGAAATAATCAAGGGACAGTCGGCAACGAACACTACGAGCGCGTGCGCAGCGCGGACGGTGCTCTTATCTGGGTTGCCAGTGTAAAAAAATAAACCCGGTGGCCAGGTTCACCGATTTCTCGCTCTGGTAACACTGTTGAACCAAAGACTCGCTGCAATGGTAATGCTTATATTTCTGTACCAACCGAGACGCGCGTTGGTTTTTGGAGTGAAATAAATGCGCCCTTGTGTGATTTGGACTGTTATAATGGTGGCAGGAACGTTTTACTAATTTTCGGCTCATCACTAACCCGCACGTGCTGTTATTGTACTTTATGTAAAGTGTCTAACATTCCATTGTCATCTACTAATAGTGATCGAACGAGACTTCACTGAATCAATATAGTTTCTTGTACTATGGTATAAGGGATAAATTAGGATGAAGGTCTATTATCGATGAGCTATAGAACTAACTGTTGCCAGCAGAGGTTTCCATGCAAAGCCAAAAGTATCATCAATCATACTTTATACAAATATGACACATGCGCATGATACCTCCACGAAAACTTTGTCATGAAGTAACCTCTTAGTTTAGTTCATCAATAGCTCAGAGTTCGATCAAAACGATTATCGTATGCAACGCTTATTGTACGGATAAGGGCAGGCCATTGTTGCAGTACCAATCGTGTTGAGTCATTCTATTCTTTATTTTCTACTATTTTTATATCGCAACACAGATTTCCTACTATTTTTCATACCTTCTCATGCGGCACCAACAGTGTTGCCAGGGCGAAGCGTAACGAAAAAGACAAGTAATGAGCATTTATACTATAAAGTTGTACCAAATTTGTGGATACTTGATACTTATCTATACATTTATTAATTATTTAAGTACCTACATATCTTGTTAGTACAATCTCCATTTATCATATCACTTCTTGTAAATTTCCATATCATTTGCTGTGTATAAAGAAAACTGGCACTATATAAAATCACGAAAACTTAAGTCCATCGTTTCGTTGCGTCGCTCGCGACGTACCGCTTGGGATGTAGAAGGGGCTGAAAGCTTTAATAGAATCACAAGTTAGCTTTAAAACTACCCTGTTTTGAGACGATTTACGAAGCAAACCTGGCCGTGGACGAGCCCGTGCGTGGCCTGCGTTTTAGTGGAAAATGTATTGTTATATTAGATAGAAAACTCTGCTCTTGAGCGTACAATATATGCCATCTGGCCGTAGTTATATGGATTCGTTACAGTTTGCAAGTAGGTGTAGTCGTAGCAAAACAATATCAGCATTATTATGGTCCCTGTACGATCGGCGATATTGAGTAACAACTAATTTCATGAATTTGCCAAAAGCCATTTGGCCAGTTCACCATGCTCACCATGGCCAATCGTGCAAATCGGCCACTATATGCATGTATGTTATATTAACGCGTTAATGAAAGATATAATATTATTAGATGAAATAACTGATTGCGCTGCTTCACGCAATTTAGTCGTACGATGGTTCACTTCCCACAGTTGCTGTAACTCGGACTGTCTAGCTCTTCTTAGCGACTGTAACTACTAAACATATGTATCCAACTTTTTCACTATACCTAACCTCAACGGTAGGCCACGTTTTTACCTATTGTATTGAATGAGACCGTTTTTTATGTCCCATTCCGATATTCGGATTTGTAACGTGTCGAGTAAGATGCCTACCTTTTTAGATAAGAATATATTGGAGAGATGACTTTTATACGAATGTTAAGTATATCTGTTGACGCTAATTTTTACAATAAGGACTTCCGATTTAACCATATCACGGTTTATTCATTTTTTAGCGCGAGCGTGGAGTCCCGAGCGTCACTTTTGCGCGCCAGCGTTTTTACCGCTGGCAACATTGGGGGACTCCATTCCGCGCGACCGTTACGTTTAAATTTATTAAAAATAATTTGGCTAATATAGTATCTAAGAAAAAGCACAATTAAATATTATTTTAACGAAATCAATGTAATTAAATTTACACTAATATATTGTTAATAATTTTATTGTATTTGATTTATCTAGAATGGAGGTTTTGTTTCGAAACTAATTATATTTTAACTTTTGGCAAGTATATAAAATATTCTTCTTCCGCATTTATTTGTGTTTATAATGTTTTAGGAGTTAAATAAATCCAAATAAACATTCGGCATAGTATATTTTCGTTGTTTCCTTTCCTCCTGTGTAAAACCAGCATGAAAACATGGGGACCTTCATGAATATCAGAGAAATAGGGTACCTATTTTACGGAAGCCGAATGTGAATGGAATGAACGAAATGAATGACATCGATCAATAAGAGATAAGAGATACTGCGTATATCACAATTTCGGCGCACGTGAGGCGTATCCAGATGGAACTTCGTTTTCTCGCTTTATCTGCTAAGTAAGCAATAGCATGGTTGCGAAAGAGAAAGATACGCACAAAGTTAGAGAACGAAAAAGAAAGACTATTGCTTTAAGGTCGCGTGTACATGTAACTTTGGGCGAGTCGATCTCTTTCTAGTCGACTGTACATCATTTGTTAACACTTTGAATGTCCGTGCATTATATGTAATGCACCGTCAAACTAGGTCTGCCTCGTCTACGTGACGTCATAAATGGAAGATTCATTTGAGCATTACATGTAATGCACGGACGTATCGACCCATGACAGTGGAGAAAGCGAGGGACAGTCAAAGTGTCAACTGTATTTTAGGATTAAATTGCCTTAAGAGAGATAATAAAATGAAATATGAAATTTAAAGAAAGAATTTATTCGTAATTATTAACAATAAAATAGGTACATCTATTAAGACAATCAACATCGATAACTTACATTAGTTATTTCTTCATCACAAGTATTATTTTAGTGTTCAAACCCCAAAAACTATTCATAAGGCACATAAATGCATTGCAGTTGAAAAGCGTTTATCAAATGCAAAATTAACCATATGACAGGACATCAAGCCAAACTGAACCTTACGCCACTAAAATTAAAGTCACTAATTCGGTGTTTCCACTGGCGTTTCTACATCCGTACATGCAGCAAGTACAGCCAAGTACCATCACGAGCCTATGTACTCAAAGAAGACAAGCGAACATAAGGTTTATGCTGATGGTACAAATAGTTGCTTTCTATGGAGCCGCCCATAGCAGCCCACACGCCTAAGTTGCGGTATTTGGCTATTCGACGCGCATAAACATACATACATACCTACATAAATTCACGCCTTTATTCCCAAAAAGGGGTAGACAGTGTGCATGAAGTTTATGTTCCAGTGCCAGTTTTAGCATAAATTTGGTTATAAAAGGTCGACAAAATCGCAGTGATTAGTTGCTAACCCATCGCCCACTGCACACTTCAACCCAATGTGTGGAAGAAGTGTTTTACTCCATTACAAGTATGTTGGGATATAAGCCTCACACTAGAGATGCCTCTTCATGTGACATAGTAACTCTACAAAGACTGAACCAACTCATAGTGTTAACCAAATCCTTTAGGATCAGCCATTCGCTAAAATATGCAACTATCAACCTGTTTTGTATTGTAACGCCATCTAGTGACACTATTGATATGGTAGTCTTAATCAAATTAGTAATTTGATTAAGACTACCATGTCATGTCAATTTGAAATTACTGTACAACCCTGCACGTGTCCCCTGGGTGGTACTAAAAACTGACAAACTTTAACACTTTCGCAACCAGACTAAAAATGGAACAATACCCCAGAAACCGACAAAACTCGCTAGGCGTGTAGGTTCATACTACTGCCCGCCTAGCGGGCTCAGCCGGCATCTGAGCAAACATTACGAGTGCCCGCCAGGCGGGTTCTTGGTTGCGAACGTGTTAAAAAGGCCAAAATAATGTATGCCATACAATTAAATAAATCAATTACTGTATGTCTGGCACAACTTGCTGCCAAGTCTCGTCGCGTGTGACTCAGCGTCTCCTATCTCACTGGCACTGATCAAATTAGTAAGAGCAGGGTAGATTTTCTCATCTTGCATCACATTCGCGGGGTCTGTTGTGCCAGCCTCAACTGGCCCCAAGCAACCTTCTTGAAACTACAGAACGATAGTCTAGATGGCGTGAGCTTTTATGATTTCATTTAGCCATAACACATAACGCTGAACATATATTTAAGATAAAATGACGAATTATCTATCATCAACTATCACATAAACTCACACACCTTTAGATTACTCAGTCGTTTAACATGTTTAAATATTTAAATACAATAAGTATTAGGAAATGCATAGTAACAAATATACCTTGGAATTACAATATCATCCATAAATCAACAAATCACAGATACATGAGGTAGCCAGTGATTTGGAGTGTGTTATTTATTTCTCCCCTTTATCAATCCAAAAACACGGATAACTCCAATCACAGATTACCTCGTGACCTCAATGACTAGCAGATTAACAGTAATATTATGAATTCCAAGGCTAAAATTAATTAAGGTAATGCTTCATTTATACTCTCCAAGAATCCATTTTATTTGTGAAAATGTATTTTTGAGTACCTATTGCATCATTCAAACTATTCAAAGGTACACTAAAAGTCAAGTGAAGGTCATCAGAGGCTGTCTAATAGGAAACATCCCCTTGGAAGTAGATGTGTGACCTTATTCTATAGAGTATCTCAGTGCAAATAAAATCCACATTCAAGTTGCTGAAGTGGCATATTAAGATAAAGTGTAATTGGTATTCATTTCTTATCAAATAAATAAATATGTTGATATACATATATATGTATAGATATATTATTAGTATTAGAGGTGTATTAGTTCCCTATTAGTGATGTTTCTGACCACATTTCCAAGGCACTTTCCTAGATACAACAATTATTAACCCTTTTGACGCCACAGAAAAAAATGCAAGGTGTCATCCCGATGCCACACAAATCTTAACTCGATTGTTTTTGGACTTCATATATCATGAAGTCGGTGGCAGGTGGGTAGCATCGGTGACGAGCTTCACATCAAGTCAGTGGCTGTGAATGGGTTAAACACTCCTTTGAGGCTAAGAAGTTTGAACTTTAAATAGATTTTCTAGAAAATGTAAATGTAACATTACCAAATTTTCTACTAAGTCTACACTTTGACAGTGGAGCTAGTATTTGTGTCTAAACCGTTGACAGGCACCTGGATATCACTCCGTGGTCTCCGGAAAAGGAGAACATGGGGTTCAGGGTTGTGGACCATGAAGTGGAGCCAGCCCGGAGACTGCTGAACGCCAAGGTTCCGCCATTCTGTCTCCGTCATCAGATGGGACTTGGGCACAAGCCGGGCTATGTCCGGTGGAAGAATCACATGTCTGGAAGTGTACAGAATAGGTGCAATGTTTCCCAGATTATGATGCAAATTGACAAACATATTTTATAACAATGATATTAATATGAGAAATAAGATTGATTTAATATTTTAACTGTCTAGATACACTCTCAAGTATGTAAGCAGATGAGAGATGAATGCTCGATATCCTGATTTAATAATGACGCTTGCGTGCTGGAGCAATGCCTTCAATATCAGTTTTTTTTTGTTTGTATTCTCAGTAGAATAATGCACATACATATGAAAGTATGCTCTAGATATTCAATTAGCTATACCATGCTTCAGAAACAGTAAATATAGCTCATGCTAGAACACCTACGTATCCAGTAAAAGTGATAGTTTCACTTAGATTACGTGTACAATATGTCACTACGAAACTGCAATTTTCTTGTAATTACGACGTTTCTCTAAACCAAAATTAACATCCACAGAGAGATTATGCGTACCACTTTTGATAAGAGAAAGATTGATGCTAGAAATAATCAGATATTCGTTAAAACATTGAAACAACTCTTACCTATATTCGTAGACGTCATCGCTATATCTTTCGGAGTACTGGATCTGGTCTACGGGCATTTTGATCTCCGCCGCAACACAGGATTAGTAAAAAGTGATTTATTATGATAGCTTTTAAATAAACTCAAGCTTTTCAGCTGACTCGATTAGATTTTTTTTTTTTTTAATTCGTCCATTCGGGCAGGCTAAGACCATGGGCCATACTGCCTAGTCTTCAGTAAGTATAATTTCATTTGATCGAATCCAGTAATAACGTCTTCAGTAGTTTCAAATCAGAAGTCTCTAGTCCAATAAATATGTCTTCAGTTATTTCCAATTCATATGAACAAATCTAGATATTAAGTGATCAGTATGACTCGATTAGAAACTTTTTTTTTTTTTTTTTAAATTCGTCCATTCGGACAGGCTAAGACCATGGGCCATACTGCCTAGTCTTCAGTAAGTATAATTTCATTTGATCGAATCCAGTAATAACGTCTTCAGTAGTTTCAAATCAGAAGTCTCTAGTCCAATAAATATGTCTTCAGTTATTTCCAATTCATATGAACAAATCTAGATATTAAGTCATCAGTATTATCAACATATGTGTCAAATCCAAAAAAATAAGTCTTCAGTTATTCCAATCCAATTCATGAAGTCAAATCCAGTAATAAAGTCTTGAGTATGTTCCAATAAAAACGTCAAATCCAATATTCAGCTCTTCAAAAAAGCTTACACCTCATCCAGACATTCCAAAAAGTCATTTGACCAACAAAATATAGGTACAATGCTTCAATAAAAATATATACAATTTTAAGCAAGTTTTAAATTTAGCATCATATTTACAGCATACACACAATATTATGTACAAAATTAAACAAAGGTAAATAAGTAGACGACTCCTTCAACAAATCAGTTACTGAAAGCGGGATTCGATTAGAAGCTCCATAAATCTCAAGCAACTCATCCATCAGCACTAGGCGCTGAATGCCAAAGGATGAGCAACTAAACAGAATGTGATCTATAGACTGAACCTCTTGCTTTTGACAATGATCGCAATAAGGGGAAGAGACAAAGTTTTTACGATGGAGATGAAAATTTAAACGACAATGACCAATGCGCATACGAGTAATTATGGTGTAAAACCTACGATGCATGTAAGTTTTAAACTTACAAAACCAAGGCTTACTATTAACTTGGTTATCTAACAAAGCATACAAATGAGCCTTATTCTCAACTTCTGTAAAATGATACCAATGTCTTCCCCAAAGAACAGTCATACGCTGTTTTAGATTACTTATAATATCAGAATATGGCAAGGTCACAGCTAAGTCCCTGCTGTCGGGAACCAGGGACAAGTCAGATGCATTAGCAATAGTTCTAGCTAGGTAGTCGGCGTTTTCATTACCAGAAACTCCTTTATGAGACGGAACCCATACAAAATCTATTTTAATACCAATTAAAGATAGTTCTAACCATAATTCTTTAATGGAAAAAATTAGATAGCAAGTGCTAGCATTCATTTTGTTACGCGATAAACTTATTAATACACTCATACTTTGACATATCGCTTACTATGACCCATTCTTTACTATATTGATTATGTTCTTTAACATGTTTCAAAGCAAATAAGATGGCAGTTGCTTCAGCAGTAAAGATACTTGCATTTTTATTGATATTAAACCCAATACCTTTATTAATTTCAGATTGATAAATTGCAAAGGAAACAGCATTATTATTTTTGGCACCATCCGTATAAATAAATTTACAATTAGACCATTCTGACAACAATAAATAAGCCTCCTCTTTGGAAGTTAGCTTTGAATCTATTACAATTTTTATATCGGGATATTTACTCTTAAAAGAGCCTGTGTAACAGGGAAGAAGGTCATTATCAAGATGTATATTTAACTCCTGCAAAGAGTGTAAGAAAGAAGTAAAATCCTGAAGAACATACATGTGCCTTTGAAAAGGCGCTGATTGGAAAGAAATCAAGTTGTGAAGAAGATCGTTCTTAGGCAAGCTGTATAACTTTAAAATAAATCTTTCTTTTAAATAACGAAATCTAATATGAATAGGAGGAAGATTCGATTCAATTTGCATAGCAGCGATAGGACTAGTTTTAAATGCACCCAGTATTGTCCGCATACATTTGTTTTGTATTTTATCTAATGAATTTACAATTTTATCATCTCCAGCAAAACATAGAAAACCATATTCAAAATGACTTCGAACTAGAGACTTATACAAGATTAACAAAATTTTGGGGTCTGCACCCCATGAAGTGGCGCACAGCGATTTTTTTATTTTTTTATTTTTTGCTTTGTTAGCTTTGGTTATAATACTGTCAGCATATTTTATCCAGGAAAGTTTTGAAGTAAATATAACACCTAAAAACTTTATTAGATCATATGAAATAGGCAGTGATATGTCATTGTACAAAACTGTGGGCAAACACATGCTTTTGCGACCAAAAATAAAAACTTTGGTTTTAGTCGAATTTACATCTAAGTTCAGATAAGCAAAGTATTTATGTAAGTTGATTAATGCCTCATTAATAGTCAAAGCTAATTGATTTAAATCAGATCCTGACACATAAACAACCAAATCATCTGCATACTGCAGATTTTTAACCTTTGTTCCTAGAATAAGATTTAGTCTCCTAATGTACAAAATAAAAATTAAAGGGGATAAGATACCTCCTTGACAAACCCCTAAAGAAGATAATCTTGGGCCATATAAGTGATTGTTAAATTTAACAAAAACCTTCCTGTTTGTTAAAAACATTTGTAAGAAATTTATTATTTTGCCAGGTAACCCTATCATTGACAGCTCTCTACATAAAACGGAAATATTGACACTGTTAAATGCACCTGCAATGTCAAAGAATACCGAAAGAAGATACTGATTATTATATATGCTGTTAAGTGCATCAAGTTGCAACTGACAAATACTCTCACGAGAAGACCGACCTTTACGAAAACCAAACTGATTGCAGGGTAACAGACCATTTTGTTCGACAAAAAATTCCAACCGTTGCTTTAGAAGCTGTTCAAAAACCTTTCCTACACAAGATGTGAGTGCTATAGGTCGATATGAGTCGGGTAACAATTTATCTTTATCAGGCTTTAAAATTGGGACCAAGCAATCTGTTTTCCAATCATCAGGAATTAAGTTTTCTTCCCACAGCTGATTTAATATGTTTAAAAAGGTCTTTAGATTTTGTGAACTTAAATTTTTCAGTAAAATATATGGTATTCCATCAAGACCAAAGGATGTATCTCTTCTTGAAAATAGGGCAGACTTAAGCTCTTGCAAAGAAAACGGTTCAGTAAGATACTTATCATTATCATTCAGTGCGACCGGCAACTGTCAATTAGTGTCGAAGAGGGACGTTCGGAACGCACATTCCGTATATCATAATAAAGTTCAGTCACCACTTATTATATACTAGATTAACCTAAATTATTACTCGCTGTAATTACTTTGGAATTGAAATATATTTTTCTTCGTAACACGTACGTAAAATTAATTTGCAGAAAGCAAATACATTATTACGTTCTAAACAAGGGATGTTTCTGAGTTTTCTTTTTTAATGGAGGGATAGGACGTCAAATTGAGTTTGACATTATATTTTGGCGGGAACGTTGAAAGTGATAGGCGCGCTTGATAAAATATTTTATTGTAAATTAATTTTAGGTGTTAATTTGTACATATTAAGTCTTAATTTTAATTTAAATTCATAGTTGATTTGGTTATCGGTTTGGTGCGCTTCCCCAGTCATGGGGAAGCGTACGGGAAAGCGTTCTCGGTTGGAGGGCTTGGAGCCGGAGCCAGATCTTCAATCTGAAAGTAGTTCTGATGCGGATACAGGTGCGCCCTCGGAGCGCATACCTGCAAAAAAGAAGACTAAAGAAGATGACAAAGAGAAGTATACTCCTTTCAGGGCCAAAAGTTATTACAGGTTGTACGACGAAAATTCAGCTAAGAAAGAATTTATTGTTTTTCTGAATCACAGAGAGGATGACCACAAATTTTCTGACAAAGATAGACTTGCTTTGTCCAATGCAATCCGAAAGCATCGCGTGTCGGGCGTGATGCATCTAAGAACAATTAATGCATACAAAGTTGGGATTATGTTCGATCTCCCAAATCACGCCAATGTCTTCCTAAAAAATGAAAAATTATTAAATGAAATTCACATGAATGCTTCAATCCCAGCATCTGAGACCGAGGTTACGGGTGTTCTCACTTCAGTGCCGATTGATTATTCGAACCAGAAGATTTTCCAATTAATAGCTTCCAGTAAAAAGGTGATAAGCGTAAGACGGTATATGCGGCGGGTAAAAGACACGCTGGGTATCGTCTCAATGGTTCCAACTCAGACGGTTGCCGTGACTTTTGCCTCTGTACAGTTGCCTGAATATGTAACACTTGACCATTGGAGGCACGAAGTAGGGATCTATATTCCTCCAGTAAAGCAATGCCTTCGTTGCATGAAATTTGGTCATATAGCAAAGTATTGTAAAAATAATCAAGTATGTTCAATTTGTGCTGAACCTCATAATTTCAAAAATTTTAATAAGGTTTTAAAACACAATGCGCAAACTGTGGTGGGGATCACGTGGCTATATCTGCTGCATGTCCAATTAAAAAACAGAAAATTGAGGAAAATAAGTTAAAATCACGTAGTGCTAAATATTCCGATTTGTTTTGTGACGTTGCATTTCCGCAGCTCGGCTCAAAATATATTGACACCCATCTAAGTAATCTGACCAAATCTGACAGATTTATGAATCTACTTGTGGAAGCTATAGTTAAAATTTGTGCTGATAAAGAAACGCCAATAAATTCTAACAATATAAAAGAAACACTTAAAAACACTTTCAGGAAACAACCTTAATTTTTTTCTTTATGGACATATTGAACATAGTGCAGTGGAATGCTCAGAGTATAATAAGCAATAGGCTAATCTTTACTAGATTCTTATATGAAAATAACATTCACATAGCAATAATTTCTGAAACCTGGATAAAACATCATCAAAAATTTTCAATTAAAGGATACAATGCCATTAGAAATGACTGTGGTAATAAACACAATGGTGTAGCAATACTTATTCATAACAATATAGTATATTCTAATATTAAAACTTATTTTGACAATGCTCTACAAAATATCTGTGTACAAATAATTATAAACAACAAGCAGTTGAGTGTAGTAAGTTTTTATAGTCCATCAAATTCTGATCCCCCATTTAATAAAAGTAAATTTGATGCTTTGATAAAATCTATTCCGCAGCCAATGCTTTTTGGAGGCGATCTAAATGCTCATCATATGTCATGGGGCTGTGTTGATACATTGCCTCGAGGTAGAGATGTCTTAGATATTATTGATGGCAATGACTTGGTTCTTTTAAATAATAGTCAAACTACTACAACTGGTTCTTCTTCTTGGCGTCCTAATGCTCTGGATTTAACTTTCGTTTCTCCATCATTGGCACTTTCATGTGATTGGTCTGTTATGGATTGTCCTCTTGGCAGCAGTTATCATTTGCCTGTAATGATAAAAATGATAGTTGGTAATGAAAATAGCTCACAAAGTAATCCAATATGTAATAATGTACATTTGCCCATTCACCCAAATTACAAACAGGTGAATTGGAAAATGTACAGGCAATCAGTTGATTTTTGTTTGGCTAATATTGATTTTGAAAATATGTCTTCCATAGATGCGCTCAATCTGTTCTGTAATATTTTGCGATCTACTGCTGTAGAGTCCATCCCTAGACATAGGTCTTTGAATAGTTCTAATACGTGTACACCAAAATCTTTGAAATTTCCCCGGCTGCCTTGGTGGAATCAAAAGTGTTCAGAAGCTGTACTTAATTCAAAACATGCTTATATAAAATTTAAAAGTGAACCTAGTGAAGAGAATTATATAGAATTTAAAAGACTTCGAGCCCTTAAAAAGCTTGTTCTTAAGACTGAACGGCGTAATAGTTGGATAAATCTGTGTAACTCATTTAACCGGTGCACTCCTTTGACATTAATATGGAATTACATGCGGAAATTTAATAAAACATTCATTTCAAAACACGCTAGTAATAATAGTTGGATATCAGATTTTCTTAAGAAATACACTCCTGATTTTGTGCTTAATGAGTCTTTAAATTATGTTCACACAGAAAATGATAATGATAAGTATCTTACTGAACCGTTTTCTTTGCAAGAGCTTAAATCTGCCCTATTTTCAAGAAGAGATACATCCTTTGGTCTTGATGGAATACCATATATTTTACTGAAAAATTTAAGTTCACAAAATCTAAAGACCTTTTTAAACATATTAAATCAGCTGTGGGAAGAAAACTTAATTCCTGATGATTGGAAAACAGATTGCTTGGTCCCAATTTTAAAGCCTGATAAAGATAAATTGTTACCCGACTCATATCGACCTATAGCACTCACATCTTGTGTAGGAAAGGTTTTTGAACAGCTTCTAAAGCAACGGTTGGAATTTTTTGTCGAACAAAATGGTCTGTTACCCTGCAATCAGTTTGGTTTTCGTAAAGGTCGGTCTTCTCGTGAGAGTATTTGTCAGTTGCAACTTGATGCACTTAACAGCATATATAATAATCAGTATCTTCTTTCGGTATTCTTTGACATTGCAGGTGCATTTAACAGTGTCAATATTTCCGTTTTATGTAGAGAGCTGTCAATGATAGGGTTACCTGGCAAAATAATAAATTTCTTACAAATGTTTTTAACAAACAGGAAGGTTTTTGTTAAATTTAACAATCACTTATATGGCCCAAGATTATCTTCTTTAGGGGTTTGTCAAGGAGGTATCTTATCCCCTTTAATTTTTATTTTGTACATTAGGAGACTAAATCTTATTCTAGGAACAAAGGTTAAAAATCTGCAGTATGCAGATGATTTGGTTGTTTATGTGTCAGGATCTGATTTAAATCAATTAGCTTTGACTATTAATGAGGCATTAATCAACTTACATAAATACTTTGCTTATCTGAACTTAGATGTAAATTCGACTAAAACCAAAGTTTTTATTTTTGGTCGCAAAAGCATGTGTTTGCCCACAGTTTTGTACAATGACATATCACTGCCTATTTCATATGATCTAATAAAGTTTTTAGGTGTTATATTTACTTCAAAACTTTCCTGGATAAAATATGCTGACAGTATTATAACCAAAGCTAACAAAGCAAAAAATAAAAAAATAAAAAAATCGCTGTGCGCCACTTCATGGGGTGCAGACCCCAAAATTTTGTTAATCTTGTATAAGTCTCTAGTTCGAAGTCATTTTGAATATGGTTTTCTATGTTTTGCTGGAGATGATAAAATTGTAAATTCATTAGATAAAATACAAAACAAATGTATGCGGACAATACTGGGTGCATTTAAAACTAGTCCTATCGCTGCTATGCAAATTGAATCGAATCTTCCTCCTATTCATATTAGATTTCGTTATTTAAAAGAAAGATTTATTTTAAAGTTATACAGCTTGCCTAAGAACGATCTTCTTCACAACTTGATTTCTTTCCAATCATCGCCTTTTCAAAGGCACAAGTATGTTCTTCAGGATTTTACTTCTTTCTTTCACTCTTTGCAGGAGTTAAATATACATCTTGATAATGACCTTCTTCCCTGTTACACAGGCTCTTTTAAGAGTAAATATCCCGATATAAAAATTGTAATAGATTCAAAGCTAACTTCCAAAGAGGAGGCTTATTTATTGTTGTCAGAATGGTCTAATTGTAAATTTATTTATACGGATGGTGCCAAAAATAATAATGCTGTTTCCTTTGCAATTTATCAACCTGAAATTAATAAAGGTATTGGGTTTAATATCAATAAAAATGCAAGTATCTTTACTGCTGAAGCAACTGCCATCTTATTTGCTTTGAAACATGTAAGAACATAATCAATATAGTAAAGAATGGGTCATAGTAAGCGATAGTATGAGTGTATTAATAAGTTTATCGAGTAACAAAATGAATGCTAGCACTTGCTATCTAATTATGGTTAGAACTATCTTTAATTGGTATTAAAATAGATTTTGTATGGGTTCCGTCTCATAAAGGAGTTTCTGGTAATGAAAACGCCGACTACCTAGCTAGAACTATTGCTAATGCATCTGACTTGTCCCTGGTTCCCGACAGCAGGGACTTAGCTGTGACCTTGCCATATTCTGATATTATAAGTAATCTAAAACAGCGTATGACTGTTCTTTGGGGAAGACATTGGTATCATTTTACAGAAGTTGAGAATAAGGCTCATTTGTATGCTTTGTTAGATAACCAAGTTAATAGTAAGCCTTGGTTTTGTAAGTTTAAAACTTACATGCATCGTAGGTTTTACACCATAATTACTCGTATGCGCATTGGTCATTGTCGTTTAAATTTTCATCTCCATCGTAAAAACTTTGTCTCTTCCCCTTATTGCGATCATTGTCAAAAGCAAGAGGTTCAGTCTATAGATCACATTCTTTTTAGTTGCTCATCCTTTGGCATTCAGCGCCTAGTGCTGATGGATGAGTTGCTTGAGATTTATGGAGCTTCTAATCGAATCCCGCTTTCAGTAACTGATTTGTTGAAGGAGTCGTCTACTTATTTACCTTTGTTTAATTTTGTACATAATACTGTGTGTATGCTGTAAATATGATGCTAAATTTAAAACTTGCTTAAAATTGTATATATTTTTATTGAAGCATTGTACCTATATTTTGTTGGTCAAATGACTTTTTGGAATGTCTGGATGAGGTGTAAGCTTTTTTGAAGAGCTGAATATTGGATTTGACGTTTTTATTGGAACATACTCAAGACTTTATTACTGGATTTGACTTCATGAATTGGATTGGAATAACTGAAGACTTATTTTTTGGATTTGACACATATGTTGATAATACTGATGACTTAATATCTAGATTTGTTCATATGAATTGGAAATAACTGAAGACATATTTATTGGACTAGAGACTTCTGATTTGAAACTACTGAAGACGTTATTACTGGATTCGATCAAATGAAGTTATACTTACTGAAGACTAGGCAGTATGGCCCATGGTCTTAGCCTGTCCGAATGGACGAATTTAAAAAAAAAAATGAGTTTGACATTACTTTGACATAACTTATGCGTTCCGTTCCACGTACTACTTAATGTAATCTAAATCAAGCAATCACGCTAGCAAAACAAATAAATTAACAAAAATAATACATTCCAGTAGATATTTAATTACTGAGAGCGAAAATGAATTTAGTTCTCTAGGCTGGTAGAATAATATGTTTAAAAAACAAATCAGTGCTTCAGTCTCAACACTCAATAGTAGGTACATTTAATTAATTTAGGTACATTAAAAACAAAGTTTTAACCGATTTCAATACAGTCCTCTCCGCCATTTCCTTTCCACTTGACTACAAGAACATCGATTATATTCCACAAAAAAATTCAAATCGCTGTAGGCATGTAGGCCGATAATATTAAAGGAGTTTCCGTCGATTCATCAAGAAAAGAGATTCTGATCCCTTTGGCACTTCATTTAGTTGCTATTTCAACGGAATCATATGAGAATCTGTGACGTAGGTACTTTAGTAGTTTTAAGTAGGTACATCATTGGGGAGTTGCAGTGAGTCTTCATCATCAGTTCTACTTTAATTACCACATTTGTGATTTCCGGGAGTAAATACACGAGTTATAGGTGATATAAAATATTGGCATACTACATGCGTGCCTAATATAGTTGAGGAGTTCCTTCAATTCTTCATGGATCGCATCATCCAACAGTATTTTTGAAAAGAATGGGACCAATCTGGAAGCATATACTTAAAAAAAAATACGAATCGGATCATAAATAAAACTGAAACTAAGAAACTGTAACTCAACGCCGAAAAAACAATGCAATATATTTTTACATTACATATGGTGCTATTTTCCCGCACTAGTGCCGAAAAAACACTTTTCGTGCATAGGTCGAAGCTTTAAAGAGCCATAATATATGTACAGTAAAACGTTGTACGATACACGTGCGAATAGGTATAATTCGCAACTCGTGTCGATTTAAAACACTCCCTTCGGTCGTATTTTAACTTATCACCACTCGTTACGAATTTCCTATTTTCGGCATTTGTATCGTAAATACCTAACTATTTTTAGGATACCTACTCCCCCTACACCTAAAGTGGGGAAGTAATATTTTTTTATTCTCGCTACACCGATAGTGTAGGGTGTTTTTTTAAAACCATTTTACAACTCGGCGATTTGTTTGCGAGACATTGGGCTTTAAAGCGCTAATTTTTGCTTGATTCATGTCCGTCCGTCCCCGACCCCCTGCCGCGGCTAAATGGCTACTAAGTACTGGGAATGTGAAAAAAAATCGTGGCAGTAGTATATAATTACATATAATGAATTTAAAAGGAAAACTATCACGGCGAAGTAGGTATAACTCGTTACCAAATAATAGTCGACCAACTTAAAATGTACTTAGAAATGCCAATTTTCGTACAATTTCGGCCGACGCAAACGCACCATTTAGCTGGCGCGCGCGTGTCGATATATCTAAGACCTACAGGCGACTACGGAGGTTAGACACTCAATTGGCCAATTTTTTTATATCTTGAACGGGCAAAACAAATTGCCTGATGGCAAGCATGTCCTATCTATGGACGCGTACAACTCTAGAAGAGTCCCTGCGCGTTGCCGAGACCGATTGCCGTTGCCGCGTTGCCGTAGAGAGATTGATTCGAGGATTTATTGCGTTGATATCTAGAAGGAATGAACACATTTATAGCTACATGCAGAGCAAGCAGTGATTTTAACTCTGTAGTCTTATGTAAGGTACATACCTATTTCCCTAGTTGAGCTCATAGCCTGATTTTGAGTTCTGACCGCCCTTAGGCTACCTATGAAATTTAAGTAAGTCTTAGCTCAGTACGGCGCTCCCCGCCGTCCCCATGCTTGGTCCTTGCGCCCTAGGCTCTATTAGCCTGTGTGGGTAAATCAGGCCCTGAGCTACTCCAAATATAAGCAAGATAACATACCACTACCTCTCTTCTTAAGGCGCCGTAGATTCATGGTCTTCTCTCCCTCTCACTGGGCATAAGCGTGCGAGCGAGGTGGAAGTGCGTGCTCGGAAGCGCGGATATCATGTTTTTTAATTTTAATTTTTAAGCCGTTTAGAAAAAAACATGATACCTATTGCTGATATTTAGAAGCGATTTCATTATTTTTAGCTTTAGTGCATAATTTGTTACGAATATTTAATGTGTATTTTAGACCCTTTTAGACCTTTTTTCGTGTTTTTTTTCTATAGAGCGAAAATAGCTTAATCATGTTTCGAATCACTTATGTCCCTGCAGAAAGACCTAAAGATTACTATTCGTATTTTTTGAAACCATATTATTATAAACAGGCGCATTACCTATATTATTTCAAAACTCTATTTGCTTAACTTTGCTGAATACGGCGCCTTAAAATACAAAAACAAATTTTAACGTTACGCAATTTCACGTCATGAATGTTTGAGTAACACCGTTTCGCATCGTTACGCATGCGCGTCTCAAATTGGGACTGGGAACTCTCGCACACGGAAGCGCGGTGCATATAGGTACATAATAAATCGAGACGATTGGAACATTATCCAATCCGGGCCCCAGCCACTACAATTTAATACAGCCCTCCAGTTGTAGGGGGTATATCATCAAAGAACTAGGCGGGACAGTACCCGGCTGAGTCACCAAAATACAATATTTTACTATACTTACCTACTTTTTATTTAACGTGCTGCCATGCATTTTATCATGTTGTCATGAGACGTAGGTGTATTGGGATTGGGAGAGGGCTTACGGTATATATTTACGCGTATCGTCAAATCGTCCAGATCTACCTAATAAAACTACTATTGGCGGTTTGATTATGGAGCTAGTATAAACCTTGTTTTAATCCTGGCCGACTCCGTATTCTCACATTATACTACTGTTGTTAATGTCGTACTTTTTATACAAAACCAGTAGGTTATGGGCCCGGTATGCTTCCTGACCTTGATATAAAATATTGAGTCTTGCAAGAGGCTCGTTCCGTAGTTGCCTGTGTAACTTTTGTTACATGGACACATGCGCGCCCATTAAACGTTGCGGTTGCGTCATCCGGTTTGTTAGGAGTTCAAGTACCTAAATTTTAAAGTTGGCCGACTAATACTCGTTAACTAGTTATGTCTTTTTTACGTTGGGGAAATTTGCCTTTACGTATCCACTTCGGTGTCAGTTTTCGTATTAAATTGATTGTATGTACTATTACCATGTTTTTAGGGTTCTGTACCCAAAGAGTAAAACGGGACCCTATTACTAAGACTCTGCGGTCCGTCCGTCTGTCTGTCTGTCCGTCTGTCACCAGGCTATATCTCATGAACCGTGATAGTTAGACAGTTGTTATTTACATAGATGATGATGATGTTGTTATTTACATACAACATAAATATGTTGCCGCTATAACAGCACATAATAAAAAAATGTACCTACTTATAAAATAAATATTTGTAATTTGAGCTTTAAAGCCCACTGAGCTTTTAATGTATCACTGATTTGAAAAATGGGCTTTAAAAGCCCATCTTAGTTTTGAACAAGCTATCCAACTATGTAGGTTTACTGAGAAAAAATGATAATGCCCACTTTATGGGTATGGGCCATACCTACCATAAAAAAATTGGACGGACAGACGGACATGGCGAAACTATAAGGGTTCCTTGTTGACTACGGTATCCTAAAAGGTACTTAAGAGAAAGCAAGAAGGATCTTACAATTTCTCACATATAAGATATTTCCTTTAAGAAATGTCCTAAATCATGGTCACCGCACGAACGGCTGCAGCCGCAACCTTCAATCAGTGCTCAGTAAACCAGCTCAGCTGCCATGGGTGACATTACTCTGGAATTCCTACGGGACCTCCTCAGGGACGATTATCCTGACGTTACTATACAGGATTTTGAGGTAACACTTCCATTTACTTGTGTTTACGTCGTTTCTAGATCATAATCTGTTGGGGTTCCATTACGTTTATGAACCAAAAACATTATAAGGCGGAAATGAGACATCTTGTTGGGCAATTGACCCATTTTTATCAATGATCGAACAAACGACCATTTGGTAGATGTCTGTATACGGGAGATAAGTAGTATCTACACGGAACTATACCTACTGTGATTTTTAGATGTGGAGTAATCCCATTCAGATTGTAATACTGCTAGGAAAATCCCCGTCTTGAAGAAAACTCCATCAAGGGAAGGTGGTAGGTACATCGTGTTCTTTTTCCAGTAGGTTCATAGCATTTCTAGGTAATTTTTACCATAGGCAACATCACCGATCATAATTTATGTGTACTTCCCATTTTCTTTCTCTTGCATGATAGGAGGCCTAGGCCTCATAACACTGGGCCCAGCTAGCTGGGTGCAGCGATTATTTATTTATTCATTTATTTATAATATTACACTAAGACACTACGGAATTTAAAACACTTTAAGGTACATATAAAAGTTACACAAAAAAAAAAAAAAAAACTCTTTCACATGAAACATAAACAGAAGTGGGGCGGTCATCCATCGCCTCACAGTACGTCAGACATTATGGGATGTACCAGACTTACGTTCTTGATGATGAGGTTTCCGGGTGTTCTTAGGGAGCACCAGGCACCAAACGCGGTGACAACTACACCTCAATGGTCTACCGGATCCAGCTAAAAGGCACCCAGACGCATCTAGAACCAGATGCCTCCTGCGAGACAGAACAGCCATGGAGTGGCTCCATCATCTACAAATGCCTCCCTGACAGCATCCTCAGAAGAGAAGCCTTCAAGAGTGACGAGCTTTTCTGCAATGAAGTGGCTTTTTACAACAAGATATGGCCAGCTTTGAGCGACTTTCAGAATCAGTGGAATATTAAGAGTCCGTTTAAAGCTATACCGAAATGTTACTTGGCGAGGAATGATCTGGTAATCTTGAAGGACTTGAAGCAGTCAGGGTTTGTGATGCCGGATAGGAGACAAGGTAGGATTTTCTTAGATCTTTTTGGTCTTATAGTCCCCCATGCCTCCAACCTGTCTTGCCTAACTAATCTAATGTTTTGCTTCCAACTCTCCTGTAAAAATGATAATTCTCTAAGAGTTATCTAGTATCAAAATAAGAACCATAAATCGATCCAATAGAGAACTTTCTGTAGTACTATTAGTCACGATAAAATGGCATACATGTTTACTGATGTATTTTCACATCTCAAAGATTATTGTCGTATCCTTATAGGGCTAACCATAGAGCAGTGCTACTTCGTCCTCAAGAATCTTTCACAGTTCCATGCCCTGTCGCTGGCTATGAAGCATTACAACCCAGAGTCGTTTTACGAGCTTCTCAACATTCAAGATGGGATTTCTGAAGGTGAGGTATAAAAATAGTTCAAATAACACAATGTATCAGTTCGTAGCTAGTTTCTTTGGTCTGTTACAGATTTATAACTGTTGCTATTGCTAGTAATAATTAAATTGAACACCTATAACACTACTCATACTTACACTGAATCTGTATCCATGCAACAATATTGCAGGCTAGCAACTAGTTCCCATATTTTTATGACACTCATGGAACAAAATGGGATGGAATATATGCAATGTGTTTACACCACAAACAATAAGTAGAGTATCTTTTGTTTCAGCGCTGCTTTTTAACTTGAATACTTATATCGTGTTGTGTTTAGTTTTGTTCGCAGGCGATAATGAAGACTATTACAAATCTTACTACCGTGAAGCGACGCGCAATGCCGTGGCTATGGTCGAAAAAGAACTAGTAGATTGTGAGGACAAGGTACGTATCTTCAGCCTGTTTTCCATCCGGGTTGGAATCTGGGGCTTATCTTTCATGTACACGATACAAAACAATAGTTCACTGTTTAAAGTAATAAATTGTAGGTACCGACCGTTCATACTAATCATAAGTCATAACCAGTGATCGTAACTTCTGTAGGTTTTTTGGTGCAATTAACGACACTACGCTGCACCAAAAATGCTACAAAAGTTACGATCACTGGTCATAACATAAATATACTTTACATAGCAGTGTGGGTTCAACTCCAAAATTAGCCCTTGAAACTTTGGTTATGTCCACCACTTTTTGTTTTCATATAAAAAAAATGTAACTCCATCCAGTCATCCAGATATTAATAAAAGAAAATCTTCTAGACACTTTTTAAGAGTTCCCTATAACGTTTCCTCAAAAAATACTAGTCTGAGCACTATAATATCTCCCATCAGGAAAAATACCTGTCGAAGTTCCGAGAATTCTGCAGCGAGGACACCTTCTTCCAAACGATGGTGGAGCTGGTCGCGCCGCGGGAGCCGCTGGCCATCATCGGGCATGGCGACTGCTGGACCAACAACTTCCTGTTCAGATACGTGGACGGAGACATTGCTGAGGTACGTCAAATGGATGTTCCGGGTCACCTTGTGACCGGGAAACAGTACTAGACTAGACTACTATAAGAAAGCCTTCTAGACTATTTGCCGTCTTTATCATTGAATACATCGCTGCATCTATTGACTGGATTTCCGATAAAAGATTGAGGGCTCGCGACTTTCAATAGTGGTGGCAGCGGCAGTCGAGTGCTACCTTGGGCACCGCTGCTGAGCTCCCAGAGTTTGAAAGAATAGACATCAATTGCTCGGAAAAGTAAGGGACACCTAAGTTACCGAGATGGAATTAGTAAGTAGTGCCTTCTATGGTGTTCGCATTTTATTTCCAAGATAATGAAATTGCGGCCAGCAGCTCGTATACTTCCAAATCCTATTTTAGCTAAAATACTTTATTCTGTTATGTATTAGTACTCAGTAGGTACAGCCAGCAGCGGAAGTGGCTGCGCGTTCCAAGAGATATAAATGATCTATACATAACTTTCACCGCCCAATCGCTCAGGACTGCATCCAGCACGTCCCACCATCTCCACCTGGGTCCACCCCGCCTGCGTCGCGTGCACATATTTATAGCGGTCTATAAAATATCGTATCACGTTTTACAGATGTTCATCGTAGACTTCCAACTAGCCCGCTACGCGTCCCCAGCCCTGGACCTAGCCTATCTCCTTTACCTGTGCTTGGACCGAGAGCAGAGGGCAGAGCACCTGACTTCCCTTCTGGAGTTCTACTCTGAAGAGCTACATAAGAGACTGCTGGAGCTGAGTGACGAGGGATCGGTGTTCAGTGGGAACCTTAATAAGAATGCCCTGAATGAAATGTAAGTTGTAGCAATTTGGCCAGTAAGTAATGTAAAGATTAGATTAATAAAGATTAAGGCTGACAAATTAATTATAATACCTCGACTGCTGTAGATTTACCTTATGATAATATTTTTTGTCCCACTTCGGTGGCAAACAAGCGTACGGCGCCCGATGTTTATCGACCGCCGTAGCCTATGGATGCTTGCAACTGGAGTGTCCCATGCGCGTTGCCGACTCTTTCAAAATAACAGTGTTTAACGGGAGTTTCTTGAAGAATCCCATACGGCACCCTCGAGGGAGAAAATTCCCGTGAAACTTACGCTGGTAGCGTTCTAAAAGTGAGGATGAATGCCCCATCAGACCCCCTCGCCCCCTGCTTGGGATTTAAGGTTGACACCCTAGAAATGCACAACTTTTTGAGATCATGACTTCATCTTCTCTGTTTTCAAAGGTTGCAAGAAGAGTTCCAACGCAGCGGCCGATTTGGACTCGGTGTGGCATTGGACATGTACCCGATCATGACCTGTGACAGCAACGAGGCGCCGAATCTCTACCAGGCTAAGGTAATTTATTTTCATCGCATGAGTCCTCAATTCTTGTTTCTGTACTTCGTGTCTGGTAGACCTTTTGACTAAGTACTCTAGGGCCATAACAATTTTAGAGAGGCCTAAACAAACAACACAGAACTATACCACGCAAATTGAATCTCGAAGTCTGTATATCTCCGCCTCTATCGCACTTACGGTTCTTGGTACTCGAGCGACAGAGACATACGAACTTCTAAATTCGATTTCCGTGGTAGCGCCGCAGGTCAAATGGCCAGTAGTTATTAGATAAGCGATTCTGATGTTCCCTCTTCCCTTTCCGGTTTTTGCCCGGCCACCAGTGTTTTTGGCATTTCCGGACTTGGATAAAATAAATGTTTCAAAACCCCCATTGTGAACACATTTTAATGTCCTACTTATGACGAAGACTACAGTGTGTAAGATATATACTTTTTTGCTTAACATAGTCTCTTGTTGACCCTAGGAAAGTGAAATAGTGCCCTCCCATGACTCCGTGGCCCCGGTTTGGACATCGAATGCGGCGTGTCGGAAGAAAATGACGGACCTCGTGAGAGAGCTAGTCGACGGAGGTGTTCTATAAGGCCTTGTGGACTTTGAAGTTTGTCTTTTTGAATGGTACCGTCGCCATTAGGAGCGTATTATACGCTCACGATTATCTGAATTCGATTCTTATTGTCAACAAGTTGTAGTGGATGTTCAATTAATTTGAACATACATACCTAGTATAGGTACATTTTGATAGATATTCTCATTCCAGAAGAGCTTTTTTGCTAAATACGAGAAATACCCAACTGATACCCTACCTACTGTTTATAGGTCTTCTTCTCTTTGATAGCGAGTTTGATACTCGCAATAAAACTTATCATTGCCAATTGGAAAAGAGTTGCATTTGTTTTTATGTATTTCGGTTGTTTTTTTAAACAAAAGTAATTTATCTCTTTTGTTTATACTAAATGATTCTTATGCATGGCGGGCTTTAAGAGAATACCTCGAATATCATCAGATTCATCAGTGTCAATGTCGATGTGACATAGATTGTTTTAGAGGGGCAATGGCACAACTTAGACAAAATATAATTTAGTCTTAAGTAGGCACCTAATCAATACGATACTAGACCTTTCGTTATGGAACCAAGCCACACTAGTGACTGTTTGGTAAAATATTTATTTATATTATTTTATTATTTAGGTAAAATATTTGGACTTAAAAATATTACTGTTTTTATAGGGTTCCGTAGTCAAGAAGGATCCATTGCACTTTTGCCATGTCCGTCTGTCCGTCTGCAACTTATCTACTTATCACGTGAAGTGGGAATGTATTTATTTTCTCTTTAAACCCATGAGTTCGTTGGGCAGCTTGTTTAAAAACAGTATGGGTAGCTGGAAACCATTTTTAACTCAGTGGTATACTTGCTTGGCTTTAAAGGCCTAATTTTTGTTCGAGATAAGTGTCCCCTCCCCTGTCAGCTACATGGCTACTACTGGGAATTTGAAACAATTCGTGGGAGTAGTACTAGTACATATAATGATTTTAAAGCCTTGTTCGGACTAAGCTAGTATTTTAGTGCAAGTCGATACAAAAGCTACTCGTACTTGCACGCAACCGCACCATTTACTTGGCGCGCGCGTGCCGATGTAACAAAGATAGACAGGCAACTACGGAACCCTAAAATGCGTGGGGCGCGACACGCACTTGGCCGGTCATTTTTTATTTGGATATGTTATTTTATTCATAATTTAGATTAAGACATAAAAATACGATCATACATTTTATTTTTAATAAATTAAATACAATAGGTACATGATGTGTGTGTGTGAAAGAGTTTGGGTTCTAATTGAACAATTTCGACGACAGAATATAATATGCTATTTGATCAGTAAGTATTTAACTTGTAATTAAACTTTTCATGGAGTTTGCAAAATCGGTTCGGTGTTTATGTTTGAAAATATATTTTAATTACTGAGTGGTTTAATCATTTGCGACCACAATATCACCATCAAGCACTATTTCCACCAAACGGCCCGCAACGGATCGGAACGGAAAGAATTTTATAGTCTTTTAACCGTTACTGAATCATATATGTATGTACTTTTTTAAGTCTACATTTCCAAGCTGCGCACAACAGCTTTACCGCGGGCGTCTTCCGCGACATGTGATCGTAACCGAAAGTATGCCGCGACACGCGATCGGCACCGTTCGCTTGCAATCGGCCTTCGCTTGTCGTCGTGTACGATCGGAGGGTCAATTTTCAAACGAGCTGTTTTTGCTGTCCCAAGGCCATAATTTCAAGTCAGATTAACATGGAGTATTGATTCATATATATTTGTATTCCGTGTCTTATAAAGTATTTAAAATATATATAACAATACCTTAAATATTCATTGATACTGAAAAAAAATGTATTTGGAATCGTAAAACAGCGAAATCTCCCGCTTTTTTGCCTGTCCCACTTGCGGTTTTGCTCAAACAAAAATTCATAACTATGGACTACGGCAACGTATATATAAACAACTTATTAGCGTATTCATTAATATATCTTGCAAATTTAATGCGTGAATAATTAAAACCTGTGAAGTATTTTTGTAGTTGTCCCACGTGCGACCCATTTATTAGGACTCAAGCTCAAAACCCTTAAAATCTGTTTTTTTATTATCCCACCGTTACATTTACTTTACGATACGATAGACAGGTTAGTTGGGCTTAAACCAGCAACGGGAGTGGACGCAGAGCCGGTATTTTCGAAGGAGGAAACAGGTTTTCTTGATACTATGTATTTTGGTACGTCTATCACGACATTTGTATGGGCGTTAATTTATTAATATACGATTGAAATAAAAATGTGTCTTTCATAACAAAGGTTAGCAATATGGGGTAAGAGTTTCGTGTTTAACTAATTAGTGAATTCATTCAGTTCATTTAATAGTGTACGAAGGATCGCCAAAAAACATTCATGTTGACATTTGTATGGCGACATTTGTACGGCTTTTTTGGCCATACAAATGTCGAACGTGGAATTCACATGTCGATACAAAACAAAATCTAAGTGATTTTTAATATTTTGGAATATAATCACAGAATAAGTAATAGTACAATATAACGACCATCATAAACCATAAACCGGAGATACTATATCGAAATAGTGAGTTTTTTTATTGTACAAATATTTTAAGCTGTTTCAACAATTGTATGGCAAAATCGACATTTTGATGGCACTCGTTGACATTTTTATGCCGCTATCGACATTTATATGGCAGAATCGACATTTGTATGGCATTATATCGACTTTTGTATAGCGCTGTCGACATTTGTATGGCGCTGACGACATTGGTATGGCACGGTGATTTTAAAGCATCAATATCTAGCTAACCATTAGAAGCACAGTGGTGCCTCATACACCATATTTTTTCTTTTTAAAAACCCTACCTCTCGCTGTCGGTACGAATCTAATATTCCAAAAAATAAAAAAAAACCATAAAAAACTCGAAAAAACGTCTTGTTCAAAAATTGACCCCGGAACCTTTCGGCTGTCGATGCCGAACGAAACTACATATTTGACTGGGTGCGGATACGTTCGCAAGCAACCGTACGGTGCCGATCGTGTGCGTCGACATCCTGTCGGCCACGAACGGCTGTTACCGCCCGATCGTATGCGTCGACAAATTTAAAAATTATTATCTCAATTCTGGCCGCGTTATTGGCTTACCATGTAGCCCAAGCACTTTATTTTCAATAGTATGGAAAAAAATGTAATTTTGGAAATAATTCATAACAGCAGCTTTTTTGTGTGTAACTGATATATTATCATTTTAGTGATTACGTAGACTCAAAATCCACCAAAATATTTGTCATCAAAAAAATCGATATTTAACCAATTCCTGAAAAAACAGGAAATTTTTCAATAGATATTTTAATTTTTGTTTTGGTTAATTTACAGGAGCTCTTCAAGAATAATTAACAAATCACACAAAAAACATAATGGATGTGTCACTTATTTTTATATATTTACTTCCCGATGAAAATTTTGGTGGATTCTTGGAATTTTAGAATAATATATGAAAATTAAACAAACAAAAAAAACGCTGTTATAAATTAATGTTTAAAAAACACGCAATTTTCCTGGGGTAATGGATACGTGTCGTCCACTCCAGGATGCCCTCTGGACATCAACAGAATGCTCGTAAGCATTTTTTCTGCATCATAAATGCTATGATGCAGAAAAAATGCTTAAGAGCATGGTGGCGTTAGATTTGACGATAGTTGTAGACCTCTTTTCCAAAAATTTCAAGTTCTTCCCTTATCTTGCATGTACATTTCTAAAGCCTGTCTGTTTGTTAGGAGCCACCCAGAGTATTTTAAAAAACGTGAGGAAATGTTCACTAGAGAACTGAGAGCACAATATAATAAATTTGTTATATCAGCCAACTTGTAGATCTGATATCTACAAGAAAAATGCATACAACATGTGTATTGTCTTATACAATAAACTCCCCAATGATTTGAGGACTTTGCATGGGAAATTATTTAAGACAAAATTAACTCAATGGCTACAAGATCATTGTTTCTAAAATGTTAAGTACTATTTTAATTTTAATGCACAGTAATTAAGCTTGACATGTTACTATTTTCATTCTGTTGTTATAATCAAGATATTTTTCTATTTCCATTCTACTCGTAATTAAGTTTGACATGTTACTATTTTCATTCTGTTTTTATTCTGTTTAATTATGAGCATAAGTAATTAAATATTTGTAACTACATTTTGCATGTTGACTTTAAGTCGACTGAATACTGATTCTGTAATTATTTTAAGACCACCAATTGTGACGTATTCTAGCAAATGAAATCATTCATTCATTCATTCATTCAGACATGCTGCCGGACATGATCGGTTGTCACCGCATCCGTTCGTATTCTTTCCGATCTGATCCGACGCGGGCCGTTTGGTGGAAATAGTGCTTTAATGTGCTTTAAATTCAAGGATGAGCCCGGAAGGAGTTCGTCTGTGTTGTGTTCCAAGTTTCCGTTGCTTGCCCGTGTCCACCTAGCTGCGTTCCATATGGCCGGAAAACAGCAACACCCGTCAAAATGGAAGAAACCCAAAAAGACCTGATATGCCTCTTGTCACCTCGGCCAAACTCGGCTCCCGCACACCCTGTCTACTACGACCATCAATATCCTGCATCTTTTTCATATAATCTGTCATAATCTGTGTAATAATCTGGTCATACACGAGTTCCTTCGCATGGATTCCCCACAGGAAATCCACGTGGCTAAAAGTTTTCACAGGAATTATGGTGTTCGCCTTAACGTTTCCCAGCTCCTTGGAAAGTCTTTCTACATCCACGACATGTGCCAGAGGGTCAGATAATGAGTAGCGGAGGAAAACAGGAGTTTTACTTGGGTGAGGTAGTATGGAGGTGCTCTAAGAGTCCCGTAGACTTTGAAGTTCTGTAGACCGTAGCTGAAGCGACGGAATTCTGTGCTGAACATGTTTTGGCCGTAGTGGGCGAATTGATTGTCCCCTAATATTTATTTATTATTAGTTATTTTATTGTATCACATTTATGAATACGCGCGCCGAGCCGTCGTGTTTAAATAAAGACGCATTACCATTGGTTGTTAAGACGGTCAATACCTATACAAAGCTACCCGCAGACGGGATGATACAAGTATTTCTACACGCATGGGGTGTAACATTAGTGAAACCTATTCGTCAATTAGAAGCGAGTGGGTAGTTCTAGAGGGAGAGGCCCTGGTTAAGGCCTGCTTTAGTGTATGTCACCTTACTCTGTTAAACTCGACGGAGTTCCATCCCCCGACGAGGAACAGTATATAGGCGCACATCTCCTGAAAGACGGCCTTGTTACTGCACATGTGCTTGCCGGCCTAGCGCATCAGGAGGGAGTTGGATATGGGGCGCATCTCGCCTTTGCCGATCGTCTTGGTAAGATTCTGGAAAAAAATGGTAATAAACTAGATTTAGAGCTCGGCCGAGCCTCAAACTCTCGAGCCGTTAAAACTAAAACTAGCTAGCTGGCTTGCGCTCTGAAGGCTCGAGTTTTTAAGGCTCTGCCGAAATCTAACGCGCAATCAGGAGCCCATTGCACGAAGCTACTGTAAAGATGTTACAAATCCAACCTGGCAACACTGTGGCGCGTGTCCCAAAACAACCTTATTAGCCCCCGCACTTTATTCACATTAGTATGGAAAAAATGGAAATTTGGAAATAATTCATAACAGCAGCTTTTTTGTGTGTAACTGATAAATTATCATTTTAGTAATTACGTAGACTCAAAATCCACTTAAATATAAGTCATCAAAAAAATCGATAATAAACCAATTCCTGAAAAAAGAGGAACAATCTTAATAGATATTTTAATTTTTGTTTTGGTTAATTTACAGGAGCTCTTCAAGAATAATAAATAAATCACACAAAAAACATAATGAATGTGTCATTTATTTTTATATATTTACTTCCCGATGGAAATTATGGTGGATTCTTGGGTCATCTTAGAATAACATTTGTAAATTAAACAAACAAAAAAAAACGCTGTTATATATTAATGTTTGAATAAAACATAATTTTCCTGGGGTATATGACCGGTGTTGCCGATACAGAGTTGTAGGTATACCTACTCTACTCTTACGTACAACTAGGTACAGGGCATTTTCCGCAAGTCGATATCCAATGTGCTTATTTTGCGTGAATCGGTGGGGTATAGCGCTACTTTAACCTTGGTGTTGCTGACTGCGTCCCGTAGTGTGTCTGGAGACCCTTACATTCAGAGTTGTAAAATGGGAACTTGTAACGTCGCGAAACGTCTTAATTTTTATTTAGGTATTGAGTTATCATCGCGGAAACAGAAAATAATACTTACTTCATCATCCTCCTAGCGTTATTCCCGGTTGTGCCCCTAAAGGAGCCCGGGGTCCGCTTTGACACCTAATCCCAAGATTTGGTATAGGCACTAGTTTTAAAGCGACTGCCATCTGACCTTCCAAACCAGAGGAGAAACTAGACTCACCTCCCTAAACTATACTCTAGAGCTCCCGAGGATGCGTTGTGTTAAGAGCGAGGGAACTTGTTGCTTCAGCTATCTATATCTATCCTCAAACATATCACGGGTCGGCAACGCCCATGTTACTCCTTTGGAGTTGCATGCGTGTATAGGCTGCGGTGTCCGCTTACCATCAGGCGGGCCGTACGCTTGTTTGCCACCGTCGTAGTATAAAAAAAACCTCACCTGGGCTGGGCCGTTATTCTTTACGCGCTAATGCGGCTCACCCCACCCGTCGCGCCTAACGTTACTGGACCTCTAAGCTTAGTTACTACGAATCGCGTCGTCAAGATATGTGGATGTGCGTTGAGGTGTGCTTAAAACAAGTTACAGAATAGCGGGTCAGTAGCTGCTGCTGTTATTGGCACCAGTCACTGGATGCCAGCCCAGTCTGTCTTATACAACGTGTTTTTTTAACCGTCTTAGAGCCGAAGCCCACTGAAAGTATCCAAAAGGTACTATCCATTCGTGAAAAAAAAATTTTTTAGTTAAGTTTTTAGTAATAAAAGGTAATTAAGTTTGAAAAATTCTCTATGGCGCACGGAGCGAAGTTCATTCACCCGGTTAGAGTTCGTACCTATCTACATAAGATGGCGGCTAGCGGACACTGCGGTCACTCAGCTGGATGATTAAAATTAATATCAATACAAAAAAAAAACAATATTTTATGCATTAAAAAAAAAAAAAAGTAAAAACTAAAAAAAAAACATTTTTTTAAGTTCTTTGTAATGTATACATTAACTGGGCTTCGGCTCTAAGACGGTTAAAAAAACACCGTGTATGTTACTTGTGATATCCACACGTTAAAATGAATTGGCAATACGTTAGAGCGAGAGGTCGGAGTGCGGCCTCTAGTCTCCACCAGTAGCACCGGGCTACGCTTGTAGCCGATCCCGTGGTTTTTGGCCTACGGCGTAGGCGCCCGCTAGGTGGGTTCCTGACAGTGAAAGTGTTAAAAAGTCTTGAGTGATTATTTTAATTAAAAGATATGAAAATATCAGGTTCATGTAAACTTTACGTCTCATAAACTCCGTATAAAATATAATTGATATCCTACTAATAATATTATAATATTATATATTATATAGTATGTATTATATATTATTATTATTATATATTATATATGCGAAAGTTTAGATGTTTGGCTGTTTGGATGTTTAGATGTTTGGATGTTTGTTACTCAATCACGCTTAAACGGCTGAATTGATTTGAATGAAATTGTGCACGAAGATAGGTTATAGCCTGGATTAAAATATAGGATAGTTTTTATCCCGGGTCCACGCAGACGAAGTCGCGGGCGGCAGCTAGTATAGTAATAATGTTGATAGGTAATTCTGAGCTATTAAGTTCCCTGACAAAAACTCGTTTAATCTTCACTTCAAAATCGCTGCACGCTGGTAAGTAAATGTTGCATGAAATAAATTGTAATTAATAGGCTTGATTCGCAAAAGTATGTGTCGTGTTTGTTGTTTCTACATCTACCTACATACATACAAACCGAAAAAAGGGGGAAAAATTTGGGAATGTTTATTTCCAACGAGATTTTTTTTTACGATCTTAATTTCATTTAAAAGCATATCTGCATTTTAAGGGTTTTGTAGTCAAAAATTAAGGAACCCTAATAGTTTCGCCATGTCCGTCTGTCTGTTCTTCCTTCAGCGGCTTATGTCAGTGACCCTTACAGCAAGGAAACCACCATTCATCCATAATGACATGAGTTTGTAAATTAAGCACGAAAACGGTTAAATAAAATTTTGAAAAATACTCTATTATATTATATATAGGGTACTTCCCCTAGACATAAAATGAGGCACACGTCGCCGTGTTCCAGCGAGACACACGTCGGGTCCCCACACAAAATAGTGTGTAATAGTGAGGAAACGTTTAGGCTACCTGTGAAAAACATCTACTGTCTCGTAGCTTTAACTCCCGCTTTTCTCTTCTAACCTATCCGCGAGCTATTTCTAGTCGCTCACTTATTAATTTAGTCGCTCACTTAGAAATGTAGTCGCACGGATAGAATTTTAATATCTGAAATGTATTAATCATAACCCACTTTTTGTAAGCTCGTTCTGGATTTTACTAATCAATATTCATCGTTAGTTTAGTTAATTTTGGCTTACTGAAATTCATACCGCTCAAGTTATTAAAACAGTATATCCATCATCAGTTGCTAAGTTTTTTTTTATTCGATCGTTTTATTATTCCCCAATACATATATATTACACAGGGCTGTATTGTCAAAATCATAAAGGCGTGTACCTACAGATATTCATGTCCTTATTGTAACGGTGCGCAATGCGCATGTTAATTCCCATAACTTTACCTTAGCAATGGATCGTTCATCAAGTGTCGTACGTACATTACCAGAGATTAATATTTGGACTAAAAAAGTCATCAAACACAATTCCAACTGTTATACGCTGTAGGTACGTAATTGCATTTGCACATCCTTACCGTAGGTACTTACAGGTAAGATCTAAATCAATGGAATTTGCTAACTATGTAAACAAACCGTCATACTGAAATTGGCATTAAATGTCAAATTCAATACATTGTTTGTTTACATAGGTAGTTGGCAAATTCCATTGATTTAGAATATTTAGATCTTAGGTTGCAGATAGGTACTTATTATGGAAAATAAAAAGTCAATAAAATATTTCGTATGAAAATGTATTGTATTTTGTTTAGTTAAACACATACAATAAAACATTGTTGTTAAATCTTAAACGTAACTTATTATCATAATAATAAAGAGCGTTTCATTCGAGATTTGTGACCTTACATTTTGATTCTGTTGATTAAAATACTGACCAGAACTATTTATAAAGCAAACAAACGAGTGTCGTAATGTTTTACCCTTGTAACCACACTGAGCATAGACCTTTTTAAAACCACTTATATTTTGTATTATGAAATAGAAAATGTTAAAACCGTGTCTACCGTTTACTTATGTATAAGTATTCGTATCTGGTAAAAAATATAAATTATTAACATCTGTATCTGATAAAAAAACCAAAATTACACTGAAATAGTAAAAAGGGAAAAACATAACTTTCTCGCGAAACACTGCTTAGTTTGAGATTTACTTCTGTCAAATCCAATACAGATATTTTTTGCTTTCAACATTGCCTCACCCAACCGTGTAAAAATGTTGAATTTATAGCGCTTGCCAGTTTTTAATCTTAATTTCGGAAATCAGATCTTTATATATGTATTTTAATACGTCTATCTATAAAAATATATCTTAATGACAACATTTATTAGTAGTTAATACAAATAAGTGACTTAACTGGGATCTTCTGACTGATGGTCAATTTTAATTTAGCCTTATCATGTAGAAAGTATAGTTCGAATGATAAAATAGACTTTAACAACGATCATATAATTTAAGGCATCTATCCACCAGTTGTGCACCGTCAATCACAATAAATCTATAAAAATACTAGTCATTGACTCTGCCTGTATTGCTTACTGACGCGCAAAAGCATCGCCTTGTACCTACGTCTCTTTCGAAGCGGACTTCACATGGCACGAAATAAGGTTATATTTAAAATAAAACTGGTATTTATTACCCGTACTATTACGTGGCACTATATTCACGGTACATAATATTTTAACATTTCACAGCACGGTGTTTCAAAATAGGTTAAACAGAAACACTCCAAACGGAGAAGGTTTTTTTTTGGATTTTTTCTATTTTGGAACACTGGACTGTGATGGGTTTAGTAGAGTACGGGCCCCAAGTCAAATCTAAATTATATTAAACAGATCCGTTAAAGAATTATCTAAATTATTAAGAATAATCAGTCATTGAAAGTTTCAGATTGTTGAAATATCGTCTGTGCCATTTGAAAGTTTCAATAATATTTTTATATCTGATGATTACAATGATATAATACTAAACTAAGCTGGCTTTCTCACTTCAACGATCAAGATAGTTCGTCTTTGATGAATCAAAATAGAACCTCTGACGTTATCTTTCGATCAAACCATCACTCAAGTTTAAATGACCCGACAGAAGCTGCCACAGTTTATTTAAAAGGAATTGAAAAATGATTGGTTATCTTAATTTTGTTTAGTCAAAACGACACAACAGGTAGTACAGTTATTATAAAAAAACAGCAGACAATCATGACAACTGCACCGGATCACCTAAACTCGGAGCTTATAAATATCCGATCCAAAAATCCAACTGTAGTTGTAATTTGGTATTTACTTGAAGCTGGGCCTCAGAGTCGGCTGTGGTGTGATATTCCCCCTACCTTTAGAAGCTTGCGTGGGCCGCATGAACCCTGACGTCTTGTTTACTGACTTTAGAGGAGGCCTGGAAGTGCCAACGGAACTGCCGCTAGACGAAGACCGCGATGCCGGCATTCTGACCACTGGTTTCGGAACTGCTTTCGGAGCAGGCTTGACTGGCGCTGGAGCTCTTTTAACAGTGGCGACGGAGGCTGAACTGTTAAGGGAGCTCCTCGAACTGCGCAAGGACGCGCGAGAAGTAGACCTTTCTACTCTTAAAGAGTTCTGTCTCTTAGAGACTGTTCGCTTCGGGTCTACCGGCGTTCGCGGAGGCGTTCTTAACTCTTTGGTTGCTATTTTCTTTGGAGCTATCGGGGATTTAGATTTACGTGGGACGGGGGAGTCACATTCCACGTTACATCCTGACGATGCACCCTGGGAAGCGCTTTCTGAGTTCAAACTCTGAGTTTCCTCGAAACCTTCATCATTTAACTCGTGCTCCGATTTGACTTTGGGTATTCTTGGGGACGTTGTCCTCTCCGCTGGTATTTTATCATTCTTAGCAGTCATTGATTTCCTATAAGCGTTCCTGGACCACACGCCCGTCGGCGTCTCGGTTGGCGATTTCAATTCTCTGATAGCTTTTTGGACATCCTCTTGATTTATGGAAGTCTGTCGCCGCATTTTTGAATAGGGATGCTTTATTTCTTTGGTCGGGGCGGGTTTCTCCGTACTTTGGTTTTTGAGTCTATCCTGCCAGCGCTTTAGTCTATTTTCTTTATCGTCTTTGACGATTTCTACAGTTTTAGCTATTTCTTGAGTCTCTACTGGGTACGACGCTTGGACGTCTAGTTTCGAAGGTCTGATAACTTGAGTTTCAGCCACCAATTCCGTGGGGCTCTCAGGTTTCTTCTCGTCTTCAGCAGCAGAGCTCGAGTCCGTATTCCTCTTGTATCTCCTAGTCCTTCGTGCTGCGGAGAATCTATCAAACTGTCCATCTCCTAAAATCTCTTGACACATGTCTCTCATCTCAACTGTTTTGTCATTAGCTAAGTTAGTTTTAGTGAGTGACGGTTGGAATTTCCTGCAAGACTCTCTTTCTGGGGGAGGATTGAACATTTTTCTTTGGACCGGTGGTGTTTCGATGTTGTCCGAATCAATTTCTACTCTGTCCTTGACGTCTTTGTGGGTGGTTATTCTAATGTCAGGCAACTTTCGCTTCTCCTCCTCGGTGATAGAGACGAGTGGCAGCTCAATCTGCTGACGGGACCGTTGTCGTCTCAGACGCCGCATCTCTTCGTTTTCTTCGGTCTTCCTCCATGGTACCCTGTTGTCTTTTGTTTGAGGTTGTACGTCTGAAAAGAGCACAAGTTTTTGAATTCTGAAAAAATCCTTCCCAATTTTGTAGATACAGTGCTAAAGTGTTAGGCAGATATTTTCAATAGCATTATAGAACAGTCTTCAGCATTCAGTTCTTAATTTAAAGTAGAACAGCTACAAAGCTATAAATTACTAACGTAACAATGATTTTTTTCGAATATTTTTGTTTCATGTTATTTTTAACGAGGTAGTTACGCCGATCACATTTTTTTTCTCTCTGTATCTTATCATGTAAAGTGTAAAGCTATACAGCTATTGACAAGGAACCATCCCTTTGCCTGAACAACGTTTCCACAACCTTTGAAAAATGTTCCATGAAGCTATCGAGAACTGTCTACCTCTGCTTGAACGAGGAGACTGTTGTAGAGACTGATAGGGAGTCTAAGCCGAAGCCGAGTCCCATGTTTGTAGACATTGGCCAGCAGTGAGCCTACCTTCCACAGCCTCGATGGCCTTGACGACGGCGCTGTCGGGCAGCACGGCGGGCCGCCACTCGGCGCGGCCCTCCGGCAGCGGGTCGAGGGTCGTGCTTCGTTCGCTCTCTGCAACAAGAGGTACAGATTGGTGAGTTCAGTCTGTCCCTTTTTACTCGCAAATAAAGAGAGAAAAGGATACGTGCACGCAGATTATAGGGCCAAACATTGGCCAAATATCCGACTTAGTGAGAGACGTGTAGGTACCTATCGGTCTCAGAAATCTGATAAGATAATTTACTTTAAAAACAAAGTTCCGACTTCAATTTAGTACTCCGCCAAGCCACTTGAACATTTCCCCAATTATTTTCCAATTTACCGCATAAAACTGATTTCCGAGAGCAGCTGCGTTGATAGAGAAAAAAACAACGCGATTTCTGAATGCTTGCTGGTTTACTCTGGAATTTTTGAAGAGGTTTCTCAATTCCTCATGGATCCCATCATCAGAACTGGATTTCGGTGACAACGGGACCAACCTGGAAGTATATTCTTTCAAACAAAGAAATATTTTTTCAAATCGATTCATACATTATCGCGTAACACAAACACAAAAAAAACTCTAGAGTCCAGTACCTAAAGAGATTGACAAGCGGAAATTCCAGTAGAATTTCCAGTAGGGCTCAGAGTCGTCAATGCAACCTCAGAATGATAAATCAAAGTCTGAACAAAGTGTAGTAAGAAGAAAATTACCTACTGAGGAAATGAATCTGTTTTAATGATGTGTCTAGTGAGGTCTAAAATTGAAAAAAAAAATGTCCGACGTGTTATTTATTTGCCTTTAATTCTGACGTTTCGACACGGGTTGCACCGGTCATGGTCGCAGATCATGATTCATGATCATCTGCGACCATCACCGGTGCAGAGGCGACCATGACTAGGTGTCGAAAAGTCAGAAATAAAGGTAAATAAATATCGTTACACCTGTGTATAACAAGATTTTTGTAACTGTTGACGTCATTACTAGAGATGTTTTCCAAGATCTGCCGATTTTCTAGCATTAAATCGCTCTATTCTCTAGTCACCCAACGGCCTGTTAGTAAGCACCCGCATCTTCAACCTTCAATGGAATCTATTGAAAGTCGGAACTGAATTGCAGTTGTTCTGTTTCGTTCGAATTTAAAACAAAACAAACTCAACTCTATTTCTTGTTAAATTGTATTGCCATCTCTTACAGTGGGCGGCAAGACCTATACAACTCAATAGCTATGTACACAAGGTGTATATTACCGGAGTCGTTTTCCAAGGACCGCCGGTTCGCTTGCACGCGCCGCGCTCTCTCGCGCAGCTCTGCGTCTCGTTTCTCCTCCTGGCTGTTTGCTCGTAACCATGATTCGATTTTTTGGCGCCATTCTCTGAAAACATATAGTGTTCTGATAGGCTACGTTTTGTACGATGGTTGAATTAATTTGTTTAAAATCACGATTATACGGCTGTGTCAGCCCGAATTTCAAACAAAATCAATATCAAGTAGGTAACTTTAGTGGTTATCGCGGCGAAAATGATTATGGAACAGCGGTCCAGGAACCGGAACCAGGTAAGTATATCGAAAGTCGAAGGTCGTATACATGCATCTCTGTCCCTCGAGAATGGTGAGTGTGATAGAGATGGAAATGCCCGAACTTCGACTTTAGAAGTTCGTAGTTAAAGCTCAGGCGTTTTTCAATCTTACCTGAAGCGGGTTTGAGATAGTTGACATTTTACGACAGTAGGTATGTCGTAAAATGTCAACTATCTTAGACCCGCTTTAGGTATAATCCGCTGCGGATAAGGCATCTCATCACATTCTGACAAGTATGACTCTCTGCCGAGTGCGAGAGTGACGGATGTCCTATCCACAACGATAAGTGATAAAAGTGCAACCATCTTAGGTCCGCAGCTCGAGGCTGGAGCTGATACGTGCGAGGGACCCTTTTCGGCACTTGACAATCGTATAGTGGGGCAGAGTGCTTGCACAAATTGTCGTAAATGTGGAACCACTAGACGCCAGTTGAATTCCTTGACCCCAAATATGTTATTTAGAACTCGAGGTATTAAGGGGCTACCCGAGGTTTCCATCGATTTTCGACAAGTTTTGAATCGTATCTCCTACTTTTGCACTACAGATAGAAGTATAAATCAAACGGTTATCGGTTCTTCAATCTTTTATCTCCATTTTGGTCTACCGGATTTTGAAACAAATGAATACTTAATTTTGTATGATCTTTTTAAACATTGTCTAAAATAACACTTATTTTGTATCTCTATTGACGTGAAAGATCTAACACATACGAAATCTACATATTTGGGTTCGCCTGTGACGTCCCTAAAACTGGTCTAGGGTTTTCATTTTAAACCAATTAACACAAAAGTTATGGCCAGAAACCGGTTTTTTGGCCTAAAATTGTTCAACTTTGATGCCAAACATCGCGAAAACAATTAACTTTGAAGAAAATATGGAATACTATATTGCTTAAAGCCGTTGTTGTTAACATAATAAGCTACAAAAAACCTAAGAAAACTAAGAGATTCAGATCGAAGGTACGATCCAAGACGCCAATAATGGGAGCCCCTTAATGATATACAGATTCATCAAAATTACCGCTATAAAATTAAAGATGGCGGACGGAGGAGTTGGTGCCCCTACCAGAAAATTAAAGCTATGGACCTAACAAGTACCTGAAAAAAATAAAGGTGCAAAAACCCAGCACAACAAAAACAACAAACATAACAAAACACCAACACAAAACAAACAAAAGTCCAGCGTGTCCACATTATCATCTAAATCTGCCCTACTAGTACGGTGAATACGCAACTCACTTGGGCTTGGCGGCGGGCTCGGGCGGCGGCGCGGGCGCGGGCGCGGGCGCGGGCGCGGGCGCGGGCGCGGGCGCGGGCTCGGGCGGCGCGCGCGGCGACGCGGGCCGCTCGCGCTCCGGCAGCTCCAGGCGCGCGCGCACGGCGCCGCGGCGCGACCACGAGCGGTCTGGAAGCGACATCATCGTCATTATCGCTCCAGATAAAGTGCAGCCTAATAATAATCCGCGTCTTCTTTATCTCTATCTCTTTTCATCATTACGCACAAAGAGAGAACTTGTTCAATGAGGGGTCCCAAAATGATACCACTGTTACTTGCCAATACTGTATATTAGGTCAATCACAGAACTATCCTATCAAAACTTGTACAAAAAATAATTACTACTGGCCAGAGGTCATTGTCGCAAGAAAAATCTCTATAGCGCGATTCAGGAATCGACCTGAACGGTATAACGCCATCTAGTGGCCAATTCGAGGAATCTTATGTACTTGACACAAGGCTGAACAGAACTAGAGAAAGATACGTGGACGCAGATTGTTGGGCAGTTGTTAAGTATATAACTAAGCTAACAAAGCACACTCGGTATTCGTGTTTGATTTTAAGACGCTCAATGCGTAAAGGAAGGAGGATAACTTAGATTTTATTTTAGCTACATGTTTTTCCAATCAAGGTCTATGGTAAGTTCTATAATAGGGGAAATGCGGTTACTTCTTTGATGTTTTAGGTCCAGTCGTTTCTAGCGAACTCTAAATAGATTTTGGTCCTGTTGATGGTATTTTCCCGGGAATATTCCCACGGCACATCACTAGGCGTAACCACGTTGCGAATATTAAGTCCAACTTCCAATAAAATAAAATACTCGTAGCGTTTAGCAATGTATACCTAATGTGTACCTAATGTAATATTGTCTATTTGGGATCCTATTTGGGGTTTTATTTCAAAAGTCTAAATTTATTCCAAATTAACCTAGGTTCAGCGACGGACACTCTGTTTGAAGTCACGTCCAGTGTAGACAGATGACAGAAGAATTGACAAACCCTGTAACTCACCCAGACTGCCCCACGCGCTCCGCTCCCTCAGGTCGTTGGCCGCGGGCGAGGAGTGGCGCAGGAACTCCAGCAGGCCCTCCTCGTCGCCGCCCGGGCTGGCGCGGCTGCGGCGGCGGAGGCTGCCGGTTGGCGTCACGTCTATGGGGAGATTAACAGAAGTCAGGTAATTGAACACAGCATTGTGCCGCGACAATTTGTGCCAGTGATTTTCAGTGACTGAGGAGCAGGAAAAGCGGAGTTCGGACACGACTTCGAGCGACGCTGGCAGCGGCAGTGGCACTTTTGAGAGAAACTGCTACTGCAGCGATGAAGATGTGCTCTGGAGAACCTAACATTTTTTTTTAAAGTCGGCCTATACACAGTCATCAACTACTCGTTGATAGAGTTCCAATGAGCCGCGATTGTATAATGCCTGATATTATCCTTACCAGGAGAAGGCGAGGGGTCATGGGGCCTCCTCAGCGACCGCCGCCCCAGACCGTTGCGGATGTCCAGCAGAAGGGACTCCATGAGATTCTCGCACTCCGACACTGGGGTGCTGCATACACTGCCACCTGCAACAACAACTAATTGTATCACACCATCATCATCATACTAGCGTTTTCCCAGATTGTATTAAGTCACTGGTGTAATTGAATTCTTTAGGAAGAATTGAATTACATCAGTGAGATTTTTTCGGTGAAGGAAAACATTGTGAGGAAACCGGTCTTATCCCAAACAAGGTCTAGCATGTATGGGTTGGATGGTCAGATAGCAGTAGCTTTCATCAAACTAGTGCCTACGCTTTATCTTGGGATTACATGCCTAAGCAAACCCTGGAATGACCGGAACAACGATAGGAGGATCGTGATTGAGATTTTTCGTGATAATTACTACCATATCTGTTATGTGGAGTGGATCTTTCAAAACTCAAAATCAGCTGAGAAGCACAAACAAGTCCCAATAATCTAACTTTCTATCTTGCACGGGACACGTATAAAAGCTGGTCTTGTGTCGTAGGTATGTATTTTTATATTTATTTTTACCCACATGATCCAAACTCACGGAACGATTTTGGAAACTGTCTGGAAACTTGTTAAGTGTTTCAATGACTGATCATTTACCAGGTTTAATCCTGGAGGCAGCGGCGTCTCGAGCTCTTCTCCTGACTGCCGCCTGTTCCTCGTTCGCTCGGCGGCGTTCGTTCTCACCAACGGCTGAACGGAACTTGGTGCAGAAGGTCACGAAGGTCTGGAAGAACAACAAGAAACAATTTGATTCACTGAATACCCTAAGACCAACCTTACTGGCTACTGGCGGCCATTACTGCCTATTACTTCTTATTTTCTTATGTAACTTAAGTTTATATGTATACCTACAAAATGACTGTGAAATAAAACATTGTTTCTATGAAATGAAATTCAGCATTACAACTGCAACTTTGTAAAGTAAAACGTACCTTAAAACATTCCTCCAGCTTGAAGGACACCGGGTCCTCGCAAAAGAACTCTGCCAGTTGCGTCCGAATGCTCTCCACCTCTTCCATATCCTTCTTTAGTGCTGACACCTCTCGCTCGGCAACCTGACAGAAAGAAGCGTTCACACATGAGACAGTCTGGGATATTTTAACTGCTAATTAAGGTATGATAGTAATAAAGGTTTCTTGGTTACAACAGACGGCTGGATTGTTGATTCTTTGAAATAGTTATCTGCATGATTCTCCACTATGCGGCATCGATATCTTAACCTTTGGTACTGAATGTGTTAATTACGAAACCTTCCAAACAACCACTGCTGCCCTCCTCACCTGTAAGAAATCCCCCATCTGCTCCCTGATATCCTGCTGGCTGGTCATCTGTATCTCCTTCTTCAGCACCGCCACGCGGTTCTCCAGGGTCTTGATCTCGTTGAGAAGCTGCTCCACGCTCGCCTTGGCCGCTTCCTCCAGCACGCGGGTGTCGTCCGCAAAGCGGGTCAGCTGTTTGTTCTTGCGTTCTGCTTGCTGTAATTTCAAATAAGTCTTTGGGAAAAACAACTTTAACAAAACTTCCTCTCTATGTTTAAAAGTCTCAAGTAAGTCTTAAGTAGCAACGTGGTAAGATTGTTGGATGTTTGCCAACTAGTTAGCAGTGCATTTGTAGTACTTGGTTGATCTACTGATTTTTGGAATCGTGAATTCCACAACAGTGATAAGAACGACGAACGTCTATTTTTAACATCCTATGGAATGGATCTATTTGGTGTGTACTTACCAGAGCGACGTAGTGCATAAGGTTCATCCCTGGCTTGTTGGCCCTGATGTCAGGCAGCTTCTGCAGCGACGAAAGCTTCACGCCCGCGGCTCCGCCTGCATAACCACCCGCGTTCAAGAAGTTGCCCGCGATCAGAGTTATGTATAATACTTCCTGAAAATGAATGATAATAACATTAATACAGTGGCAGAATTAGCCGAATAATTACCAAGTTTTTTGTAGGACGTTCAACTCGGTTCGGAAGACCATAACACGAATGTGGCATGATACGAGCTAAGAAACGGATAGACCTGGAGGAAAGAAGTGATTTCAGAATTGCCTATTGACAAGTTGCCAGATTCATAATAGTTACATAAAATAACTGCTGTTCTTGCACAGACGATACTACTAAGAAGATAAGAAGGTCAGGGTGAAAGAAAAGCTAAAATGATCAAATGTCAAGTTACCTGCAATTCCCGTGAAGACATCAGATCATCTCCAGCCACTAGTATCGCGTTGATGGCGCTCTCCAGGTACCCCGCCGTGGACGCCCACTCTTCCTTCAGCAGCATGCATTCTATACGGAGCTTGTAGCTGAAGCACAAAAACACGTTTACTATACTTGATGTGTTTTTAGTTTTAAGTTTGATTTACGGACCGCACTTCATTCGGTTAATTCTATGTGTTTGGTTTACGTTTGACTTCCACGATACAGGCCTAGCCTAGTGTGGGGTCATCGACTTTGCATATTTTGTACTGAATCTTTCTGGTAATAAATTTTTACTTACTTTTACTTTTTACTTACTTTTAAATTGTCTATCAGAAAATTCTTTGTCAGAGAACTGGTTCTTACGACTAAAGTGTGTAGTTCATTCTCAATTGCTGCATTTCCAGCAATTGAGTTAAACATTATATCACAAAGTGTGATAACGGCTCTTCAAACACTAAATACGCTCCATCGGCTTGCTCAGATTTGGTGCAGCCCAACTGGGGAAGACTTCCACCATACATAGGACTACTTGGTTCTAAGTAGGTATATGGTGTTGTGTTCCTAGTAAGATCGCTAGAGCTCCCGAAGATATGCTGTGTTGAGAGTAAAGAACCTACTTGGTCTCTAGCTCTAAACACATGTCCTCAAGTGAAGTGATACACGTTTGTGACTCTTCTGGAGTATCAAGTGGCTACGGCGTTTGCTTACCATCAGGCAGGCCGTATGGTTGTTTGCCGCCGTTGTAGTTTAAAAAAAAACGGGTGTTTAATCCTTACTTGGGCAGGAGTATGAGCTGCATCAGGAACTTCTCTGCGTTCCCCAGCTTCGCCACGTCTCCGGAGAAGGCCTTTAACATCTCGCTCTCGTCGACCTCGGGCAGGATCTTCAGCAGCCCGCGAAGCTTCTCGGCGCCGATGTCGTCGTGCGCTCCCTCGCGGATCAACTGGATTATATCTTCGTTGGAACTGGGAAGTTAATTTCAATCTAGAGTCTTCTGTTAGAACAATCGACTTACATCGATTAGATTCTTTACGAGTACAAATATGCTTCTACAACATAGAATAGATAGATATATATCTTCACAACGAATTAACTGGACTAGCACGGGTTAGCACATAAACAAAAGTTCTTCAGAGTGGAATATAGTTATGAAGAGACATGGGGAAAACGCACTAATATGCTTTTAAAATACTTAAGTAAATACTTATATTGTGTCGCATTGCAATGCTTGACTTTTGTACCCAATAGGCACAATAATTGTACCACTAAGGTACAAAAGTACAGCTTATGTACACCGAATGCCAAAACAATGGCTGCGTACCTTCGAAACTGCTTCAAGAAGATGTTTACGTTCAGACTCCTCTTTCCATCCAAAAGAGTGATCTCTGAGGATTCCTTCCTTGGCTTCCGCTCGCCCGAGCTGTCGCAAATGGGACTTCGGCCTAGCCGAGGAGAGGAGCCGGCCGAACCAGTTGGCTGAATCTAAAGGAGGAAAAGAGATTATAGTGGTTATACAGAAAACATTAAAACCTTTCATTGTCATCATCATCCTTTTCGTTATAGCTATCAATGAATGGGTAGATCATAAGGGCCTAAACACCTTAGTACCTACCGTGTTGTTTTAAGAGGGATGAATATTATATAGCTTTGCAGCAGCTCGCGACTGACTGAAATTATTTTCCATTTCGGGATAAAACGGCTTCGACTAACTAAATCTTACCAAATCACTTTGATTTTTAAGTCGATCGCTTCAGCATAATATATTACAGTACATAATGGTGCTATTTTCCCGCACTAGTGCGGAAAAGAGCACTTTCCGTTCATACGTCAAAACTTTAAAGAACCATATATACAGTAAAACGTTGTACGATACGTGTGCGAATAGGTAATCCGGAACTCGTGTCGATTTAAAACACTCCTTTTGCGGTCGTGTTTTAATTTACACCACTTATTTTCGGCACTTGTATCGTAAATAACTATTCTAGCCGTATATTGTTTTTGAGATGCCTATTAGTTTGCATTTATTGCAAATTTTCAAAAAAGGAAAACCTATAAACCCGGCCTAAGTCTTTCATTGTGTCAGTAACGTACCAAAAAAATCATTGAGATTTGAATATATTTAGAAGTGGAAAAACATTTTCTCTTTTTGTATGGACGATTACATACCTAGTATTCCTCCCTCTTAACGTCATGCTTAAACTGCTAGCTATACGAAGTTGACAAACGGGTGAAAGTGACAAGGTACCAGGATGGTCAGCTTCTTATGAGCTTGAATGAACCTTTAGACACCTCAAGACGTAAATTAATAACAAAAACAGTTTTTACTATTACCTGTTGACAGAAGAGTCCTTCGATTTCACCCCAGTCCAGCTCTGTCTTCGGAGTGTGTTTGTGACTCGATGCCACCAGTGACCAGATATTGTTCTGACCAATTACCTAGAACAAACAAGTACATTTTCAGAGTAAGAAAGAGTTTTGGAAAATTGGAATTCTGTACAAGCCTGGAAGCATCCAAAGGGTAAGATTTTTGAGCTCCGGGGTTATTTGATGATGTAATTTGAGCAGAAAATACTTATTAAGAACTGAGAAGACCACAGTAAGATGAATCAATCAACAAGGTGGTATCACAGAAGAATAGGTACTTTGAATTTCTGATTAGTTTTCTCCGAACCCAGTTGTTTCTAACTTTTCTAAGTGTACTCAGACTTACTTTGTTATTAGGTATCTTGTTCCAATTGATCGTCTTCATCTTGGTCTTCGGGATCGGTGTTTCCTGCTGGGGCAGCTTGACGTCGATGACTGGTGCGGGCGGGAGAGGGCGCGAGGGGGCGGACAGGTCGGGGGGTGCGGGAGGTGGCGGTGGGCCGCACGGGGGCGGGGGGATGCAGGGCGGCGGGGGGATCATCGGAGGTGGTGGGGGAGCTGCAGAATACAAAAAACTAGTTAGTGAAGGATTTCAATTAATTAATTAAACTTAACGTCGCTACGGGAGCCCAGTGGGTCAGGTATGCGGCTGTCAAGTGGGGGTCGTGGGTTCGAATCCCGGCTCGAACCAATAAGTTTTTCGGAAATTATGTACGGAACTTACTATTTGATATTTACCGTTAGCTTTTCGGTGAAGGAAAAACATCGTGAGGAAACCTGCCTCTGCGAAGAAATTCAAAGCTGTATGTGAAGACCCCAACCCGCACTGGGCCAGCGTGGCCCTGCTGACTGCCCGTTCCCTCTCATTCATGAGAGGAGGTCTGTGCCCAGCTGTGGGATATAGGCTGTTTTTTTCTTTATTTACTAAACTTTTTTTTTGCTCCGTGGTGTATTCGATCCAGTGATAGTCTGATATACCGAGCTCTCTCAACCAACTGAACAATCGGAACCTCAACCGGTTTAATTTAAACATGTGGGGCAACAGCACGATGTAACTGTGGGTATGGTGATGCTGATGGCGGACCCGGGAAACAAAAGCGACCTGAATACGTCATTATCAATTTAAAAGTTATTAAATGCAGTTGAGTCCAAAATAGAATAGTTACCAGCAAAAGGCATAGGCGCCGGGGGAGGCGGGGGTGGCGATAGCGCTCGCTGTAGACTTTGCTTCCTTCCCGCGTTGGACACGTCTCTATGTTGGCAGGTGCACCCCATTTTAGCCTGAAAATCAATACCAATATGAAAACAGAACTTCATTTGCACAGTGGACTTGGCGCAAGCATCATCTCCTGCCGGCATCTCCTGATGATACCTCATGGAGAGGCGTAATACGTGTCGTCGACATCAACACATTTAACAGTGGCTCTTCGGTGACGGAAAACATTGTGAAGGATACCGGTCTAAATTAAGTCTAAGGTCTACTTTTCCCTCTGGGTTGGAAGGTCAGATGGCAGTCGTTTTCGTAAAGGCTCGGTCAAACACAGGGCGCGACCGCGGCGGCATTAAATGCATGCTAACAGGTTAGCGACGTCAAACAGACTGCGTCCCGCCGGCATCGCGCCCCGCGCCCCTCTGCCCCGTGCGTCCACTCGAAGCGAGCCCAGCGCAGCGCGGCGCGGACGCGCGGAAACGCTGCGCCGCGCTGGGTCACATCAAGGAATGAGCGACCCTCCGCACGCGCATGCTGTATCCGGGCGCGAGTCACGCCCGCATCGCGCCGCGTTCGCGCGCGATGAGGGCGTGTTGAGAGCGCGAGGCCGGCGCGATCCACGCGCGCCCTGTTTGACCAGTCATCGCGCCGGCGCGGACGTCGCGCTGCGTCGCGCCCTGTGTTTGACCGAGCCTTAAAACTAGTGCCTATACTAAATCTCGGAATTATGTCCCAAAGCGCACCCCGAGCTTCTTTGGGGCACAACCGAGAATAAAACGCTAGGAGGATGATGAAGTTAGGTATAGGTGCTAATAAATATTCATGAAATTGGAGTACACTTTCTACGAGCATCATAACATAGGGGGAATAGTAGTGATATGTCTTTGCCATTGACTTACCTGCACACTGGGCGCTCTGAGCAGCTTGGCAGCATCTTCTCTGGTTTCTAGCAGAGTAGCACGATGGACCAGTGTCTCGGCAGTGTCCCAGACTATGTCGCTAACTGGTTCCTTGGGATCGATGCGCAGCAGATGCTGCAGGATGCTCAAAAAGGGGATCTCTTGCGGAGTGTCTGCGACCTGCGAGATGAGAAATTGTTAGTTGGACAATTCCACTTTGAATTATCGTTCAAATGCTTCTGTGATGATCGTGAGTCTATAAGTTGTCAATTGGCTAGGAAGTCTAGAGACCTTGGCGTTGTCTGTTATGATTATGATCTTCGTTATTATTGAATAACCGAGTTAAACATCTGAAAGAAATTAAGAACTCTCGCTCAGCATATCCCGCGGACATTGCACAAACGGAGAAGCCATAAAAAACCGTCACCTACGTATCAACATAGTTGTACGCGCGGCAGTTGATAAATGATAATGTTTACCCTGGCATTCTTCACCAAACGAAACATATAATGTAAACAAAAACTAAACTTGTACAATGTACTTAAACCAAAACATAAAAAAAACCTAAACAAATGCATATTTAAAATTGCAATGCGCTACCAAATGTCACCTTCATCGGTTCACACCCAATATATGGTACACCCTGTATATGGATTCGGCTGAACTGTTTCAGGGAAGGGAGTTAGACATACCTGTTTGAGGATAGCGTAGAAAACGTCCAGATGCGAGTTGAGGTTGATGCCCCCGGGACCCTGGGCTTCGTCGCTCTCCCTCTGTTCTTCGAAGACATCCAGCTGAACGCTCAGGTCTGGGTGGTTGGCCGCTTCGTGTCTTAGTACAAAAGAATTATATACTCAACCGTTGATACATTCAACTACAGAAGGATGAACACATCTTTTCCCTTTCAATGTTTTATTGGAAAACAGAAAGATGCATTTAGAATAACTACACATGTCAAGACCGACAAAAATGTAGAGGGCACGCCATGTTGGATACACACGCACCTTGAAATATATACTTACATGCATGTACGTATAGGTATACCAGGTATATGTATGTAATGCAATCACACCTGTTCCCAAAGGGGCGCATTTAAGCTTGTTGCTACGTATCTTGACAAATCTCTCTTGTTTCGTTCACTAGCTAATAGTATCATGATACTTTAAGGTCGAAACGCACTGACAGCGGTGGTCTGTGCGGATCATTCGTTCATTTATCATTCATATTAGCTCGAACATTACAACCGGTACCGCCTCCGCGCCGCTCCACCACCGCTGTCAGTGTGTTTCGGCCTTTAATGATTGATGAGAATCGTACGTGTAAAGAGTCTTAAGCCACCCCAACCACAGTACCTGAATTTAGCATCAAAAAGATTTTGCTAGAAAGAGAATAAAAGCAGATACCGTGACGTCTACACTGTCGGGTAAAACCAGATCCTTTTCTACATAAGTAATTTTAAGTAAGTCATGTACGCATATCGATAATGTTGATAGACCGATAATACCTAATCGATGCTCGCATCTCATCAGATTACCAATGTAATAAAAAAGAATCTTGGTAAGGTGGATTGGTGATAATGATAAAATACAGCACCTGACTGACGAACTGCGGGTCGCATTGAGATTAATGAACGGAATAGCATTTAAATACCTGCGTTAGAACCTACGAAACATTCAAAAATACGTTGTTGTCCATTAGAATCCCCTAGCCTGATCCCCTAGGGGAAAAAACGGGTAAGTTTTAGGTGAACTGCGACCCTACAGCGCGCGAGCCGGGCGAGCAAAGCGAGCGTGACGCTGTAGCACACGCTGTAGCTTCCGGTATAGCGCCATAACCGAACATTATCATTTTTTCCTAGTTAAATATAAAATATTTGCCGCTAGGTTCCCCGGGGTGATCGGGGTCAGAGGCTCTAGTATAAGTTTTACTGAAACAAAACTTTACAATCGCGTTTGCGTTTTACCCTCAATTTGTATGGGATTTCACAGCTAAACGCGAACGCGGTCGTAACGTTTTGTTTCGGTAAAACTTATACTAGAGCCTCTGGTGATTAACGTAGATAACGTGAAAAATACATTCAAAATTCGGTCATTTTCAAAAAACTATACTACCTGCATGCTGAGCACAAGCTTCCTCTCATGGATGAGAGGACTGGCCAGGAGGTGGCAGATTCCTGCTCGGGGCAACAATATTTAATCATATTTTCTTTTAATTTGAAATTAATATTTTCTGTTCGCAGACTCGTTTCAAAACAGTACCTATTTAAAAATTATGTTTATAAAAAACTATCTTCTGTCCGTGCCTCCATCCGTGTGGGACTTGTTTAAGCGTGAAGAGGTAACTGACTGACAGACAGACACACTTTCGCATTTATAATATTATAGTACTTATAGTATAGTATATTTATTATACAAGGGTGCAAATTAGTATTTTAACCGCGAGTGTCGAATCGAAACACGAGCTAGTGAATGGATTCTAGGGTTGAACTACAAGCTGGCGAATGGGCTCTATGGTTGAACCACGAGCGACGCGTTCAACTATAGAACCCTGCTCGAAGCGAGTGTTTTAAAATTGAATCCGGAGAGTAGCGAGTGCTCCAACACACGAGACGTAAAATAACGGCACTCGTGTGTAACACAAATCTTTGAAAAAAGGCTTTCCGAGCTAGTGAGGTGAAAATAATATTTCTTCTTATGCTATACTCGTAACTATTAGCCTAAGGAAAGGGATGTTTTAGAGTCTCTATTGGTTAGACAATTGATGGCCAAACCATAGTAACAATTATATCAAGACCAGCAATACGAAAACACGATTAAGTTTAGGTACAAAAACTGTATAATTTCACGGACCAATTCAATTTATCAGATGCCCAAATTCGGACAGAGCTGATCGCGATAATAAAGATGATCTTTTACGGGTTAAAAATAAAAAGATTCGTTCGGCTACAGATTTGGATGAGCCAATGAACTGATTTGCATACTCGTTCGACAGATTTGAATTTAACGGCTGCGCTAATACTTAGTTTAAATATTTCTGTAGAATGTTGGGTGATTATTACTGATTATGAAGAATGGAGAACAGGACATGGAATTAAGATTGCATTTTCAACGCTAGGTAAAATATCGGTTTTGTCCGGAGAGAATTTCTATGAGTTTCATTATTTCAGTTATATCGCGCCTTTTTCATGAATTAACTAATCGATTAAAATATGAAAATAGAGAGGAACTGTAAAGAGTAAGGCTGCGCATCCAGTAGAGTTGTCCTAAGCTGCGCTTCCATACATTTGACAACTAGCTTGCTTGACAACTAATAATTATCATTTGTATGGCAACAAAATTTAGCACATCGCTGGTGGATTTTTACTCTAAGATCCTTCATCTTTTAATCATTTTTAATAGGTAAAAGACATGAATTAATTCAATTCTTAATTATGACTCCATATTCCTACTACAACGTTTCAAATCTACAATGATTAAAAGATAGCAACCAAATTGCGGTATATTCCATGATGTAAAATTTTCGAAGGTCCTGGGCAAGTACCTAATATCCTAGAGAATATAAATTTTCTTAACAATGCTGTGGGATTATGCTTGTCTCACTAACGTAGCTTAATGTAGCTAGATTATGAAATCCCCGTAATAATACCTACCTTATTGACAGTCGATCAGACATCATCAGTTCCCACAGATTATATCAAATGATTCATCCGTAATTCATCAAAGATATCGCATGATCTGTCTCGGTTTTTGCCTTCGTCAGTGTCGCAAAAAGAGTTTTATTGGTAATACGCCTCATTGAGCAGATTGTAATCTGATCGAGTAAAAAGCGTAATAAACTCGTAGACAGCCGTAGATAAAACAAAGCATAAATTATAGAAGTAGTGGTAACACCCCCCGGAATTTGTTACCTTCTGGGGTTCTCCAAACTTTTCGATTCGATTGATTTTGGAATGTCGCCACTACTGGAGCAGGTGTATGTCGGTACCTACACGCAAGACGGGAGCCTGCGGTGCACGGAAGAGCCGGAACAAGAAAAAGCGAGAAAACTGCAAATCGCCAGCTGGTAGCGACATGACACGTAAAATTATTTCCCTTCTAATAATTTCAAAATCACACCACTCGCCATCTCATCTCGTTGTGGTATCACTCGCCTGGTCAAACGCAGCGCACTAAAGAGAAGTGAATCCTTGTTTATTTCGTAATAAGTAGCGTAGCATAGCTAATTTTTATGGAACAGGGTGGCCAATTTGAAGTCTATTTTTGAACTACATGCATGAGGCCTCCCAAAGAGTGCCACAATGACCGGTACTGCGTCACCCGCATTCAGCGGACTCCCGCGACCTTTACCAGGAATTACATGCACGAAATAACACAAAATCACATAAGAACATTTTTAGCTTAGTTTAGTTCGTGTACGCATAATAATAAATACCAACGACGCGTTCCATTGCTAAGTGTTACACTACTCTTTGTACTCTGTTTTCGAGTCAACCTTGTGTTTATTGTAATGGTGTGATTGTTTACCTCAGGTTGCTGAGCGTGGGCAGCAGTCCCAGACCTGTAACAGAATATAGAGTCATTGTACTGACTGTAATAGTGCCCGAAATGGTATAAAAATAGGCCATTATATGCAGCGAATGAAAAAAACATAGAATTTTAAGTGACGCCGCAAAATGCCCGCACAGAATGGGTGCCATTGCCATTATGCGGGTAATGGGAGCTGAGTGTCAAAACCAGGCAGCCGTTTAGTTTCTAACATGCGCATACCGGGTTTTTAGCAAGTGTTTGGGTAGAAATTTGTAAGGATTCTATGTTTTTTTTTGTTCGCTGATTATATGACGATTGGGGTCGATTGTTTCAAACTGACGGGAATCGGTAGTAAGTTCTGTCGAAGTCTGATTGTATGGGAAGTTTTAGTTTTCTATGGTATAACAGCAGCCGGCGCCATAACGTTTATCGGCATGTATACATAGTATGGTTCTTGCAATCTGCCCGTATATTTAAGAAAAAAATTTACCCAAACCCAAATCTTTTTCCTCGATATTTTTAAGCCTTAAATCACATCGTAACCCGAAGGCCCGAACTTAAAACCACAAACAAACGAAACATGCACATACAGTCCTTTAGGACTAAGTTCGCCCGTTTTAATTTACCTGTGTAACTTAATAATGCATGTATTGAATGTCATTAATTTGATGCAAGCTGTTTCCTCGCAACCGCCCACATGGATTTCGATCTGTTTCTTTGCCAAAGCTTGAGTCACACAACTTAACGAATCCTCAAATCATAAAGGGTCGGTGACGCGTTTGTGATTCAACTGGATTTACAAGCGTCCATACGGTCCCAGGTTGTAAGCTTGTTGCTACCGTGGTAGAGTAAAAAATACATGCAATTCCCTTACCAATGAACTCGTTGCGCACGCGCGTCCGCTCGGGCAGCCGCGGCGCGCTGATGACGAGGCAGTTGACGAAGGCCACCAGCGCCGTCTTGTAGTCGGTGGTGGTCGCGTTCTTTAGCTCCTCGACCACCACGCTCAGTCTGTAGCGCTCGTTCTTTAGGGTCTGCAAGATATACATTGAGCTGATTAAAGCAGCTAAGAGACATTTTATGATTAAGGCCTTCGATTCTTGTTAACCACGCCGCTGCGTTAAAGACACGCTTCGTCTCTCGCATGCAGAATTAGACAGACACACAGGGCAAACGAGATACACCTCTCTTCAGCACTGGTTTTATTATTTTTCAATAAACTTTATTCATATTTGCTTCCATGGCACCTTCCTCATGTCAGTCGTTTCTTCATTGCTGAGGGTCGTGCCCGTGACTACCAAGATATTGCACCACATTCCTCCCAAGCACTTATATTCTGCGCCGGGTGTGTAATGAATGATATAACAACTTTTGATATATTTTCACTGGATATAACAACATTTAATATAATTTCATTGGATATAATCACTCAAGGGACATAATAAACTTTTGGTATAACAACAATCAGTATAATTTCAAGGCGTGTAATGTTCAAATAGTATAATACATTTTTGATATAACGTTTAATGGATATAATGTATATTGGACATAAGTATTAGTGGTATAATGTTTTGTAAGATATAATTTTATACTTAATACACACGGTAATTATTTTAACCTAACCTAATCGCCAGCGTGTCGACGTCACCCCGCTTCGCGGGGTGCCTATTTCCGCTCTAAGGGACACAAGTGAACCCTAAACTAACCTAAAATGGTACAATTAATACCATTGTTACAAGTATCAGTAGCTATTATACTGTCGTACCTACACCAACCTGCCTTAGAGTAAAATAGGTAAGAAATAAAAGTAGTAAGTATTCCAGATTATGACAATAGTACATTATACTAACTGAGTTTTATATCGAACAAAGTTATATCCCATGTATGTTATACGTTATTACTGTTAGATTACTAGTTGTTATATTACAAGTTTATTATATCTGTTGATAATTAATATATATTTGAGAATATATCAAATGTTGTTATATCAAAAGTGCATTATATCCTTTAATCGTTATATTCAGTGAAAATATATCAAAAGTTATTATATCGATCGTTACGCACCCTTCTGCGCCATATGCTGGCAAGCCTGAGCGCTGATTCCTGCTGAAGCTTTCGCTGTATCTATCCACCAGATAGGCGCTCTATATACCATGATAATAAACATGTGGTAAAATACCTTGATTGTTTTATTGGGAGTTATTGGAAGGGTCCGTACGGAACGCTAGCTGCTTTAATTAGCCAGGCAGCTTGCTTGTTTTGGACTTACCTTATACCGATCAAGTGTGTCGACGGCGCGGGCATAGCCGTCGGAATTGTACACACACAACGCCGATAGTAACTCGAACACCTGTACAAAACGAGAAAAACACATTTAAATGTTATTGCATGGAATCATAAATATCGCACATTGACAAACTATATTTATTTTGGTTTTTTATTTTGTTGAGGTCCCAGACCCTTGCTTAGGTTCTATAAAACACTAACAAATGTTGCCCTGACAACCGGGGTGAGTTTGAAAACATTATAATTCTTTAAACCCATATTTCATATTTTATTGGTTCGTCGCAGCTCAGGTGGCAGTCGCTTTCGTAAACGTGGCCTGACGTTGGTGGCTTTTACAAGCTTTTATTTAGTTTCACCTGTCCTGACAACCTGGACAGGTTGAAAGGACAGGTAGACTGACAACGGTCTGTAATCAAATCCTGCAAGTTAAACTGGAAAAGGTACTTTAAAAAATTGCATTTCAGTGAGTTTATTGCAGATAATAATGCTGGTAACTGTACTTCTTTTTTCTATAGCATTGCTCACTCACCTGCTTCTTGACGGGCGCGGCCGGCGACGTGAGCGCCGCGGCGAGCTTGCTCGCGTACTCCGCATGTTCGACGATGTAGTCTAGTCCCACTCGGCTCTCCATGCCGACTCTGAAACAAGAGATACCAGGTTAAGAAAAGAGAGAAAGAAAAGAAAGATTAACATTTATTCGTGACAAACAAAAGGCGAGTGAAAAGTGGATGGTACAGTTGGAAGGGGTCTCGTTGAACTTTTTCCGCCGAAATCGGAGAAATTCTGAAGAAAGGTCCGGTCAAGAGTACCCTGAGAAGAATGTATGCAGAATGTAATGAAAGTGAATGAAGCAAAAAAGGTTTTTCAAGATGGTAGCAAGTGGAAATCCGTGATCTCAAACCTAGCCCTCCGGGAACAAGGCGTGATTATATGCATGTATGTATGTATGTATACATGTAGTAACACTACCGCAGTACGACTAACGCGGTACACGGCGACTTTTAGCAGTGAACTGCGACACTGGCCATAGAAGATCATCGTCCTATAACTAGTTATGTCCCGATAGTAACCTAAGTAGTACCCTAAACGAGCCCGGGACCCGCTAGCCGTTAGGGGGCACCTACTTTATCAGGTGTCTGGAACCACTGGAACCGATTTATATAAATTTACCCTACATAATACCGTTTGTCCATGCCATCGTGCCTTCACTGCGGTAGCGGTAGACCAGAGGGGCTACCGCGAAACCAAAACGAATTTCGTTCGTTAATCTCCCTCTCTATCGCTCAAACTAGCAGGTGCGACAGAGACGGAGATACGCGAACGAAGTTCGTTTTCGTTTCGCGGTATAGGTACCCCTCAGCGCTGGTTGTAAAGCTAGGATCATGCTTAGCCGGGTCCATTTCTTGACACGGCCTCTGCCATCGTATTTTTTTAAAATTGTATATTATATTATTATATTTTTATAATATGTACAATATGTATAACTTTGTACTATTTGTTACGAATAAACGTGTTGCCTCGGTGTTGCCACCTGCCTTCAGAAATCGTCTTTACTACATAATTGTTTCTCGTTTTTGACCGACTTCAAAAAAAGGAAGAGGTTCTCAATTTGGTTGTATTTTTAAATAATGTCTTTACTAATAAGCAAAACAAATACTTGTATCTGTTAACAAATATATCGTGTTATAGCTGGTGCTACTGCTAAACTAAATGGCGACTTTTTCATGTAACAAAATAGCTAGATCCACGTTGATATTTTTTCGCAACATTGTAGTCCGCACTCTGTTAATAAGTTGTAAATTATTAACTTAAACTTTTTTGATGTGTGAAATTAGCACAAGATGGCCATATATGTGACCGTTAAAGTATAATCTACAAAACATTGCAAATTGGACTGGCACTGTGCTCTAAAAGGACGACTCTATAAAAACTTTGATTAACATAAGATATTTTAACGAACGCGATTATGTGTACATAAATTATTTACAATCATTTTAGCGTGTCGTAATCGATAATCGAGTTGACTTCATTGACCAGGACAGTCCAAAGTAGAATAATATTCGTTGATTCACTTTTATTGCTCTATCAATGTTTATGAAAATAACAGTAGGTATGTAGATTGTCAAAAATGTGGGTATCTTTCGTGTTGTGTTTCATAATCGAAAATAACCAAAACATTACGGATCAGACACGTGCCTAGACGTATTTAGAATTTGAGGAAATGGGGGCAAATTTCCAAATCCATAAGTTTGGCCTTATAAAATGCCAATCTTGCAACAGGAGCAGTAGGTGTTTTTGTTTTATGACTTTTTACGATCTCTTATTTATTTACTCGTACATTATGAATATCATTAATATTACGAACTATGTGTAACCAACTGGAAAAACTAAATCTGTTTGATCGAGTAATATTATCTTTGTCCCTAATTAGACAAATCAACTGCGCAATTGTAATAATTATCCTACTTAACATTAACGTTTGTCCTTGAAAAGCGACTAACAATCTATCGACAGAACCAGTCGTTGACAGAGCTCCTTTTCGCAACCGACCAGTTCCTAATTGGTTAAAGATCAATGGTTTGATGATTTTATCAATTTGTTTGACAAATTGGCGTCTGCGCAGGTGTGGCCGAAGTCTGGTGGTAATAGGCAAGTTAGGTACAATCAACAATTACTTAGCAGAAATACGAATAATTAAAATAATACAAAAACCGTAAAATATTTAGTACGATTGATAATATTATAGTTATTTAACGTACTTGTAAGGCACCCTTGTGGCCTGATGCAAATAAATAAAATTGATATATTTTTTATACCAGGACTTTGATAAACATGCAGTACCTATGGTCTGTCTGATTGCAAGCAGACTCTGTATCGTTTCCAAGCTTGCAGCTCCAGGGCTCCGGGCATTCTGGGCTGTTGTTCGAAATGCGCCCATGCGCCTTACCTCACCCGTCACCCCTAACGAAACTACACCTCTTATTGCGCTTACTTACTATGATATTTCGGCGTCACGATTATATTAGGTGTAAGGGGTGACGTGGGGTTAAAACGATTTCCAGAATAGCATAGCTTAGCTGCCTAGTCACAACACAACCGCGTTGGATTCATTGTGTGGACAACTTAGTAGAGACATTTCTGATTCAGAATTTCTAATAAATTGCAATAAAATATTTCACTCATAGCACCCTGGGCGACCATTCTCTACTCAGATACACGGACAAAACCTTTTTAAATTATAATATGGTGTCATAAACTTGAGTTAATAATTAATGTATGACATTTCTCATTAATTTACTATATTCAGATGAACTAAACTCGTCATAATTAAGTTAATCGAGTTTTAATGTATTATATTAGTTTAGAGCCATATAATTTGGATGATTTATTCAACATACGTTTATGTCAGGTTTATACATATGTATCACTCGCAAATTAGAGGGATTTGCATTCTGAAAATATTTGTCATACATTTAGATACTACCCTGACATAGAAAAAACGTGTTATGGATTTTTATAAGTTAAATATTTGCCGGCGTTTACTAAGTGAGTTGCACTGATCATGGTCGCAGGTGACACAATATATAATACTTAAAGTGCAATATTTTAAAGTGTTTCATGTCATGAATAGCTGTATTCAAAAAAACTTTTAATGTAAACAAAATAATGCCTCGCTTTCTCGACGCTCTTCTAAAAAAAAAAACTGTATACATTTAAAAAATCCGTATAATTATTGAACTTGCTCACAAAATTTGACGAGAATCGATTGAAAAATGCGACATGTAGAGATGAACAGCCGGACAGCCGGACTTCCGGGCATAATGAAGGTTTTTTTTGAAAGAAGAAACGGAGAACTTTATCCGCCCCGCTCGCTCGTTCAATGATGCTGACTATTTGATGAAACATTCAAGTAAATGCCTACACGAATATTTGTCGAATAATTTTAGGTGTTTGTCTGCAAGTTGCAATAATGTAATTTAATTTGCCGCATAAAATTGTTACTTATTCTAAAACATTCTTATTGTATTAACTAACTTTATAAAGTTTAACCGAATGATTTGAATCTCTAATACAAAGTCAATTGCGATCATCAATAAAAATTACTGTGACGGGGCGCAGTCTGCATAGCGATAGGCCCTTAGGCAATTTTGGTCAATCGGAAAAGGCAGAGATATTGTTTTGATAAACAAAACCCCAGGTACCTAATACATGTTTACTGCAACGCTAACTTGTAGGTAAGCATTAAAATTTTATTCCACTGATATTAAAAATGCGAGAGCTTGGATGTTTGTTACTCAATCATGCATGCAGGCTCAATCGATGGTGATAAAATTTTGCACGAAGATAGTGGAAAAATATAGGATAGTTTTTATCCCGGGTCCACGCAGACGAAGTTGCGGGCGGAAGCTACATAGTATAGCATAAAGCTACTTATTATTGACGAATTCCCATAAAGAGGCAAACAAATCCAAAAGCGTTCTACGCACTTCGTAAACTGCTATCTGCGATATTTTTTGCCGTAAGTAACTCAATAACATCAATCAATTGTGTTTGATTGAATGTAGCCCGCGTTAGACAGACGTCGGACAATGTGATTTGACAATAGTAATGTCAAGGCGAGGACCCGTGATCTCACGATACGGTTGATACTGTGTTACCAACTGTTCTCGATTCATAATCACTGATAGTTACACACACAGTTGATTAAGCGTAGGTATATTATATTACATACCTTGTCACATTTACAGGATAGACATTATATTGAGTACAACTATTGCTTCATGAAATGAATTCCTTGGCAAATCTAACTTCAGTCACTCTTACGTTAAGGAATTTAATTCAAGTTAAAAACCTACTTAGTGCTGATTTTAATTAATATGTGTAATATTGCCAAATCGGAATCATAGATTACATTACATTATGGATGAATTGTGCGACTTAAAGCTCAAAAGACCGGCGTTAAAATTACGGAACTACACACACATTGATTTTATTTTAGTCCCTTCCCTGGCGAGTAACTTTCACGAGGCAATTTAAGTATTTTACGAAATTCAATGCCTCACATCCTAAGGACAAAATTACAACAGTGTAGGTATTTTACATTTCAATGATTATCGCAGTTTCATTTTTATTATCAATACCATTACCACTTGTGAGTTTATTCGGCTTTTTATATCACTTTAGACTTTATTTTACTGTTCCAATAATCGTACGGTATATTGATCTCACCTTGACGTTCCTTGGCCGTCTACTTTTGTAATCGCGTGAATATTATTTGACATTTCGCTGGAAATCTCGTAGTAGCGCTATGATCTATAATGTTGTGAAATTATTCTGTCAAGCGTTGATCCGCGCGCGCGCCGCTCGGGCACGCATGCGCAAAGGGCAACGAAGGGACTGCTTTTGTCAATCAATTAAATGTTGACAAAAGAATGATATTCGTTGCTCGCAAATAGCGATTGAAAACAGTGACACGATTTTATAAAATAACGTTTCAAAAGAAACCTTATATTCACACAAAAAGACTGAATGACAATCGAAAATTCCAGTTAAGTAAAGTTCGACATTAAAATAATAGAAAACTTTAACTCGGCAATACTGAAGGAAAATTAATAGAGAATGAACGTATTAATAATTATTAAAGTTAGGTAATTGTAATTTACCTCAATTATTTCAGCATCAGCAGTGCAATAAATACCACAATGTATAGTTATACATACAATAGAAGATCAAACGAGCTTCGCAAGCGAAGTTCGATCGATATTATATGAGTAAGCTTCATTCGAAGATATAACACACATGTAGTCCTTTAATCTACCAGGCAACATTTCGCAAGTTTAAAGTACGCAGTAAAAACCATAGCTCAAACAGTTTTATCCCCACCTTTACCCCTACCCTACTTGGGGACCTCGGCTTGCCACCATTTCTCATTCTTTTTAGAGACAAAACTTTCCTAGGGGTATAGGGGCGGGCGGGAAGTTATATCTTCGAATGAAGCTTACTCATATAATATCGATCGAACTTCGCTTGCGAAGCTCGTTTGATCTTCTATTATATTTCGAAGCTTCATTCTTCAGATATAACACACATGTAGATGTTTAGAGTTGAAAGTTTTGCTGCCCTTTGTAATTGTAAAACATCATAATCATGAAATGCAATAATTATGTTTTGACAACAATCTTAGATACTCCCAATTATTAATCAAAGAGTACAATTGTAACTTCACATAATTCTACCTATACAAAAGGCAGATTGATCTGGCACAATGACCTTCGTCGATTAATTGACGATGGTAGAAACGAGCCAAAGTTTTCGATGTTCTCGACCAGCCTGCTGCCTTCCGGATAGCATCTAAAGAAATGCCTGACCGGTGTGCAGCTGACGTGGCGGCGTGGCGCGTGCTGTGAGCGCTGAACGCCGCCATGTCTTTACCGCTTTCGCCAAGCACTCGCGTAATGCACCCCGGCTAATGGATTGAGCAGATGCATTTTTATGGGGACTTTTGAAAGTCAACAAAATATGTTGTGAGCTTTTTCAGTCCTAAAACATCATTATAACAGTCACCGGGCAAATATTTCTATTAGGTATCTTCAAAATATGGAAGGCACAAAATCGGTTGTAGACGACCTACACCTGAAGTCTTAACTATATCATCAAAAATTACTTTAATACAATTTGGGCATGACTTAATATTATTCCACTTAATAAGTGACAGTGTTTGTACCCTGTGGGCAGGATATTGCTAACAAAATCGCCAGATTCTTTGTTAGTTTTTCCAATGAAATTTCTCTATTAGGGTACCATGTTGTTATATGATTTAATACCACTTGAGGATCCCAGGTATGGCTATATTTAGGAGTTACGGGCTTTAATTTGTAAACACCTTTCGGTAATCCTTTACTTTGGTCATCTGAGCTGATACTACTCCCCCGTAGGAGCGAGGGTGCTGACCTATGATTATTTAATGAGCCATACGACGATCCTTTATTAAATTCGTGCGTTAGAAATAAAATAACAGCAGAAATGAAGCCCTTATAGAAATTGAATATCTATATTATCTATGCTAAATTTCCAGCACAACTTGTATTTAACACACGTTGTACTGTTGTAAAGTGTTGTTTGAAATTGACGCTAACATGAGATTAGATACTTTTACTAATCTCAACAAAAGCGGAAACCACGGTTGGGATGGCCATTAGGGAAATACTACTATTCCTGTGGCGTTGTCATTTATAATCTTATGTAAACACTTTAGTACGAGTGCGAGTGGTGGAAACGCTTAAAAATATTTATTATAAATAACCAGCTAATAGTGAATGCGACGACGGTAAGAGCGTCCGAGTCTGGCTTCCACGAAATATATATTTCACATTTGGCAGAGGTACGAGAAGCAAAGAGGTCAATTTCGGGCACACCAAAGTGTTTACTTATTCTTTCAAAGGCTGCAATACTTAAATTTCATTAAATATCAGGATTTAGCCTTCTGGATTCTCTGTCTGCTTCTACATTATTCTTAGTGTTAATGAACGAATCGAATAACCATATGTCTCGTTCTTCACACCACTGCCAAATAGATCTAGGTAAGCTATTTAAGTGGGGAAACTGGATGTCTCCCATTCGATTAATATAGCTTATCGCGGTAGTGTTGTCGATGCGGAACAACAGAGCACAGTTTGATTTATTTCGCGCAAAACATTTTAATCCTAAGAGCGAGCGAGCTCTAAGTAATTAATATGGAATGCTACTTCTTGCTCTTCCCATGCTCCGTTTGCACACACTCCGTCACAGACTGTACCTCATCCTGATCGGGACGGATCTATAGATATTTCTGCATCGAATTTCGTGATTCCAAAATGACAAGACGTTACAAATAATATTATTAGTCCCCCAAAATAAGTCAGGTAAAATTTCGCGAGGAAGTTTTACTTTTGATCATAGACATCGTATTCCTGAATAGCTCGGAATTTATATCTTTCTAACAACTTCGTGTAAAACCAGCTGTATCTAGCTGTCGGGCATGCAGTGGTAAGAACTCTTAAAAAGTGCGCATATCCTGCATAAGAAGGGATATAGACATGATAATTGAATTGTAAACAAAACCTAAGAATTTACAGCATTGTTGGTAATTTTGGGATTGTATCGAGCTTTTGCTCAAATCTGTTTACCACAAATCGTAGGCACTCGAGAAACCGGAGAGTCTCCCTCCCATTATGTTTACATTCGTTAAGGTCCCTTCCAATACACAAAATGCCACCCCGGTATATAATAGAAGTTAGGCCTTGTTTTTAGGTAAGTTACGACTTCTTTCATAATTTTGGTGAAGGTTCTAGGCGCCACGGAAAGTCCATAGACTAATAGGGAACAAAACTCGTAAGTGAGGAGGGGAAAGCGCCTGCACTCCCTGGGTACAGGTTGCGCCATATCCCTAGGCCTACAGGCACAAGATCCCGCGGAGGAGGCGTGGGCTTTTATATTAAACGATACGTCAATGCTCGCACCTGGCCTCACCCCGTTGACCCTCTGCATAGACTCGTGGAACAAATGTGGATCACTTTGACCCTTAACGGAAAGAAACTGGCGATCGGAACGGCGTATCGTCCACCCTGGATGGATATAGATTTGTTTTTGGATGCTATTTCTGACACTATTGGCTCAATTCCTGACTATGACCATTTGATATTATTAGGCGATTTCAATATAAATGTATTAAATAATAATGACACTAGAAGTACTAAATTAAATAATTTCTTGACCTGTTTTCAATTGACACAATTAGTTACAGAACCCACGCATTTCACAAACACTAGCCAGACGCTGCTTGATGTAGTTTGTACGGATTTGCGTGCGAAAAATCTAAGCATACACCATATGGGTACGCTCTATGGGCACTGCCTTGTTGTTTGCGAATTCAACATTAAGCTTGAAAAACCTAAGCCATTTCAAATAACCTACAGGCCTATCAAGAACATTCTACGCGACTAGCTAGATGCGGACTTGCGGTCTGTGAGGTGGGACCTGATGTCAAACCTGGGAAATGTAAATGATATGGTCGAAGCCTTCAACCAACACATATTATACATATTTGACTTACATGCTCCTCTTAAAACTACACTAGTTAAGGGTTGTTCGTACCCCTGGATCACGGACACAGTCAAGCTCATGATGCGTTTGCGTGACAAAGCCGCAGCAGAGTTTCATAGAAGCCAGTCTGACAGTAAAAAACAATACTACAAAGACTTGAAATCTACTGTCAATAAAGCAATGTTCTATGAAAAATCTGCATACTTTGAATTGAACATAAACAGTAAGATTCATGATCCTAAGACACTATGGAATAACCTGAAGTCAACTATACTGCCTAAAAAAAACAGTGAACTACCTGCATCATTTGACAACCCAACTGTAATTAATAATCATTTTCTAAGTCTGCCCGGAACTTCAGAAGTTTCTATATCACAACTGACATACCTTGAGTACCACAGACACAGCGACTCCATATTTACATTACTTCCAATTAGTTCAGTCCAAATCAACAAAATAATTAAAAATCTGAAATCAAATGCTGAAGGTAGCGATGGTATTAATTTGAATATGCTTATGTTGACATTGCCCCACACTATTGATATTATAACTGACATAATAAATACTTCCATTTTGACATCAACTTTCCCCGACATCTGGAAGTTAGCGATTGTGCACCCATTGCCTAAAACTGCTAACCCATCTGAACTCAAAGACCTACGACCTATTAGTATTCTGCCTTGTATTTCTAAAATACTAGAAAAGGCTGTGGGCTCACAGCTTACTCATTACCTTGAGTCGAACAACATTCTGCCTAGTGTTCAATCAGGTTTCAGAAAAGGGAGGAGTACAATGACGGCTTTACTTGATGTCACTGACAATATTTTGTGTGCACAGGACAAGGGAATGTGTACACTGTTAGTACTCTTTGACTTTTCCCGCGCCTTTGACTGCCTTAACATTAATCTACTTTTATCAAAGTTGAGTTATTATGGCTTCGACATCAATGCTTTGAGATGGTTTGACAGTTATCTAAATAACCGTTGTCAATTTGTAAAAATTAATCTTAGTGATGGCTCCACGCGGTCTTCTGAACTAGCTTGCCTCGAGAGAGGAGTCCCTCAAGGGTCGGTGATTGGTCCGATTCTGTTCATTTTATACTCTGCTGATATAGGGTCACACATAACACACAGCAAGTACCACATCTATGCGGATGATGTACAAGTGTACATCTCATGCAAACCTTCCGAACTAGAGAGCACCATAGAAAATCTTAATGCAGACCTTTCAAGTATTTCTAACTGGGCCACAGAAAATGGGTTAATTCTTAACCCAAGTAAGACTAAGTATATGGTTTTTGGCAGCAAACAACAGCTAGCTAGCACCAGTCCTTCAAATCACGTTATGGTTATGAATAAGCCTATTGAGCGGACGCATGAAGCACGCAACCTAGGTCTTTTGATGGATGGCAGCCTTCGTTATGAAAAACACATTGCCAATACAGTCAGAAGCTGTTTTTATAAACTCAAAGTACTGTACAAAATAAGACCATTTTTAAATGAGAGCCTACGAATACAGTTGGTGGAATCACTAGTTTTATCTAGACTTAATTATGTGGACACTGTTGTTGGTCCACGACTTCTTTCTAAAACAAAGAAACTCATCCAGCGTGTTCAGAATGCCTGCGCTCGCTTTTGTTTCAACATTCCGTTGAGGGCCCATGTCACCCCATTTCTAAACAAGAATAATATCTTGAAAATGCAACACCGCCGTAAGCTCCATTTGGCTTGTTTGCTTTTTGGGGTATTGAAGCACGAGGCGCCGGCGTATCTCTTCGAGAAACTCTCCTTTAATAACTCGTCTCGGGGTGGAAGACGTCAGCGCATAATATGTCTGGTGACTCCCCGACATGCTTCTGCTGCTTTCCGAGGAAGTTTCCGCTATGCAGCCACGAAGTGCTGGAACAATCTCCCGCCGCCGCTTAGAGGCTTGCCGGACGTTAACAGATTTAGAATTAATCTCAAAAAATTCATGCAAGAACATCAGCATAAACAGGAGAATCTGTGTCATGAAACTAGCTGCATTTAACACTCCCTCACCTGTTGGTTATGCCCCATCTGCAATTCATCCATTGCCATACGGTTGCCAAACGTAATTTAATGTGTACTTCAGTTTGTCAACGTAGTTTAACTTAATAATATTGTTTTTAAGCACAATATCATGCTGCTTTGATTGTTTGACTTTTAGTGTTTAGTTTAGATATAGATAATAATTTCTACTATGGTGTTTAGTCTGTTTTCTGTTTGTTGGCGCTAGTAGTACTGTTCGCGTATGGGCTGCGTTCACTTTTACCATTAAGGCCCATACGCACGTAGCGGTTTGTTGGGATGCAACTTTTTGCAGGCCAACAAACCATTACTACTACAACTATTTATTTTTTAATTTAATTATTTATAAGTTTTAAGTTTTAATTTTAGTTGAGACGGTATTTTTCCTTTTATTAATTTTTGTTTGTTACTTTCCGTGTCCTCACCAAATGGACCCTGCGGAAGACCAGCGCTGGCTGCAAAGCTAGTACATGCTGAGCTGGGTCCATTTCGTGGCAAAAATGTGTTTTATTTTTTATTATTATTTCTTTTAATCGATATTGTGTTTGTCACGAATAAATGTTTTGATTTGATTTGATTTGATTTGATTTAAGTAACATTGTTATGCTCGAATCTTGTCAATGGTAGCCATAAACCCGTTTTTAGGGATTAATTTAGAAGCAGTTCTATTCTTCCATTTTAAAATGGGACTTAGTTACAAATTTATTGAACCCTTTCAGATTCAGTATGAATCTATAGCCACCATTCGATTTAGGAGTCAGAAAATCTTTGATAGAAACTGATCATTAGTCTGTTGGCATCCAGTGATGCTTTCACTGAATGCCTAGGTTAATTAAGTTCTGTACAGCTAAGCTCGTTTCATCATGCTCTTGGCATGTGAAAGTATTTACAGGTTTGACAGATTGCGTAACATGTCCTAAAAAGGAATTGGAAAGCCATTCTGTATACAGTCTAATAAATAAAGTACGATTATTCGTTACATTAAGCCAACACTTATAAAAAGCTTTAAGGCGACCGACATGTACCTGCGTTACTGCCGCGGCGTCGCAAGTGGCTTGTTGTAGGCTGCTCGCGGCCGTATGATGGTCGACGCTGTCGGCCTACTTTTCAGTAGATTTGGAAGCTTTAATTTTCTCTGAGAGTTTGCTTCCAAAGAGAGTATCATCTCTCTCAACGTATTGTATGACTTAAGGAATACTTCGTCTAGTCCAGGAATGACTAGTTTTATCTAAAATCCGACTTCAATTAGATAGGATTTTTATCGTTAGTACCTATACCGACTCCCAATTGCTGTTGAGATGATTCGATTTTCTTGTCACGGCCTCTTTGGATGTCTGTAACTGCCGCCGAAATTACGGCGTTTAAGGACGGCGCCCATAATAATTTGCAATTTACAGGTACTCTTATAAGAGTTTATCTTTACTCTTTTTATCAATACCTTTGTGTAATATAGGTAGCCACCTTTGCGCTAAATTGGGATGAATTTTCTCCCCATATTTTGGGACATCATCAGTGGCGTCCCCTAGAGCGGTTAGTAACTCGGCATCTATTACAGGGGTCGTTTTGTCATCACAGGCCTCCACGGGAGGTGCATTTTCTTCATTTGAACGTGGGAGTGAAGTTTCCACTGCCTCATACACTTGTTCGTGGTTTATAAATTAAAATATAATATTTTGATTTTTCTAATTGAGGGTAGATATGAAATGCATTGTAAAACCACTCGTCAGGAATTTTAATGCATATATGTATCTAATGCCCCGCATCGCGAACACGGGATATACTAATCTCGATTAATGGTTGTAGAAATTGCTATCGTGTTGACTCACGGTCAACCGCCAAGCACGAGATACCTTCGTGACGACTCTCGGTCGCCTCCCAGGTTTAGTTACAAGACGTGGGCTCACGGCCCGCGCGGTATTAAATGCATTTATTAGCGATTAATATTGTTAGAAATTGCTATCGTGTTGACTCACGGTCAACCTTCAAGCATGAGATACTTTCGTCACGACTCTCGGTCGCCCCCCAGGTTTAGTTACAAGGCATGGGCTTGCGATTAATATTGTTAGAAATTGCTATCGTGTTGACTCACGGTCAACCCCCAAGCATGAGATACCTTCGTGACGACTCTCGGTCGCCCCCCAGGTTTAGAGTTACCAGGCGTGGGCTCACGGCCCGCGCGGTATGAAATGCATTTCTTAGCGATTAATATTGTTAGAAATTGCTATCGTGTTGACTCACGGACAACCCCCAAGCATGAGATACCTTCGTGACGACTCTCGGTCGCCCCCCAGGTTTAGAATTACAAGGCGTGGGCTCACGGCCCGTGCGGTATTAAATGCATTTATTAGAGGCACCACGATGTAGAACTATTTATTGAAACTAATTGCACTTACCTGATTTATCTTCGGAACCTGATGAATCAGATAGCACCGCACTGTCATAACTCGTTTATAGTTCTTTGTTGCAATTTCCGTATATTAGCAGAATAATACTCTATTTTTTTTCCTGTGCACTGCGTTTAGGCATGATTAAATATTTTGAATTATTTTTTAATAGAATTAGTTCGTGCGTTCGTTGCCTCGCAAGAATAAAGAATGAGAAATGGTGGCAAGCCGAGGTCCCCAAGTAGGGTAGGGGTAAAGGTGGGGATAAAACTGTTTGAGCTATGGTTTTTACTGCGTACTTTAAACTTGCGAAATGTTGCCTGGTAGATTAAAGGACTACATGTGTGTTATATCTGAAGAATGAAGCTTCGAAATATAATATATAATTATTTAGGCGACTAAACAGCGTAGCAACAACACGTGCATATGTAATATAAAACAACACTATACATTTAGTTAATAAGATGAGATGACATATGATATAAAATAAAATAAAAATTAATCTTGCAACCTCTAGTTGCCCATAATACAAATCATTAAACAATATGCCAATGCATTTTGAACCGACTCCAATAGGAAATAGTGGAGTATTAATATTGTTTTAAAATAGAACAACAAAACAAATGCAAGTGAGTTCCGATTTATAATGAAATTAATTTCATTGAAGAGGAAGATGCCTTTTAAAAGGCCTTAAGGCTTATAGATGTCAATTTAAACTATTCAAACCATGTTACGTATAGTAGTTACATACCCATAATACCTATGGTCGATAGAATCAAACAAGGTAGGATGCCGACATGAGTGGCCATTTAATTTATCCAGGATTGTCGTCTAATAAATATCTCTACGAAAAAAATCTGTGTACGTAAAATAGTTCCAGACAAGTTGAAACCTCGCCAAGTATGCCGCTGTATATCTGAGGGAATTCCTAATTCATCTAGCACCTTTATCTGGCTTGTAATTGTAACTCAGCGGAATCATATTGGGAAAGTCATGCCAGATATGGTGCAAGATAGGAGCATACAGCTAGCAAAAAAAACTGTTGTTAGACTCGCCTGCGTTTCCCTAGCCTAACTTGATTTTTCCTTATTATTTAAATAAAATTCGTGTTGTCGTAAAAGCGTTTTGTTTATTTTCTAATAATGTGATTATGTAATTTTCTTTCTATCTGACGTTTAAACTAAATTACGAATAGAAAAGTGAAATTAGCTAATAAAGTTTCATATGAGTGACAACACGTAGTACAACCGTTTTCCCCGGGGGGGAAATCTGTTACCTAAGCGAGTTTGTTTTCTATTATTATTCAGAGTCTTAATCCAAAACAAGCAAATTTTTTGTAACATGTTTGTCTCTTGTTGTGGTGCAACAGAGAGTATCTATTATTATTTTTATTATTAATCCAATTTTGGGCAGGACAAAGATCTGATTAGTTAAGATCAACACAAGCCAGTCGTCCCGTGACCATGGATGTTGTAACACATCCGAAACGTCGGGAGACCTCTGTGAGGTACATAAAAAAGGGTAATTATACGCGATAAAGTCCCGTTTAGTATAAAATAATAGTTAAGATCAAGGTCAAAACTCATTAAAAAAACGAACCAATTAATTGAACGTGAGTGAAGCCCTCTCTTCAAAGACACGCGCACTAGCAATGTACCCAACAAGTTAACATTCTCAAAAATGATTCTGAAAACTTTTACTAGAACTTAAGACAAGTTACATTTAGGAAGTTCCGTGAAGGATTTCAGTACATACATATAAAATTACCGAGAGTATTTCACATAGAAAGTTTCGCATCTTTGGGCATTTCTCACAGAACTGTATTAGAGTTTGTACTATAAACGCTATTTAAAAACGCCTTTCTCTCTTACTGGACACCAAACCTAGCACAGAAGGCTTGTCAACCCACGCACCTCGTCCACTCAGCGATATACTAACATTCACCAACATTTGTCTGTCTGTCTGCTTGTCCCTACTAAATGCGAGTTATTCGCGCGAAAATACCAAAGTTTCGCAATCTGATTTAGTTCTAAAACAGCTTAGGCTAGTCAAGTCTATTGTGAAGTAAAACTTTACAATACATTTATGACATTGTTGAAGTGGTCTTTCGAAAATCTTAGTCATTTTGTAGATTTGGTGTTGTGCATTTTGTAATTTGTTGGGTTTAATTTCTTCATACAATCATGCACTGCGTTGGCTGTTTATTATTATTTATTTATTACTAGCTTCTGCCCGCGACTCCGTCCGCGTGGAACTCGTTTATATCGCAGCTCCATACAAACATTCACCCCCCCCCATTTCACCCCCTTAGTGGATGATTTCGGGGATAAACACTATCCTATGTCCTTCCCCGGGACTCAAACAATCTTTATACCAAACTTCACCTAAATCGGTTCAGCGGTTTAAGCGTGAAGAGGTAACAGACAGACAGACAGACAGACACCCTTTCGCATTTAATATTAGTATGGATGGATTATAAAAGGTACAATTTTGCAGTTAGCGTCTGTCCCACAAAACGGTTTATACAGTTTGAATGTGGCATCTGAGGCTCTTCGGTAACTAAATTCACATAATATGACTATTACTATGTATGTTACATTAATTACTATTGTCTGCTATGTTATCTATGAAATAATTAAACAATTTTCTTTTAAATATTGCTCTATTGGCTTCCAGTCTGATATCTGCTGGCACGCAGTTTAAAATGTAAGTAGGATAGTTTCCGCAGGCATCTATCGCTATAGTAGTTGATTAACCTTGGTATTTCATACTTGCCCGCAGCTACCGATCTGCCCCCCTATTCTATAACTTGTTTTAAGCTCACCTCAACGCTCACCCACAAATATATCTTGACACCGCGATGCGTAGTAAACTAAGCCTAGGTAGAGGTCTAGTTTCGTGACGGGTGACCGGCGGAGTGAGCCGCATTAGCGCGTAGCGAATTACAGCCCTAGTGCCGTAATTGTGACATACATGAGTTAGGCAATATATTCTCGGCTTCTATGGTGATTAAGTGCTACGATGAATTTATGCTAAAGTCTTACTGGGAGAATCTTACATATCGTTCGTTATAATCTGTCTAGCATTTATTTTTGTTGTTAGAGTTGGAAAACGGTTTTAAGAAACCCATAATATATATTTTTTAAAAACCTATTATCCAACGATACCCCACACTATGGGTTTAATGAGGAAAAATACATCCCTACTTTAGGTGTACCGCACAAAAAAAAACTACTGTTTTGTCTAATACTCATTTCGAATTACAGTTCTCTAATTGTAAGGGTTAGGAGCTAAGCCGCAGATGGACAGACGATCGTCGTACAGACGGACATGGCGAAACTATGAGGGTTTCTTGTTGACTACGGAACCCTAAAAAAACATATTTGGCCCCCTAAGCATAGTTCCTATGCGGCTGGCAGCGTTTCCTAGCTGAATCACAACGCTAATGCGTTGAGCGACGGCCCCTGTGGAATCTTATCTTTTGAAGTGTGCACGTATTCAACAACTTTTGCACGAGATGTAAATCTCCGAGGTTCCCGCAACTGTCTGGGTTCCGCGAACGCTGATTTGCTTCCCGCCGCGCTGAATGGACGCGACGACATCTGAGAGTGCTTGTCGGAACTCTGAGTAAGCTTGAATCACATCTTACAAGTACAATCGCATAAGTTCACCTTAACGCTCACCCACAGATATATCTTGACCACCGCGATTCGTGGTAAATGAGCCCTCTATACGCTCTAGTTTCGTTAGGCGTGAAGAATAACAGCCAAATTTTGCTAATCTTGTGTTAAATATCATGTATATAATTATGGTCAAATTAAAGACATGTGACGCAGCTGAGGTGGGAGTTGAGGTGACCAGTGAGTTGACGGCGTACGACGCCGTCAAAAAAGATATAATTGTTTTAGACAATTGCACTACTGGGCTGTTATACGCCACGCGCTAATGCGGCTCACCCCGCTGGACACCCGTCAAGAAACTAGCCTTAACCACTCGCGGTGTCAAGATATATTTGTGCAAGGAACTAGACAAAGTTCTTTTAAGTGGAACACCGCAAATGCGGGCGATTGTACTGATCGATCTTCATATTCGTTTGCATTGTTTGACTCGAGACCGGTTGTGTTAACCGTCGCTCACTGTGCCCGATACTATCTGATTGTTTGAGATGTTAGACAATATGACAGCTACTGGCGCCCTTCTGACGTGACGTCAAATCGGTGGGCTATTCAAATTGATGGTTAATAATTATTTCACACACATCACATCGTCAGCCTATATACGTCCCACTGCTGGACACAGGCCTCCTCTCACGTATGAGAGGGAACGGGCAGTAGTCCCCACGCTGGCCCAGTGCGGATTGCGGACTTCACATACACCTTTGAATTTCTTCGCAAATGTATGCAGGTTTCCTCACGATGTTTTTCCTTCACCGAATAATTATTTAAAATGGTGCAATTCAAATTTATATGGAGGGTGTTCACGGGAGCTGGTAATTTCATTAAATAGACGATAAACCAATTATTCGTTTTATAGCCGATTGTATGCAAATCTGAAAAGGGTAGAGTCAAATTATGGTAGTCCAGGAGCGATTATTTTTACTTGCTGTTAAAAATAATTAAATTATGATCGAACTTAAACTTTCGTGTGACGTGTCTAAAATGTCACTAATAAATCTACGGATTAACTCACGTATTAAATGTCAGGCGACATGTTTCGAACTGTTCGGGAGTTCTTCTTCAGGATAAGTGTTTTCGCGGCAATGTCGCTAAAGCACATTTAGTACGTGAGTTTACCCATGGATTTAATTTATTAGTAGTACTTAAAGTAAGCTGCAGAGTTTGATTAATTGTTTTTGAACTGCATTAATAATTTAGATTACTTACTCGTAGGTAATACCTATTTTGCAATCCAATCGGAACTTCCATTTTTTTCCCACCATGACACTCAAAACAAGTGGTTACAAAATGTCGATTTGATACCTTAATGATCGCGGGCGCAGGCCCACGCGTGGCCTTGCCACTGATTGTGCTGATCGATATATTATAAGTACTACTTCGTACACCCACGGCGAGACTAGCTAGAGATGCGATCGATATCATCGCCGAAAATAAGTCAATCGATGGACGAATAACGTCTTTGCAGCTAAAGCTACATATAAAGCAGTTTTCCAGTAGGACGTCCCACTTCTGATGATGCAAAAGCTTGTTTCTTGATTTCAGGAATGAAGAGCTATTGCTGAAGGTATAATAACGTCATCACGAAAAACAATACGGGTGTAGACACTAAATAAAATATTCAATGTTTTTTGTAGAAAAGGGATTAAAAATTTAATCAAATGGATATAACGTTAATATCTGCGAGGGTTTTTAAAGAAAGAAAGAAAGAAAGAAAGAAATCATTTATTCGTGGACAAAACAATGGGCATAAAAAACAAAACACAGTAACTTAAAAGTAGCAGGGTCCACGAAAAGGCCTCGACTCAGCATGGTTTTCTCTCTACAACAAGCAATATTAAAGCGGTTGTAGCTTCGTAATTCTTTGAGATATCTGAATGGGATTTTCCTCACTAGGCATATTTCTTTTGGAGCAATAATAATGTTTGAGTCTGCACCCGTATTATCTAATAAGAGACGAGGGCTAAGCCAAACAAATACTTAAAACTCCGCTGTTCTAGATGGTTAAAAACACAGCCTCGTTTTAGTCTCTATACTAAAGCAGAATTCGGGTACGGTACTATAAAGTGGCCGTCAATAGAATTTGCTAACTATGCAAACAAACTGCCATAGTGAAAGACAATTTCAATGTGGCGGTAGTTAGCAAATTCTATTGACGGCCTCTTTACACGTAAGGTTGAGATTATTGAATGTGGCCGAGTTTTTAAACCTGTCATTGCAATTGGAATCTTTTCACTAGGACGGTAGGGTTGCTTTTTGGAGTAGGTACTTTGTACTTGTACTATATATAATTCAGCTAACTCAAATAATCTCAAAGTATTCTCCGATGTAGTTGTGTAGATCTTATGTTAGTATTATTATTTTAAGTACTCGTACTTTATCGTCCTTAGCTATCCGCCACGGAAGACCAAAATTTGTTCCCACATAATGCGTGTAAACTGTAAGATAATTTACCAGGTATTAAATAGAGCGAGACAGACAAAATTATATTAGTCGTAACAGCTTAAAATTTATAAGATGACGTTGAATGTGCCCAAACATTGCAGCACGTACTCGATAACTGTAATTGAATTACATATTATTGAATTTAATTGCATTTTAGTACGTAATTGATCTAACCTAAACGACCTTCGCCTTTCACACTGTCATTACAGATAACATTGATAATCCATCATCATACAGATAATGGATTTATCAAGAAATAACATACATTTTTAATTTAAAATAAATCTCATGTAATCATGAATAATCATAGGTACCGACACAGCCCCGCTATTCGGTACCTTGTTTTAGCTCACCCGTTTCTCGCTTCGTTTACGCTGTCAAAGTGACGTTTGAGTATGTGAATATGGTTTATTTTTTTAGTCATATGACGGGGTGATGTCTCGAGACGTCTGCCTATAAACCATCGTCGTTCTTTTATTAGAGTCTAGACGAACGTTGTTTAATTCGCAGACAATAGCAACGCAATTAATTCCAATAAAATGGGTATCATCAGATAATTACAAAATGTAAGCTTGGTTTAATAACATTCTAGCGTTTAAATCAGTTGTTTAGGCGAGATAAAAGAGAAAACTTTTTAGTGAGTGCGGGTACACGATGTGGCGACGAAACGTCAACGCACCCTCTCATAATACAATTAAATAATAGCTATGCAGAGGTCTAATTTCGTTAAGCGTGACAGGTGAGATGAGGCGACAATGCGACAATGGCGGTGACAATGTACATTGTTTCTTGAATAAATGAATTGAAATTGAAATTGGCGCATTGAGGGGTTTCGAATGACAGCCCCGGCATGTTCCTTTTGCCGCTTCGGCTAGATGGCACTCTTGCGCACCTCCGAGTTGCACTTCACTCTAAAGGCCTCCACACGCCGGTTGCGGGTCGGGCGCGGGCCCGCGCAAGTTGCAAAACATTGAAACTACACTTCAAACACACATCCAACGCGGGCCCGCGGCGCTAAGTTACAACTCGGGCAGCGCGGCCGCGGGTCGGGCGCGGCGCCGGTCGGGTGATTGATATCTCTCTCACTACCAACGCATTTAATACCTCTATCACACAATAGCGCGGGCCCGCGTTTCTGCCGCACTGGACACGCGTTGCTGCCGCGGCAAGGGACGCCACTCGTCTGCGGTGTGAATATACCTACCGCTTCAACCGCGCCCGAACCGCGCCGCGGCCGCCCCGTGCCACGCACGTTCGATGTGTGGCGGCCTTTACGCGGTTGACAGTTCCACTAATCGTATCGCGACCGGCGCGGCGTCATACCACGACAAATGCCATGCCACTGCGGCTACCCTAACTAGACCGAAAGACCACCAGCTATGCGGTAGAACGGGTGGTCAGTGTTTTTAGATGTTACACAGATCACCTTCCCTAAGTTAAAACCTTACCTGTGCAAGCTGTGATACAACTAATGATTCATTTATAAACATTCATCTGCTGGACATAGGCCTCGCCCAAAGGGTGCCGTCCTGCGCTGCGCTACCCGGATCCAACGGACTCCCGCGACCGGTACCAAGTCATCAGTTCACCTTGTGAGAGGTCTACCTGCGCTGCGTCTTATGTACGATTCCTACCGAACGGGCCGGGCCCCGTCCACTGCCAAGTTTACTGATTCGGAGGGCTATACTTAAGTACTGCTGCGGGTAACTTTCATAGTAAATTGACAACATTTAATTTTTTTATGAGGGCCATTTTATGATTTAGTTCGATAGAAAATTAAATTTTAAGGTATACGTGTTTTTTTTATTTCTATACCTAAATGTTTATTTTCGTCCATAAATATCAAAATTAAAAGTAGTGAATTCCAATAGGTCGTAAGTAAAATATGACGTCATTATTATGTCTCTCTATGGCGGTGTCCACATCTTTCACTCAACAGACGTAGGAATGACGTCACGCACGGGGTATACCGCGTTTTACAGATTTTAGTGATTTTCTCGGAAACGAGTAAGAATAAAAATGTGAAAACCACTTTATTACGTTCAGATAAGATTAATTACCGAAATGGTTTTCGATTTAGGCTTCATTACATATTTTGAAATGTTGTCAATTCAAGTATTTTGAATACACCACCGGTGTAATAACGAGTCTTCTTTGATTTCGGCAAACGTTTCGACTAACATGGCACAACACTACTACTTAATCAAAATAAAGGATTAACTTTTATTCCTTAAGAGCAAAAAACTTGAATTATGTGCCATTAATCAGTGTAAAAAGTCAATTCGCTAACTGGCGGGCACAGGCGTTAAAATGTATTCAGGTAAGTTATAAATGTTTAACAAATAATGGAAGGGCAAAAAACTACTTCGCATTTGTACATCTTAACATAATTATTTATCAATTCAAATTTGTTTTTTTCGACGTATTCTTCTTTAATTGTTAAATGATCATTCATTAAATGCTTTATCATTGCATCGTCGTGTTATTTTTTTATTAAGTACATGATTTATTTATTATAGGTAACATAATAATAAACATGTTTACGAAATATATCTGTAAGTTTGCAGGCAAAATCGTGCTCTGTGTTGAGAGTGAGGTGTCTGTATCTAGGCTGTGAACGAACAAATCATTAAACAACAAATGTTGAGCAACGCGTTTAAAAGGGAGCGAAGCGAACGAAGTTCTATGCTTCAGCTTGGACCGAAAATCGTTAGTTTGTCCGGTGTCTGTCCGGCTGTTCTCTACAGGTCGTATTTCTCAACCGATTCCTGTACATTCTTGTGATCTTGTTCGTTATTTGTATATTTTATAGTAGTCAAGTAAAAAAAAAATGGTCTTTAAAAAAAAAGACAGCCATGCGATTTCTACAGCTCACAGAGCCAGTAGTTCATAATATATCCTGGATTTTAGACATTCCTTAGTTCATTTCTCAAGTAGGTACGATTCGAAAATCAAGTACACTTTAAAATAAAAGCAAACTTGTAGTTGTATCGCTACGAGTAGTAGGTACAAAACCATTACAGACATTAAGTCCCTTAAGCACTAAAACCCAACCTTGTGGCAAGGTCGCGCCAGCTTATCATTCGCAAACCTTTCCACTGGCTCGACCATTATAACCTGACCCAAAGGTCTGTAACTACTATGAGTAATGGGACCTCAACAATTATGCTGGATTGCAAGGTAACTTTTGTTAAAGCAAACCCAGGTTTGGGCAAGTCGGCAAGACGGGTTACCCTTACTCACCTTGCTTCCTTAAAAGTAGCCATTTTGTTATTGTGCTTATTAAGTTTATTTTGATCGCCGGCTGGTAGATAAGGTTGAGGCCGGTATATGACGAGCCGAGAGACATTGCTTTTACGTCCTTCTAAAGGTCGTTTTACATAAAGAGTTGAAGAAGGTTTAGTACACTTGTTTGCTTTTGGGTTTTCCAGAGAAGTGCCTGAGTCAATTAAAGACTGATCATAGCTATTGCTATTTCAGAGATTTTTTCTTATTAAGTTGCTCTCTTACCTCTTGCACAGATCAAATAATACTAGTACATCTTGTGAGTCTATGGTATGTTAATTTTTTGATGTATTTATAAACCAAGTAGACTTTGGACCCAAATAACGTAACACCATTTTTTTTTTCTTCAGCCTTATCTCACAAGCAATTATCGTTTTAATTTCAATGCTAGCGTATGTCGGTTATGACAATACAGAATACGCGAATCGCGTAGGTGGAAAAATTTCAAGAAATCTAAGTAACTTAGTATGCGCCAATTTTTCTACTGATTATAACTCAATATGGCGAAATGTGTGCCATTCATTTGCATTTTTAGATACAAAAATACGTGATAATCCCAATTTGGCGGATATATTTTGTTAATTCAAAATCCTTATTATTATACGTTATTTCGAGATAGGTCTCGATCGGATATCTAAGGTACTTTTCGATAGCGTCTGGCTAATTTGTGACACATTGTATACCGATGCCGGAGTACGAGACCAACGTTAAATTACGCATTGAACGCTAGCGACTAACGTTTTGTAGTTGTTGCCGGAGAACATCGGTACTATGAGATATAAATTGGACGGCTCGAATATGTGACAATCGAAATCTTTTCAAAGCGCGTGTATTCCCTGTCGAGAATAAAATAGTGTCGTAATGTGTGTTTTCGATAGCCACTCATGGTTGCCTTAATGTACCGCGCGCCCGTTTTGTGTCGTTAGCTTTGCTCTCAAAATAAATCCAATCGAGACGTGATACAGATGAGCCGAATTGAGACCCTTATGACACCTTGTCCCTCTAATAGCAGGCCAATAATCAGCGTCCACTATATCTGTGCATTTTTAAACCTTTCGTTAAGAGAGAGAAAGAGAGAGAGAGAGAGAGAAAGATACGCGATCGCGGATGATTTGGTTCTACATTATTCATTTATTTCAACTTTATTGCACAGTAAGTCAGTAACAAGTTCAAATACAAAATGCGGACTTAATGCCATAAGACTATTCTCTACCAGTTAACCATACATTATACCAGCCAGTACATTATGCCACCATATCGCACCCAGCTGAACTTTTGCTGTGAAATTTATAAGTATCAATTTCCTTAACCGTGCACCTAACTCGAGCGTTGTGTCTGCGAATCCTCACGTTTACAAACGTTTTAACATGGTAAACCTTATGCTCACTACATAAGATTGAAATTGCAGGTACAGACCACACACAGTCTAGCCCCAAAACATGACGTTTCGCAAGCGATATTCAATTTTCCCCATTCGGCGCGCGCGCAGTGAAAGCGCACGACCTCTGCCCCGGTACAGTTGCCGACTATCCTTACCGGTTGTTAGCCTAGGCATGCGGTTTAAGCCTGGGAGACACTTTTTTACCTGCGGTGCAAAAATGTCAAAGTCAAAGTTATTCGTTCTCCAATTAGGCATATTTACATGGCCATATGATTGTCGATAAATCGGTTTCGAATGAAAACCTCTGCCACGAAAAGAACGGGCGTAAAAAACTCGGCGAGGTAAAATTATAAAATAGTGTATAATTTCAATTCCACACAATAAATGTTACTTTTGCAGGGCTTTTGTTACCGTGGAGGATTCAATTTGGGTACTATCTACTAACAGCGACGAAAATCTGCCACCGTCACCGGTACATCAGGGGCCCATTTTAGAATTTAGATTTTTAGTTTTATTAATTAAGTAGCAGTTGTATTGTATTTAATGTTTTAGGCCAGTTTAATTTTATAACCATTCGAGTTGGCAACACTGATTGCTATGGTTGCTACTTGCTATAGGTAACCAGCTTATGAGTTTCGTGTCACAACGGAAAACTTTCATAGACAATTTAATTGAGTGAGTTAAGCTGGCCAAGAATTCAGTCCTTACCCATAATTGTTACTTTTTCATGTCACTTAAGTGACTTACCGTGACTTACATGATGTTGTCGTTATTATTTATAAAAAAGTAATATAAGTTTAATTAAAAAGCTACGGTAGCCTAGTGGTTTCGGCATGCGGCTGTCAAACGGCGGTCGTGGGTTCGAATCCCGGCTCGTACCAATGAGTTTTTCGGAACTTACTCGTATGTACGGAATATCATTTGATATTTACCGTTAGCTTTTCGGTGAAGGAAAAACATCGTGAGGAAACCTGCATACATCCACGAAGAAATTCAAAGCTGTATGTGAAGTCCCCAACCCGCACCGGGCACGCGTGGGGATTACTGCCCGTTCCCTCTCATCCATGAGAGGAGGCCTGTGCCCAGCAGTGGGACGTATATAGGCTGTTTTTTTTTAATATAAGTTCAACTTGCATATTTCTTTATTTAACATCATCACAAAAACTTAAAATATATGCGCGGCTACTTGGAACCTATAGTTGGAACTGGAACTTTTTGTCTCAACGAATCATTTCCTTGGAGCGACAACCGTCACGCGATACGTCTGTCTGTCTGTGGGTTGATGGAAATGAATACGTCTGCATTGGTCACTATTAGGGTTCATTACTTTGAACGTGCAAGGCCAAGGGTATTAAATGTCACATTTATTTATATACCAGAAAAGAAATATATATTCCTTCTAGGTAGCGCAAAATTTCTTCTTCTAATTTTCGCGCAAATAGACGCTGTTTATGCGGATTAAGAGTCCAAACCAAAATTAGGCTTCGTAGCCCTTAACTTTTATAGTGTCCACGGGAAAGACGCGAACCTAAATTTGAGTATGACCCGAGAGTTACGTTACGTTACGTTACGTTACTGGGCAAAAACAATCGAATTTCCGGATGTTCTCCTCCACCGTTCGCATTTGCTCAACTCGTGAGATTTTGTGAGCAGTTTCAATAACTAAACAGTTTGTAAATTTGGTGCAGGCGAATATTTTGATGACACTTAGTGTCAGTCCTAGACAACAAATTTGTATATCGTTAACTAACTTACTATTATCTATTCTGTGCTTTAAGGTCATGTGATTTTTTTTACCCCCATAAAAGTCAAAATGTTTGTCGAGTTAAATTAGTTTTGACGTAATACATTGCTGCTCGGTCGTAAAAAAACTACTCTTCATGAAATAAGTTATTTAACACAACTGCTTTCTGTTCATTTACTAAGATGGTCGAAAACTATGGCTGTATATATACGCCCGTATGAAAACAGGCTTGCATACATTTTTTGGTCGAATAATTTTATAAATATGAAAATCATTTTTTTTTCGTAGCACTGCATACGTAGCCAATAGGTAACATGCGAAAACCCGTTTGTAGATGAAAGAGCCACATACGAGCGGCGCGGTAAATATTTTTACGTCACACCTGGCCATAATGCGAGTTTTACTGCACGCTGCGCGTACGGGAAAACTCGCATTGTGGCCAGGTGAAGACGTAAAATTTTGTACTCAACACGGGCAGTAATTCGTAAAGCCCCAGAGCGCATATTTATGGCCCTCACCTTCGGTTCGGGCCACAAACACCTGCGATCTGGGGCATTCACGAATTCACCGCCCTAGTTACGTAATGTACTATTTTTGCCGCCGAAAGAAACAAACGCAAAATGTTATGTATATTTTATCTGTAAACCTCGATTTTATGCATCCAGATCCGTTTGTTTTTATGAACACTTACTCTCGATTTGTGTCGTAAGATAAACTTTATAAGTTAATATATTAAAACGTAACGGAACCTGCTGAGGCGTTATGCAAAATAAACTAGTTTGATTTATCGTTTTAACGCGTTAGCGGATCAAATTACTGACCTGATGTATAATGTCACGCAAACAACATGTCACATTGAGAGGATAAAAAATAACTTTGGGTATAAATAGGTAAGTTGGTAATATTTATTTTATAATTGTCTGTCATTAAATTACTCAAAAGTCCCTTAGACGGATAAGTTTTCCTATATAAGTTACCTTTTCTGTTTACTTGATTTTTGTGTACCAGATAAAGTTACACACACTGAGGTTAGATGTTTCTTGAAGCCGTTTTTTTATTAACGTGACCAATGAATTTTACCAGCATATTCACGAGGTCGTAAGGAGTAAAAAATATGAACGAAGGTCCAATTAGTAATATTTTTTCATGCATTACAAATGTTTGCTTGACTAGTAAACACAAAAAAACTGACCCGATCCCAACTTAGGCACTTTATTTAAATAAATAACAAAGTAAATACTCAACTAATAACAAAGTAAGTACCTACGTAACTTTATGTGACATTTAGGTACGTTTCCTAAATGTGACCAACACTCGTGAAATTATAAGGATTCCTCCTTCGTATGTCGTACGTAAAAGGTACCAGTATCATACCTACTACTTAGGCAGTCAGGACTAGGTACAGTCGACTTCTCCAATATCTACAGAAAAACCTTTCAAAAATATCTACACAAGCGTCTTATGTCTGTCACAATTAAGAATGTGTATTCTGTCATAGTGGCAGACCGAGGCGCAGATGGCGGACGACCTGCCCCCTATTCTGTAACTTGTTTTAAGTTCACTTCAACGCTCATTACATCTTGACACCGCGATGCGTAATAGTATTCATAGAACAGAAAATTCTGTGGTAGTATTTAACTAAGCGTAGGTAGAGGTCTAGTTTCGTGACGGGCGACCGGCGGGGTGAGCCGCATTTGCGCTTAGCCTTGAACTATTATCTATTATGTGGCTTATATAGTGAATTACTGCCCTGGACGCATTACGTAACTATTGGTTGGAGATTGCTCAAAACCGGGACGAGGGGAAGTCGACTCGGGTGATCCTTTACCATGTGGGACACCCTATAGGCTTTAAAAAAATTGTAAATATCGTTAAAAGATTGTTAATATTGAAGAACTCGACTGTATAATTCCCGCCACGTAGGTGGCATCACATTGTCGCATTGGACGGATTCCAGAGGTTGTGGGTTCAAATCCCGCTCGTGGCGAATAATTTTTCAATTTTCCACTATGATCGAAACATTGTCGCATCGTCACAAGTAGCCTTTTCTCCCGTTTCCTCGACAGAGACCTTGAAACCGGTCCGTTATGCAACGCGGGCGCATGACAGCTCGCCTACTTGTCCGTACTGCAGATTAAGAACTGGTATGTATGGACTAGAAAAGTTTGGACACGTCGGCTTTGTTGGTGACCCTGACTTCGGAAAGAGCCGGGTTCTGTTCTGACCCGGGGGTGGAGCCCCGGCCCGCTATTTCTGTAACTTATTTTGGACTTGTCTCACCCGTCACGTCAGCCCGTCCCGTCACCCAGTAAATACATGTACTTACAAAAATACAAAGTAGTAGTATTTGACTTTTTTACGCGTTATTAATACAAACAAGGTTAGAACCTTCCATAAAGCATTATAATATAGGTACTTGTATCGCAGTAACTAAGCGTAATTTTCTCGAAGTCATTCGGGCTATTTTCGAACTATTACTTGCCTTCCTGTCAGCACATTTACGAAAGAAATCCAACGATTTCACCAATTTTTTTCGATACCTTTCCACCGATATTTTTGCATGGCTATTTTTGGGGCTTACATAGGTATTTAATTAATCTCGCGTCAGAAAAAAGCCAATACAGCTGAGCCCACATGAAAACTATTATTATTTTGGAATTTTAAATAACGCTGGCAACCCCTTCCCACCACCCGATCGATTTAATTTTTTTTTGGGTGCATAGGAAGTACAGAGCAACTGTTTGAAAAAAAAATTAATGTCGCTGAGCCCACTTTTTTTTCATTATTTTCCCCATCCCACTACACGGCCTGCCAGCACGAAGATTATCGGAAAAGGTTGTTCAGGAAAGTAGCTACCGGAGTTTCAATACAGCTGAAGCCACATGACCGATTTGGTCGCTAGCTCTCCGTCTATAAAACTAGAAGCCTACATTTTCAGTGATAAGACGGGTGAGGTGAGGTGAATTCCGCGTACAGAATAAACCCTGGTCTACCTGAACCCTTAGAAGAGTGATGATTTCCTCCTTGATAATCAGTGAAGAACCAGCATTAACATCTGCCAAAACAAATCCGGCAAAACGTGTGATAAACCCCAACGGCCCTAGAAATAGAATCGTTTCAGAGCTTTATGCGCGCTTTGTTATAGTAAATAATAATCCTTGTATGGCCTGGGTGGTACAGGTACAGTCGTACCAAAGAAGGCATGCTTATACCTTTCCTCTTTTTTCATAAATTATTTTTTATACCTATTCAATTTTTTGTGGTTTTTAAGAGCAGTAAAGGACCATAGAGAATAATAATAAATCAGCCTGTATACGTTCCACTGCTGTGCATAGGCCTCCTCTCAAGTAAGTAGCTTAACTATCGAAAATAGAAATAAAAATCTCATGAGTACACAAAAAACATGACACAATAGAGGAAAGTTACGAGACTTTAATTGACGTCGCTAATTAGGACACAGTTTTCTAGAAATGCTCGTAATTCAAAGAACTTAATATTAACTCGTCTCGCGACGGCGAGACGGGACGCCGTGTAATGCAAACGAAAAACAGCCTATTTCAGTCCATTGCTGGACTGTAGCCCTCCCCACAGGAACGCCACAAGACCCCCGCCTTCCAGTGACCACCTGCCACCCTCCACTAGTCACTCGTCCAACTGGCCGGATGGCACGGAGGTCTAGTCTTGCATTAACCCTCCTTATACTAATATCAATCTACGTGACGTTACCATTATCACAGCACATTAGCATATTAAATCCGTACCGTCGTGACACATGACGCACTTGGGTCTGTAGATGCATGGACACAACGACGCATTGTCTATGCCCTGATTATGAGACAGGGCTGCGACGATATTACGTAGGCAAAGGTTTTGTAGGATGATTCACTTTGAATGCTTTTCGTAAACAACCGACAATTTGATACTTGCAAGTGTCCAGTTGATATGACAGTCATATTATGAGAAGATCACTATCAAAGACTAAATGAATATAAAGTAGGGGACAATCCTTACGCAAAGTGAACTAGTCCCATACTAAGCTGTTATGGGTACCAGGCAACGAGTATATGTTCAGAAGCATCGTTGTCTAACAAAACCGATGTTCAACAGCTAGGAAATAACGCAAATCATGACATCTCGCTCAAACGCATAGCACGTGCTCTTTCGTCTTTATAGGGTCATAACGTTTGCTTGTTATCAGCCACTCCACATCCATCCACTGAAAATTTGAAAATCCTGTCAAATTGTATCGGAATACGGTCATGTTCTTTTTTTGTAAAAATATACTTATATTTTTACAAAAAAAGAACATGACCGTACGACGCCGGCCGTGGTCCATTGACTGTCAACAACAACAGCGTCAGTCACGTTCAGTTGAATTACACCTCGGAGGTGAGCAAACGCCTGGTATACTGTTGACTCCACCAACATGTGCTGAACACAGTAGCGTAAAAGCCCATCGTTAATTGGCCAATGATTTATGAATGATGATGAATAGCCAACCCTAGCCGCACCGGAAGCTGCTACTTCAAGTGCGGCGGATGCATTGTACCACACGCGTATAGGTTGATGACACTACGGCTGCGTACGCGCCGTTTTCGGGGCGCAGTCACTGCGTGGGTCTTATTAAATACTGTGTAAGTGGACATCGCGGGACAGCCGGGACAATAGAAAGGTGTGTTCCAGGGTAACTGATGATGGGAAATTAATAATATTTTAAAAAAAAAACCGGTCAAGTGCGAGTCTGACTCGCGCATAGAGGGTTCCGTACAAACTAACAATTAACTCAAGGTAAAGTAAATGTCCCAATATTTGTTAAATTACTTATTTTAACCCAACACAATAGAATTCAATTTCAAACAACGAGTAACTTTAACACCAAGGCAATTAAATCGCGATCTTTTTTGACCTGCTATTGAAAATAAATATACGCGTCCCAATCCCAAAAATATGCTAGATACAGAAAAAAAATACTTTTCCAGTAATATTTATGTAAATTTTTCGCTTTGATAACTTCGGAGATAAGGGGGGGGGAAAGGTATTTTTTTTTACATTTTCCTTCGTAGATCAAAGTTTTACCAATGTAAAAAAAAGAAAAAGTTTTCAAAAAGTGCAACTCAAGCCCTTTCATACGACCTAATAGTTGAATAATTTTTTTAATACAGTTGCTCAAAAAGTGGTACTTTTTGTGGCTGCGTAGCGTACGAGAAGCTCAATTTCTCGAAATAGTGCTTATTACTTTTTAGTTCCAAACTATACTTTCGAAACGCAGTAAGTGGCGGTCGCGCGGCGCGACCGTCGCGGGTGCGCGGCCTGTGCGCGGCGGGTTGCTGGCGGGGCGCGACCTGTTTGACCGCGCTAGCGGTTTGTAGGCAAGCATATTTTATCGCAATGATATATTAATTTATTATTTTTCGCAATTGTATTAAAAAACGTCGTTTACAACACGTGTGAAATGTCTTTTACCACTCGTACCGAGTCTTGCCACTCGCTTTCAGCTCGTGGCAAGATACCTCGGTACTAGTGGTAAAAAGACATTCTTTTCACACTGGTTGTAAAATGTACTATTTTGGCCCCTCCTCAAATTCGTAATTTTTCATAGTAAATTTAAATGTATATTTAAATTTTTCATTTTCCATGCACGCGGATAACTCTCATTTATAATCATTCCAAATTTCAAATTGATAGCTTAAGTAGTTCGTGAGATATTTCACTTTGTGTCAGACAGACGGACGGAGTCGCACCATAAGGGTTCCTTTTTTACCATTTTTGGTACGGAACCCTAAAAATGTTGGATACAATCTCACCCATAGCGACCTAGTCCCACACTAAGCAAAGCTTGTATACTACGGCTACTGGGCGACGATATACAATTTATACTTATATACATAAATATATATCCATATACATAAATACTTACATAGAAAACGTCAATGACTCTGGATTAAATACTCGTGCTCATCACACAAAGAAATGCCCTTACCTGGATTCGAACCCAGACCCCGCATCATGGTCGGCCTTATCACGCGATAAGTGCAAGATAGGAGCGTCGTCTCATTCTATCGAACGGTGTCTGCCAGTGACGGACGCTCTACCCTGTCACTTATCGTGTGATAAAGCTAACCATGATACGGGGCAGGCAGCCGTGGGCAGGGTCACAACCAACTACATAGGCTAAAGTGGTCGTCAAATTGTGATGACAATCCTGATTGAGTACTAACTCAAATATATATGTATATGACATAAGTACATAGACGCTCAAGGGCCCCTAAAACGTGATATGATTTAGCCTGGTGGTGCAGATACTTACGTTCCTAATTCCAATTTGATATCATCGCATTCCAATGTTTTGTGCTTACTCTGACATACATATTAGTTCGGTGCACGAGTAAACGAACGCGCGTAGCATCACATCATCAGCCTATATACGTCCCACTGCTGGGCACAGGGGCCTCCTCTCATGTATGAGAGGGAACGGGCAGTAGTCCCCACGCTGGCCCAGTGCGGATTGGGGACTTCACATACACCTTTAAATTCCTTCGCAGATGTATGCAGGTTTCCTCACGATGTTTTTCCTTCACCGAAAAGCTAACGGTAAATATGAAATCATATTCCGTACATAAGTTCCGAAAAACTCATTGGTACGAGCCGGGATTCGAACCCACGACCGCCGTTTGACAGGCGCATGCCTGAACCACTGGGCTACCGTCCTGAACCACTGGGCTACCGTCCTGAACCGCGTGTAGCATATTGACATCAAACCCCTCAAATAGTACCACAATCACTGCTCCTGCGCCACCCACATTCAGCGCATGATATATGATGATAATGATGCCAAGTAGAACCTTTATGAAATTTATTTGAGTCCGCACGGTATCCTAAAGACAAATGCACCATACCACATCCACCTCGCTCACATGACGGAAGCGAACAAGGCACATTATACGACATATAAGGCACTAGCGGCTGTATAATACCCGCCGTAAATGCAAGTAATGTGCAGCTCGCCTTTTATGCCACTCTTGTATATAACGACTATATTTATTTCCTTAAAAGCATGTGCTATACCGGACGCCACTAAGTTTGTCTAGTTTTTAAATTATTCTATAGCGAAATTGAGGATTCGAGTCTCCTAGAGAACTTATTGGTTCGAGATTTTGTATCAATTTCGCGGCGCTCGCGCCCCTGTGTGACTTACCATTGATGCGCTTATGAACTACTGGCTTCTACCCGCGACTCCGTCCGCGTGGAACTCGTTTATAGCGCAGCTCAATACAAACTTGTAACCCCCCCCCCCCCATTTCACCCCCTTAGGGGTTGATTTTGGGGATAAAAACTATCCTATGTCACTATCCATCCCTTCAACTATCTCCACTTAAAAAAATAACGTCAATTCGTCGCTCCGTTTTGCCGTGAAAGACGGACAAACAAACAAACACACACATACACTTTCGCATTTATAATATTAGTAATATAGTATGAATTTATTATTTGGACCCTTGGTAACGTGTCGCGCTCAAATCTCATACCAACTGCCATGATATATTTAAATACGTCGATATAAACAGACCCACTGTGGTACAGTAGGTACAGTCAACAATTCCAACACTGATTAGAATAGGGTTTTGGTGCAGCCGACATTGTTTAGAGTTATGGATGGAATGCGGTGTCTATATTGTATAAAAATACTTACGATTATCTTTGGAATATCATTAGGAGACCTGAAACAAAAAAAGGAATTATTAACATGTAGATAATATACTGATGGTTATCAAAAATGTTTTTGTACCTAATAATACTTTATTTTGTAAAAAAAGAGATATTAGGTCAAGTTAATTTCTAAATTAGTCGAATTTAATATCTAGTAGTAGACCACAGTTTACGACTCTACAAGGATTTAATCTTCATCAAGAGTCATAATTCTAAAAAAATCTCAGTAGCAATGGTGTAGTGGAATTTGTATTTTAGTTTAATCCCTAATATCTGGGAGACCCCTCTTGAGTGGTTTTCGAGAAACCGTTTACAAGATGAAAATTGCTCGTTTAATGTACACAGGTTGAAACATAAGTCGTAAACAGATTTTTTGTTTCTATCGCAGTATTTGGCAAATTCATTGCATTAACTCTATAAGCAAACAATGAAACTTTATTGATAATCATTTTAAATAGTAAAAAAACCAACCTTATGGTCACCCTATTCAACAAGACTAGGTCTGTAGCTTAAATTGACAATTTAACGTAGCAATTAGGGTGACCATGTGACATAGTAAATTTAAACATTTGAATGAACGGAATAAAAAAGAACGTTTACATATTTTATCACATCACATGTTTAAACTAAAGTTAAACAGTAAGAAACACAAATTTCTGTTTAAGACTTAGGATTCACCCTGTATAATCTTCCTGTACACAAATTACGGATTTGCCCTATTGTGAACTCTGATGTGGCTGGCTAGGCCAAACTTACTCTTAAAAACTCTATTACATGGGGGACAGTAGAGTTGGCCAGTTGTGTTATAGGTACATATATAAAACAACTGTGGTACACGTAGGAAGGTTTAGGCCTCTCCTTTCGCAATTGGCCTATTTTGTCTAAGCGATACACATCCAAAATTTAAGCTTAAGTGAGCTCAACTTCAGGAAGCAGGTGGGAAGGCTTTTATTTTGCAATCCAGCTGTTATTTACTCTCAATGCGTAGGCACGTTGAACCTAGGGCAACAAACAAGCGAATATACTACCTGAAAACATTGTAATTCCTGGAAACACAGCTAAAAATAGCCTATCCGCGTCCCTTATAAGGCTGCGGCGGCGGCGCCTCAAAGCGGCGCCCGCGCACCCTTAATAACTACCGCCTTAATTTATAAAAACGACTAAATATACTTGTAGTATCTCTTCCAAAGTGGACCTTATTTTTCAAGCTATAAAATATGTTTTAGAAGTAAGGTGTAAATGGAATAAGACGTTTTGGATCTGGAATCGGAGTGCGATTAACTGATAGGTGTGATAGGCTTGTGCGGTAGCGGCGGATAGGCTGCGCTAATTGATTGTCTGTGTTTATGTTTAATATGTTTATTTTGTTGGAAAATATTTTATGTTAGCACGCGGATTATGTGTTAGATTTATTCTGCCTAATTGCCTATGTAAACTGGTAAGTACCGCAAACACATCTTTACGACGACGGGACAATTATATCATAAGTACCTATTAACTTGGATAACATTGCAGTTTATTTTGATTTGTTTTTATATCTTCTATTTTCAAGGCAAGGAAAATATGTAGGGTACCATCGAAGACAAGCTTAACTGATCATCTGTCAATCTTATTATATATATATATGCCAATAAGGTTGACAGATGGTGAGTTAAGTGTGTTACTGTTTGTACAACCATTTTGAGTGAATTATTTCAGAAATAAAAGACGATCTAAATTGGTTCAGCGATTAAATAGCAAAAAGTACCAACAAATACACAGCATTATTAAGACACTTGACCGCGTTGACTCTAGGACTTTAGATATATATACTCCTGATAGCAGGTTATAGCCGTCGTCAAGCACTGCAGTGTAGCATTAACAAAGTTATGATAATATGCCTTGAATTACCGTATCAGATCAGCTCGAGAAAGGCTTATTTTGTGCACAAGAGACGACTGCTATCTGAATCTATTATATAAAATCGGAAAATCAGAACGGGATAAAACACGAAGGAACGAGCGAGATAGCGCCTTACAAAAAACACGATGTTTGGCGTCACGTTTCTTAAAAACAACGCAACGAACACGAGAAATAAATTTACCAATCAATTCTCTAGATATTTACTTAGAACAAGAGCATAAAGGCTTCCGGTTCTGTTCCATATTTTCTCTAAAATCACGTAATGAAATCTCGACAAAATTGACAATTTGAAGCGTCGCCATTGTTCGGAAATGTTCGGCTCTGACGTTCGGATCTGAGATCGGTCTATCCATTTTACGTAATTTGATTATATCTGAGACTACATTTACACGTTAGTATAATTGTTATACAATTGATTACGCTAAAAAAACACTGTTTATAAATAATAATGATTAAAACTGTGAAATTCCGGTTAGAGAATTTTAAATGAAATGGAACGGTACCTACGCTACAGTTACTTTTTACTTTGACATTTGTCTTTAATTCACTTATCGTTTGTTATTATGTTAGCTTGCCTTCTGATTTATACTCAAAAAGCCGGGCAAAAATAAGGCTAGAAAGAGTGGGAGAAGAATTTCACGTTGATAAAGTAGTCCGGCAAGGTAACCCACTCTCACCTAAAATATTTGCTGCAGTATTGGAGTCTATATTTCGAAAATTAAATTGGGGCGAGAAAGGCGTTAAAATAGACGGCGAATACGCTTTGCGGATGATATTGTAGTATTCTCCTACAACGCATACGACCTAGAGAAAATGGTAAACGACTTAACTAAGGAGAGCCAAAAAGTAGACTATACATGAATACCTCAAAATCACAAATTAAGACCAACGGACCTCCTCACGACATAATCATACAGGGCGGAAAACTAAAATACGTGGACGAATACCTATACTTGGGGCAGTCGGTCTCTTTTGATGACTACACCGGAAAAGAGGTAAGGCGAAGGATAGCACTAGGATGGAAAAAGTATTGGAGCTATAAAGAGATCATGAAAAACAAAGAGTATTAAAAGCAAGCTCTTTGAAGTAGCCATCCTTCCGTGTATCACCTACGGGTGCCAAACTTGGGCCCTCAAGAGAAAAGAAGAAGAAGCATTGGCAATTTGCCAGCGGAAAATGGAGCGAAGTATGCTGGGCATTAAACTTTCCGACAGAGTAAACAATACAACCATTAGGAGAACATCAAAACTGAATGATATTGTATACCGGATAAGATCATGCAAATGGAACTGGGCAGGACATATTTGTAGAATGGAACAAAGTAGGTGGACGAAGAGACTAACCGAGTGGATACCGAGTGGATACCGAGAGGCGAAAAGAGGAAACGTGGACGGCCAAAGAAAAGGTTTTTCGTTTTTCGTTGTGAAATTTTCTGCCAACGGATCGGCTCAGACTGGATGCGGAAGGCCAAAGAAAGGCAAATTTGAAAGGTGTGGTGGAATTCTAACCCGACACCACACGGATCGTTTACAACTCTTGTTGAAAATTTCCTGCTAGGTACAACCTTTGGGTAGTCTGGAAGGGATCGCTTTAAAGCGATAAGAACGCCTGTTGTTACCTTTACCAATGCTAGTTATAAAACTTTACGTCACACCTGGTCATAATGCGAGTTTTACAGCACGCTGCGCGTACGGGAAAACTCGCATTGTGGCCAGGTGAAGACGTAAAATTTTGTACTCACTCCGGGCGGTAATTCGTAAAGCCCCAGAGCGCATATTTATGGCGGCTAGGTACGTAATAGGTACAGTCACCGGCATCAATATCTGCCGAAACAAAGCCGGCAAAAATATCTGAAACGTCCTTATGGCATTAGACATAGAGTCGTGTCAGATATTTATGCGTGCTATGTTGTGGCAGATCTTATTGGTGGTGTCTGTACGTACGGGGCGGGATACCTGTTCCACAAGACGACGAGACACCGACTAGATTCCGTCACGACCGTCGTCGACTATAAACGCCAGTATCGGTATCCGTAACGTGCACCCGGTAACTCGCTGATTGGAATTGTATAACGTTGCCCCGCATCGCCTGGGGTAGTGAGTTTGTTTCGTGTTATTTCTAGAGCGCTCAAGCCTTTCAAAGGAACTGATTAATGTAGGGCTTTGGAACTCTTTCTCATTCAACTCTATATGTTTAATAATTGACCAGTGATTCATATTTAGGCTTTGTTAGCTTTATATTTACTCTCAGGGTGCCCTGAAAACCGGCGTCTTCAGCATGTATTGCTGTTGGCATATGCTGAGCGGCATCCATTTTGGTGCTATTTTATAGTACTTAGTTGTATAAACCAAATAAATATATTTATTTCTCTCTTTTTAAATAGGTATATTCCATTCATAGGTTTATTTGTTATAATTCCTTGAAATGTAATTCTGGGAAAGTGGGAACAATCCTTTACTAGTTACTATTTTGAAATTTAGAAGGGTAATACGTAATTATTTATACGTTAACCAGCTTTTATTTAATTTGCACTGATCAAACGTTTTATGTGCATTGTAATAAGCACAAAAGTTTGGATGTTTGTTACTTAATCACGCTTTAACGGATCAACCAATTTAGATGAAATTTTGCAGGAAGATAGTTTAAAGCCTGTATTGAAATATAAGATAGTTTTTATCCCGGGTTGACCCAGACGGAAACTAGTTCTTCCATAAACTCAATTAAACCGATTATGTCGTGATCGGTTTGTTTATAAAAAGTAAAAAAACAAAGTTACTCAATTACTATAGAATCTCGTAAAATGATTCACTATCACGATTCGCGATATTGACTTTAGCACAACTAAATAATTATTTAACCTAGATACGTAATACGGAAGTCCTTCGCGATGTTTGCCGTCGACCCCCAAGCGCATGCGCGAAGGTCAATGCTCACCAACTAACTTGACAATTAAAAAAAAACATCAACAACCGTTTTAAATGTCAACTCTATGACCGAGTCGACAAGACTCCATTTAGATCGATGTGAGAATGTCACTTGGGACATTTTGTCCTCATCTTTTCTCTCATGACATGTAAACTGTCTTACATCGTTGACATAAAAGCGGTTTTCGCGCAGCAAAGTTGATATCGCGACACTCAATGCTACGTATTAACATATGTTTCGGTGGCTAATCTTAATGTAATTTCGCTTTAGGCTTTATGCGTTTAATTAAGGCTTGCAGCTGTGTGATTGTATTCATTACAGTTACTTGAATGCTTTCGGTAGTACCTAAGTGAAAGATCAGAATGAAAATGTTTAACAGGAACGTAAGTAGTTCTTTTAAAGGACCGGCGTCCTCAGGAAGCTCGACTCTCTATACAAACGTTATTCGGTTTTTATTTTAAAACGCCATGCTGGAATAACATGACACTTTGTATAAGTACCTACACAATGGGATCCGCCATATCTAGGTCAGAAGCTGGTTTCTGTGTCTAGATTGAGGTAGATATTATGTATGCGGAGATCCCATTGTATATAGGTACCTAAAAAGTTTCATTTTATTCCACCACGCCATCTTACAATTAGACCCAAACTATCTACTTACTTTTGTCGGGAGGAAAGATTACTACTGAGATGTAATAAAATAGGAAATTATTTTTTAGAAGTTCATAATTTTCCTTGATACTAAAATCCCGTGAACACGTTCAATTCAATATCCATGGCGTTTATATCACATAAAGTTTATATTATATAATTCGCAACAACCTCAACAAATACTTCACAAATCAGTTGTTCAGACAAATTAGAAAACATCAAATCACGAGCATGCCAAAGTGGGTCAAAATCGGAACCGCCATGGCCGCCCGTCACATGCTATTAGCCCGACACGTCACCTGCTATTAGCCCGACATGTCACATGCTATTAGCCCGACACGTCACACGCTATTAGCCCGACACGTCACATGCTATTAGCCCGACACGTCACATGCTATTGGCCCGACACGTCACATGCTATTAGCCCGACACGTCACACGCTATTAGCCCGACACGTCACATGCTATTAGCCCGACACGTCACATGCTATTAGCCCGACACATCACATGCATCATCTGCAAATTGACAAAATGCGGATGCGGATGGAGAAGAAGATTCCGAAGAAGATCAACTTGAGACTACTTTTTAACGAGTTGTCAATCGGTTTATTAGTGCGCCACTTGCAAGTGTAGTCATAAACTAATAATGAGATACTTTACTATATACTTATACTACATGCCATCCATACTAATATTATGAATCCGAAAGTGTGTATGTCTGTTGCCCCTTCGCACTTAAACCGCTGAACCGATTGAAATAAAATTTGGTATCAAGATAGTTTGCGTCTCGGGGAAGGACATAGAATAGTTTTTATCCCGGAAATCATCCCCTAAGAGGGTGAAATGGAGGGTTAAAGTTATTATGGTGCTATGATATATAAACGACCTCCATGCGGACGGAGTTTCGGGCAGAAGTTAGTAATTAATAATGCAAGGGCAATTTTTTCGTAGCGCCAATTACATTATTATCTCACGGAAACGGTTAGTTTGGGTCCTGAAAAAAACATAGACGGGGTATTTAGATGGTGTGTGGAAGTTTGCATGAGAGTACCTCGGATCAAGAAAAAACTTTTATTGCCTACTTGAGTGAGTGAGATTTCAATATACGTATGAAGTTAAGAAGTTAATAATTCGAAGCCTAACCATTACTATTTTATAGCCTTTGTAGTCTGTCAAACTGTCTTGGTGACACGACGTATGGCCTGTAAATATACGTTTGGCAATAAATTAAACATCCGACAAAAGGTGTCATCGCCTGTCAGAATATATCTTGTCAGTCTTCCATTAAATTCTTTATATTTATTATTGTGTTTTTCTTTGTTGTCCGACAATACCAGAAATTTCATTCTTACGTTTACGTTCTTAGTTTTCCAGAGTTGGTCCAACGGAACACTTAATAGGATCACTGGGTATCTGTCTGTCACGGCCGGTTTAAAAAATACCTATTTCTTCAACACTTCCTTGAACTTGAGAGTGGTGTGTTCTCGTTATAACTAAACTTCCTGTTAAACAGCACATAAACAGCAATATTATATAAACACATTCTTGAAAACAATAAAATTTACTCCAAGCACCCAGATGTTTAGCAAAAAAACATGATTACACTCTATCACCACCTTCGGGCCACCGGATTTTGTCCTTACTGCCTAAATTCGCTAGTATTTTACAGTGTATACAGTTTGGCTCCCTGAGATGCCATCGGGTACTTATGGAAAAGTTAAATCACCTATACACCCAAGTGTAGTTGAGATTAACTCAGTTGGCCAAATTAGGTACATCAAAGCAGTTAATTCCAAAAGCCTCTCAACGGTCCAAGGTAGTCAATTCCAATGACAGGTAAACAAATCTCACATGAAGTGCTCGGAAAAACGTGATTTCTGTAATTTCTATCTCATCTAATGACTTACTATATTACGCTAAAGACATGCACAGTATCAAGTATTAGCATGCTGGCAGTAGGTCAGCGTTTCTCCAGTAGGCGGCACGATCAATGTCATTCGTGAAGCTGTTCTTGTAAACTGGTAATACTTCCACATATAAATATATATGTGCGGTTGTGCGGGTACTTTTACTACATTCTGCATTCAGCGATTAACATAGGTTCGTTGGAGTTTTTCACACCAACGCAACGCAAAAGATGTTTATGTTAGAGGTAAGATTTATTGAAATGCTTTGTTATGCTTTGTTTGTCGGGATCTGTATAAAAGATTAAACGAATCGAATGCTGTTTTCTGGGCGATGTATCTAAGTAATAGGACGTATTTTCCGATTTGTCATATATTTGGAGTGTAAGTAATTCCAAACGAACGTATTTTTTCCGTCATACCTATCTAATTTAAGTTTTACTATTAGGACGTGATAAAGAATTATGCATTATTCTGGCTTCTATATTCTATTTGTGCTGAATGACAGTAAATCATTAACACAAGGTACTACATATTAATACGCAATACAATCACAATGTACCTACATCAAAACTGAGCTATTAACACAAACTATAGTTAACTCACCTCAATGAACACATTAATAATATATAGTTATGTATTTAAACCATGTAAACCACAAACCGCACACGTTATTATGTAAATACGTTTTAATTAAGGAAACGCCGAAGGCAAACCGCATTTTTGAATTGCTATCATTGTAGGATGTTGTCAAATCGTTATCAACATGATAAGGAGGGCAAAGACCTCTCCTGTGATGTAATTGGGATCTGATAAGGATTATGTAAGATTATTTATAAGGGGCTGGAGGAGGTGTGAGTCGGTTTATAAGCCGTGAAGAAATCTTAAGTTGTCCTCCGACTTGTTACAAGTATAGGTACGAAATTCTCCTTCGTGAAGTTGGTAAAATGTTATTTGCAAGATTTTACTTAATCCATTATTGCAAGTTAAATAAAAGCTTGTAAAATATTGTGGCCAGTTGGTGGAGGACTGGATTGAATTTTTTTGAGAGTGGCATGGCATTCATTGTATAGTTTCAGAATTGAGTTCTAAATCTTACTTTCTTAAACACTCCTCATTCTTTGTCTATATGACTTTAACGAAAGAACCTCGTCGAAAACGTTTCTATTTTTCCATGCCAATCAAGCCACATTAAACAGGGTGTAAATGAGAACAGTGTTCATTATTGCTCTAAGTGCACCAAAGTCAATGTTAGCTCGCCACCTGTTACTTAGCACTTTGTATTTTAAATTCAAAAGGAAACAGAAAACCAATCAGCCCTTTTGAATCCAAACCTTGTTCTTGGCCCAATAAAGTTGATTTTCTCATAAAGATTTCATTAAAGATATGACAGCATTTATACTTCCATTTAAATGCAGTGAAAGAACTTCATTGTTCTTTCAGAACTATGTACCTACCTTATGTTTATTTTTCCAAGCTCGTAAAGTAGAACATCGGGTTACGGTAAAAATAGACTTGTTATGTGGACAGTAAGGTTCATAATTCATATACTATTACTGTCAATATAGTGTTTGGTGCCCGAACCAGATTGTTCCGATAGCTCAGTTGGTTACTAGCGACGGGCCATGAATGCCTGTGGTCGCCGGTTCGAATCCGGCTCGGAGCATTAAATTTTTCAATTTTTCCTTTCATTTAAAAATTTATAATTTTCTTTAGCAGCGTTACTGCTTAAAAAACAAATATTAATATAGTGTTTACGTATGAACTAGTGAGTTACATAGATAGCGGTAAGTTTTCCTTATAATGCATAATGAAATCGTAGCGAAGACACAGGATGCACATTAAGCAGTATATTAACTTTGAATATAATCGTATCAGCACTCGCAAATTAGTAGTAAGTACCTTATTAGGTTGCAAATCATAAAACCATTTTTGCAAAAAAGTAGCCAACTCGTAAGAAGGCATTAAAATGTTTCATTATCTACCCATACCACAGCCTTAGTCATTAGGAAGAAGGTAAAACCTAGGGAGATAAATGTTAATTTTGACAAAGAAACCGTTTGTTCCTAATTTGACATACGATTTTTAGCAGCCAAAACTACTTATTCAGCAAAACCTTTACATCTTTAAAATTCCATAACACGTATTACGTAAACAGAGTGACAGTCACTATGTGTTAACAGCGTCGGTCCAACACCTACTGGTCTAGAAATAATAAAACAATACGATTTGCACACAATCGCACGGCAGCCCAAACGAAGAACAAACAGACATACACGCAACACACGTAGGGTTGACTCTCAGTATCTATATATGCCATATTAAGACCATATTAAGTATATTTTTTTGTGGATTTTTACTATTTATTTATTTCTGGTAAGTAGTAGAAGTAAACTTTTGCACAAAACCAGTAGATAACAGATAACAATATTAACTGTCTGTACAAATAAATCAATTTTACCGGCGATCTTATCCTTTTAAGCCTTCAAGTGATCTCATCCGGCAAAGCCTTCTAACAATATTTAACAATCTTGTACAGTACATATGGTGCTACTTTCCCGCACTAGTGCGGAAAAAGCACTTTCCGTGCATATGTCAAAACTTTAAAGAGCCATATGTACAGTAAAACGTTGTACGATACACGTGCGAATAGGTAATTCGCAACTCGTGTCGATTTAAAACACTCCCTTCGGTCGTGTTTTAATTTATCACCACTCGTTGCGAATTTCCTATTTTCGGCACTTGTATCGTATCAGAATCAGAATCAGAATCAGAAAAAATGTTTATTGTAGAACATAGGTAGGCTGTAAAATACAGAGTTGTTAGTAGACTATTTGATCTTCTATGTCTTGCCGATGGGCGTACAAACATAAGGTAGGTAAAAATAGAAAAATGAAGTCACGTGCGATTGATAATTAAATACAATTGATGGTGATAACAAAAATATGATTTTCGAATAAAATAAAATAAAATAAAATGAAAGAATTGATTGAATTTAAAATATAAATAAAATAGAAATTGTGCTGTATATAATGTATATGTGTATGTAATAACTAATTAAGTCACATCTAGAGCAGTCATTTAGATTAAGTATTACTCAAATTTGTCATTTAGATAATCAGAAATAGAATAATAACATTTATTAATAAGTAATGTCAGCAAATCCTTTTTAAAACGCGGCAAAGGCAACAGTATCATGTCAGATGGAAGCTTAGTATATATCTTGCACCCTAGATAATAAATATTTTTGCGCATCTATGCCGTACTTGTTGACGGTACGGTACACAAATATTTCGATTACTTCTTTGTCTTAAGCTCTTAACAGGCTTAGTAACAGTAGGTTTTTTAAACGCCGTTGGGTTATTTTTTATAGACATTACGGCCTCAAAAATATACATGGAAGGTAATGTCAAAATATTCATTTTTATAAAGTATGCTGCGCAGCTGTCCGTTTGCTGAAGCCCACACATAGCCCTGATACACCGTTTTTGGGCTCGGAAAACTATATCTCTATTTGACGAATTACCCCAAAAGATAATGCCATACCGTAGAGTAGAGGCGACAAATCCGTGGTACGCAGCTAACACAGCATCAGGACTTGCTTGTTTAGCGAGTTTATACAAAGCAAAGGAATATCGTAAATAACTATTTCCGAACTGAATAGAATCTGAATAAGAAATTACAAGTTTATCACAAGACACGACCTTTACTTTGGACGTTTAGTCTCAGAAGACTAAAACCCAAACGAGTGTATAATAACATATTCCTGTTTGAACAAATTAGGGCAAAGTAAACTTCAATCTCAACGTAATTTCACCGAACCGACAACCCTGCCCGCGGCATGTCACTGCGCATGCTAATCGTCACATTGCGCACACGACGATTCTTATGGGCGCGTTTCGGCGGTGATCAATTAGGATCTACGTCAACACTCAGTGGCATTTTAGATTTGCAATATTCGTTCAGTCATAAAGTTGCATTTAATTAAAAATAATGGTTAACTTTGAGATAATTCGTTTATGCTTACGGAAACGACTGCTATATGACCTTCCTGTATCTTATTGGAATATTCAGTCAAAAGAGTGGGCAAATAGCTTATTAGTTACTTCTGAACTATTTCTGTAGCTACTCGAAAGCCTCTAACTAGTGGACAATTCAGCGCTCTCACTGACAGAAACCGGGATCAACGGATGACGTGCCTAGGCAAGGTCGAAAGTTTGCACACCACTCATAGCGGTCACCTATCCAGGGACCAGCGTCTACCAACATTGCTTTACCCTCGCAATCCACGCAGGCGCCCAAACGCCGTCTCATTTCGCAACCGCACCGGACATAAATCCTGTCGGATCACGTGCCCAGAAGCCGTCTGACCAGACTTCTGATCCGACAGCCGATCTAACCTTGGGGACATCGTGATTCGTGACCCGACTCGTAAACGCATTGCCCTTGACACGGGTTACATCACTTTCGTGTATCACGCTAGCGGTCGACGACTTTCTTTGCGTTGCGTAAGATTTTTGGCGTGCCTTTGTACTGTTTTAATCGTTTATCTGTTGGATCGAGATGCGAATTATCTTGACAATATTTTTTAGTCGGATCTCAAATAAATAAACGGTTGGCAATGTTTTTGTTTAGCTTGTATAATTATATCCCACTACACAAATTTCATTAAAAAAAATTGCTTACACAAATTGACCTAGTCCCAGAATAAGCAAAGCTTGTACTATGAGTACTAGACGACGATATATAGACAAATAGATACTTAAATCTAAAGTATAAAAAAAAAGTAATCAAAAGTTTATTGCGAGTTTGTGACTACCCTGAATCGCAAGCGTCCATTAGGCTACGGTGTCCGCTTGCGTGTTCTTGTAAGCATACATCGAGGTATATAGGTACAAATAATGCTTATTATCATATCTTAGGTTGCACGTTGCACTTTACATAACAGTTATTTTTAAGAAATTGTAGCATGGGGCGTCAATCCAGGATGAGACGTTAATGTTGTACTCACGGGTGGTAATACAGAAAGCCCAGCGCTTAAAATACCTGCGAGCTGACACATCCTTCGTTTTACCGCTCTAGGTGAATAATGTAATATTGCAGAAGCGCCGAGTTTCAATCTAAGCGACACAAAACTAAGGTAAAGTAAAAAGGCCTTGCCTAATTACCATACAAGACGGCTGTTACGCAACCGGCGCACACGCAAGGCACAAACATGTTTCTATTCAATGGTGATTCTGAAGTTTGTAGTAAACTATACTCAATAGTAAAACTCATAGGTTTTGTCTAGAATCAAGTGTTCTATTCCTGTGGTGATTTCTATTAAAAATAATAGTAGTGGTTCTAAGCCGTACAAATCGCGATCAATAAAAAAACTATTCTAGTATCGGTTGAGAAATGCCACCTGTAGGGGAGAACAGCCGGACTGCCGGACAGCGGGACAGCGGGACATCCGGACATAAGAAAGAGTTTTGGCCCTAGCTGAAATAGAGAACTTCGTTTGTTTTGCTCGCGCGTCCAAAAATAGGCAATGTACAATTAGGTATACCTATTTACGTAAAGGAAAATAAGGAAAACGTGAAAAATTATTTCCCCTTTCCCCTTATTCTTTCCCATAAGCATTTATATACCCTGTCAAAGTATTTATATTGACATAAGATTGAACTTCGCGTTGCCAGTGAAAAAGTTATTTTCACTACGAGTAAGCTACTCCCTATTAGGTACTACTCCGGATGCTGAAAGTAAGTTCCACTCCTTATCTGCACGAGTGAGAAAACTGCAGGCAAATTTTTGTGAGTCGTCGGAGCTACAGAGTCTTCGCAAAGTTGATTGCGCGGGAAAAGTGGGATCTATTAATGCATTTAGCCATCTTGTTTACAAACATCCTCAATCTACGACACCGAAGTAACTAACATATCACTGTATAAAAAATATAATTTTCTTTGTAAACTAGTACATAGTGCATGGATCGGAATGTTGGGCCGCAAAGATGACGGATGAAACGCGATTTCATGTTACGGAGATGAGAATGTTGAGATGGATGTGTGGGTGGCGTGACGAGAGTGGATCGTATAAGGAATGAGTATATAAGGGGAAGCCTGAAAGTAGCACCCATACTGAAAAGCTGAGAGCAAATCGCCTACGGTGGTATGGACATGTTATGCGGAGGAATGATAGTCATGTTACTATTATGAGGGCATTAAGTATGAATGTGGAGGGTTGTAAGATAAGTGGTAGACTAAGAAAAAGGTGGATGGACTGCGTGAGAGACGATATGAATAGGAAGTATGTGTGTGATGAGTTGACGGGCGATAGAGTAGGTACCTATGGAAGAAAAAACATGCCGCGCCGACGTAAATGCGGTAAGGACAAGCGAATGATGACTTTGTAAACTAAGTTTAACCGACTTCAATTCAGCACTCCCCCAAGCCACATCCATGAATGTTCATGTCACACCACTTTAAGTAATACATAAACTGCTTTCCGGGAGCAAATGCGTTGAATATTACAGAAAAACCCCAAATCACTGTTGTGGGCCTATAAAATAAGAAGATTTCCCTCGATTTCTCAAGGATTCCATCATCAGCCTGTTGACAATGGGACCACAACATGCAAAGGATACACTTTCAAACAAAAAAATATTTTATCAAATCGGTCGAGGCGTCTTCGAATGATCGGGGAACATATGTACATAAAAAATAAAAATTTCCGACGAAATGAAAACCTCCCCCTTTTTTGAAGTCGTTTAAAAATAAAGGTACTTATTCATTTTACCTCTGGCACTTCTTGCTCGGCAGGCATGTGGTGTGCTCCTGGTGGTGAGTTAGGTCACCATCAGCTCCCGACAATGCGCTGTCTTGAGAGTGAGGGACTGGACATACTGTCGTTACTGTCTCTAGCTGTTAAGAGTTCGCTACGAGCTTGTGATTCTTCAAGAGTCGCAAGCGTCCATATGCTACGATGTCAGTTTGTCAGCAGGCAAGCTTTCCGCCTTGGTAGTATAAAAAATAAGCATGAAAATGAACAAAACTCGTCATAAGAAGTCATAATACTCATGACATTCTGTTTATTTTAATGGCGATTCGGAGACAAACGCGCATACGTCGAGCGCGGCTAAGTTTCACTGGAAACATGTGTTTGATAAACAAATCCTAAAGGTCATTCGGGTCATGGGGCCGAGCTGTGTCAACGGACTTTCACAATGTTTAGATCCACTGGAACACCAGTCACGTATGGACGTATGTGTCTTGAAGTCATTACGAAGATAGGACGTTTGGATTCAGCTTGGTAGTCAATTGACATTGGTGACAGACGTATAGGTAAGCATGACAGCAGACATGAGCCCTATTGAGTTTGGTAGGAATAAGGTGGGTGTAGGTGTGTAAACATTACCTATAATCATAGCGTTGGTTCTATACGCGGACATGATTCAAACACTTAAATAAATAAATGATAAAATAGGTACCTACTTTAACTTCGTCTCATTCCAGTTTGAACACCGCCGTCTTGAACTTGCTATGGGGCCTATGGGCAGCGAATAAAAATCTATATAATTTTAGGTAGGGCCGGTATACTCTTGCTTGCCAGAATTTCATTTGCCCGAATTTTATCTGCCATAATATTCAACTGCCATAAAGTTGTTTTCAATAATTTTGTATGCCATACTCATTGTTTACCATATTAATTATATGCCAGAATCTTTGTTTTCCATAATATCAATATCAATAATCTCATTTTCCATAATCATTGTAATCCATAACTATCACATGCCATAATGTCATTTGCCATCCATCTCAACATCCATAATATTCACATGTAATAATGTGGGTACGTATTGCAGTGTCTAAAATGAAAAAAAAAACCTCGAACCTATCTGGGATCCGGGTCGGTTTTGCCACTAAGTAAAAATAAACTTTTCTCTGAGATTACCCAATGCCAAGATAATGGTGTTTCATAGACAGTAGGGAACAGGGGCTTAGTGGCAAAACCGACTCGGATCGCGGATAGGTTAGAAGACGGAAGCGGGAGCTTTGCTCCCGCTTTCATCTTCGAGGTTATTTTTTTTATAAAATAGCGGAAAAACTAACAAGTTAACAAAGATGAACCCGAATGCATGTTTAGTATGGCGTTTAAATATTCTATTAAATAATATTATTGCAAACAATAATCTGGAAAACAATACGTATGGCTTCGTATCATTATGACATCCAATATTCGGGTAAACAAGAGTATGTCAATTAACTATTATGGTAAACGAAACATTCGGGCAAATGAAATTCGGGCAAGCGAAGTTCGGGCAAATGATTATTACAGTATGTGAATGTCGGGCAAACAATAGACAACCGGTAGGGCCGCAAAATGGACCCACAGAATGGGTGCCATTGCCATTATGCGGAGTTGGGGGCGGGGTGTCAAAACGATGCCAGGCAGCCGTTTAGTTCAAACATGCGCATACCGGGTTTTAGGCAAGAGTTTGGGTAGAAAATTGTAAGGAGCCTAAATTGTAAGGAGCCTAAATTGTAAAGAGCCTAAATTGTAAGGAGTCTAAATTGTAAGGAGCCTAAATTGTAAGGAGCCTAAATTGTAAAGAGCCCAAATTGTAAGGAGCCTAAATTGTAAGGAGATTCTATGGTTTTTTCGTTCGCTAACTATGGGGATGACTTTCCATCACTGTTAGAGCTTTTAAAAGATTGTCATGCATTTAGAACATCAGCAACTTCCCAAAAACGCTCCGTTATTATTGATGTTTGTAGGAAATTAGGAACAACTGACGTCACATTTTTCTGTGCTCAAACAGCGTCCATATTTTGAACTGTTTTTAAAAATCTTTTTATAGCATAAAGTTGAAGTGTGATGTTTTCCGAGTACTTATTTCTGTGGGTTTTGTGTGTTGTTGGTAAGGTTATAGAATTATTAATTTGAACCGTTGTCGAACATAACAGTATTCATGTCTTTGCGTCTCAAAATTTCTAATGTTATATGGAATAGGGTATTATACCTAACTTCAATTCTGTACTATACATTTTAAAACAGCAGGTCTCATGGTAGTTTTGTGAATAATTGAAACTAGGTTAACCGTTCCTTACGTCATTAAGTGTCAAGTGCCACGCCACGCAATCAAACATGCGGCTGAAGGATTCCCTCGTCACGAGCCGCGAGTTACAAGTTGTGTGACGACTTCTGAGGGGAAAATTGTATCAAACGACATTATATACTTACTTTAAAAAAAAATGATCTACCTGTTCCTGCAAGATGGATGTGGCTATTGGGCATAAAGTGATATTTATTCGCCTATAGACAAAAAAATAAGGATACAAGAAACATCAATTACTAGGTTCTGCTCGCGACTACGTGCATGGAACTAGGGGATAAAAACTATCGTATCTCCTTCCCTAAAAGAAAAAAATAACGCTTCATCGTATAGAGAAATAAAAAGAAAGGTGGAATGTAGAATAAGTTGGCAATACTCCACCGACAAGAGCCTCGCTCTTCAATAATAAGAAGAAGATATCGTTCCCCGAGACTCAAACTATATATATAGGTACACCAAATTTAATCTAAATCGGTTCAGCGCCTTAAGCGGAAGAGGTAACAGACAGACAGAAGACACTTCCGCATTTTTAATATTACAGTACAGATGTAGAGTTAATTTACGGTACCCTACTTAGAATCAAGAAAGACCGGGTTGCTCTCAGGGAGTGCCGGCAGAAGTGAAAACTTGAATAATTTTAATTTTGCAAACCCGCCCATTGCCTCCGGCTCCGAGCCCCGTACGTCTTACATAAAAAAACTTGAATAATTTTAAATTTGCAAACCCCAAAAAATCCGCGTTTTGAAGCGCAACTCTCGCTTTTTATATTCCGGCAATTGGCAACACTAAATCCTACAGTCACGTGACCTACATCTGTAGCGAGTTTATAAATTTTTCCCCATCCCAAAAAGTGCACAGCGCCGCTAAAGAAGTTTTAACTTCAAAATCTTAGATTGAATATTTATTCATAAATATTTTTGTAGGTATGACAGGATATCTATGTATATCGTTTGGCAAAACTCAAGCAACATTGAAATTGAGGAAAAAAACAATTAGGTACCTTATGTGAATGTCGCTTACAGTATTTTCTATTTTCAGTTTCAGAATTTATTCCTAGTATGTTCCGAGTGTTTATTTACAACGTCGTTAAGTTTCTGACTAAACACCAGTCGGCAATGACCCACTTCATAATAAATTGGGTATGTGCGGCGTTCGTGACGTCATAGTGTTTAGGGAAAACTTATTTCGGCGCCAGACTGTTTTGTGATTTGTCGCAGTGTATTTTCCACATAATATCTGACAGACAGTGGATACCATTTAGGTAGCGCCGCACGCCGATCCATTGGATATGACGCACTTATACATTTCATATATTTCCTCAATCTGTCAATAAAGTGGTAAATTGCTGAGATTCTGTTACAGTGTAGGCATGTGCCTGCCCGTCGGCATCCTGCCTCAACTCGTGTTGAGGCAGGATGCCGACGTGTTTTCCGATAGCTGGCAAACCCTGCTCGCTAAAATAAGTGCCCTAAGTAATATGTATTGTTAGTAGGTAGCAACGTGTCTAGATTAATATGTATGTTTCGTGATGGATACATTAAACTTATTAAGCACAGTTTTAAACTAAGTCCTAACTTTGTAGGCGCCTTGGTACTTTACTGTAAGCCTATAAATGTAATGTGTAAGAAATGAATAAATAAATAAATGTGCGTACGTTTGTTAAGTTAACCGCATAGTATAACTTAACATGAGGAAGTCGGCAATCAGTCTTATAAGTTTTTTTTATGTAACAGAAATCAAATCCCTTTTTATGTCATTGAAATAGACTATAAATATAAATACATTGAGTAAAAACGTATTGAATGTGGTAAACGAACACAGCACGTATAGAGTTTCCTCTGAGATTAATTCATACCATTTTGGAGTATAAACTCGGATTGTGTTTTTATTCCATTTGGGTCAAATAGAGCCTAAAACTTTTGTATGCTGAAACATAAACAAACTACAAGCTACTTAAGTAGAATATGTTAATTCATCTGAATCATAAGTCAACAAAAAAATCATTACCCTTTCACAATGCGATACATTAAAACGATCGGCGGAGCTTTTACCCATTGTCGTCGTATCGTATATTGATTGGGATTGATCCATTAGTTACCGACGCGCATGCGCGGACGGGAAGCGGCTGTCAGTCCGTCACGCGTTAATGACCTAGCCAGGGGTCCCACTTAAATCGATATTTACTTTAATAAAAATATTTCTATTGGTTGTCGTAATAATTATCATTCAATTCATTATCATTCGCATTAATCTTTAAAAAATCTTTGTGACACTCTTATTCTGTCCAAGTTGAGTTATGCTGATGCTGTTTTCGGCGGGTGTTTGCTTGCGCGTACCCGTACCTTGATACAACGCATCCACAATGCGTGTGCGCGTTTTTGTTTTAATGTCCCTCGCCGATCCCACATCACCCTGTTTTTAAATAGCAGCAAATTATTAAACATGGCCGCCAGACGAACTTCACACTTTGCTTCATTAATTTTTGGAATCATTCATTAAACTTGTACAGAAAATTAAATTTCGCCGCACGTGAAAAGCGAGGATTGTAACCTACACAACACGTCCGCTTTTCGTGGCAGTTTTCGGTATGCTGCCACCAAGTGTTGGAATGATCTTCCACCACCTATCAAAAACTGTACATCCACTGCATCTGCATTGATCGAACATTGACCTCTCTTTCTCACATATTAAGTTCTGTTATGTTTAAGTCATAATAAAATGATAAGTTATATGTTAAGATCTTTATATGTATCTCTCTGGGTGCCCTGAAAACCAGAGCTTTTGCTTGCTTCAGCAATGTATTGCTGGTGGCATATTCTGAGTGGCATCCATTATGGTGCATAAAATTGTAAGTCTCTTAGTATATGTAACCACCACACCACACCACACCACACCACACCAAATAAAAAATCAATTATAAAAAAAACAATTATAATTAATAAAAAATCAATTAAAATTATCAAATAATCGGTAAACGTAAGTTATACGTTAGTTAAAATTTTACAGTTTCCTAGGTATGGAATGACAACTGCTGGCGCCATATTTGATAAACTAGTGACATGTTACTTTACCGGTACGTTTAAGGCTGTATTATAGAAACTTCAATCTTAAATGGCAATGAAACGATTAATTCACACCCTATAAAAAAAAATAAGACACGTTACTTTCATCCATAAATAAAACCATATATTTTATTACTTAACATCACAAAACCTACAAACAATAATTAAACCGAATTGAAAAAATATGTGAACAATGAATTCTATAATTACTTACATTATTCAAAGGCGGTAAATTTAAACTTAATTTAAAAATGCAAGAGGGAACCCTAAGCCGCAGCGATATAAAAACGCATCACACCGGGCCGCGCCCTTCATTGTCCTGCGCCTGCGCCGCTGTTGCGCAACTGCTTTCCATTATACACCTATCGCCTGTTCAATTAACGAGGCTTTCTTTTAAACTTCCGACTGTGTGCGTGACTCGGTCCTGCGAGATCACGTGGGTGGTCAAATCTGTAACGATCTACATATATCAGGATGGGATAGCACTTCCATTTTGGTGCGAAATGATACTTGTCTACTGTAACCTCCCTATGAAGTACATGGTGGTCCGAAAATCGGACACTTCGTCGTATGTATTTCAATTTTGCTTAAAAGACAAAACAAGTGAACATACAGTCATGTCATAGATACATAGATTCAGGCCTTTAGTACCAAAAGGGATAGGCGGAGCACATTAAACTTATGTTCCTTCCAGTGCCACTTTTAGCATAATAAAAGATCGACAAAATGTGATGTCGCAGTGATAGGTTAACACTCTGAAAAATATTTCCTACTTGTATATTTTTTACTTGAAATGTACTGTTTGAGATTTCGATGGATAAAGAGTAGGTATTTATTTCCTAGATATATTCACGGTTTGAAATGTATCTAGAAAAAAATAATGTTGTACATAATGTACCGACAATATTTTTTGATTGAATACGCAGACGCTTCGCTATAGGTACCTACATGGTCATATCCCGTCGTATCGAGTACGTAGTTTTCCCTTAATGACACTCAACAACAGACAACATACCTACCTATAATGACATTAAGTTCAGTGACCTATGCATTAGTCATAGTTACCAAACGTTATATTGTTGCAAGTTACAAACATAACAAATCGTCCATATTACAATCGGGCTGCAGCACTTGAAACTATCATTGAAATGTCTCGAAAAACTAATAATAAGTAAACATTACATAAAACAAGAGGCGACGATAATGTTTGCGTTCAGTTGCACAAGGCTGCTGGATGCGCGTGCGTCGTTCTCACGATCATACAGGGTGTTATAGAAATGTTTATGTAAGTTTTTTGAAAGAAAATGATAACAAAAGACGCTGCCGATGTCCATAATTTCATTTGCCATAACAGTAATCTTTACAATTGTAATTAGGGCATCAAAATAGATTTTCTCTGAATCCATAAAAAATATCAGGATGATTAAAAAAAACATATGTATGTAGGTTCAAGTCTTCAACTTCTGCGAAAGTCGATTTTAGGGAATTTGAAACGTGCAAGTAGGTATATCATACCAGCCAGACATTGATATTTTGATGTAAACTATAGTATAAAAGCCAACTTACTTCTAGTAACGTAATTCACACTTTCAGAGTTTGTCCCTACGAAAAATTATACATTGAACAATGAACATGCTGTATACAAGCGATTTCCAAAAACCGGCCAATTATTATATTTCACTAACCGTTTCGCACTTGACAGTTGACACCGGTTGCCAACTGTGTCTTTACGTGAGAATAGTCGAGAGCGAAAGTGAATCAACACACGTTTTGAACTGTCAATTACTTCACGCCCACATTTCTACGGATTATATTTTGAGCTGGTATTGCTTTTAACAAATTCGGTATTTGTGTATACATATAGGAACCACTTGTACCTAGGTAGCAGGTTAAATCAACCAGGCTTTACTGACTGTTAAAAATGGTGCCGGCAGAACTTTCAAACTTCCCATTAGCAAAATTATATTTTAATGGACGTAACTTCGGCGGATTGAAACAATCGACCATAGAAAAGCACAGTAATAGATCTCAACTCTGTGTCTGTCAGTCTGTCCGTCCGTGTGTCAGACGCGCTTTTCATATTAATATCGAATAGGTACATACGATTATACCGTAATCAAAATTTCTAAACATAACTTAGCCCTAAAGCTTTTTTTGCGCAGAACCAAGCTTGAGCATTACATGTAAAGAATAAACAAACTTAGTTGTCAGCCATATTTCCGCGTTTCTGCAATCATAACCCGGTCAACTGCGCATGAGTAGTGGAGTGACACTTGTCAGATACGCGAGTGGTCTAAGGGTCCCGTTTTTCCTTTCAGGTACGTTGTAGTCGATGTTTCCGACAATATAAATTGAAATACCAAGTTGAGCAATATATGTTACATGATTGACACTTTTAGCATGTGTGCCTGCATATGAATCTTCAAATGATACAAATTATCAAATTTGTTAAACAACTTTTCTGGAAATAAATAATATACAATTTCCACAAATTTTCCGCCGTCATAAATATATGTAATAATGTATTTTCTGAATTCTATTAAGATATTATTGCTCTTTGACACTTTTGTATGTGTGTAGAGCAATGGACTAAACAGTTGTGTATCGACACTTTTTTTTATTGGGGTTGACAGTTTTTCGTTATTTGTGACTTGGGATGTAGCAAACGATCTTCGAAACTGCTTTAATAGTAGGTCCTACTCTTATGGTATCCACCTCAAATCGACCCATTTTATATACATAGATCCCAACCAGATTTATAAAATCCCAAGAGCTTTTTAATTTAATAAATATATAAGAATGTCAAAAAAGCTACGGTAGCCTATTAGTAGGTTCAGGCATGCGGCTGTCAAGCGGCGGTCGTGGGTTTGAACCCCGGCTCGTACCAATGAGTTTTTGGAATTGATGTAAGGAATATTTACCGTTAGCTTTTCGGTGAAGGAAAACATCGTGAGGAAACCGGTCTAATCCCAATAAGGTCTAGTTTTCCCTCTGGGTTGGAAGGTCAGATGCCAAATCTTGTGATAAGGTGTTAAAGCGGACCCCGGGCACCTCTAGGGGCACAACCGGGAATTCATTCTAGGAGGATGATGATATACTCGTATGTGTGGCTAGTCGCTAAAACGAAGAAATATTTCCCTGAAGGTTGTACAAATATTCCAATGTTTTCCTGCAATACTGATTTCGATGCGATCCACGTCAAGATTAGTGTCAGTAACGTATCAAATGAAGTTTAATTAGGTGCCAGAGCATTTTTGCATACCTACAAATGTATGAATAAACATTGTCCTTGTATGGAAAGCGTTGCTTACCTGGAACTGTCTTATACTGCATCTGTAACAAACAAACAAACGTAAGAAAATGATTATCTGGAGGTATTCTTACTTTTACAATTCGTTCTAGAGCAAATGGTGTACTAGTACCGAAATATAAGACGCTACACAGAAAAATATGCTGACCATCAAACTCGCAACGCATAGTTTAGAAAACAAGGTTACAATATACTCAGTTTACTCGTATCATGTAGTCTTTTACTAATCACCAAATCCCAGTACACGTTAAATACAGTAGTACTAAAGTAAATAAATAAAATGTCTCTATAAAACTGAATGTATCTTATCAACAGTACTTTCCCTTGATGTCATATAGCTGTGGCAAGTGTATATAGAAATGATTCAAATAAATAAACAGATACTTTTCTTACGCAACATTCTTTCAAAGAAACCTTCACAGTAACCTCCAATTCTATACAAAAAAATACTCCCGTACTTATACATAATTTTCGATTTCGATACTCCATAAACGTCGCTACATTAGATACCTGTCAATTATAATCTTTGTGAGCCATGTCATGACGGGCGTGCCTTAACAGGATGAGACATATATGGGGTGGATTGCATAACTCTGTAGAAAGTAAGGTCGTTAGTTTTGGTGGTATTTCAAGGGCAAATGAAAGTTTGGTGACAGGTAAGGACCCTGAGGAACACCATAGGGAGATTCATGAAATCAACAAAACACAATGGATTTTCGAACTCCATATATGAGTAAGTAAATAGAAGCAAATAAACATTGTTTGTGTTGATCTATCATGTACGTTTCTCTCTAGTTGAAGAATTTTATAAATTCGAAAAGTATCACAGGCATTTCATAAGTCGAGAAAGTCGTTATAGAGACTCATTGATTGGTGAAAATTGGCTGAAAAATGAATCTTCATTTAAACAGTTTATAAAAAGAATGCCAAACATGGGTCTGTTTTCAAATCATAGACAATACTACTTCTAATCTTATAAGAATAATGTTATATGTTTAGACTTAACTTAGATACCAATACGTAATTGGGTGAGGACCAAATTCTTGGCCAGTAGTTAGCCTAATTAATTAATAGCAGTTAAAAAGTTCCGTTGTGACACGAAAATTAGCCATACATTTTCTATGGTTAATTTTCGTGACACAACGGAACTTTTTAACTACTACCAATTAACGACGCTAACTGGTCAAGAATTTGGCCCTCACCCAGTTGTGATGATTTATGTACTATAAAGTGTCTATAGATCCGAGAATCCGAGAAAATAGAGAAAAGAGAGATAGTCTTTTTTAATGCATTGGAATATTTGACTCACTATGACTTCGTTAATGTTTATATAACAAATACTTTAAATAAAGTCGCGATTACTTTCGTAAAGTATAGTAATAATAGGCTGGCCATAACATAAAAGTCATAACATAACTAATATAAAGATTAGGCTGGCCATAACAATCGATACCAAATTACATCATTCGTATGATTAATTTTAATGACTAATTAAAGATATTGTACTGTTATCGAACAATCAACATGGTGAGTACTTAAGTGAGGGTTGGAAATTCTTATAAGTATATATATTCTTATATATTCTAGTTATTTTTTATAAAAAAAAAAATATTTCACATAAATTTTACTTTTTATGTTTAATAAATTACTCTAAGTAATTAGCTTAAGATTATGTTTCTACCTGACGATTTGAAAGTGCTTGTTACTGGGCCTACTTGAGGTTTTTGCAGATGTAGAGTTGCGCTTTTGCTATCAGCGTCTCAAATTTTCCCATCCTTAAACCCGAATTTTGTCCATGTTTAACCTAAGCCCTAGTCAAGTCTAAAAAAGACCATGTAATACAGGATCCTTTATATTTAATTTATTATTGTCATATAATGCACCAAGCAAAACCGCATTTAAAATTGCCTTCATTATACAACACATCAACACCGGAAGTCGTTGAGTCGCGAGTCGTGACCGTTTTACAAAACGCCATGAAATCAGTCATGTAACCATACAAGCCGGCAGACCCCTGTATTCATACAACACTACTTACAAAGCTAATGAGATACGGGTCTCTTTTTATTCTGGTCTTTACGGTATAACCAGTATACGCTGGTCTGTAGGGTTTTATGAAGTTGGTTGAAAGTTTAAGGAAGGAGAGGTCTTTGTGTGTTGGTGATTGGAGTAGTAAAGGATGAGCTGTTAGCAATATTATATTTGTTTGAAGTTGAGTGACAGTAACGGGTCAAGTTAATGCAGTTTCCGAGAAAAGACGAAAATGTATAGAAATTAGTGTGGACTTGAGTCGTTTTCAAGTAAGCGGTAAGCACAGTTAGTGGCGGTTTGTTTGACATGCGTGCCAGTTTAACATCATAATACGCTTTGTTTTGAGTGGGGAATGGCTGTGAAAATAGGGTGTGTGTTATGTTGGCTGTAAACGATATGTGTAAACGCAACTAACATGGAGTTAAAGCTAACTGTTCATGAGAAGATGTTTAGCTGAAAGGAAACCTACTAAACCTTAAGCGGTACAGCATTGAGTTTTCCGAGTCCCAGATATTATTCGCAATCCATAAACATGCAGTTCTTTGACGATTTCTTAATCAGTGACCTACCAGAACCAGGAGTGTAACATAGTAATACCTTAAGGCATTAAGTCCGCCATTTGTACTTCTTATTTGTAAAATAAAGTTTAAACAAATAAATTAATAAATAATGAATTTTCAGATAAGTATATATACACATACACACTAGACATCATATTTCGTAATTTATCAGAAGTACTATCGACAAAATTGAATCCTGACCCACCATGGAACCTTGTCCAATTAACTGGCATATTAACGTCATATGGTCGTACGTTAGTTAGTTAGTTAGTTTACTGGGCTATTTTCCGCAAGTCGACATCCAGTGTGCCTATTTTGCGTGAAAAGGGGTAGCGCTACTCTAACCACCCCAGCTCCTCCAAGAAGTTGGTGAGTGCCTTTGTATTTTTGACTGCGTCCCGTAGTGTGTCCGGAGACCCTAGGTGTTTTTTCCTGTATACTTCTACCTGCTTGCAGTCCAGTAGAATATGTTTAGTCGTTTCTTCCGCCTCCATGCATGCTCTGCACATGGGGCTGTCCGTGATACCTATGTTGTAGAGGTGTCTGTTCAGAGTGTTGTGTCCTGTTATTATTCCTACTATCTTGCGTAGTTGGTTTCTGTGTGTCCTCAGTAGTGCGGTTGTGAGTTTGTTGTCGTGTTTTGACAGAATCTCTTTGGTCTGTCTGCATGTGTCTAACTCCTCCCAGTGTCTTTGGTGCTGGTTTTTAGCGTATAGGTCCAATTGATTGTATATGTAGCTTTGTGGCAGGGGCAAGATTGGCTCGGGTCCGTATGCCGTTGTTTCTGAGCCTTTCCTGGCCAGTTCGTCCGCTGCATCGTTTCCTCTTGAGCCGCTGTGCCCCTTGATCCATTGTATAGTAACCTTGTTTTTGTCTGCGCACACCTCCGTTAGACTTTGGTGGCATTCGTATATCAATCCAGATGTGATGTTGTCGTTGTTCAGTGCTTGTAGTACCGATTTACTGTCTGAGAGTATTCGTATGGTCGTACGTATGTTCGTTAATTGTAACAAGGTTCTATGGTGGCTCATGCTTGATTCAGTTGGTACGATAGTACAGTTCAGAAGCCAAAACAGAAATTGAAATATCTGAAACTGTCCATCGCATCGTTGTTATCTCTTCAATAACAAAACTCAGATATTAATAAGCAAATGTACCCGTAATTCCGGAGTACACGAGCCTTACGTTTACGAGTTAAGGTCGTTCCTTATCGTTATCACAACTATAACTTCACTATCTGATATCTGTTATCAGCGCTGACCACGTCATAGCGTAGGGCTACCGAAGAAAGCGGTTGTTCTTATCAATATCGTCATAATATACATCTAGTTTCACTATAAACGTAACTGGTTTTTATTAATTCAATAGGTAAGTTAATAAATCGCTTAATACACGAAGAAACTATCAACACTAATTTACCGTCGCGGAATGAAAAAATCATTACCTTGGACCTTAAAAGAGGAATGAAATAAGGTCAAAAAGTGGCAAACCTTTTTATAAGCTTTATGATATTAACTTGCCCTGTTAGTATGTATGGGACTGATACTAAGGTACGCGACGTTGGAGATACCATTGTCAAACTCAAGTGGAGCTGGTCAGGACACCTTGCCAGGCAGAATGATGGTAGGTGGACCAAAAAGGTATCAGATTGGTGTCCACTTATAGGCAAAAGGAGCGTCGGCCGTCCACCAGCTCGATGGGTGGACGATATTAGGAAGATAGCGGGTCACTTCTGAATAAGATTAGCTCAGGGTAGGGACGGGTGGCGTACTGAGAAGAGAGGCCTATGCTCAGCTGTGGGCGATTACGGGCTGAAAATGATGATGATGATGAACCGAACAAAAAATGGAACAATACACCAGAACCGACTGAACTAGCTAGGCGTGTGGGATCATACTACTGCCCGCCAGCGGGCTCAGCCGGCATCTGAGCATACATTACGAGTGCCAGGCGGGTTCTCGGTTGCGAACGTGTTAAAAGGTGTTCCTTTGAAGGATGTGTGACTATAGATCTAGACTATAGATTCCAGATCTGTGGCTCGCGGCGCCGGAGCAGCACTCGATGTGACCCAGTTGTATAAATAGCGGTTAGATGCGCCTGCGTCTAATCGCGGGTCAATACACGCGCCACGGAGGCAAGAGCGGAGATAATAGGCTTATATTGTCATTGTTTTTTTTTGTTGATTGAAAAATAGCGCCTATTGTCATGGTTCTTGTAGGGGTTCATATACAAACTTCAAAAATTTTGGTTGGACCTTAGACTCGCATCCGTTGTCTCCGCTTTTATTGCATGCCCTTAAATATCGTCCAGTAAACACTACTTTTGTTTTACTCAATGTGTATGACCCGAATAATTCATTCAAAAACTTACGCGCCAAATGGAATTTACGTAAACTGGGTACTTTTGAGACTTATTTCTGGTGGTTATAGCACTTATAGCATATATTTAATAATACATTTAATAAAGCTTATGTCTGTTCGGAATCTCCACCCATCTGTACTCCGTGGCCACTTAAAGCCCTATTGGATAACCAATTCAATACAATTCGTCATACATAATGATCGGAGTTACTCATACAATTACACTGCAACTTGGCTATTAAACTATACAACCATTAACTAACTGAAAATAACAGACACAAATTAGTGACGTCAGAATTATTTTCATTCCTTTCGCACTTAGGTATTATAAAGAGATACTTAACTACTGATCAACTCTCATGGCAAACTTTTAATGAATTTCGTATAGACAAATGGAAGGGATGGAAGTTCGCGGGAGTCCACTGGATGGGGGTGGCGGAGGTCATTGTGGTAATCTTTGGAGGAGGCATAGGCCTCCAGCAGTGGGATGCGCATCATGAACGTAATATTTTGACTCCATTCATGGGTACGCGTCGTCAGCTGTCGCTTTGTGGTGTGTGTTGCTTCTATAGTCACTAGCAAGCCATTTCTCCCGGCGACAAATAGATGCATGCAATTGACTTGGCGCGGTGTGTTACAAAACGTTGAATTTAGACATCGACGACCCGTTTCATTCGGATGGCGCGCTGCGTTGCTATGGCTACCCGTCCGTTTGGATATCAAGCGGGCTGCCCCAGCCGTGTTTCAGGGGATGCCTTGAGTCTAGTCGATTTGTGAGAACCGGGCGAGGTTCTCGTGAGAGACACGCTTAATGCCTTCTGCGCACGAGAAAAAGAGATGCGACACTCATCGAGAGTGGCTTTACTGAACTTACCAAGTTCTTATCAAATTTCATTGAGTGAGACATTAGATGAGGTAAAATAACATATAGTATAAACTTGATTGCATCATAAAATTATGTTTTATTTGAGTAGGTTGAGTTAAAAAAGCTAATAAAAATCCCATTTTGTATTTTTTTCGATGCTTAGGCGAAATTTAAACCTATCATGTGTCGATTAAATCAGATATATCAGAAAATCAGTCCTTATTGTTTCTTTAAGTATCTAGTCAGAATGGCGTTTCAAAGAACGCAGGACATTTTCCATTTCACTGTTTTGACACTCCTGGGCCGATTTTGGTTCGACGCTACTCTAATCGTAGTTGGGACGGTCGTCAATGCCAAGCTTTAAGGTGTAAAAACAATATGCCTATGATCGCTGTTGTTATAATAATTTTAGGTATAATATTAAGATATCTTATCTCAGATCGCAAACGCTCAATGTCATTGATCAACCTGATAAGGAACGTAATTTGTTTCTACAACAGAAATCACCATGTGAAGTGTTAATCCGCGCTGCCAACTGGCCCAAACAATGCCTTTAGATGTCGAGGAACTAAACCCCTCACTAGAAGGTTATAATAACCATATTACCACCTACTGTTTTGCACGAAATCACGCGTCATAATGACGCCGAAATTAAGGTCAGTTGTCCGGCAAATCAATTCGCCGCGTGCGCCGGTAATGCACTTGATGGCGCGTGACGTATGTCATAATTACGTTACGTTACGTTGCGACGCGGGGATAATCGGTAATGTCTGTGGTAGTCAACGAGTTGACCCCAACAGCCGTTCCCTGCTCAATCTGTTTAAGACTAGCTGCCCGCGCTGCTCCGTTCGCGTTTAACAAATAAGTAAACTATTACATGTAAAAAAAAATTTCGAACGAACGAATAAACGAACACACACCAAATACATATAACGAGATAAAATATTTTTTGAAATCGGATTAACCACCGGCCGGCCAAATTTTAGGACAAAACGCTTGAGGATTAACAGCCCAACTCATTACCTTTTGAAGTGGATACTTCTTTGCTCGCGTTCTTGTATAGGGGTACAGTTCAAAATGTATCACGTGACTTCCGGAATAACTTTTTGTAGAGAAGCCTAATGTGATTTCAAATAATTGTTTGTAACATGTTTTAATCCTTCTTTATTTGCCATTAGTTGTTAATCACAAAATGTTATTTAGTTTATGTGGCAGACATGGAAATAATGCTGAAATGACCGACATTTTCAATGTATCGCGAGTCAAATAAGCTAGAGCTACGTCAGTCAATGTTGCCATATCTACCGATTTATCTGTACTTATACAGATTTTAGTGAATTAATTCCGGTATGTATTTTACGGGTACACCATAATAGCAGATTCCTTTAAACACTTTGAATTTAAAAATTCATAAACTTCGTAATTTTATAATTTTAGGATTTATTTATTTTCTTACAAATCAAACGACCTATGTAGAGTTTGCTCGGTAGAGAACCATCGGTACGCCAGTCAGACTCGCACTTGGCCGGCTTTTTTAATCAATCAATCAATCAATTTTTATCGCGAAAACATAGTTACATAAGATGGCATAATAAAATACAGTGTTTATTAGGGTTCCATATCCAATAAAGAAGTATCCACTTAAACTGAATTAACGGTTGTATCTCCGACACAACCCGTTTCTTTTTGTATTAAAATTTGAACTCTATTTAGGGACTCGAAATTTCAAAATAGTTCTTTTTTATAATCTATTTTCAGGACAGTGGGCCGTTATTACATTAAGTAACTAGTCCTAAAAACACCGAACCCTTACAAGGATAAAACTTATGTGTAAAACAGCAGGCGGCAATGCAAATGTTTAGCCAACTCCGCGGAGTAAGACGGAGTCCTTCTAATGCTAAACTACCAACAAATTACATTTTTAAAGTAAGTTTCTTTGTTAATTCTCATGAAAGATAGCCTTGTGTTCAAACAAAAGGCAATAAAGATGCGAATAAAAGAGTAAGTTATGACATTGCGTGGGCAATCGCCATATTTAGGTAATTTATGGCCCAGAATCTGCCATGTTTGTGAACATTTAAGATGTCTTAGCCTAGGTGTACTATTATTTATTCTGTGACACATGTACATATATCAAGATGTTGCTTTCTATTAACCTTGTCTATTTTCTTTTTTAATGGACTGGTTACTTTTGGTTTTGCCACACCGATTGACAATAGAACAAACAGCTTATATTTCATTTTGTCGTCTCAACGTATTAGCAGATAGCTAGATGCCGATTATTTGGGACATTTCTTACAGATTCTGGACAGCTTTTATTTGCAACCTAGGATTGAACATAGGCAAGGGTTAAGGAGAAAATTCCAAAACATTTAAATTACCTTCTTAGTTCCCATCTAATTGCTTTGTTTAATACTATAACTACTAGTATTTCGGTGTTACAATTACAATATTAACTTATAATATGTGAACATTGATGTAAATGCCCTTACCGGAATTCGAACCCAGGACCTCTTGTTTCGTAGGCAGGGTCACTACCAACTAGGCTAAAGTCGTCGCCGCCGTCAATGCTTTTCTATACCATGACTACCACCGCGTACCATGTCGCAAACAAGTGCGAACAAGTGCGACATGGTACGCGGTGCCTGTTTGTAAGCAGTTACCGTACACACGCATGCGTTCCGCGTTGCTGTCCCATTGCCTGTCACTCTTATCACTGATATTTCGAACCGGACAGAATTCAGGACCCGGACGTTTAGGTATTACGCTATCCCAACTTTCAATATAGATTTTGTTCATTATACATAGATGGTGTTCGGAACACCATATTTTGAATAACATTTTAGGTCAAACACGTATCACAGCCATCTTAACGGCCTAGCCTATTTGGTGGGATTAGCAAATTGTTTGCTTTAGTTGTGTGACACACTTATACGCTGGCGCAGGAAGTGCCCACTTGCCGAGAGTCGATGACCCGGGGTATATGGGTCATTTTTTGCGAACTTCGGGTTGGGGCGCACTGAGAGGACTAATAAATAAAATAAATAAATATTAGGGGACAATCTTACACAAATCGATCTAGTCCCACAGTAATAGTAAGGCTTGTGTTATGGGTACTAGACAACGATTTATTAGATATATATATATATATTTAAATACTTAGTAAACATCCATGGTTCAGAAACAAATATATTCATGCTAATCGCACAAAATATTTTCCCTTACCGGAATTCGAACCCAGGACCTTCAGCAAATAAGACGTTACTTTGCAGAATTCCACCTTTACAACGTATAGGGTTATTCCTATACTCGAGTTCCTATAACTGGCTTTGTATCTCAGTTTTAGTTGCAATCTGAATATTTACAGCTGTTGGTTCCTTAAAAAAAACGGACATCGGCCAAAAATTACTACTTACAACAAGTGTTTGTTGTTATCGAAGAAAGCCTCAGATAGTTTCACAGCCTACCAAAAAGTTAAAATTACCTACACTGCTAAAAACCTCTACGAACAAATAACGTCTAAAACATAATATAATAATCGTATGCATAAACTCGTCAATCCAAGACCAGTTGGCAATTGTGGTATATATTTATTTATTTATTTATTCTACTAATATTATAAATGCGAAAGTTTAGATGTTCGGATGTTTGGATGTTTAGATGTTTGGATGTTTGTTACTCAATCACGCTTAAACGGCTCAACCGATTTGGATGAAATTGTGCACGAAGATAGTTTATAGCCTGGATTAAAATATAGGGTAGTTTTTATCCCGGGTCCACGCAGACGAAGTCGCGGGCGGAAGCTAGGTGTAATAATAATAGTCTTCACCTAATAAGCGCTCGGTGTACTCCCAAGTACTCCCAACTGATGCGGTCAGTCCGCTAAATAGGCGCTAACTGGCTAACCCATAATGGCGAGGGCTAATTTGTTTACAAGCATTCGTTTTAGACTGACATTAGTTAGAAGCGCAGTATCAGAAATATTTAAATTGCACGACTTTTTATAAAGGACGTTTTATTTAGGATTAAGTAGGTATTCTTCGTGAGAAAGCTAAACGAATTGAGCATACATTTACAATATTTGCTGGCATTTATGTGTTGCTGAAGGAAGGGAACATTAGGAAGCCTACTCTTTATCATTATTGTATGTACATTGTTATTTTTGGGTATTTATTATTTACTAGCTTCTGCCCGCGACTCCGTCCGCGTGGAACTCGTTCATATCGCAGCTCTATATAAAATCACCCTCCCCCCATTTCACCCCCTTAGGGGGGACAAATTCGGGGATAAAAACTATTCTATGTCACTCTCCATCCTTTCAACTATCTCCACTTAAAAAATCACGTCAATTCGTCGCTCAGTTTTACCGTGAAAGACGGACAAACAACACACACATACACTTTCCCATTTATATAATAGTAGTATGGATTAAACGCGTGGTGAGCTGTGGTCACCTGTAAGTGGCTAAGCAACACTTCTTACAATGATTTTTGTACTAGGTTGGTTTTTTAGCATATTCTGGCGTGCAATTTTTGGTTAAACCCATAATAAGCTTTCCTAAATAGCGTCTACTCTGTGTTATAAAATCAAAAAAATACTTAAATACTGATGCTTAATCTATGGACGTGCCGACTTTAGTTTTTTCCACCCTGTATGACCTTCCTGATATCCATTTCCCCAAAAGATCCCAAACTCAAAACGGAAGCACCGTTGACCTCGTCGGAGTTGAGGGAAAAACTTGGACTTCTTTTTTTAAAGACTGGCCAGATATTGGTCAACACCGCGATGAATGTAAAAAGGGGAGGGCATTTGCACAGTAGTGGGGCATGACGGGCGGGAAATAATATAATCCTTCGTAACCACAAGGACTTGATCAGTCATGTAAACATATCCCGATGAACATTGCGCAAGCGTTGAATCCCATGCCTGCACGCATTATCCACTTGGTCGAGTTGACCGCGTCACATAAATCTCAATGGGAAGGCCTAATTGTGGGAGCCCTTATTGGAGGGCTGGGTACAATGACCAGCTTCAAGGGTCACTAGAATGTTCTTACAAGGTTTATATTGAATTGCACACTACACTAACTGTATGTATACAGACCGAATAACATTAAACAGTGCCGCCGGCAGCGGTCAGTCCATGAAAACTTGAAAAAAATATGATATATTTAATCGTATGGCATACATTATTTTAGCCTTTTAAAGTTTGTCAAAAAACCGTGTTGGTAAAGTTGAGGGAAAAAGGGGCAGAGGAAGAAAAAGACTAACATGGATGGATAACCTCAAGAGTTGGACGAGTATTGACGCTGCCTCGCTGGGCAGAAAGACTGCGAATAGAGAAGAGTTCCGGACAGTGGTAGCCGACATCCTTGGAGGACATGGCACCTAAAGAAGAAGAAGAAAGTTTGTCACTCTTTATAGTACCATCCAGGGGACCCGTGCAGGGTTGTCGTAGGTATAGCTCTTGCGGGCGCGAGTAACAGTCGTCACCCCTTTACGTCACAAGTGAGTGGGCCTGGGCAACTCGATTGTGAGAAGATTTTAAACCACCCGAAGGCCTCTAACTCGGCTTAACGATTACTGTCATAGACAGCAGCCGGGATCAACTGCTTAGCGTGCGATTTATATTAACCACTCAAACATCAGGCGGTCACCCAACCAAAGACTGACCGTTTCCGACTCTCAGGCGCCGCTAGGCTATGAGCGCTTGACTTCAAGTTTGGTGACAACGCAAAATGGTACCACCGAGCTGATCTGATGTGATAGAGACAGAGCGTGGTCATATCAAGTTCTCAATTACCCAGGTTAGATGGACCCGTCGTTTGGGATCATTGGAACAACCAGTAGACGATTTATGAATGTGCGTACAAAAGTATAGTCCACATTGGTGGGAGGGCTTGAGCCGTGAGGTTGAACTTTAAGGACCATGCAGACGCTTGGGGAGTTTCTTTTTCTTTTTTTTCATCCTTAGCCTTCCATTGGATTTGTTAGTGATTTCGAGGTCATGATTCAACCAAAATCTTACATTTTAAATGAAGGAACACTAGACTGAATGGGCGAGTAATTGGTGATATCACACGCAAATCGTAGGACCACATGCTGACAATAACGTGCCATAAATAACAACCTTATAACACTTTTAATTTGATTTCGTACGCCGTTATGAAGTCACTTAGTTAAAGATTGGTAAATCCGATTAGTAGAGTTTTGATAGGTAATATGACTATAAAAATATAAGAGTGCGACTTATATCGTATACGTATTGGTTATGAACGTCAATAAAATAAAACATAATTACCATTTAGACAATGTTACAAATGGGCCATATGTTGAATCAATTTTACAGTAGGTATACCCTACACTACTATATACTACTACTAGACTCAAGTACAAACATATCTGCACAACGTTCTCAAAAATATGTCATCTCATTATAAAGCAGTGCTAAAATATTGCGTAGAGGGAGCTAGTACAATTTGTACATATGTGAGCTACTTGCTTATAATTATTTGCAGGCCTCCACCCCAAATATTATCTTTTAATACGATTCGTCAACAGATCAATCCTAGAATTCCTGAACTAACCTGTCACCTTAACATTAAAAACAAAAATCAAAACAAAAGCACATCAAATCAAAACGCCTTAACATCCCAAGCACAATCAAAACAATTTCAACCTTAAGACAAAGAGTATAGAGTGTACTTTAAAAGTGAGGGGGTGTCAGTTGGTGTTCTTTCGGTTTGAAAGAGAGAAAGCGACGCCATGACAGGTGCGCAGGCACGCGGCCCGAAACATCCCGAGCATTTCCGATCTTGCTCTTTTTAACGACGGATTTAACACTGGCGCAGTACTCGTGTTTTAACAGTGCGATAAATTCTTAGAAAGCTGAAAACAGAAATTAAAGACTGCTGTCAGTCCTGTTTACGCGTAATCTAATAAGAAGGAGCATTTTGAAAATACATATGAAAGGTAAGCTACCCCTTTAGAAGAAATAATCACCTATTTGTAAAATGATATAAATGCATCAATTCTTAATGACTTTCATGTAACATGTATAATAGCATATAAATGTACCTACTTAATTCCTAAGTGTACCCGTGTGGTGTCGGGTTAGAATTTCACCACCCCCTTTCTTCTGTGGGGGTCGTAAAAGTCGACTAAGGGAGCAGGGTTGAAGTGTGTTGTGGGCGGCGGGCTAGCAACCTATCACTGCAATATCACATTTTGTCGACATTTTATACCCACATTTATGCTAAAAGCGGCGCTGGAACATACGTTTCATGTGCTCTGCTTACGCCTTTTGGGAATAAAGGCGTGAATGTATGTATGTATGTTTGGAATTCCTTAGTTACAAATAAAACAGAATCCGAATATAAACGTTAGAGAGGACCCTCACTCCGCATAGTTTCAGGGCATGCTGAGGCGCTGATTTTTTGGGGACCTGACTTAAAACTATAGGTTCACTTAAGTTCAACCGGCTTTATATGTTTGCTGGTTGTTTCGGAAATACCGTTCACAATACACAGTAACACTACGCTATTTTCACCACATATTCGGTATTTACAGAAGCACCATCCATCCTCTTGTTATTAACTGTGTGCCGTGACCCTGCTACCATTCAGTGGCATGCGACACGCGTGTAGACCAATACTTAAACCCGTAACCTTCGATCCACGAGACACGGGTCAAGCGCGAACCGACAACCTTCTGGCGGGGTTCGTAGAGAAGTAAGTGTAGTAACTTTGGACACTTATACTCGTAACTTTGTGATGATTTAATCCCCTGCTTTACTTTTTTCTCCATTTGAAATTTGTTTTAATCCTTTTTCGGGAAAGCTCCACATTATTCGCTACTTTATTTGGTGTCCACACCCCTATTGGATTGGGCGACCGAGCTCTGATACAAATACGAATTATTTATTCTGCAAGTAGGCCACAAGGGCACTTTTACATGTCAAACGGTAATTTACAATAAAAATAATAATCTTACAATAAAAGAATAATAATCTAACACAATAATAATTTAAAATTTGCACATTAAGGAATGATATAACAACACACTAAATGTCACAAAGTTAATGAAAACAAAACAAAATATGACCATTACATTCGATTAGAATAAGGTCTGTGCATTAACAGAAAGTTAATATTTAATTCAGTATTCCAGAGATGTGTAAGGTCTCTGAGCGTCCAAATACAATTAATAATTATTCAATGTTCGTAGAGATGTATACGGTCTCTAAACGTCAAAACAAAACAATAAAAAAAAGGAATATTAATGTAATATTGTCAGTGATGTACATGGTCAATAACAATAAAACGTGTCAAGATCGGAATGATGTCTCTCGTAAATACGATAATAATAAAATAACACTAGTATTTATTAAAAGCTGAAAGTACTTTTTAGGGTTCCGTAGTCGACTAGGAACCCTTATAGTTTCGCCATGTCTGTCCGTCCGTCCGCAGATAATCTCAGTTTTATAGTGTTGAGATAAACCGTTTTTTTATCTATATACGGAACCCTAAGCCAGCAGGACGGCGGGCGACAGTATCGTCTCACGGCTGGACAAATATATCAAGGACGGTTTTTTGTGCGCCTGTGCCTCGGAAGCGACGGCATTCCGAGAGCTGTGTGTAATGCTCACGGACGGCATTCGACATGACTTGAAGTGGCGATGTCACCAATTGTAGAATTTTGCATTTCACAGTGCAAGAAGTGAAATGTCATAACTAAATGGATTTTGGTCAAAATTTGGCGCTGTCACGGACATTTTACGATAAAAAGATACCTATAATCAGTGCTCCTCAACAAAATTGTATTATGGCGCACCTTTAAAGCAGTACCGGGAATAACGCTAGGAGGATAATGACAACCGACCCCTCACAAATATGTAGTAGAAAAGTAGGAACTATTTCATCATCATCATCATCATATCAGCCGAAAGACGTCCACTGCTGGACATAGGCCTCGCCCAAAGAGTGCCAAAGTGACCGATCCCGCGCCACCCGCATCCAGCGGACTCCCGCACTCCAGGAACTATTTAATAGGACTTAAATAGTCGAGAAAAAAATACCAGGTATGCTAGGAATATACTGAACTCTTAATTAAAGCAAATAAGCAGCGTTTCGTTCATTCACTGGATTCGTTCATTCACTGGGGCACTTACCTAATAATGAGTCTGAGAAAACGCACCGCATGCAAAAATTGCAGCGCGCGTCTAGATGGAAAGAAAATAACATTTATTTCACTATAAACAATATTGAGTAAATCAGCTTGCGTAAATTACAATAAGTATTACTAGAATTAAATTCATAATTAGAAAGATTTTGAATATAGACAATACCCGTATAAAAGACATGCGATGGGGTTTACGCCGCACCAGTGGAATGTAGGTGGTTCACCTTCGGCAACTGGTTGCAATTATCCCCCTCCATGCAAATAACATTACATATTGCTAGTATTACGTTACTGTTACAAATCAGTTTGCGAAGAACCGTTTTCCATGATTTCTATCGTTATACTTTGAGGTTCATAGTTATACTTGAGGACAAGATGCCTATGAAGTGGTGAGAACGCTGAGCGTATTTTTGATATCACGACGGTGGTAAATAATTAAATATAGACCATATGGAAAGCGGAAACCGTGGCCTAAGCAAGTTTGCGACGAATATTTTGCATTTCCACGCTGTTGTCAACACAAACAAATGAACACTGGTAGAGGTAATAGCTTTAAATGAAAATGAAATTAAATGAAAATAATTTATTCCAGAACAAGTCCATAATAACAAATAATATTCATTCATTCATTATATTTAAGATTCAAAATCTTGTCGGTGGAGCAATTTCCATTCCTCTCTGTTCTCAGCTATTGTTTTGACCTCTTGATACGACGCGCCGTTTACTTTTTCTTTTATTTGGTCCATAAAAGATCTTCTTGGTCTCCCTCTCTTCCTCTTTCCCTCTATCTTCCCTTCTACTATGGTTTTCATAAAATCATCGTGTCGTAACAAGTGGCCCAACATCCTGCCTCTCCTGTTCTCAATGGTCTTCAACAACGTTCTTTTCTCTTTCACTTTCTCAAGCACCTCCTCATTCGTCTTCTTATCCTTCCAACTAATCCTCTCCATTCGCCTCCAGCACCACATTTCGAAGGCCTCCAATCGTTCTCTGTCACGCTGTGTCATTGTCCACGTTTCGCTTCCATACAACGCTATGCTCCAGATGTACACTTTTATAAGCCTCTTCCGAATATGGCCTGCTATTCTGGCTTTGAGCAGGCTCTTCTTGGCGTTGAAAGCCTGCTTCGCCATGGCTATCCTCGCGATAATGTCTGGTGTACATCTGGAGTTATTAGTGAGTATGCTTCCCAGATATTTAAATTTGTCGACTTGCTCTATTGTCCTGTTATTTAAAGTGATTGGTCTATAATTTGAGTGCCTTTTTGAGGTTACTAGCATTTTTGTTTTATTAATGTTTATTTTAAGTCCAAAATCTTCAAAAATTGCATTCATATCTGTAACTAATTCTTCTAACTGATTTGATGACTCTGCAAAAGCCGCAATGCCATCAGCAAAAAGAATAAATTGAATTTTTTTCCCATTGAAATGAACCCCCCTTTTCCGGACTCTATTAATTTTCTAATGGCACACTCTATGAACACATTAAAGATAAGAGGCGAAAGTGGACAACCCTGCCGAACTCCTTGCCGTATCTTCGCCTTTCTAGCTTCTTCTCCTATTTTAATTAAAGTTCTTTGATTTCTGTAGAGTTCAAAAATAATTCTTCGGTCTCTATAATCTAATCCAGCTTCCTTCAAGATTGACATCATATTTTTCCAATTAATTTTGTCAAATGCTTTTTCTAAGTCTATAAATGCTATGTGTGTGTCCTGGTCTAAATCCATTCTTCTGTCAGTAATCATTCTTAAGGCTAATATTGCTTCTCTCGTCCCTTTGTTTTGTCTGAATCCATATTGGTCAGGTCCTAGATAGTTTTCAGTTAGCGGTCTAATTCTATTCTGTATAATTTTGAGTAATATTTTACTGGCTTGTGATATTAAACTTAGTGTTCTGTGTTCTTCACATTTTAAAGTGTTCGCCTTTTTAGGTAAAGTAACTATTTTAGAAGTGTAAAAATCAGTAGGGACGTGACCGATATTATACATTTTAGTAACTAATTCATAAATTTCATCTTTAATTATATCACAGTTTGCGTATTTTATGAACTCTACGTAAATCTTGTCATTACCAGCAGCTTTTCCATTTTGTAAACTAGAAAGGGCTTTTTCAAATTCACTTCTGATTATTTCTGGACCAGCATCATCTACTTCCACTAATTCTTCCTTTTCTATGTCGTTGCTAGCTAAGCCTTCACCGTCATATAACTTCTCCAAATATCTTTGCCACCGATCTGCAACATCCTTGCTATCTAGCAAAATGTTACCCTGTTCATCTAGGATAGCAGCACTTTTTGTCTGACTCTTTTTTCCTAATTGACGGATGATATGGTAAGCTTGATTCATATTCCCGTTCTTAATTAAGGATTCTATGCTATCGCATGTTTTAACTATTTCTTCTTCCCTGGCTTCTCTACACAATGTGGTTATTCTATTTGTCAACTGCTTATACTTATTCACACTTTCGATACTATTTTTATGTTTAAATTCTCGTCTTTCTATCATCAAGTCTATTATATCAGAACTAATCCATGCCTTTCGAGGTACTATCTTTTCCTTTCCTAGGCATTGTTCTGCAGTATCTATCATTACATCACGTATATTATTCCACCTTATTTCTAAGCTATGTTCATCAATAATGTCAATTTTATTATTCTTATATTGCACTAATTTATCACCTAATTTGTTACTATATTGCATAATTACATATTAACAAATAATATATGTGAATTAAATTAAATTATTCTGAAATCTTACAAATTATTATTATTAATATTTATTTATTTTTATTAAAACACTAGCGGCCGCCCGCGACTTCGTCCGCGTAGATTTTTGATGATGACAAAGGTATAATGACACATAAATAAAAGATATGATGACACAGTGCTTTGGTGTTACTGTAATGCTGTGAAATTGTATGGAATAAATAAATAAATAAATAAAATAAGTGAATTTTATTCTTAGTTAAAATGGTCTAAGTAGACATATTACATTTTAAACAGTGGCAGACACTGATATGCGATTGTTAAAGAATTTTTAAAGATTTTCCAATCAGATTACGGGAATTGTTTGCAGAATGCTTAATACTTATTCCGTCAGTTACCTGAGGCATTAATCTAATTTTAATCTTTAGCAAAAATAACTCTGCAAGGTCTATATCTTTATAGAAAGCAACGCATGGATTTGGGGCTAGAAAATGAGGATCTTAGTTATTATGAGTGAGATTTAAAAAAAGTTAAATATCGTAAGGCTGTTTAATCTTAAACTCAGCGCTGGAAATCGAGAAATGGAGACAGGTTAATGAAGAGTACATCTCTTTAAAAAATCCAGTGTTCCCCGTACAAAATCTTCAACCTTTTTTAACTCCCATTGGGATAGAATTTTCTTAAACGCTGAAATAACTTTTTTTGGATTTTAATAAGCTAACTTTCTACAAAGTTTCAAGTCTCTAGTTCAAAAAATAATGTTTATTTATTACCCCCTTAGGGGTAGAATTTGCTAAAACGCTGAAATTACTTTTTTGTATTTTATGAAATGAAATGAAATTGCATTTTTTTTGAGCTTTGAATGCTCTTTCAATTTCTCGTAACCTTAATAAGTCGTCGTCGGGTCGTTCTTCTTTTTAACCGACAATGAATCGTCTTTTTTCTGTTTTTTCCGTTTTTCAACTATTAATAATGATGGTTTTAATGTTTGATTTTAATAAACGTTGAATGTATTTTTTATTAGGACTAATTCATGATTCTTTCCGTGGCGATAATGTTTTTTCATTATGGTGGTTTTTCCATAGAATCGCGTGACAGAGTGGTAATCCAAAATGTGGTCCCCGCAGAAAACGACCACTCTGTCACAGTATTTTCTGAAAAACTATCTTAAAGAAAAAAACATTATCGCCACGGAAAGAATCATGAATTAGTCCTAATAAAAAATACATGCAACGTTTATTAAAATCAAACATTAAAACCATCATTATCAATAGTTGAAAAACGCAAAAAACCGAAAAAAGACGATTCATTGTCGGTTAAAAAGAAGAACGACCCAAGTAATCTTTCTACAAAGTTTCAAGTTTCTAGCTCAAAAGGAAAAGTTTCCCTCATACAAACTTTGCACCCCTATTTAACCCCCTTCGAGGTAGAATATTCTAAAACGCTGCCTGCCGTTTTTTGTATTCTAATAAGTAATCTTTCTTTCTACAAAGTTACAAGTTTCTAGCTCAAAAAATAAAGTTCCCTCTTTGCACCCCTATTTAACCCTCTTAAGGGTAGAATTTTCTTAAATGCAGAAATGACTTTTTTTGTATTCTAATAAGTAATCTTTCTACAAAGTTTCAAGTTTCTAGCTCAAAAAATAAAGTTCCCTCTTTGCACCCCTATTTAACCATCTTAAGGGTAGAATTTTCTTAAATGCAGAAATTACTTTCTTTGTATTCTAATAAGTAATCTTTCTACAAAGTTTCAAGTTTCTAGCTCAAAAAATAAAGTTCCCTCCATACAAACTTTGCACCCATATTTAACCATCTTCTTCTTCTCTTTCTCTTTCCCTTATCCCATCTACTTGGGGTCGGGTCTCCTTGATCGCGTGCGCCAGACATTTCTGTTCTGGGTTGTCATTTTGTCAAGATTTGCGGCTTCCAAGGTCTTCCTGATACTAGTCCACTATGTGGATTTCGGTCGTCCTCTTCCTCGGTGGTTCTCGGGTAAGCCTAGCGCTAAATTTACGGCAAAGTCTTCCTCTCTCCTCATGATATGACCATACCAGCGCAGTTGACGTTCAGCCAGTTTCTCCGTGATATTTAACCATCTTAAGGGTGGAATTTTCTTAAACGCAGAAATTGCTTTTTTTGTATTCTAATTAGTATTCTTTCTACAAAGTTTCAAGTCTCTAGCTCAAAAAAAAGATTCCCTTATACAAACTTTGCACCCCTATTTGACCCCCTTAGGGGAGGTATTTCCAAAAATCCCTTCTTGTCCCTAGCCCACGTTATAAAAATAACCTAAAGTTACAAAACTCTAGTTTAAAAAATAATATGTCCCCCATACAAATATTGCACCCCTACTTAACCCAATTAGGGGTGGAATTTTCTTCAACGCAGTTTTTTTTTTTGTATTCTAATGAGTAATCTTTCTACAAAGTTTCAAGTTCGTAGTTCAAAAATTAATGTTTCCCCTATACAAACATTGCACCCCTATTTAACCTCCTTAGGGGTGAAATTTTCTAAAACGCTGAAATTACTTTTTTTGTATCTTAATAAGTAATCTTTCTACAAAGTTTCAAGTCTCTAGTTAAAAAAAAAATATTCCCCCATACAAACTTTGCACCCCCATTTAACCCCCTTAGGGATGGAATTTCCAAAAATCCCGTCTTATCCGTTGCCTACGTCATAAAAGGAAGTCCTGGTGTAAATTTCAAGTTTCTAATCCCAGTAGTTTCGGCTGTGCGTTGATGGTAGATCAGGACTTCTTCTTTCATATATTTAGATTAACAAAGCATATGGGCTGGGCTTGTTGAACGTCACGGCTCACCCCGATCCCGCGACGACCGGCCTGTGGTACTCCCTACAGTGCTCGTGCAGCGGGCTGGCGTCCCACTCTCTCACCGCAGAGAGCAGTGTGTTGGAGGAAGTGTAAAATGCCTTTCTGGCGGTGGCGGTCCTCGCGCGCAGCACCGCGGGCCAGCCCGGCGCGCGCCCCTCCGCGAACATCGCGCTCGCGAAAAGCCTATATTGTAGGGTAAAGCTTGATCTTCTAATAAATAAATAAATAAGTATCACATTGTTTTCAAAAATAAGGGATGCAGACACAAAATAAAATATCAATAACCCAAGAAATCTTTAAATCAATAAAAGGTCTAACCGTTGATTCCTCTAGCTGGAGACCGTTTGCTTGTCCACCGCCGTCGAAATATAAAGTTACTTAAATATAAATACACGCCGGCGCAAATTTAAACCGTTTTAAAAATATATCAACCTGTCCTCATAAGAGTCATAAGTAGGCATTACCGAGGAATCAACCAGATGTTTATTACAGTCTAAACAATAGCAGAGTCACCGGCGACCTGTCGCCGCGGGCGTCCTTGGTTCGATTCCTGGTTCGAATACATTAATAACCTGCGTTAGTCAGCGGACCGTTTAATACCTAACATACAACAATAGTATTGACGAACATTTTGAATAGGTAATAATAATATACTCGTACATATCAGATAAAATTTAGATAGTTATACTAACTTTAAGCACAAGCATAGGTAGGTACTTAATCATACTCGTAGTAACCTATGATTCTGCATTATATAAATAATACGGTTAACCGTTGTGTGAATAAAATAAATATGTTTGATTGATTGATTTGATTGTGTGGAGAAAATCTGGAAACTGGAAAAAAACCCTTTTTCATATTAAGTTTATAACCGGCGATCCATGCCATGAATGCTGGTCGCCGGTTCGATATTCAAGTTGATGATTTTATATCATCAACTTGAATATCTTTGTTCGTGTGTAACCATTTCACGCTATAACTACTGAATTTAATTGATGTAATGTTGTAGAGTTTGACTCTCAGAGAGAGAATTTGCGTTTGTAAATTTTTTTCATCATCTAAATTGTGTCCTAAGGTTTAAATGGGGTTGGGCGTTTACACTACGAATGCGAACAAGTTCTATGCGCACAAAGCCGCGGGTAAAACTAGTACACAATGTATGCGCGTGACATCACGCACCCATTCATTCTGGGAACTGCGCGCGCGCATTCTGGGCCGTCACTTGACGATACAGCATTCGACGCTACATCTTTTGATAGTACAGGTAAAGTAAGACTAAATAGACATTTTGACGGCAAATCATGTACAGTCGAGGAAACTGAATGTTTAATCAAAAGTTAAATCAAATAGAGTTGACATGTGCAAAACATAAATTTTCCTTGACCGACTAAACTATATTAGGTTTCTGAGAAGAAACTTTGAGAATTAGTGAGAGCAATCAGGATAACTATAACGGGTGGCCGTCTGGTGGCATAACAACTATTGTCATAATATCGATTGTCATACAACATTACGCATAAAATTGATGCACATAATTTTTTTTGGCATAAATTATACTATGGCATAATTGTTCCCTGTCATAATTATACGTTGTCATAATTTGTTTAACCATAATGTAGAATTTCATACATTTATTTTGTCATAATATTGATAATTATAATGATTTTTAGTAATAATTCTAAATGTCATCAAGCCATAATATTGATGATAATATTTGATCAAAAAACAAAACAAAGGGTGGCCGTCAAATAAACTTTTCTCTGAGATCAACCAATGCTACTAGTGGTGTATAAAGTTCAAGTTTTCACGTAGGCAGTAGGAAACAGGGACTTGGTGGCAAAATTGACTCGGATCGCTTCGCACTTTCGTCTTCGAGGTTATTTTTTTTTATAAAAGAGCAGAAAAACTTGTTATTAGATAAAACTTATTTGTAAACTTTTATACTGATAGCCTTTTGCTACTGTGACCCAACATAAAAGACAACTTTGTAACTTACTAGCTTCTGATTCGAGATCTTCATTTACTACTAAGAAAAACAGGCTTAGATATGCGTTTTGCAGTTTATGCGTTTATATTGTATCGTTAAATTGAATTATGAGCAACCAATTTATGTCCATTAAAAAGTATGCTTAAATAATTTTATGCGCATCAAATTTATGCGCATTACACAATATGTTCTTAAACATTATGACTGAAAACGTTATGCGCATAAATGTATGACTATTTACAGTTATGCGTAATGATGAGTATGACGAATCCACGTATGCCTACCAAAAATATGACTTTAAACTTTATGCAACCCGACCCCTACCCAACTATAACATCTCACGTCTTGAGAAACAACTCTCCTCTCTTTATTAGCCTTCATATCTCGCAAAATATTGTATGGGGGGTAGGATCCCTAAATTTTGGTAGGACTCGGCAGATCCTCATTTCTAGTGTCAGGATAAAGTTTACATTAAACAAAGTTTCATTGATGAACATAATTCGCCTCCAAATATGCAATTTTTCCCGTACAGTAAGTACGGGAAAATACAGTAAGTACTTATCTCAATACCTACTAATATTATTAAAAGGAAAGGGCCGAGTTTGTAACTTTGTAAGAAATGTGTAGTAAAATCACGCATCTGACACACTAATTCAACGAATTTATTTCCATTCAGCATCAAAAGCACCACCATCAATGGCAGTACAATAACAATATTAGTTCAAAGTATAAAAATGTCTTAAACAATATGTTTTACCCACTTACTTAAGGCCTACCTATTCTGAGGAAGATTCTTGTGGAATAAATGGATACTTATTGTTCTTGGTATTACATTTTATAGTTACATTGTTATAAAAAGTCGTGTTCTTGGAACCAAATAGTGCCTATAAAAATCGCACAGTCGAGTAACGAAAAAACGAAATGCTATTGGAATTCAAAACTTAACGGCATAGGTGAATGGTATAAAACTGAACTTGTAGGTAACTTACTTCGGTATGTTTGGTTAAAACAATGTAAAGAATCAATAGCTTTTTACTGCAACTATTCAATATTAACTCCATACAAAAACTGAACTAGATGCTCTATGAGCAATAAAACTTGCGAGTCTCTATTTTTTTTAAACTGAACTGACAGAAAAAATCTATATAGGTAATTAGTAATTATTGCACCTGCTCACAAAATTTCATGAGAATCGCTTGAGAAATGCGATCTGCGGGTCGGTCACGTAACGCCCCTCTGAGGGATAACCACGTCACGCAACGTTCCGAACGCACGTTAGGACAATCCAACTGTCATTTTTCCACATTAAAATTTGACATTTCGATCTACCTAACGTACGTACAATGCGTTACCTGATCGACCAGCTGAGGGGCAAGCAACGTTCCGAACGCGCGTTAGGAAAACCCAACTGTCATTATCCCATACAAAAAGTGATATTTATCATTAAGATCTATCTGACACGCGTACAATGCGTTACCCGATCGACCTGCTGGAGAGGAGAAAAGCGGGGCATCTGCACATACAAACGAATTTTGGCCCAAAATGAATCGGAAAACTTCGTTCGCTTCGGTCGCTCGTTCATTAAACCTCTGTTAACAAAAATGTGTTTCGGTCCTCCCTCAAATGACTAAGTGACGGATAGGGACAATCAAATTAACGGTATTTTAGCTAAATATGAACAGGAGCATTAACGATTTAAAGGATGAAGCGTCTTTTTAATCTTGAACCTGAAATAAAACTCAAAATAACATCAAATAAAGCTAAAGTTAATGCATTCATTCATCTCAATATAAATTCCATAATCCTACATTATCGATAAATCAAGATCACATGCTCCTTCTCTCTCTCGCCATGTAGAATGTCTCTTTCCAACGATCGAGATATTTTAGATCGCAACAGGTAAAAATAAGTTAGAATACGTCTGGGCAAAAAGGTCATATCTCCATTTGAGTCCATTAGACGGTTAGGTCATTTACGTATAAACTAGTAAAATAGTTCAGTAATCCCCTTTTATAGCTAGCAGTCGTGGGGTAGGTTCGGATTATGGATATTTACGCTTGTATATCACGTTTTGATTATTCTTGAAAACATATAAAACTATGTATAGACGGGATTAGGGAGGAATGTTACGAATTGTTGGACTTCGAGGTGGTAGAGTTTGTTGTGCAGAAGAATATAGGAACGGAAATAGTTATTTCTGCCACAAGAGAGCAAAATAGTATATTTACGGCGAGGGCGGTGTATTGAATCCTGAGCGTAGTGAGGGATACAAGTGTTTACGCCCGAGACGAAAATAATTTTGCTACCAAGTGATACATACTATTTTTCACACCGACTATGAGGAAATTAAAAAAAAAGCTATTGTTAAAATATATCTCAATTATCTTAATATTTATTACTAATTTTTAAATATTACGAAATATTTATAAATTTTTATACAACATTGTTATAGTTAAAACTTGAAATATGTTCGTTTTGAATCGACTACGATGAAATTACAATCGATTATTTTATTAACATTCTGTGTTCAATTGGCACATTGCGTACTAATGTTCCAATGCCAATGTATAAATTAAAAAAGTAGCTTGAACAGAAAAGTAGAACTTATGTAATCTGTGGTTTTGGTCCCTCTCGTCGTGGAGCAAAACTTACTTTTCCGAATGAAAGGTGTGAAAAGACAATTCTATTCTTTCTCCGATTTTTAAATTTCTGTCACCAGTAAGTATACCTACACCTACAGAGTAGATCCTCGGGAATCTAGAACCATGCATTGTGTCTGATTCATAATCTCGAATTATTCTCACAGAAAACCATAGGCAGGTAGGTTTAGTAGTTTTACTTACTTCGATCATAACAATACTTAAGTGCTTAGATACTATCTAATTTTTTTGCCTTTAAAAATAGTTACTCGCGATTTTTGTGTGGAATAGGGGTTTTATGACAAATTCTAAAAGTTTCAGAAACATATACCTCCGGTTTTCAGTAAATATTTTGATTATGAAAAATGGGAACACAACTTCAAAAACTTGTCAAAAAGTAAAAAATAATGATAATGCCAAAAAAGTACCTGTACATATAAGCAGTGTCTTATTTAAGTTGTTTATTTATTAAACGACACTGAACTTGCATGTCGCAAGTGTCGTTTGGCGACATTGCCAGGTACCTACCTACTGTCGCCACGTCGCCAGTAATCGCCACCTTTCTAATGTCTAGGTGATCCACAACGGGTTGACAGTTCGTGACAGGTGGAATGTAGGACCGCCAATTACCGAGTACAGTCCGAGTTAAATACGTCATTACCATATCAAACAGACACTTTATAAAAACGAACAGGTATGATGCTAGGCTAGGGCGAAATAAATTGGAGGTCGGAAAAGCGCATGTGACAGCCCTGCAGTGTCCATAGACTACGGTGAACGCTTACCATTAGTTGGCCCGTGCGCTTGTTTGCCACTGACGGAGTATACAAACAATCTTGGATAAAATCACGATAAAGATGAGCGAATCACTTCAACGTAAAAGGAATTATTTAAAAATATGTTAACTCTAATTTACTGCCGCAAAATGATTGATTTACCTAATATTCATTGACCTAATGCTACATGCATCAAATTACGTTTCATATAAAACTCCGAGTAAGCTTTGTAAAAATCATCAGTTCGAGCATGTTCGAGCAAAAAACGCATTAACAAACCATTAGGAGAAACCCACAGAAGAATAAAAACATAAGCAGGTAATACCTGCCATCTAATTTATATTTACATTTTGGAGTGCACGTAGTAGAATTACAAACATAATTAATTTGGTACATTACACGTGCAAATTAGACTGCCTTGCCCATTATAGTATTCATTCCAACCACTAGAAAAGGCTCGGAAATGACGTCTTCTCTACGGATGTATGTAATAATATCTATGTTCCCTCCCCTAGCCTAAACAATACTGCCAAGGGTTAAGTGTCGATTGATTTGTACTAGCATTCTCGTAAAATATAATAGTGTTATGAAAATATGGTGGATGACACTAACTGTCTCGGTTCGGTTATGGCAACAACGATCTGTTACTATAAATAAAGTGATTCAATAATTGTATCTCAATGTTTAATTCCGTCATTCACTCAATAGCATCTTCCAAAGACGGTATTAAATATTAACCAATACATACATATAAAATGTTCCAACCAAAGTCAGTCATTTATAGATGAGGTAAGATTTTTTTTACTGGCGTATGGAATAGTTATTTACGATACAAGTGTCGAAAAGAGGAAATTGCAACGAGTGGTGATAAATTAAAACACGACCGAAGGTAGTGTTTTAAATCGACACGAGTTCCGAATTGCCTATTCGCACGTGTATCGTTCAACGTCTTACTGTACATATGGCTCTTTAAAGTTTCGACATATGCACGGAAAGTGCTCTTTTCCGCACTAGTGCGGGAAAGTAGCACCATAGGTACTGTAAAAGGGTTTTTCAGTATACCCAAGTAGGTACAATAATTTGTTTTATAGCCAAGATTTCATAAGAGATTTTTAAAATAATATACCTGAATATGACGCGCCCGTATAAAGTTGTTCAAACCCTAGAAAAAATATAACAGTTTTGAGCATTTGTGCTTCAGCTTCGTAGTCAAATAAATGCATAATCAGACAGAACACGTTAATATATTATTTTAAAATACTGAATATCTTTTACAAATCTGACTGTACAATGTTTGGATAGTTTATGGGGAGAAAATTACCTACGCTGTCACTTGATCAAGCCAGGTTTTTCACCGCTAAGGTGTCGGCGAAGCGAAATGTTTTCCGTTCGTCCATTAAAGGTGTGCAGTATTTATATAAATACGTAATTATGTTATTTCGTAATTTTATGTCATCATTTATCGTTTGCCATAATAGTATACGAATTATGAAATAAATACCTACCAAACCCAATTTCTTAGATATGTCTGCGAGCTGCAAGAAAATCTTCAATTTAATCCATTTTTAGGGTTCCGTACCTCAAAAGAAAAAAACGGAACCCTCATAGGATCACTTTGTTTATACCAAATACTCAGGTCTACTGTCCCTTGGAACTGTGAAAAATCAAACTTCTAAGGCAACGCAATCAAAAGATACCTACAGCCGTTTATGCCGCAAATATCCGCATATTTTCGAAATTCACAAGGGAATCAAAACCTACAGGTTACTTCCCGTGAACTCAGAAGATCTTGAAATTTGGTACGAAGCAACGTCTTTTTTTTTTTTTTTAATTTATTTAGGCAACAAACAGTCAAATACAAAAAAAATAAAGTTTACAATATGTTGAATAAGAGACTTTGAGTGCCATAACATAAAATGACTTAAATATTTTAACTTAATCTAGCTTAGGGGCGGTAAGAAGCGAAAGCCATTCGCAAATCGAGTGCATTTTTGGCTAATTTTTTTTCGCAAAGGGAAAAGTTAAATGTGTTAGTTCTTGCGTTCACACACGCACTACACATTTAAATGCAGTCAATTTCGAAGGGCTTATACAAGACTAAACTCAAAAGGGCTTATAAATACTAAAAGGATGAATACTTAATATCAGTACAGATGGTTTCTAAGTATGGTGGTTATAACTTGGATTTTAAGTGACAAATAATTTGAGTTTTGAAACTTTGACAATAACCAGTCGAGAAGATATCAACGTGAGACATGTTTGTGTTATAGTAATTTAGACAACGGTTGAAGTAGGAATACGAGACGTATTTTGTACGAGAGTATGGTATAACAAACAATTTCTTATGACGTGCAGTGCGCTGTGGAATTTTGAATAAAAGCCTACCAAGAAGTGACGGGGAGTCGATAAAGTTGTTAACTGTTTTTTATTGTTTAAAATGGTTGAATCAATAATGTTATTTTGGTTTAGAACTTTTGTTTGACAATATAAATATATTGAGCAAAGAGATTGAAAAAAACCATAATTTTTTTGCAACAAATTATCATTTTAGGCCAAAAGAAAATTATACCGAACATTATGTTAAACCAAATTCCATAATTGCCTAATTTAAAATGAAAAACAAGTATTTTTAAAATTTCAATAAAATCGTGAATAATCATATTATTATAACTATGACGAATTCAAGCAATGTTTTGCCCTAATAAGGCCGTAGGTAGGTATTAAATTGTAAGCTCACTAAGGCCCACGCGTGGGAGGTTGAGTCAGTCTCGCGGCATTCCGCGGTGGGCAGTGCGGGCACTGTGGCATTGACATTCGGGTGATACATTGTGTTTAGGTAGCAAATCTGCCATAGTAATCTCATCATCATCATTGGCAGTCACAACTGGCCATACGTCACGACGCGAGGAATGATACCCTACTCTTTCTATTTTGCCTCGTGGGAGTGAGACAGGAGCGCGAAGCCACTTGGGCGCAAGTTGTGCTTGCCCACCTCACCGTTCAACCACAAGTATATCTTGACACCGCTATTCATAGTAACTCATCATATCAGCCGAAAGACGGCCACTGCTGGACATAGGCCTCCCCCAAAGAGTGCCAAAGTGACCGGTCCTGCGCCACCCGCATCCAGTGGACTCCAGCAACATTTAACCAGGTCATCAGTCCACCTTGTGGGCCTACCTACGGCGCGCCTTCCGGTACGCGGTCGCCACTCGAGAACCTTTCCGCCCCAACGGCCATCGGTTCTACGTGCTAAGTGCCCTGCCCACCGCCACTTAAGTTTAGCGATTCGGAGGGCTATATCGGTTACCTTGGTTACCTTGGTTACGCATAGTAACTAAGCGTAGGTAAAGATCTCGTTGGGTTAGGTGTGACGAGTGAGGTGAGCCGCATTAGCGCGTTCTGAATAACAGCCCTAACGACGACGTCCAGCTCTTCTTATTAATGGCATGAAAAAGTCCTTCTAGTTATAGGCTGTTCTCTTAATCCATGCAAAAAGTCATCATCCTCCTAGCGTTATTCCCGGTAGTGCCCCTTATGGAGCCCGGGGTCCGCTTTGACACGTAATCCCAAGATTTGGCATAGGCACTAGTTTTACGAAAGCGACTGCCACCTGACCTGACCTACCAACCCAGAGGGAAAACTAGACGTGATTGGGACTAGACCGGTTTCCTCACGATATTTTCTTTCACCGAAAAGCTAACGGTAAATATTCCTTACATACGTTCCGAAAAACTCTTTGGTACGAGCCGGGATTCGAACCCACGACCGCCGCTTGACAGCCGCATGCCTGAACCACTAGGCTACCGTAGCTCTTAATCCATGCATAAAGTTGTCCCCAAATAATATATGTCCACATCCACAACTCCTAAGCGACAGTAGTCATGACGTCCTGCCTGTGTCTTGATAATTTTCATGTTTTGAAAGTAGAAGACTATTATCTATTCTGTGGTCGAAGTGTATGTATATATATAAGCACTTTATTGTACACAATAACAGGTTAAAGAATATACCATGTCACACAATAGATCAAAGAACAAAGGCGAACTTATCCATATATAGGATCTCTTCCAGCTAACCTTAACGTGTATGTTTTGAAGTTAATATTTTGCTCTGTTTTAGTGTCAGTGTATAACCAAAGAGTTGAGTAGTACCTGTGATTAATTGGTGGTTAAAGAAATAGTCGTTCTCATATTTATTTACGATTCGCTAATATTTATTAGCCATTTTGCCTGGATTACATGAATTGTTTTAAAAGTCGTATCTTATTTCGCCTATCTCATATTTCTTAACTAAGTATACGTTCAATTGTCCACCCTCTTAGGATGTGCATAATCTAATCCCATTAAAGTATATTAGTCGATGTACCTATTGCTAATAACGTCAACAACATCAAATCTAATATGTCTCAATGAGTTAACCTAACCGTATTACACAAATCAAACAAAAGTTTCCTTCCTCCCACGAAAGTCTGATGCACGCTATGTATCATCTGTACTCATTTTAACTTATTTTCCTTAAACAATTACTTTCGAGCAGGTCAAGGGCAATCTCGTTGAATTACAGTTATTTATATAATTTTGTTTTGTTCTTCGGTTTCATCGTAAGTGGATGCTGGATGGATTGTTCTTCGAAAAGTTTTAGTTCTTGTTCATAGTTGATTGTCTACTTCTAAGAGTACTTAGACGATGTTTTCTAAATTTCTCCGAAATATGAGACTTAAATTATTGCAAAACGATCGGTAAGAATTCCTATACAAATGAATGTTAACTCGACACAACTCTTCGTAGAAAAAGCAATTCTGAGAAAAACCCATGCTGAATAATATATTGTATAAAGGCAGCTAGACTAAAGAACTAAATCAACCAGCTCCTAAACGCAAAAATACCGATAGAGTAAGAAACAGATAACTACTATGACTCTATGATAGATTTCTTTACTAATTGTACTTGACATAAGCTAATCTTGTCTGATCAGGTTCAAGCCTTATAAGGAATACCGGCCTAGAGGAGGCCAGGGTAAAAAGCAGAGGTGAATTGCAATTGGAATTTTATGAGTCTTTTTGCTTTGGTGGAGGAAATCCTCAATGGGTACTGTCGGCCTGGATGGGACTAGGAATTGACCCAGTTACCTTCGGACCAAAACTCACCCTGTGGAGTGTTCTATTGCCAAGAAGCGTAGGTACACGGAAAAAACCTGATTCGATCCAATATCCTTATGATTTTTTTGATTCAAGTGTATTTTCCGGGCGCAACTCTAAAATCTCTGCATGTCCCAATTATGAATAGATTTTTTTTATCCTTTTTTTTGCATGTTGTGTACATAAACACTCATACAACTCATCTAATTACGAAAAGATTTGTAAAAAACATCACCTCATTCCACTAGATAAACGTCGTCAGATTGCAGATATTACTTATTTACTTAGTATCTTATATGGTAACATTGATTGTCCGGAATTACTAGCTAAGCTCTCCTTCAATACTCCATCTAGGTCCAAAAGATACTTCCCTCCCCTCTCAATTCCATTTACATCACGTAACTATAGAAAAAATAGCTTTTTATTACGAGCTGGTAAAAGCCTAAATGAACTAACGAAGAAGCGGGATATTGACGTTTTCAATAGCAACATCACAACTATAAGACGGATTTTAACAGACGAGTTCTTCAAGTGAGTGAGTCGCATGTGACAGCATGTTACTGTAACGGTTTATGTACATATCACTTAATAATTAATAAGCTCTGTTCCTTACATAGGTATTCATTTGTATGCTTGTGGGTAACACGTTGTAAAATTTAGTGCTAACCACCAATTGTTTGTTAACCTGTTGCTACTGGTGGGAACCTCTAATTGGCTCTTTGTTACTTAATTGATATAACTTGCTTATATTATTACTTTGAATTGTTAGCTGTTGGCTCTCCGAAAATAAATAAATAAATAAATAAATAAATAAAGCTATGTATTGTTTTACTTGTTTGTATTCTCCTCCGTATCTATATCGGCTCGACTAATGTGCAAGTGTAGGTGCTTAATGAAACTACTTTGTAGCAATACGGGTGTGGCGACCTCTGTCAGTCTGCATGTGTCACTGTAGCTCAAGCCCTCCTATTATTATTTGATGTTATTATTCAAAATCGAACTTCGAAGAACTCCATCTTTACGGTTTGGGCTCTAGAGTTATGATTTCAAAATCGGAGGTAATATACAATTTGAAAGCGATATCGATGACAATTATCATGAGCCTAATTCTAATCGTTCGATCCCCAGGAATCTAGGTGTCTGGTTTGACAAGCTTTTGTTTTTTTGATTCGGTTTTTAACCCGCGACGCAAAAAGAGGGGTGTTTAAAGTTAAACGTGTCTGTCTGTGTATCTGTGTATCTGTCTGTAGTATCTTATTTCCTAAACGGATGGAGCTATTTGAATGCGGTTTTTTTGTGTCATAGATAATTTTATCGGGTGCGTAACGATCGATATAAAAACTTCTGATATATTTTCACTGGATATAACGATTAAAAGATATAATTGATATAACAACATTTGATGTATTCTCATGTAATATAATTATCAACAGATATAATGAACTTGTAATATAACAACTATTAATCTAACAGTCAAAACACTCATAACGTATAACATACATGGGATATAACTTTGTTCGATATAAAACTCAGTTGGTATAATGTATGTTTGCGATAAGACCGCCTGCTGTCTGCCATTGTTTATGTCTAATTTAGCACAATTTTTCTACTGTCTACTATGTCTGGTGAGCAATAAAGAATATTTGTATTGTATTGTACTATTGGTATAATCTGGAATACCTACTACTTTTATTTCTGACCTATTTTACTCTTAGGCAGGTTGGTGTAGGTAGGTACGACGAATTCTTTTCACACGATTCGCTAGCCAGACACCAGAGCTTATCTCCAATCTCTATTGTGGATATGAGAGCATCCCAGGGAAGAGTTTTTTGGACAAGTTATTTTGCAAATAAATAGACATGCGTCTCGTCCCCTTGGCGCGCACCGTGGGTCGGTAAGGCCGCCGCATTGACCCGCTTCGCCTTATGCGCGCGCGCAGCTGGCGCGGCCTCGCCGCCATGCTTCTCGGAATCTGAGGTCAAGGTCATGACGTTTTGGAAACCGTGGAAACGTTTACGCGGTTGTCGCGGAAATTCTGAGTTTAAAGGTTAGTTTTTGGATTTGAGGTAAAATTCACGGGAATTTAAAATATTGATTTTATATTTAGTCACCACTTCAGTTTCATAGTGCGGACAAAAAAGTTTTCAAAATGTTTACCTAATCGAAAAACGCAAGTTTCATTGAGTCATCTGAAATCCTCTGGGCTATTTGTTTATCTTTTTGCGTCGTAATTCGTTTCATGGTAGGTAGGTACGCTTTTCTTGTCATATTTGAAACCGGATTTCGATACGAACTGTCACAACTTTTATAAAGCAATTAGTTGACGTAATTTTCACGACTACTATTTTTCGCATAATGATTATTGGACATAATACCTCATTTTTGCATATTTTTTCTATCATAATATCAGCGACGATGTTATCTATAAAATGATAATTATTGTGCCAAATCAGCATCATACATATATATATATATATATATATATATATATATATGTGTGTACATTAGCATATTTGTTAGTCAAATTTGCTGTAAGTAAATAAAGAAAATCGTTAATAACAGTTTTGAAATACATCCACGAAACTAGACAGGCAATTGCAACAGTTTCTTCAGCGTTAATTAAAACTCAGCCGTGAACTTTGTGTTACGAGCACTAAAATCTATTAAGATGTTGTTAAATATTAATACATTTTATTAAGGCTAATCATTCCACTGCAGTTTGTCATAAAACATACTCATAATGTGATTACTAAAACTCGATACTCGTTAGCGTAAGCCGTCATTGTCAAACTCATGGTAAGCGTACAGTTGACGTCTAAGATATGCTTATACCTTTGCACCTGTTTTCGTTCCAAATGCGAAAACGTAGTGATATTTGAGTTCGACTGCAGGTACATTTCTTACCCTAGGTGCTTTTAAAAATATGTAAACTGTAAGTACTGAAAATCAATAATTATAAGGCTAGATTACATGTGCTTGTATTTTTTTTACTTATAAATCATGACACATATCAAATAATAGCATGCAATCAAATTCTAAACGACGAAGAATTAAGACTACGATTTCTAATAACTAGACTTTTTATAATAACCTGAACCTATAGAATGTTATAAAGAATACGCTGAATAACTGTTAAATGGAAGATGAAGCCGCGCTTGACTAGCAAGTGTTACCTACTGCAAGGCTAATTTGTTTGCGCCGGGCCGCGCGCGAGCGCAGGTTACACGCTGCGGCGATACACTACCATACAAAATCGAACCGTCATTTTACCGTATCCTGGTTGCATCCAACACGAGTCGCACTGCACACAACCGCGCGCGAAATTAATGACTTACCCGTCGCTGTATTCTTAAAACAAATGTGAAAATTAGGGCCTGTTTTGTATCCGAGAAAGCTGTATTTGATTTTTACTGAAAAAGGTTATTCATTAATTAGAACGCCGTTTTTAACTCGGACCCTAATGATCACATACTTTTAATTTAGGCTACGTGTATTTAGTCCGTAGGGTTATTGGCAATAAAAAAATATCTCCCAAAAGAAACGGCATAATAATAATCACGGAAACCCTATACAATTATCTCAAAAAATTAGGAAGCTAAAATCGTTCTAATGTACGACGCCACGGACTTCGAGTGTCATAGTAAATGACAATCGTTTATATGAAGGTGCGTTTTGCGGAAAAGGACAGATTATGCCCCATATTAAAACTTAACTTGGGCACTTAAAACTTTGAGAATTTAGGTATATTCTTTTTTACTGTTTACTTCATTCGATTAACATTTTAAATCCTTTTTCGACAAAGTTATACATTATTGATTATTTTATTTGTACTTTACATCCGTATTGCAGTCGTCCGCTTGTCACTTGCACTGCGCACTCGCAAACACTTGTGCAAGTCCAATCGACGCGCACGCAGCCAATTGATTGATAAAGCGCTGACATCGCGAATTAGCGCAAGTAGATACGCAAGACGCATCCAGTATGGAAAACGTGCAACACGTGTATTTAACACTTATAGCTATTTTATAATTGATATCGAATGAGATTGAAAGATACTTGTTTAACATTTAATTTGAGCTCTATTTAAGTAATGATTAAAATATTATTTTAGCTCTATTAAATTATTGATGTCAATCACATTGCATATTTAGTTATATAATAATAATAATAAATAATGGTTTTATGTTTTATATGTATTGTTTTATAGTTTACTTTTTATATCATTATTGTAAAAACCTAGCTTAAGAGAAAGATTAAATAAAGAGATAATAATAAAGCCTCTTTATTCCAAACTTTCTTACATTTTCTAATACTATAAAGCTGTTACATGCTCTATGTTATTAAATTGCTTGCTTTCATTCATAATATAATTACATTTCGGTTAACTAATAATATTATTCAATTACATATAATTAATTATATACTTAACTACAACTTAGAAAAGTTGAGAAACCCCCGACAGCATTTTCATTTCAAAGTCCAATATCTCAAAAACGGCTGAACAGATTTTCATGAAACGTAGCTAAGAACACTAGGGATTTATAATAAATAAAATAATAATAATAATAAAATTCTTTACGTCACACCTGGCCATAATGCAAGTTTTACTGCACGCTGATTTTATTCACGACCAACTTGGATCATTGTGTTAGTAGCATACACGTAGAACTTACTATATAGTGTTAGTAAACAATATTCTTATTATAATTAAGTAATGTGGAATTAATATATTAATATTTATTTGTTCCTGCGTGCATGTATCATGCAGCAGGTATTCATGTACAGGCCATCAACCCTGTCCGTAATCATGCTCAGAATGCTGTTGGAGCTAGCCCACATTATATATGACACAAAAAAAACCGCTTTCAAATCGGTCCATCCGTTTGGGAGCTACGATACCACAGACAGATACACAGATACACAGACGGACACGTTAAACTTATAACACTCCTCTCTTTGCGTCGAGGGTTAAAAAATACTATTTAAGGGGCTACCCGAGGTTTCCATCGATTTTACTCAAGTTTTGAATCGTATCTCCTTCTTTTGCACTACAGATAGAAGTATGAATCAAACGGCTATCGGTTCTTCAATCCTTTATCTCCATTTTGGTCTACCGGATTTTGAAACAAATGAATACTTTATGTTGTATGATTTTTTTTAAGATTGTCTAAAAAAACACTAATTTCGTATCTCTATTGACGTGAAAGATCTAACATATACGAAATCTACATATTTGGGTTCGTCTGTGACGTCTCTAAAAACTGGTCTAGGGTTTTCATTATAAACCAATTAACACAAAAGTTATGGCCAGAAAACGGGTTTTTTGACCTAAAATGGTTCAACTTTGATGCCAAATATCTCGAAAACGATGAACTTTGAAGTAAATATGGGATACTATATTGCTTAAAGCCGTTGTTGTTAATATAGTAAGCTAAAAAAAACATAAAAAAACTAAGGGATTCAGATCGAAGGTCATTGGCGTATGGGAGCCCCTTAATAAAAGGACGTGCAAAAGTATCGAACTCTCCACTCACAACCACTATATTCAAGACTAGCTGCCCGCGCGGCTTTGCCCGCGTATTGCAAATAATGCAGGCAAAACCGCGGGATAAAATAAAGCATAAAATACTCTGACAGTTCATACTACATGCGGATGAAATATTTTTTTTAATCGGGTAATGTGTTCACGAGATTGCCCATTTCATACATACAAGCTTACATTTTACAAAGCTCACAGACTTCATTTGATTATAGGTACAGTTAGACTACATACAAATTCTTGTTATCTTTAATATAGTCGAAGTATAAGATAGAGAGGAAAAAATCGGTCAAGTGCGTGTCGGGCCACGCGCAGTGTAGGGTTCCGTAGATGCCCGTCTTTCTTAGTTACATCGACACGCGCGCGCCAACTTAATTGTTCATCATCAGCCTATATACGTCCCACTGCTGGGCACAGGCCTCCTCTCATGTATGAGAGGGAACGGGCAGTAGTCCCCACGCTGGCCCAGTGCGGATTGGGGACTTCACATACACCTTTGAATTTCTTCGCAGATGTATGCAGGTTTCCTCACGATGTTTTTCCTTCACCGAAAAGCTAACGGTAAATATGAAATCATATTCCGTACATAAGTTCCGAAAAACTCATTGGTACGAGCCGGGGTTCGAACCCACGACCGCCGTTTGACAGCCGCATGCCTGAACCACTGGGCTACCGTAGCTTATCTTTAACTTAATTGTTGCGTCGGCCGAATTTGTACGAAAGTTGGCCCTTCTAAGTACCTACCTCCATTTTAAGTTGATCGATCGAGTATTACTCGGTAACTAGTTATGCCTCCTTAGCCGTGATAGTTTTCCTTTGATAATTCATGATATGTACTACAGCCACGATTTTTTTCATATTCCCAGGAGCAGCCATTTAGCCGGCAGGGGGTGAGGGGGAGGGCAACCCGAACTCGGACGGACAGACAGACGGACGGCCAGGTGGACATGGCGAAACTATAAGGGTTCCTTGTTGACTACGGAACCCTAAAAACTAAGTATAGTACCAGATTACGCTTTAATCCTTTCATTACGACATAAACCTCATAATGACACAAATTGTGTCAATGCGAGATCTCTATCACAGTTGTATGGCAATACAGTGGGTCACCCCAATCTTTACGGCCCATTGTCAAAATAAAATTGTGGTTTATGATACTTCTTTATTCCGTTTATATTATTCATAATACTATGTTATATTGTTACTTTAGAGATGGACGGCATATTTTTTTTACGGTAAAATAAAAATAATTTCTATGTGTCATATTTCACAAATGTGGTTAAATTTACGAAATCAATTCATATACATTTCTTATGAATTTATTATTTAACAATAGGTATTAATATTAATCTCTTTATCTTTCATCTTAGGCTAGGTTTTTACATTAATAATATAAAAAGCCTGTGCCCAGCAGTGGGACGTATAAGGCTGATTTATTATTATATTATTTATATAAAAAGAGGAACTCTTTTGTGGAGGCCTATGTGATGATATAAAAATAAAACATAAAACTTTATGTAGGAACACAAAAAAATACATACCTAATACCTAATTGATGCGAGTTCAGTATTCTTGAACCAGATTGTAAATCATTTCGAACGATGCGAAATTAGCTTTAGCCAAGATTTTTTCCTGTTGGATCGAGAGATTCATCTTAATTCAGGAGGATATTACTGTCTTCCTAATTTATTTCTTGATTCAAGTATATTTTTTTCTGTGTTTTAATAATCACAAAACTTATAATCAATGTAAAATCTAACTTAGCGTGCCGCCGCCAGCATTAAGCTGATTTTCCACTAGAGGGCGCGACGAGACGAGGCGAGGCGTAAAAAATCGTATGATAAATTTTCAATTCTCTCCTCGTGCGCGCTCGGTGGAAATAATAAGTGCCATACAAATTTCAATTCTCGCCTCGTCTCGCCCCTCTGGTGGAAAATCAGCTTTATTATGTCATTGATGTAGATTGTAGATCTAAAACTGTTAAGGTCCACTATATAGTTAATCGTACCCTTGCGCCCTTGGGTCCCAGCGCCCTCAATCTCTTCAAAGAAATATCAAAAAAATTTGCCGACACCACCGGGGACCGAAGAGCTGGCGGCTTCCTCGCTCAACGCAACGCACAGCGGGGAAATGCCGCCAGCATCTCAGGCACCATGCCGCGGGGAGACCATTTATTTTAGTTAAGTATAAGTAGTATTGTTAGTTACTGTTATAATTTTAGTAGTAATTATAATTTATTGATTATGTTGTTATGTTTGTATTCGTCCCTTTATAATATTAAATTAAATCAAATTGTTAATCGTACGAGTATACTTGACTGAATGTTTGTAGAATTCCTAAGCTGCGTCTACAACGCTGTGCACAAATTATTACGTTTCATAAGAACCCAGCTTATTTTTTACCTGATTGCCGAATGAGAGGAGGGTTATGTTCGAGCTTATGTATGTATGTAGGTATGTATGTATGTATGTACGGATGTTTGTCTTATTCTTAGGCACGCCTTGCAGCCTAAACCGTTTGACGAATTTCGACATGTATTGTGAGGTGTCGTTGGATTCGTCTTGATCTTGAGAATGAGAGGCTATAATCTGCTTACTATTACTCTATTTATTTGTTATTATATTAATTCATCATCCTCCTAGCGTTATTCCCGGTAATGCCCGTAAAGGAGCCCGGGGTCTGCTTTGACACCTAATCCCAAGATTTGGCATAGGCACTAGTTTTGCGAAAGCGACTGCCATCTGACCTTATTTTAATTACTTACTTATTTTATTTTATGTTATTATATTAATTACGTACAATTATAATTGTAATTGTGTTCAACTCTAATTTTACTTGACTGAGTGACTTGTATATAACTGACAAAAATTTTCACATGTCTATCTTGACTGAATGTAAAATGGGAAGCAATGTGTATAAATTAAGATCGTATGTTCCTTGTGAAGAAACGATTTTCATTTATTTCATTCATATAATTATGTACTTAAAAAAAGCAGTTGGGTTTGAAAAATCTTGTTATTCCAATCATTGCTAGAACTGGACACTATTCTGTGTAGATTTGTAATTTGTTTCTCCGTTATATGAACAATAAATAAAGTAAAACTCACCAACTCGCGGGCTTCCGTAGAAACTTCACTTCACAACACGGACATGCTCACACGCACAGACACTTTACTTATTAGTTTTATTAGTCAGATTGCTCAGATCGTCGTCATTGCAAGGTCACTTCGTTTCTGCATTTAAGTTAATTTGTAACCTGGAACAAACAAAACACCATTAATTAAGGTCACTATTCTGTCTATGGACATATTCATTTTCACCAGCATGGCTATCACAAGGCGGCGTGCGAGCTATCTCGATTATTCTCGCACTATACCTCTCTTTCTAAGTATTCTAATAAGAGAGAGACGGATAAAGAGGGAAAAATCGAGGGAGCTCGCACGCCGTCTCGTCAATTCAATCGTAAGTAACATTTTTAGGAATGAAAGGCTATGGCTGTAGATTTATTTATATTCTTCTCCAGCCATGACCAAGCCTCTAAAAACCTTTATTTGCTTGAAAACTTTTATCATGCCTTTTCTAAAAATACCCGACGGAAAGCTCAAAGCGTAAATAACTAGTCATCTACTGATAGTACTTCGTTAAAAATATTTTATGCTTATCTGTGCTCTGTGCCCGGCCTACGTTATCTGAGGTGAGTTTTTACCTGTTCTTATTTTTAATTTTAATTAGTTTTTTTCTCGTTGGTGATTTTAATTAAGACTTTTTTGCGTTTGCGTTTTTTTGACGTGCGTATTAGTTTATATTTTGTTAACGCAATATGTTACTAGGTAACAAATACAAAGATTAGTGAGAACTATGATTGTGGGCTTCTAATTATGGTGGTATAGAATGTTTCTCACGCTTAATACACGAGTCTCTTTTACCAAAATTGATAACAAGGGCGGAATAGGTACCTTATATTACAATTTTTTGCTTGCTTTTGTAGGTATATTGCAATGGTTCCTTTTTAACCCTCGACGCGAAATGAGGGGTATTATCATATAAGTTTGATGTATCTATGTGTCTGGCTGTGGCATTGGAGCTCTTTCAGCTGTTATAAGTTGTTAAATTGTTATTATTATGTAATTTTTGATCACTATGCCCCAATAATATTGGCTTGAGAACAAATCATACGCCCAACGGTCTTCCTGCTATGGAAGAATTTAAATAAATCTTGTGATAAATTATTGGAGTAAAAAGAACATTGACGGAAGTTGAAGCATTTCAAATCGCCCTTATTGGCACCGTCGGAGCGGTATCCTTTGACTGAATGCAACACAAATAAAAAACTAAACGTGTGTAGATACAGTTTATCACAAACAAGATACTCGTATATAATGAAAAGCTGCAAATATTCGCCATCGCGGTACGCAGGCGCGTCAGCCGCTACGCCAAGGCTGCGCGTGGGCACGCTACCTGCGCTGCGCGAGCCTCGAACGGCAGTTTGATCGAATTCTAAATTCGAAACTAACTTTATTCCTTATTTTTTTAAACCGGCGAGATTTCGTCATCTTATGAGAGGTTTGACTACGAAGCAGTTCCCTACTTAATGTACATCCGCTCATCTTTCCCTCGGGTGCGCCAAAGTTCATATAAAATTGCAACTTCGATTAATGGATTTCTGTTTTTTTTTTAATACAATTTTATCTCATAATGATCAGTTGATCACTATTCATAATTATTAGTGCTAATAACTATTGTAAACATTTTAATGTTCTAAAAATGTTCCTAAAATCGTAGATTTTCTTTCAACCTCAAACTTGTCTGACTACCCCCTGCAGCAATATCCGTAATAGTCCAAACTAAGTGACAAACTATGTATTTGCATGTTAAAATGAAATAAAACCGTCGGTCCGTCTGTCGGTTCACATAAACAAGACAAGTTGACCGAATTAGCATATAAATGAAGGAAAAGTTTCGCTTTTGTAATAACTTTCACCTATTAAAGATAGTAAGGTTCAATAGGTTCATTTCGGTTCACTAAACTTCCGAAGAATCATTATTGGCTGTAATACACATTACTTATGGTCCAAAACTTCCAAGTAATCTTGGTCATAAAATGTAGTGTCTATCTTAATAGCAGCGAACGAAACAACCGTAGAATGCGAGCTCATTACAAACTACCCAAACATGTGCCTTAAACCCGGTATACGCATGTTCGGACTAAAAGGCTGCCTGGCATCGTTTTGACACCCCGCCCCCATCTGCGCATAATGGCAATGGCACCCATTATGTGGGGTTATTTTGCGACGCTAACTAGTTACTTAAGACTTTTTCATTCGCTGCTTAAAAGTCTCATTTTTACTCTGGGGCTCTATTTGGCTTGACGTATTGAATTCGAGTCGTTTTTGTATTTGTTGCACATGCTTGGAATAATACGTCACGCTCACGGCAATGTTCATTTGGACAATGTAAGCCCTAGAAAGACAATATAAACCCTCTCCCACCTAGACTCTGGAAAGGACGGATCCGCGCAAAAAATCAAAAAAACTTAGACAAAGTATTAGCAGTCCCTAAACTTTACGCACTATAATAGTCCAAGTATCCAAGTCCCTACATATTATTTTATTTACTATACTACCAATTCGCTGTTTCACTCTTTCTTCCAAATATAGCTTATATCCATCTGGAAGGTCCGTTCCTTAATACTGGTGAAATATATTTATTCAATTGGATGAGTAGGTAGTTTCGGAGATTACCTACATCTAAACTTATTAAGCAAAAAACTCACAGTATTTTGCCGTTAATAGTAGTTTACTTTAAAAACAAAGTTTACACAGACTACAATTCAGTACTTCACTTCACATACCTACGAGTACATGAACATTTCCACATTTCTTTTCCACTTTACCACATGAACTGTTTTCCTAAAGCAAATGCATGCAGTCACTATAAAAAGAAATATCCAAATCGCTTCAAGTGAGCCCATAAAAATTGAAATGTTCCCTCATTTTTTCCAGTATCAGTAATCGGGGAAAAAACATAAAAAAATAAAAGATCCCGACGAACCTGAAGTAGTAGTCCTTTTCTGAAGTCGGTTAAAACTAGACTGATATATTTAGAAACTATGTATGTACAGGGCTAATTTAGTTACCTATACAGACTTTTCCTTCACACTTTCAACTGCAAACACATGAACACCATACATGTAAAGCAAAAGTAAAATCTACACTTTCTCCATTCAACGAAAAAATACCGCGGCGTGAACCAAAGTGCAAGTAATATAATATTCACTTTTCTTGCCCCACAACGATGACCTGCATAAGGTCCGGAAAATCCAGTCAACGAAAGTGGCCCTAATGACAAACGTACACTAACCAAGCAAGGTTAGAGGTGGTTAGAGAGGCTTTCATGGACAGACAATATTTAGCTTCAAGTGACAGTTGTCAAAATGCGATGTTTATGTTAATTGAGATGATAAGCTTCTTTTGTTTGTTTATGTTAATGCATATCGTCAATTGTTTTACAACTTAATTAATTGCATGGAACTTGATGCGTCGGTGGAACGAAGATGAAAGTAACGTTGAGAAAATAAACTATATAAGTAGTGTAAAACATCAAATGCGTGTACAAACATACTACTGGGATCTGTGAGCTGTAGACTTTTTCACATTTTTCCATGAATTCCTAAAACTGAATCGAAAAAAAAACAATTTAATTATGATTAACGAACCTGTTCACAAAATTTCACGAGAATCGGTTGAGAAATGCGACCTGTAGAGGACAGGACATTTGGACAACCCAGCCGGCCATAAGAAAGAATTTTTGGAGAAGCTGAAACACACAACTTTGTTTGCTTCACTAGCTCGTTCAACTAGTTCGGAAAATAATGTGAATAAGTTTCTTAAAAGGCAAATCTTTTAGGGATTCTCACCCTAAAAGATTTGCGTTCTTGGAAAAAAAGAGTGAATTAAACTTTTAATTTACCCAGTTTCGTATGTTTGTTTATGTATGCGGCGGGCTCTTTTACCAAATACTAGGTACTTAATGTTTGTCGACTGTAGTTATTTATTAACAGTAACGCGACACGCGACGCTGCGACACGACTAATAGTATAATCGATGGTAAATTGCGGTAGAAGTAAGTACCTGTCACCTCAAGGACATGGGGAAATGGACACTTAATGGATCTGTTTACTTTTAAGTCGAGTGATGTACTAAATGTTGGGATTTGGAGCGCTAAGGTTTTTACAGGAGGCAGTGCGGTGTAAATATCCGAAAAATAAAGAGCAAGGCAGGGAGTTCCCGGTATACCTACAGCCACGATTTAAAATCACTTTTAAAAACATTTTACTCTGGCTACATTAATTAATAACAATCTTGATTATTTTAAATCTGAAAGCGACGTACTTAACATGTTTTATAAGTGTTTTTCAGACATAGTATCAGAGTTAAAACCTCCTTGCTGGATAATGATAACTGACGCATCAGTGACAAAATGTTTAGGGTTACGTATCAAAAACCCTCAAATCAATAAGAGGGTCAGCAACGCGCTTGCGACTTTTCTAGAGTCAAACGCGTCCATAGGCTCCTTCCCTTCCTTCCTTTCTACCGTCGGTCATAGAAAAACTTTTTTTGCTTATTAAAATAATTTCCTAAACGTCAAAATTCCCTGCTGTTATTTACCAGTCACACAAGAATCTTATATGTTATAAGAGCTGTATTTAAGCACCTGAGCGTAAGGTCGCTTACTCACGGCTCACGGTCGAACGACCATATACGAACACGTGCAACGCCAGGCTAATTACTACCTTCTGCTTTAACAATTAAGTCTTTTCTCGAATGAAGATATTGAAGTAGAATTCGAGGCAGAAGAGTGCTAAAGGCAAAGGTGCCATATGTCTCGATTGTGTAACCCGCGTCGAGAATAGAAATGAATTAAATTACAATATATTTTTAAAGTACTAACTACTAATACTAGCTATAAAACTCGCGAGAATGATTATTTTTAACCGATTTCAAAAAACGAGGCGATTCTCCATTCGGGTATATTTTTTTATTCAATGGTTGTTACCTACCTCAGAACTCGCGTCATTGATGAGCTGATTCGTAATTATTATTTTTTGTTTGTAAGTAAATGCTTCCAAGAGGGTCCTATTTTTTTCAAAAATTCAGTTGGATGATGGGATCTATGAGGAATTGCGGGAACTCCTCAATACACCCAGAAATAATAAATTTGGTGGAGTGGAATTGATGATGAAAACTACAGATGACTTATGGAATTCCTCAATTATGTCCTTAAAAGTACAAAAGTCGTCACAGATTCTGATAAGATTCCGTTGTAATAGCAACTAATGAAGTGCCAAAGGTGATCCTTGTGGAATCGACGGAATTCCTCAAATATTATCGGGCCACATACAGCGATTGGGTTTTTTTCTCTCTAATTCACGTTTCTTTGATTACGCATTTGCTCTCGGAAATCAGTTCATGTGCTTAATTGGAAAAGAAATGTGGAAATGTTCTCGTGGCTTGGCAGAAATTTAAGTCGGTTAAAACTTAATTCTTTCTGAAAAGATTCTAGAAACTGTTTTATTTTAGGGTACCTCCCTACCCCTAAAGTGGTCGTGTTTCTTTTTAAAACCATTTTGCAACTCAGTGATTCGTTTGCAGTTTTTGTTCGAGTCATGTGTAACTTCTGATTTTTTTATCAGTATCGGTCTCCCACAAAGTACCACGCGTACGCCACCCGCTTCCAGCCCACTCCCGCCCACCATACGTGCTGAAGCTAAACGATAAAAGTGACCGAGTTCCCATCATTCGATCTTCATTGATTGGACTAAATATTCTTGGATCTTCATTGATTGGACTACATATTCTTGGATCTTCATTGATTGGACTACATATTCTTGGATCTTCATTGATTGGACTACATATTCTTGGAACTTCATTGATTGGACTACATATTCTTGGAACTCCATTGATTGGGCTACATATTCACTTGTCTCTGTAATAAGCAGCGATCGGATATTCGGATCGATATTTACCTAAACTTGGCAAAATTCCGGAAATTGTTGGGAAAATATGGAGTTGGCATCTTTTTTATTATAAATTTAATAAATATGCTCCCGGACTCCGGGATCGCACGAAATGACATCAGATGGTACAAATTTACCTACATATTTAGTTTATGGCTATTTTTGACCATTTTTGTAAGGAAATATGTTGTGATATAGATCTAACAAGAACAGTGCATGTAGTGTAGCCGCAGCGTGAATTGGCAAAGTAATGTAAGCAATTCTCTATACATATCTTACATAACTGGTAATGAGTTTAGATTGTTACATAGTTAAGAAATCCCGGGAATTTTATTACGAAAATAAAGTCGAGTCCGTCTCCATACCGTTGACGCCGCCAAAGTTTAGGTAAATATCGATCCGAATATCAAATCCCCGGTAATAAGCTATGTGAGGAGATTGACAAGGTAATTACAAGCTTTTAATGTTAAATGATGCGCTAATAGCGCTCTTGGCATCCTCAACGAGTTTGTAAAAGCGGCTATAAAACGTTTCTTATTAAATCTATAATATGACGTTTATTTAACGAGAGAGCAAAGCGAACGAAGTTATCTGCTTAAGCTTGGGCCAAAATTTTTTCGTGTATGTATGGCTGGATCATCTGAGGGCCTACCGCGCGTTCGTGTATCTCCGTCTTTGTCGCTCGAACTAGCAAGCGCGACAGAGAGGGAGATACACGAACGAAGTTCGTTTTCGTTTCGCGGCAGGCCCTCTAGATGTCCAAAAACTGTTCTCCTCTGCTGGCCGAATTTCTCAAACGATTTCCGTGAAATTTTGTGATCATGTTCGTAAATTATATAGAGTTTATTTTGTCAAATCATTTTGGAAATTTGTCAAAAAAAACAGACTCACAGTAAAGTTCTACAGCTCACAGAGCTCCTTAGCTGGATTCTATAGTAGTCTGAAATAAATGATTTTTATTTTTATTTATTTTTTGGCTGCGAAGCTGGCGTCCCTGGGTTCGAATCCTGTGGCAAATACTTATTTGTGTGACGGGTATGAATTAGTGACTGGGCCTGAGATGTTTTTTATGTTTATATTTATTAAATATACACTTATGTAGGATTACGCCAAGCCTGAAGGTTTTACCCATCTAATGGTTGCCGACCCTTTGATACCTAGGTACTAAATAATATGAATTTTCCAATGAAGTGCTGATATCGATTAAGATAAATCATTATATTACTATCTTAGAATGCAGAACACTTGAATTGAAGGAACATCTCCAATTGAAGAGGCGTCCTTTAATAGACTACTGATTCATTACAAATACCTCACTATTTTAATAACAAAAACATCTAGTTCAAATAACTTGCTAGGTATGTAATAAATATTACAATTCTAAAAACATAACCAAAAAAATTTTTATATAAATAGCCAATTTGGTGTCTCTTTTGATTCACGAGTCAATTAATCTCCTTGTCGACTTTTAATACTTCCCAAATATATACAAAAACACTTAAAAAATACCCAAATCATTCATCAGTGACATAATACCCGCACAGTAGGTACTTATAAAGCGTCGGACACACTAAAAACATTCATTTGATATTTCACATCACGCACCAAAGCCCGAACGCATCCGTTACTTGACTAAAAGTAAATTCAATCACCAAACCAAAAAACCCCTCGAAACTAACCCTTGGCACCTTTTAAATACAGCCCACGGCTGCATGTGTCCGGGCGTAAAAACGAACAATGAATTTTAATTCCAGTATAAATTTGATTGCATTGAAATTTGAATCTTATTTGTAAGCGGACAAATATGATTTTATAAGTGGCACGAAACGGATAGTTCTCAAGTGTTTGAAGCGCCCATATTGGATCAGGAAGCGTGTGACAGCTCCAGAATTTGAAAATAGAATTTCGCCGCGAAAATGGGTGAGGCTAGTTTTGAAAACCGAATTGAAATTCCGGAATGTTTGAATTTAGAATAATTTAAGAATATTGCTACGAATACTAGTAACTGAAGTATCGTATCTCATAAACGCAAAAAAGTAAGCAGACATAGGTACTTTTTGTGTCTTTTTGTTTACACTAATAAGAAAGACATTTAAAATAACTGAACCATATTAAATAGTTAACTTAAAAAATATATATATCAAAGCTACGAAAATATACTTACGAAACTGAAAAATATAATTAAAACTTCAAACGCCTCATAAAGTCAGCAACGTACGTGGCCCCAAAATGTTATGAAACGTAACGTAACGTAAATAGACGCGTGGTTACAGTTATTAAGTATAATTATGGTGTAAATTAATCTTGCCGTTTGATCTATTTCCCGACGAGGAAGCGTTCTGTGCCACCAGGTTACTCTTGCTGCTGAGATATAATTAAATAATGCTTTATTGATGACGACCTGTTTCCCAATAAAAAAAAGATCATACAATATTTGATATTGGATATGTAAGTACAGGATGTAGCTAGTATAATATACAGTGCATTCATCCTTACTTGTCTTATTTGGTAAACAACATAACCTCAAAATGCATCTGTTTAGGATAAAATACCAATTATGTGAGTATTAGATCATGCCGAGACGACTTTTCGGACATCACTTCACGATTTTTTTGTCTAGCAACGCTTTATTTACGATAATGTTATGTAACCTGTTTTTTCAATAAATAAATAAATAAATAATAAATAAATAAAATAGCTGCTATAGTCTAAAAAGATACATTTTGAGGTTAGAATGTTGTTTACCAAATAAGACAAGTAAGGATGAATGCACTGTAGCAATGAAATGAGTTATTCTGCATCCGATTCAATTCTTGTATTTCGTTAAAATTTTACATTACTCGTGATTAGTTTTTTTTATCCAAGTGGTAATTAGTTTTAGCACAGAATAGATAATAAAGCCTGAAATAATACATTGAGATATTTCAGTTGAGAAATATGTATAATATTTTTTGATACAGTAGTGAAAAAAATACTGTATAGTATTTGTAGATAAGTTTCTAAATGTGATCCAACCACCAAAAGATTATTACTAGACTTTATTGTGATAGCTATAATGTACCTACGAAAGCAAAAAATTAAGATCTTGTATAGTTTTGTTGTACGTAGATTGAAGACCAATTAAAATAGTGGTAATTTAGTGACATTAAGTTTATGGACGGCAAAATAAAGTTGGTCTCCTGAGACTGCGTTGGACTATTTTTAATTTCGGTCGCGAAACGTTCGGTCCTCTTCCGTTGAAAGTTCGGCTTCCGGCGTTTGAGGGTTCTATTTTACTAAGGAATTTTAACTAAGCCACTTGATTGTTTGAGAAAGAGGAAAACTAAATTGTTTAGCCGTGAGGTACAGTTTACTGAGATAATCCTGATCCTTGTGATACTTTTATACTGAAGTACATTCATAGCGTACTCCTTTGTTGACTGTAAGAACCGTTCTAAACTATATTCCGATTTGACATTGACCGAAGACAACTCAACTATAGATAATAACACCTTCTTCAACATCTTAGCATGAACGCCAACCGTCTATAAACAATAAACATCTATTCGTTGTTATTACATTTACAAAAGGTTCAGTGTCTTGGGTTGAACTGTCAATCAAAAAGTAATTTACTTACTTATCAATAAATTAAACGGACTAGTTTTATCTTAATGCAGATGTGTTAAGATAAAATTAATCCGTGTGTCAAACAATTTTCTTTAACCTATGCAGGAGGTTAAAATTTTTGTCTTTATTGAAAAAAAAAACAAATTATATAGGAAATAATATTGAAGTGGATGAAAGAGGAAAAAGGAAAAAGGAAGATGCTGACATGGTGGAATGGTGACAATACAATACCATTGTGCTGTCAAAGAACTACACACATGCCAAATTGTAATAAACTAGATGCTTAACGCGGAAGAAAACGTAGCTACCTGCCTACTGAAGATAATAGAAAATAGAAAGCTTACAAAGAAAATAAATAATGAATATTGAACACGGTCATTGACCTTCGAGTTTCTTAAAGATGCAATGGGAAGTTTGTATTCATTGCAAATTGCACACTCGTATAAGTCCAGACAAGACAATATACGTATTTGATGGACTAAATGATGTCCTTAAGGTTTAGCATTAACTTAAAGAAAACATTTGTTTAAGTCCGTTGAACTCTGTCAGTGATTCAGTTTAAATAAATATTTCCTTCGCAGTTTTTTTTTTTGCAGATAGTAGTGTAGGTAAAAGGCATATTTTTGTTTCATTACGCTACTTCGTTGTTCCTGTTACTCGTATTGTAAAAGGAATCGACCTCTGTGACTCATCCGATGCCCAAAGTTATCAGTCGTCCTTAAATAGTCTTGAAAATTAGTCATAAACGAATGGAAATCGACCGGAAGCAAAGTTAAGGTCGATTGCCAAAAAGATTGTTAAAAACCTTTGAGGTAATAGTTTCAATAGTTTCCGTTGGAGTCAAGTCTCAAACGACGGGTTTCCTGCAAAGGCTGTAGATATATATTGTATCGATAGAATGCATTGAAAGTAACGAATAATCATTTAGCTAAAGAACTTCATGTAAGAAATGATTTTCTGTACACGATTGGCATTATTTAAACCGTTGGTAGAGATTAGATGCGTGACAAGAGCCCTATCAGTTTCTTTGCTGAAAATCATTTTGAATATATCAACTATAAGTGTAGAGGAAAATGACGACATTTAATTTTCAATTATGGTGATTATATGTCCAATGTCTACGTTGACTCTATCTACAAAGCAATACCCGGTAGAGCGCTTATTAAAATAAAAGGTCTCGCCCTAGCAGGAGGTAAGTATTTGTCGAAAATTAACGTTGCAGGTGGCACAGACTCTTATCTTTCTTAAATAATTACCACTAATGTACTGGGCACCCTGCTACTGTGGCATCGTTTACAAAATATTTACCATCATTAAGAAACTAATTCTTTTGACCATTTACCGACGGCTCAAACTATGTTTAGGGCATTGTTTACGCTCTGAAACACAGTTCAATCAATTTTAAATTAAATTTAAAAATTAAAAATGCTTTGAACCGAATATTTTTTAAAGTTTACTTACCTTTAATTTAAAAAATAATATTTCGTTAGTAGCGTTACTGCTTAATACGAAATTAACATTTGAATAACATAAAAAACTGGTTGAGATTAAGACTACATTTTACCGCAGAAAAGCCAAATATTTAATTACTGACTTACTTACTTGTTTTTTGTAGTTAGGTGGTTTTATTACATAAAATTTTAGAATTTTATCGTTAGATTTCCAGATACAAGAAGATCACGTGGTGTTCACGCGATCTTCTTGTAACGCCACCACAAATTGCGTTCGCGCACCAATTTAAGGACTATCTTTCTAAAATAGCAGCGGAAAGCTACACTTGCAAAGCAATGTCAAGGAGGCCAATCAAAAGATAAATCTCCTTTTACGGCAAACGATGTGTAACCCATTCGTCTGCGTATAAGTGTTTACATATATACATAAATCCAAGCACTGTTAACCCCAAAACAGAATCCGACATGTCTAAAAACCAATTGAATTATTCATTAAATAGCCCTTCAAACGAGATCAGTGACACTGCCTGATCAAGTTGAAGACGAGTTGGTTCTCGAACGAATTTCCCTTTAGTATGTGCTTTTGAACTTGACAGCGTTGCACCAACGTGTTTCTTAACCGTGTTCTGAGATGTCACCATCAAGTAGGGTTGTCTAATGGTGCAGAATAGGATTGTCTCAATTGGGCCTTTCGGGAAATAGAGTTCTTTTAAGAGTTTTGAAATCCGCTCATATACTACTCCTTAGCACAATTTTTACGTAATTCTTGATTTAAGAAATGAGACAGACTTCAAAATGCACATATACTTATGCACGAGTACTCTTAGCTATATTTTGCATGCTAGCAATTAGAGTATCAGTAAAGAAAATAGTTGGAAAACTAAGCTGCTCAAGGCTAATTAAACATGCATTATCTCGTTGCTCTAATTTTGAAACAAGATGATAAGATTTGCTAATTAAACTATAGACGACAATTCTTCATTCAGATTCCACACCCCACATAAGTATCGAGTTCAAAGCATAGTTTTGTTTTTATACCTATCCCACACTTTGAAAATGTAATGATCAGAGATGTGATTGTCCCGCAAAGGATCAGTAAATGTTTATTTTTTATTTTGCCTCTTTTTTGACAACCCTATTTAAAGGGCTGACCCGGTCACGCCGGTCAGTCGACCAATTAAATTTGTGTTTAACCTTCGATTTCTAATATTAAATACGAAGTTTGGCAGAGCTTAATTTCAATAAATTGATTGCGGGTTAAGCACGTGTCCAACCATAAATGTGTTTTAAAAATAAACATATTAATTTAATCAAGTACAAAAAATATATAGCACTTTAAAACTCTCGCACTTTTTAAACATATTTAAATTATTGTTTTACACTGGTCTAACCCCTTATAGACCCGTGTTAAACAATAATTTAAATAGGTTTTTTTTTCTATCACACAATCTTTACAGGCAATATTAATTCGACAGAATTGATTTTTTAAACATGTTGGCTTCATGATATACATATATGATTATAAATAAGTATCTATATAGCGCTTTAATATTTTAATACCTGCTTTAAAATATTCAGTTACGCTGTTTTTCAGTTGCAGTAATAGCGTGTATGTTTATTTTAAGAGACTTTCAATTTGCAATTATGAATACCTTAAGATTTTTCCTAATCATTTTTAATTGTAGTGTAATATAACCGCATAATTCTATTTGGCATTGAACATTGAATCAGTCCATCATAGATATAATTCTCGGTCGTACATAAATTATCACAAGTTGATTTATCGATAGATAATCAACCGATAAATAAATCATACTTAATTCATTAAAATAGACCAAAAACAATCTCAAACAAAACAGCAACAGGCTGCCAAACACATGATTCACAGCGACAATGAAACCGTTTTTAAAACACAACACTTCCACGTGACGTAACTTGAAAATAATAAAAACATACTTAGATCAGTTTTGTTTTTCGCGTTCGAATTTGAAAATCGAACTGTCACTCGCGCAAGATGGCGCACGTGCGCTTCGTTCCGTACCGCGCAGCAGACTGCCGCCTCGTCCTTCGACTTTCACTGGAATGATAATACATGTAACACAACCTATTTTAATATGCGTTCCGTTAAAGTTTAAGCTCCTAGGCACACCGGTGTCTCCTAACTGCCTGGATTCAAATCCTTTGCATAATCGGAATGTGTGCGCGTTGTTTTCCATTTTGTCGTCAATTATCCGTCTAATAATCTAAGCAGCGACCATCTGTCATTGTAGCCTTCTTGGTCCTTAAATGGATTGTGATTTTCCATGGCTTATTAAGAAAAGTTTACGCGCAGTTGCAGGTGTCTATTTACGTCAAAACTACAGAACACCTGTTTGCCATTACTCATTAGTGTAAAGTTTTTAATTATAAAACTGAGCCTAATTTTATATAGTTACGTCATCGTTTCCTAAAATTACCACATGACCAAACACATAAATAAAAGTGTTTGAGTTTAGTTTTCTAGGTATATAGAATAAATAAAGTGTTTATCTTCTTGCTAAGTTCTTAAATATCAAAATCAAAAAGTTTATAAATGTTCTTATTTTCATTGGTATAAAATCAGTAATACATGTAGGTTGTAAAATTTCATAATTAACATACAGCTACAAGAAGATAAATTTTAATTGAGATACAGGATAATCCAAGTTTAGGCGTTTTTAATCAATTCCTCTAACATGTAGCAGTGCAAGCAGAATGTACCATTAGCAATAAGGTATTTATAATAAATTATTTTTATAATAGCCCTATGAAGTCATAAAAAAGACTAAACACCGACGATAATAAGTTCTTTACGCAGATCCTAATCGTTCGACCACTTATATCACATTATTTGTTATTAAACAATTTATATCTACGTGAGCTGTCAGAGTCGCAGTAAATAATAAGCAAGACAACGAAGACACGCAGACATTCTGTGTTGAGTCAGCTGTGAGAGTCGCCCGTGGATAATCACTCAAAAGAACTCAACGGCTATGCCTATTTACGCCGACCCGTCGACATTTTACATGATAGTGCTGAGTGGAAAAAAGGAGAATTTCGAGTTTGGCACACCAGTGGAATGAATTTTACCTGCAAGTCGATCACGTAACGTATTGTACGCGTGTCAGGTCTAGATGTCACTTTTTGCATGGGAAATTGTAAGTTAGATTGTCCTAACCCGGTATGGTATTTTACTGAACTGAAAGTCAAATCAGCAACTTTTATGAAACGCTGTTAGTATATGTAGGTACTTGATATGGTTAGAGTTGACCGAATTACATCAAAGTATCGATTCAAAAAGCAACTCTAGCGTCCAAGATCAAAGAATCCAATTAAAATGACAGTTTTAGCATAAGTCGGCCATTTCAAATAATCTCAGCCATAAGTAGGTAGGAAGTTTGACGGTAACATCTATAAAATGGCGGAGATAGGTTGCAGCTTGATGTGTTTCGAGTTGGCATTTCGTAAGTTCGTCTATTTTCATGATGTACAATTTTTGTAATGTGGCGACGCGACGATTTTATTCGGCAAGCAGTATACCTACTTCATTTTAACTACAATTTCAACTCCAGCCTGATCTACTGTGTAAATAATCAAGGAGCTAAAATTAAAACAAAACGAATTTTTCAACACAATTGCTCGTAACGTACCTCTTATTGTGTCGCTTTTAGGTTCATAATCCTGGATATTAAAAACGCGTGTTTTATAACATTACAACACTTGTGTGTTATGGTTATATCCCGATTAAGTCACGCTGGCACCTTGCAGCAAGATAATATAATATATGCATGAACACGGTGCATTCTTAAATTAACCGGGTTGTACAGAATGTACAGCTTTTTTTCGGCAAATGGATTCTTACTCGACTAAACAAATTAAATCCTTTTTGTTAATTAATTGACTATTTCTTTTTGTATATGATATGGAAACGTTTAATTTAGTAAAACTATTCACTTTTCATAACATTTTACATGAATTAAATACAGATAACATTTTAAAACGAAAATATAATTTTATTTCGTATTGGCTGTTTAGACATTTCTGTGCCCACACTGCGCAAACTTCACGAAAAAAAACTGTTGGGCATCATTATAGGTTATTTATTTCACAAATATTTGTAAAATATGTTCATGCGTGTTTGGTTACTTAATATCAAAAATGTTTACTCGTGGTGACTAGAAAAGTGATAAATAGAATGGACGCCACTGGAAATTCTTGGCAATGTGAGTTAAAACCTATTGTCATCTTAATGAATTGCTTAATGTAAAGTAAATAATTGGGAGGCCTATAACATTTTCATCTTATGAAAATGTTTTTTTCCTCGCAAAATGTGTTGAAAAACGTCGTATGATACGCGTGAGCTTTGATAATTACATCCTCGGCTTCCTTATCACGGTCACCTGCGGTTCGCGTGAACAATTTCGCCTCTGATGTAATTATCAACATACCTCACTTGTATCACAATGTACTATTATAAACAGGAAGTACAGTTCTGATTGGAACAACTTCAAAATCATATATATTTTGAGTGGGTGCCTGTCGTATCGCATAATGTTGATCGTCCTAAAAAATTTTGGCCGAGAATGTTTGGCATAATGTTGAGTATTAGGAGAACAATATTTCTTTGCTATTCCGCTAAAAAACGTGCTGGTCTATTAGTGAAGATAAGATGCAACTATTTGCGTAAAAACATGCAAAAAATTACAGCAAACCACCACCAATAATGACAAAAACCTCGACACGTCTTTCGCCTCTCTACGAGGCATCATCAGGAGATGCTGGCATCCCGAACAGAAAGTGCCAAAAAGTCGGGAGTCTACAAACTTGCCTGTGATAATTGCAATAAAGTTTATGTGGGACAAACAGGCCGTAGTTTTAGCACAAGGTATAAGGAACATGTTGCGTCGTATCGGCATAATCACCCGGACAAGTCTAATTTCGCAAAACATCTATTGGAGAATAACCATGCGTTATCTGACAATCATTCTTTCAACATCTTGCATGTTTGCGAAAAAGGATTGCGTCTAAGTGTTCTAGAACAATTAGAAATAATTAGGTACAGCAATAGAGGCGTTATTATCAACGAACAATTGAATGTTGCGTCATCACCGTTGTTACGTGTTCTTCCATCTCTTTCACGCATGAACGGTAGTATGGGGGGACAGAATATAAATATGGCGGATGGCTCCGGGCGGGTCATTTGCTCAGTGGACGTGGCGCAAGCAACATCTCCTGCCAGCATCTCCTGATGATGCCTCGTAGAGAGGCGAAACACGTGTCGAGGTTTTTGTCATTATTGGTGGTGGTTTGCTGTAATTTTTTGCATGTTTTTACGCAAATAGTTGCATCTTATCTTCACTAATAGACCAGCACGTTTTTTAGCGGAATAGCAAAGAAATATTGTTCTCCTAATATATCATGGACTTCCGCAAAGTAACGCCTGATTCAATAAATTATAATGTTGAGTGGCATACTACTTATTTAGCCTATTCATTTTTGCGCATACACATTTAAAAGTCCTAAAGTATGTTTATCCTAATATTGATTACTCGAACATCGAATTACCTAAAAAGTAATAGTCCTAATTTTCATTGTCATATTAATTATTTTGCCTATTGTTAAACGTGCTAAAATTAAACCACCTATACTATTTTTTTCCTAAATTTTATACTATTTGTATACTCTGAGCAGACCCGACCTACATCTAGATAAATAAAATAGGTTCGTTAGTTGCCTTTTGCCCCTCAGAGCAGAAATAGGGGCCCCGCGAAGCGGGGCTCCGTCGACACGAAGGCGGGTCTTAGGTAATTCAAGTATTAAGCAATTCTTAGCTGAGGCAACCTTCATTTAGATCAATTAGATAGGTTCGTTAGTTGCCTTTTGTCCCTCAGAGCAGAAATAGGGGCCCCGCGAGCGGGGCTCCGTCGACATGAGGGCGGGTCATAAGTTCTTAAAGTACGTACCTAAATAGGAAAGATTAGGTAACCACAAATAAAACATTTATTTTTACTATTTGTAAACTCTGAGCAGACCTGACCTACGTCTAGATAAATAAAATAGGTTCGTTAGTTGCCTTTTGCCCCTCAGAGCAGAAATAGGGGCCCCGCGAAGCGGGGCTCCGTCGACATGAGGGCTGGTCATAAGTAATTCAAGTATTAGGCAATTCTCAGCAGAGCCAATCTTCATTTAGATAAATTAGATAGGTTCGTTAGTTGCCTTTTGTCCCTCAGAGCAGAAATAGGGGCCCCGCGAAGCTGGGCTCTGTCGACATGAGGGCGGGTCATAAGTTATTCAAGTAATAGGCAATTCTAATAGATATGTATGCGTAACAAAATGTATGCACAACATTTTTAGTACATTAAATATTAGTAACATCAAAGTTATGCACATCAATCATTCTAAAAAAAAACCTTTGACACAATAAACATTCGGACAATAAATATTTAGGACAATCGATATTAGGAACAACAATTTCGGCAAATAAAAAATATGCACAAAAATGTATATGCAATTCGATATTCGGCACAAAGTTGGTATGCGACAAAATATTAGGATCAACAATTTTATGCCACCCGATATAGACCCATTTTGAGTGTCTTGTATGCACCGAAACGTGGCTACCTGTTGCATAAAAACCCTCGAAAATTTTCATGCGTCTTATTTCTAATACATCATACGACATGATATGACCACTACATACTTAACATAGTTGAAGGAAAGACAGAGTGATAGCGAGAAAAGAGAGTTTAAGTTAGGTCGAACTACTATGTCAAAGAGTTTACATGGGATCGGAGTAGATGTAGGGTAGGACCTACTTTGAGCTACACCGACAAGAGTAAAGAAATAAATAAGAATTACTAGTATAATAAAGAGGTAAACTTTGTGTGCATGCAACTTTGTGCGGATGTAAGTTTGTATGTAGGGGTTTGTTACTATTTGCCATCATTGTGGTGTAAAAAACCAAGTGACTAAAGCACTCAGCTGACTAACACCCAAGTATTGCGGACCCGAAAATGATAAGTCCACACCTATTACCTAACAGCCAGGACAAGCTTTCTGCTCATGACATAGTTGTCTTATCGAATGGACACCTGTTATCAGTGTACCTACCTTCGTAAGTGGCTTAACACTTTTGTTTTGTTTTACGGCGTAGCATCCTGTTTAACTAGTGTCTTTATTAGCTAGCGGCCCCGTCCGCGTATTATGTAGAATGCAAGTGAACCCGCAGGATAGAATATAGCTTATAAATATTATTCCTACAGATCCGTTCCATATACCGATAAAAGATTTTTTTTGTGAAAGTGGTTACATACAAAACTTAAGCTGAGTATAAACTTACAGACTGTTTCGCATAAAATGTAGCCGCAGAGACCCGCAAAACCCGCGAGATAAAATATAGCCTTTTATTCAGAAAGTTAATTCTACACGCAGGTGAAATAAAAAAAAATGGGTTTAGCGAGTCCGGAGATTACCTATTATATACAAACTTACAAAGCTATAATCTCACACACGTCCTCTTTATAATATAATTAGTATCGATGATAAATGTAATGCAGGTGACTCTACTTTCATATATATAATATAACGTACTAGCTTCTGCCTGCGACTCCGTCCGCGTGGAACTCGTTTATATCGCAGCTCCATACAAACTTTTACCCCCCCCCCCCCCCCATTTCACCCTTCGGGGATAAAAACTATCCTATGTCATTCTCCATCCCCTCAACTATCTCCACTTAAAAAATCACGTCAATTCGTAGCTCCGTTTTGCCGTGAAAGATTCAGATTCAGATGATTTATTTGCTGTTCGTACAAGTACATGCAAATACAATTAATACAATTTTAGGTACAATTAATAATACAATTATAGTTACAATAATACATTTTAAAATTAATTACTTATTCTAGGTGCACATTAATAAAAGGACATATTACATTGGATTTTATTGGTTAAAAATATTTAATAGATGTCATTTGTGATGTCAAGGGCATTGGCGAAAAATTCTTTAATTGTATAAAATGGTCTATTAATGAAATATTCTTTTATCTTTCTGTCAAAAGTTCTCATGTCTGTACATTGTTTGATATCCTGACTTATTTTATTAAAAATATTAATGGCCATATTGTTAAAGCTGTTATTGAAATGGACAAAGTGAGGTGTAGTTAGAGACAGTTGACTATTATTCCTAAGATTAAAATTATGCATTTCTCCAGCTGTCGGATAGAGATTTTTATTTAAATAGACATATATACATATGTGATACAAGTACATTGAGATAATGGTGAGGATTTTGTGATCTATAAACAAGTTTCGATGGGTGTCAGGTATGCCTTTGCATCCAGAAATAAGTCGAATAGCCTTTTTCTGTAGGAGTAAAACAGAATTTATGTTTGTACCGTTGCCCCAAACTTCAACACAATACCTGATGATACTCTCGAAATAGGAGAAGTAAACAGTTTTTAATATATTGGTGTCTGCTATTTTTGAAAGACTTTTCAATGAATAACACGCACTAGCCAATTTTTTACACACGGTGTCTATATGACTATGCCACCTCAGATAGGGGTCAAGTTGTACTCCCAAGAATCGGATACAATCAGATTTTTCTATAGGCACATCACAAATAAAATCAGCGCTCCTAGAACTACGGCGAAAAATTATGTAAAAACTTTTTTCACAGTTAATCCTAAGACCATTGTATGAAAACCAGTTGTCGAGTTCATTCCAACATTTTTTATAATTAGATTAAATTCTAGGACAGTAGGTGCACTTAGGATGATGCTGGTATCATCCGCGTAGAGATACGGTGTACCCTGTGTTAAATAATCAGGCAGATCGTTTATAAAAATAAGAAACAGCAATGGGCCAAGGACTGAACCCTGAGGTACCCCGTATTTTATCGTACCCTCCTCGGAACGAGTGGCTCGATCAGGATCACTACAAGCTATTTCTACGTATTGAGTGCGACCTGTTAGATACGATTCAAAAAGTGTGAGGGTTATGCCGCGAATACCGTAGTATTCAAGTTTGTTTAGGAGTATTCTGTGGCTGACACAGTCAAATGCTTTAGTCAGGTCACAAAACACTCCCCCGCACTTGTGACCGTTATTCAGATTACGGACGGACAAACAAACAAACACACACATACACTTTCCCATTTATAATATTAATATGGATAGATTACCAGCTTCCGCCCGCGACTTCGTCTGTGTGAACCCGGGATAAAAACTATCCTATCAAAGCTTTCGCATTCATAATATTAGCAGGATACGGGTAACAAAGTGGTCACCACAACAAAGTTATAAATAGGCAGAGTAGGAAAGCTTAAAGCTCCGCTTAAGGTCAAGGCGCGGGCGCAGGAAAATTGTTGCTTTTCCCAAAACGGATAATGTCACGAACGCGCGCCAGCGTGTTTACAAACGACGACTTTTGTCGTGTCGTTAGTCGATCCCTGATAGTCTCAACCCCGTTTCAACTATGTAATAAATAATAAAGCGCAAATATATGGAATGACACCCACTTTGGCCTAGTTGGTAATGACCCTGCCTATGTAACCGGAGGTCCCAGGTTCAAATCCCGGTGAGGGCATCTATTTGTGTGATGAGCACGAATATTTGTACCCGAGGCATGGATTTTTTCTAGTATACGTTCCCCTGTATACGTACATCTATAAACATCAGACGTACATGATGTACGTTCAACGTACATCATTTCACCATATAATTCATTAATTTTCATTATGGTGGCGCCGCCGCAGAGCAGCACACTAGCTTCCGCCCGTGACTTTGTCTGCGTGGACGCGTGATAAAAACTATCATCATCATCAGCATATCAACCGAAAGACGTCTACTTCTGGACATATAGGCCTCCCCCAAAGAGTCCCACAATGACTGGTCCTGCGCCACCCGCATCCAGCGTACTCCCGCGACCTTTACCAGGTCATCAGTCCACCTTGTCCGCCTAACCACGCTGCGCCTTCCGGTACTTGTCACCACTCGAGAACCTTTCCGCCCCAATGGCCGCGCAGACCGAACAGAAATAGATACTTTTTAATCCCAGCGATGGTGGAGTTCGGTATCTATACAATGTACGTTGTCCCTTCTATTCTCGAAAGTGATGAATATGGGAACACTAAATACCCATTCGGTGAAGGAAAATCAATCAGAGGAAACCTGCATACAGCTGCGAAGAAATTCAAAGGTGTATGTGAAGTCCCCAACCCGACCTGGGCCAGCGTAGGGACTACGATCACAATTTGCTAAAAAGTAGGAATGTTTATTTTATTAGTTGAGTGATGTGGCTAAGAAAACTTACAATCATTTATATGTTGGCGACCATATAAAAAAAGTAAGACGTCTTTATAAACAAAATGGCAGCAATGTAGAAAAAACTGCGGCGAAGTTATAAATTGAAGGTAGGAAAAAAGGTAAGTGTACTATTAAGAACGTCAATTTTCAATTCATTACTGATTGTAAAATATATCTGTGAATTTTACGTTTATCTACTAAAGTTAATAAAGTTCGCGTTTAAGAGCTCGAGTGGCTCTATACTTTAAAAAAAAAATGGCGTATTTGTTACGCAATTAGGTAACCATAGACAATTAATAAAAAAAAAACATAGATTTAAGTTTAACTTAATTCACCGCCAGGCTACGCTCGTAGGGCTACGCCGTAGCCCGTAGCAGCTTAATGTCTGTATGTAGAGAAAAGCACCCGTAGCGTTCTAACCTTCTGACGCATGTGTTAATATTGCACTGATTTGGTGCAAAATACAAGATGCAGGACATTCTCACAAAGATCCTGGGGTTTTCAATTCAATTTCAATTCAATTCAACATTTATTCATGAACAATACAAAGATTGTGTTTGATGTAACTACACTTCATTTTATTTTGACAGCAACTAGTTATTTTCCTAATCTAATCTAATCTTGTGCAAATATTTCTTCAATACTACAAGCATCCCCTCAACAAATATGTTTTCAATACATAAGTTAATGAACGCGAAACTGCTTGTAATCATTTTTAACTTAGTGGGAAGCTTATTAAAAATGTTTACTGCCTGGTTCCTGGTGCAATGCTGCTCTTGTGCTTGGGACAGAAATTAGGCTTCAAGTTTTTTGGTGCGCGTAAGTAAGCGCAGCTCTTGTTCCTCATTCGTCTCATATTTTGATATGTTTTTCAAAAACACAGTGAGTAAAACGAGTCCATATAAGCTAGGGACTGTCAGAATACTCAAATTCTTACAGGACGCTCTCTGGGGAAGTCGAAAAAAGGATCGTATCGCTCTTTTCTGTGCAACCAGTGCAATTTCCCCAGAGCATAATGCTGTACCGCAACTTGGATTCAACCAAGGTGTAGTAAACTGTCCTGAGTTGTTCCACTGACAAATCATCCCTAAGCCCTAAGGCTTCTCAGAGCGTAACAGGCTGAATGAATGGAATTTTGAATCGACTCGAGCTCTTCCTTCCAGTTTAGTGCAGTCAATGTGCCCCAAGGAATTTTAATTTGTTGATTTGGCAAGAGACTTTAAGGCAAACCTCAAAAGGCCGTTTAGTTGGTCACATTTAATTTAGTAAGAATGTTAAAATTACTTGAAATTACCCCGAACTGACCAGATAAAAAGTTTCGTAACTTTGGAAACACGTCGGTGTGCTAATCGCGTCGGAAAAGTGTCGTGCCCTATAAAACCCGTCATCCGAAGGGTGAACGTTCTGCGCAGCGTAAAAATAAAGTTAAGGCTGCTGGTTAATTGTACAACAATTGGCGTTTATCGTCATTAATTATTTTAGACGCAATTGTCACGGACGGACGGTGAGATTTATTCGGTATATACGAGTATATTGGGTCAGACGTTTGACCGTAACATTGCAAGCGAGGTGTTTTAAGGGCGAATTACATAATCTTTCGATTACAGACCGACTAACGTTAAAATATGGCGGTGACAGCTGTCATAAAATATAATCCTACTATGTTACGAGTAAGTATTATTTTTTTCCGTAAAAAGATAAGATAAGTAAATTTATTATAACAACACTATAAAGAATATAAATCACTAACGTAATAAATAAAAAACTAAATTAAAATAAAATGGATTAAAACTAAACTAAATCTAAAAATGGCCCCTGCGGCATTGTGCCGAAGATGCTGGCAGCATTACCTCGCTGAATAGCTAAGCTAATTCTTTGTGCGAGATAACTGCCAGCCCTTCGGTCACCGGTGGCATCTGTAAGCCTCTTCGATATCTCTTTGAAGAGGCTAAGAGCTCCAGGGCCCCACGGACCAAGGGTCTCGACGCCAAAAGGCACGAAATTATATTCGGCGCCGAGACCACCTATTATTGTATTTAATATTATGAATGCCAAAGTTTATAGATGTTTGGATGTTTAGATTATAGTTCCGATCCCGTATCACGCTTAAACGGCTTAACCGATTTGTATGAAATTTCGCACGAAGTATACGTAAGTATAGTATAGATTAAAATATAGGACAGTTCTTTAACCGGGTCCATGCAGACGAAGTAGCGAGTGGAAGCTAATCCATACTAATATTATAAATAATGCAAAAGTGTGTCTGTCTGTTATCTTTTCACGCTTAAACCGCTGAACCAATTTAGGTGAAATGTGGTACAGACGTAGTTTGAGTACCGGGGAAGGACAGAGGGTAGTATTTATCCCCGAAATCATCCCTTAAGAGGGTGAAATGGGGGAAGGTGAAAGTTTGTGTGTACCTGCGACATAAACGAGTTCCACGCGGACGGAGTCGCGGGCAGAAGCTAGTAAATAATAAATAAATATACATATAACACTGCTCCTAAAACAATTAGTCGGTAATGGAAACATTACATTTAGAGCTCAGTTTATAAGGAAAGTTTATAATACAAGTAAGTACGCTTTCCAGGTCAAGTTCAGCAATAATTACATTATTGTGATTAATTGTACTACTTAAAATAACAACAACAACATTTGTAGGTTTATTCATGTACCAGGAAAGTAAATAAGACCAACTATTTCATAGTACATACCACGTACACAATAAAAAAAAAGCAATACAATAATCACCTTTTGTTTCAAGTACACTCAGCAGCAGAAGCGGCTACGCAATATTACACGCTCAAAATGATCAAGATAGTCCTTATCCCCTTGACATTAGAGTCGTGTGAAGTAATTTTGAGCACTTGACCCGCTTAGCTACTTTTGCTGCTGACTATACCTACATACATATTTTACAGGATCATGTTTATCTTATCCCACATGGTATACTATACAATACAAATACTCTTTATAACACCTCAATAAAGTAACACTGTACACATTACTGTACAGAAAATAATCAATAAAAGTAAAGGCAAAAAACAGGCGATCTTATAGCTAGAGAGTGATCTCTCCCTGGCAACATTATGGTAGCGGAAAGCAGATCTAACGATACCATACTTGTAGTTAGAAGTAGTATAAAAATAAAATATTATAATAATTTATTATTGCTGTATTTTAACAATATCATACAGACTTTCAAACGGAAGCAAAACTTACTTTATCTGTGAACTAGTTACCTGTCTGCCTCCGTAAAAGACGGATCATCATCTGGTGTTTAATAATTTCACAAGACAACCTAACAATTAAACCAATGTGTTAATCTAATGTTTGTGTGTTACTCGATAATGCGGAAGAATGAGGAAGTGGAAACACTGATGGTTGCCGAGCCCAACATCATCGGAGCATAATCTGACCCCGTATCATGGTATCACGCGATAAGTGACAAGATAGGAGCGTCGTCTCGTTCTATTAAACGTTGTCAGCCAGTGACGGACGCTCTATCCTGTCGTGAGATAAGGCCGACCATGATACTGGGTCTGCTCGACTACGCTGGCTCGGCCACGTCGAGTGAGGAGGACCATGCCAAAAGTGCACCTGTGTGCCAAAATGACCAACGTCCAGTCGGCCGACCAATGTATCGCTGGATAGACGAAGTCCAGAAAGACCTGAGCCAGCTGCAAATTGCCAATCATGAATGGCGGCAAGCTACCCAGGATAGACCGCAGTGGCGTGTCTTAGTGTGGGAGGCTAAAGCCCACTTCGGGTCGCTGAGCCAGCGTAGCAAGTAAGCAATGTGTTAAACGTGCTTCGATTGTGATTGGTCATCCTCCTAGCGATATTCCTGGTTGTGCCCTAAAGGAGCCCGGGGTCCGCTCTGACGCGTATTCCCATGATTTGACATTGTAGTTTAACAAAAGCGACTGCCACAGACTGACCTTCCAATCCAAAGGGAAAACTAGACCTTATTGGATTTAGACTGCTTTTCTCACGACGGTTTCCTTCACCGAAAACCTAACTGTAAATATTCCGTACATAACTTCCGAACTGGTACGTGTCTGGAATCGAACCCACGACGCCCCTTGATACTAGACACATGCCTGCACCACTCGGCTACCGTAGCTTCAAATGTAATAGGTATGGGTTTGCAAATGCCTGTTAGGATACTTACCATTGCTGGATTAATTTCTAGCCGCTGCAGTGCTGCGCTTGTTTGGTGATAACCATTAACACACATCAAACTACAGGGAAATCACTTCTAAGAATCTTCTAAGAGTCCTGTGTCCCTGACGAGGGATAACATCACACTGCCTAACACTTCAAAATAAAAATATGCCGTAGGCATCATTGTAAATTCACTTTTTCATAAATTTTCACCTCAAACTGCGTCAAAAGTTTTAGGGAATAATTAGTTCTCTTAGTTTTAATATTTTGACATCGGTAGTCATTTCTGTGTCTTTTGTCAATTTTTTACTCGTCTGATCAATTTGTTTCGAAGGTTTTAACTACATATGGAACGCGACCGTAAGTGGGATTCATTATTTATTGCATAAATAGTCTTGAACTGACGCAGGACACATAATATAATAAATATGCAGTAAACATTAATTTTAGGTCTTAAAGTGTAGAATATTGACTGGACAGTAAATTACAGAGATTGCCCAGGTGCCAGATGTACAATTTCAGGATTATTAGGGTCACCATTTCCTCTGACGACATACAAAATCCTGACGCCGTCGTTATATTTACTACCTTCATCAAAACCATAAGCGATATTGTGATCATTTTGATTATAAAACGCAAAATCATCAACCCCTTTTGGTCCAATAGCAGTAACAGTACCCTCTGATTCGATACTATCTATTGGATATTCTCTGTTGCTTTGAACGCCCGGGAAAGTAAAGCCTTCCGCGGCAGTGACTCTGTTTACATTGCTTTGAGGGAATTTCAGAACTTTACCTAGCCTCACATTATTATGATCCTTGCTTGAGGATGAACCTTCCGGAAACGACCATTTTGGACTAACGTTATTTACAGATGCAGTGTTTCGTACGTTTTGAATTCGCTTCTGAATTTTATTTTGATCAACAGTTTTTTGGTAAGGATAACTCTGGCCATATAACCCATATCCATTACCATAGGGGCTTGGTCTTTGATTATAATTCTGGTTATATTGTTGTTGAGCCAGACCGTAGCCAGCTTGGAAGTTTTGATTCTGATTACCTTGCTGAATCTGATTTTGATATTGCCCAAACTGTTGTGATGGACCGTTTAAATGCTGATTTTGATAGTTTTGCTGGAGGCCGTATCCTTGCAAATTCTGATTCTGTACAGGATTTTGTTGCTGAGGTTGATATAATCCATAATTTTGCCCTGATAGCTGACTATAGAACTGCTCCAAACCCTGTTGCTGGTTCAGCTCTGGTGCTGCGAAGAATCTGAAGAAGCCTCCGTTATGATTGTTCAGATAGTGGACTAGTTGTTCGGGATCGTTGGGGCACTGAGGGTAGGCGTAGCGACAGGTCCCAGGGTTGGCTTTAGAGGTCATTCCCAGGAAGACAGCGCGGCCGAAGACGAAGAGGGGAGAGGAGCTGATGCCGTTGTAGGCGGCGAGTAACCTGAAATATCAAGGACGGTGCTTTCAGCCTTACTTCTATAGTTGATAAACCTTAACATTTCACAATGCACAAATTTCTTGTCCTCAAATCAAAGGAAATGTCCTGATGTCTTGTAGATTAAAACTTATGCGTGGTACGAGTATATACCTCGATACATCGGGATAAGTTTGAAAGTTCTTCGTTATCTATTTGCCTGTATTTTACGTCATCTATTCATAATGGTTGGACTGGACTGGCCCTATCTTGAAGATACCGAGAAGAAGAAACAAAAAAGCGTGCGAAGAAAAAAACAATTATGGTTGCAAGATGATATTTGGTGAATGAGAGGGCCGCTCATGTCGCAGAGGGAGTGAAGAATGTGGGGATATATTGACTCACGTTAGTAATGGCTGCAGCCCGGCAACAGACTGGAATAGACCAGCTCCAGGGACGGTGCTGCCTCCTGCCGCCTCGCACAGCAGTCGTGGCACGCACTGCGCGTCGTCGTACAATGCAATGGATGACAGGGCTTCTGTCACGGCAGTGAGGGCCGCTGATGTCGCAGAAGGACGGGGCTCTGGAATAGAATGATAATATCATCAGCTTTTACACTAAATTATAATAATTTCCTCTATGCAATCCTCCCTATGGTAAGATCAAAATTAATGGGAAAATGCAGTAATTTCACGTGCTGCGTGCACTTCTTGCCATCAGTTGTTACGTGATTTCAGCAATCAACTCCTCTTGCTAGAATATATTTAGTAAAGTCATGTAATACCAATTTTAGTCGAAAATTCAATAATTGTTCAAGTAGGATGCGAGTAGGTAAGTAATAACCTTCTTCTCTCCAGTCGGGTAAAACAAGACAATTAAGCACATCATCTGAGAGCAAAAATAAAAATACCTGTTATGATTTTACTCACTGTAAAGCGGTCCTGGATAACTCGGTTGGTAAGGCATCTGTCCTGGATTAATAGGCCCAGGACCAAAATAACCCCCAGGATATGCCGGTGGTCCAGCATATACCGGTGAACCAGGATATCCAGGATTTCCAGTATATCCAGCAGTTCCAGGGTATACAGGCGCCGGATAAGGCCGATATCCGTAACCTCCTTGAGCATTCGGCAACCTCTTTGGTTTCCTTCGTCGTTTCTTCTTTTGGTGGTTAGGTCTTCCATTTCCTTTATTATCATCAAATTGTGTGCTCTGTGCTTCATCTGTACTTTGGCTACCGTATTGTTGGGTGCCTTGGTCTTGAAATTTAATTCGCAGTGCTTCGTCGTTTGTATTTTGGCTACCATATTGTTGAAATCTGTCTTGATCTTCAAATTTAATTCTCTGTACTTCATCTATAGTGTTTTGTGTGCCATCAAACTGTTGAAATCTGTTATCTAGGTTGTCCTGTGGGCGTGATATGCCTTGATCCTCAAATCTTATGAGCCCGTAGGATCCTGCAGGTTGTTCTTCGAATTTGAAACCATTCCTCGGTTCAGGTTGAATGGAATCGGTTACATTAACTTCATCAGGTGTGACCACGTTTAGGGCGATTAGTAGGAATACTAAAGTTAAGGTGGTCATTGTGAAGTCGACACCTGAAAAATTTGAAAGACAACAACAATTACAAACTTGCTAGTAAAGCACACTTTATTACTCGACTCATCATGTGAAACGAAATTAGTGGTACGTACAATACTAGTACAGGACAGGCAAAGTGAGATGAAATATGACAGTTGGGCGGCGAATGAATAAGAATAAGTAGGTAAAATAGTTACTTAATATTTTATTTGTAGAAAATGGGTGTACGTAAAATGTGTTACTTATAACCGACTCACTCACTCACTCACTCATTCACTTTTAACCGACATCAAAAAAAAGGAGGAGGTTCTCAATTCGGCTGTTCTTTTTTAAATATTTTCAATGTTTGTTACCTCAGAACTCCGTCATTGATGAACCGATTCGAAAAATGTTTTTTTGTTCGTTTGTATATACTTCCAGTTGGGTCCCATTTTTTTCAAAATTCAGTTAGATGATGGGATCCGTGAGGAATTGAGGGGACTCCTCAATTTTATTAGGCACGGGTGTAGTGATTTTGGTCTTTTTTGTTATAATAACTCGTTTATTTACATCCGGAATCATAAATTTGGTGGCGAGGAATTGATGATGAAGACCACAGATGACTTATCGAATTCCTCAATTATGTACTTAAAAGTGCAAAAGTACGTCACAGGTTCTGATAAAATTCCGTTGAAATAGGAACTAATGAAGTGCCATTGGTAATGATCTTGGGGAATCGATGGAAGTCCTCAAATATTATCGGCCCACATACAGCGATTCGGTTTTTTTCTATAGTAATCAACGCATTTGCTATCGGAAATCAGTTCATGTGGTAAATTGTAAAAAAAAATAGGAAATGTTCTCGTGGCTTGGCGGAGCACTAAATTGAAGTCGGTTAAAACTTTGTTTTTAAAGTAAATTATGGCGTCTCCGCTTTCAGCCTGAGACACACGCATACAGATCTATATTATATAACTGCTAAATACCTAATTACAACTTTGTTTATAACTTTATCTAGATATTAGAAATGAGGATGTGCAGAGTCCTACCAACAGTTAGGGGTCCTACACCCCTATTAGAACATTTTCTACTCCACCTTTTGTAGGGCAAAGCCTCTTTTTTGTCCCCACTGATTGGATTATACGCACATTCACGTCATGTTACTGTTGCCTCCAAAATATGCATTTTTTCCTGGATTTACTATACCTCCTTATGTAGATAAGGTGAACGTGCCAATATTTAAGACCATAAGATCTAATAGTTGACACCTTTTTTCACCTCTAGATTAGGATTGCAATCAAAGTGCCAAATAAATATTGAGCAGCAATATCAAGCACTGGGATTGTATCCCGTTAAAAATTCAATTTCAAAACCTACAAACTACAATTACTTTTGTGTTCTGCTTGTCGTTGTACCTATTATCGTGCTTAAAACAAATCATTATTTTAATAAACTGTACCAAATTACCAAGATCCTAATAATGAACTCTGAGTATAATTTTCAACAAAACCTCTATACGTATAGAGATTTTGTTGTACCTATTGCATGCAAACTAAATAATTATCGATAGGCACTTGAATGACTCTATCCTAAATCTATGCTACCGGCAGAATGACGTTTTCGACTCCTGATATGCGTTCTATCCACTGCCAACTCCACGAACTCCACCGCCTGCAGTCTCATGGAGGACTCTCAAGATCTCATACTTAACGCACTGGCGCTCACCTCACACCTAAATAGAGCTACACCTAAAAACACAAAATGCAACGCACCATAAGTACCTAGTACACAGTACAGTAGTACAGCCATACAGAGCTACGGTAGCCTAGTGGTTCAGGCATGTGGCTGTCAAGCGGCGGTCTTGCGTTCGAATCCCGGCTCGTACCAATGAGTTTTTCGGAACTTATGTACGGAATATTTACCGTTAGCTCTTCGGTGAAGGAAAACATCGTGAGGGAACCCTCTGTGATGGAAGGTCAGATGGCAGTCGCTTCGTAAAAACTATAATAGAGCCGTTAGCATCTGAGCGTTAGGGTAATAAAACTCTGCTACAGGCGTCTCACTCGCACTCATCCTTTGCTGCCGCCGGGTTTTATTACCCTAACGCTCAGATGCTAACGGCCCAGGTATAGTACCTGTGCCAAATCTTGGGATTAGGTGTCAAAGCGGACCCCGGGCTCCTTTAGGGGCATTACCGGGAATAACGCTAGGAGGATGATGACAGCCATACTCAAACTTTTTTTCTACGAGGCCCGCAAAGACATTTTAGCTAAGAAGCCCCTGGCCACAAGGTAAATTTATGGTTTACTAGCGTTAGATTTGTTATTAGGAGCGCAGGTGGATGGTAGGCCACTCGCTCGCATTACATCGGCGGGCCGAAGGTTGAGTATAGCTGACCCAGTACCTACGGCTATCATGCTAACCCCTCTGCAGACAAAAGACTTTCTAAATACCCTCATTAGACACATATCGTACCGCCGATACGGTATCGACGGTAATTAGTGACCGACCGGGTTAGGGTTCGACTGCCGGCCGTGTTAATTGTCACTTTTGGTCGTTTGTCCAGTTCTCACGATACGGTACCGTCACGCACGCAAGTGGTAAGTGAACAATTTTTTTCGGTACAAATGTTTTTCAGTGAAACTTCCGAGTGCTCGACGCTGTACTAGTGTACAAATATGGGTGTACACAACACACAACTAAATCATAAATATCCTTATCTAGGTGAGGACCAAATTCTTGGCCAGTAGTTAGCCTAGTCATAATTGGTAGTAGTTAAAAAGTTCCGTTGTGACACGAAAATTAGCCATAGAATTGTATGGCTAGTACTACTGGCCAAAAATTTGGTCCTCACCCAGCTCTTAAACTTATGTCGGCGGTTTAAGGTTTCGGTACTAACTTACATATGAGAGGATTTAATCGATACTTGTAATATTTTTGCACTTGACTGTACCATAATAAGACAAAGTGCCCAAAACACAATTATCGCTCCATTTAACAACGACACTTGTATTGAAAATGCACTATTCTCACCTGACACTAAACACATTTTATTTTTGACCATATACCCGAAGCAATAAAGCTCGAATGACAAAAGAAATTCAAACGGTGCACGTTAATTATAATTAGGAAATCGAAGCAAAATGAACATTGACACACTTTTTCAGTGATACATTAGGAATGCTTTGATTACTTACGTTACATTTGAAAGAAATATCCAGATCCAGTGGCGACAAAAAAATATCCAGACAACCTAGTTAAAAATACTGATGCGCAAAATATTACACTTAGGAAGAAAAAGAGTCTCCAAATCGCTACTACGAATACTATGAATACGCCGCCACCCTGTACTTCATCTCACATTGATGTTCCCAACATTGAAACTTCAACTGCTTGCACCCCGCAGAACAGGCCGGTTTCAGATGTGCCGAACCAGGAAGCTAACTTAGCTAGCTCTACAAAACAAGATGTTTCATTAACCAGATCGAAATCTACGGAATTAATATTACGGACTAATGAAAATTTGCATGAACATGACCAGTTTTCTGATGATGATCTATCAAAAAGCTTTGATTTAAGCAACGATACCAGCATTATTGCCGAGCTTAAGTGTGAAATTGAGAAATTAAAAATTGACCTAGCAAGCACAGACAACGAACTACAAAACGAAATTATTGAGAAAAATGAGTATGTGCGCCAAATCAACAAACTAACTTTAGAATTATCCACATTAAAAATATTGTGCAATTCATCACTGTTAACTAAGAAAAGTGCCAGAAAGAGCCGGGCGTCTACGGCTAGTCCCGTTGGCAAATGTAAACTCATCCCCCGCCCGGACTACTCGTATTCAATACAATCCCTAGAAATGGAACATACCATAGCGACGTTACAAACTCAGCTCGATGAATATAAACAGGAAATAATTCATCTCAACAATGTCATCACTGGTTTGGAACGAGAATTGCTTCATCCAGTTCGCACCACCTCAAACATTAATTCCTTGGAATTAAATGGCATCAAGAAGTGGAACGAGGTCTTGCAAGGTACAACTGTCTTAAAGAAATGCAGAGGAAAAAAACAAAATAAGCTGTGTATTATATGACTATGATTATTGCCATTATATTACGCCCAATGTCGGTATTGAAATATTACTAAGAGACATAGATTTGAAAATAGCCGGCTACACTAAAACTGACTTTTGTATCATTCTGATTGGTGAGGCAGATTTTGAAATAACCCAAGATTATGATTGTGATATGTTGGTGGAAACAATAAAGGAGAAGCTGAAAAACGTGATAAACACCAACATTGTCGTGGCCTTGCCAACTTACATCTGCGGCGCGCCTTTATACAATACGAGAGTTGAGTCCTTCAATAATAAACTTGGGCAGGATATGTACAAGTATGGTCATGGCTTTGTGTATGACTCGAACTTAAACTTAACTTTTGAACAATTTTCTCTGGTGACTGGGAAAATCATGAGCTCTGGGATTAAAAAAATTGTACAAGGTCTCGCTGACCTGATCTCAAGTCTTCGTGTTGATGATGTCTTGGCATCGGACAATAAGGTCGGTCGGTCAGTACCCTCAGCCAGTGTCATTTCATGTACGCAAAATAGAATCTCTGACGTCTCTGATTTAAACCAAAATGTTGTATGTAATGCGGAATTGCCGAAGGTGGACATGGGAACCTTATCTTTGCAAAATGTAATCCCTGATGTCGCTTTTTTAAACCAAACTCTCCAAGGTCATCCACCTCTACTTTAGAATTAAGGTTATATATCTTCTATCAGAATGTTTGTGGGATATCAAATAAAAAACATGAATTGGAACTGTACCTGCAAAATCTCGCTAATGTGCAAGATTATATTTGTATAACTGAGCATTTTCTTAACGCTACAACTGCACCTCTGTTTAGCTTAGCGGAACATAAACTTGCCACATTTAACGTTAGGTCTAAAAAAATCAGGGGTGGTTCTTTGATTTTGAGTTTCGGAAATAGGAAATTTGATGAACTTTCTGTTTGTAAAAAGTGGTACAAAGATGAATGCTTTGAGGTTTGCGGTATCACGGATAGGGAAACAAATGTAAACATATTATATTTGTATCGTACTCCAAATGCTGCAAATCTGGACATATTTTTAAAACAACTCGAACTGCTTCGTCAGCACTTTTTTAGCAAGAAATGTGTAATATGTGGTGACTTTAACATTAACTTGTTGAAGGAGGATAATAGGACTCAGGAATTCTTGTCTTTGCTCACAGCTTACAATTTTAAATGTCTCATCAAATCAGCTACCTTCAAAAGAAATGATTCGGAGTCCTGTTTGGATAATATTATTACTAATGTCCCGGAAAATGATATTAGTGTTCCTTTGGTCGATCATAACGGCCTTGCTGATGGCCATGCTGCCCTTCTTGCTTCTTTCGCTGGGAACGGAGGAGATAAAACAAACAAAATGGCTAAGAAATATATTTGGAAGGAGGTAAGAAAATTCAGTCACTCAGAGAATGGGGAATTTAGACAAAAAATAATGAGCGAAAATTGGACTCACCTTGGTGTGAATACATTTATTGCGAAATTCAACTTAATATTTAGAGAATGTTTTAAAAAGAAAAAGAAAAGAGTTGACATATCAAAGGGAAATCATATTAAGTGGATCACTAAAGGGATTAAGGTTTCTAGTTGCATGAAGCGCGTGTTGATGGCTGCAAAAAATTCTGGATCTGATACAATAATACGCTACACAAAGAATTACCTAAATATTTACAGGCGTGTAATCAGACATGCCAGGAAATTGGCGGTGCAGAATCAAATTAAAAAAGGAGAGAATTCATCAAAACAGATTTGGAGAGTGGTAAACAGTCACCGCAATAAAAGTAGCGGTAGATCAGCTGAAAATATGTTAATAAAAAATGAAGATCCTAATAGTCAATCCTCAATAATAAATGATCCTAGCACTATTTGTGCAATGTTCCTTGAGCAAGTCTGTCAAGGAAATTACTCAGGTTACACTGATGGTAACCCTGCTCTGTCCATACTTCGCTCACATGTTAAACGAGTAGAAAATGACATGGTGTTTGAACTGGTAAACCCACAAGAAATCATCGTAATGGTTAAGAAACTAAAATCCAAGACATCGTGCGGGTATGACGGTATCCCAATCACGATTATCAAAGATAATATTGATATCCTAGCGGTTCCATTAGCATATCTTTTTAATCTGTGCGTTGAGAATTCTGTTTTTCCAGATCAGTTCAAGATAGCAAAAATTTTTCCAGTGCATAAAAAGGGTTCTAAAACGGATCAGAAAAACTATAGACCCATCTCACTTTTACCAACACTATCCAAGCTGCTTGAAAGAGTTATGAAAGACAGGCTCACCAGGCATCTGTATCTGAATAAAATCATAAATGAGAGACAGTTCGGGTACCAGAAGAGTAGAAGCACAAATGACGCGATTAACACTCTCATTGCGGATGTAGTTGGCCCACTTAACCGCAAGAAGAAAGTGGCGGGAGTTCTGCTGGATCTCAGCTCCGCTTTTGATATGGTCAACCATAACATACTGCTATCTAAGCTGGAGCACTACGGAGTCAGAGGCAACTCTCTGGCCCTGTATAACGCGTATCTAAAAAACAGAAAGCTCTTTGTAGAGATACAGTGGACCCAAGACCAACATGAAACAGCCTACAGATCACGCATTGCTGACGCGCATAGAGGGGTTCCACAGGGCTCAATTTTGGGCCCTACTTTCTTCATTGTTTTTACTAATGATCTAATCAAGTACACTGAAAATAATGTCCCCGACACCACCTTAGTTGTATTTGCGGATGACACGAATGCCGTTATATCAGGAAGCTGCATGTCAGAACTGAACCTTAAGGTGAACTATGCTCTGGGTACATTCACGAGTTGGTTCCAGGTTAATAATTTGAAATTAAATGCCAAAAAAACCAATGTAGTGTTATTTAGAACCACAGCCAAAAACAAAGATACACTGCAAATCTCCCTTGAGGATGAAAAAATAGAGCAGGTTGAGGCCGCAAAATTTTTAGGGGTGTACATTGATTCCCATTTAAACTGGAAGCCAGAATTATCCGCTGTGAGAAATGCAGTAAATTGCGCTTGCTATGCCATCAGAAGCCTTAGGGACGAGTTGCAACAGACTCAGCTGAAAATGGTTTACCATGCTCTGGTCGAATCCAAATTGAGGTATAGTATCCAACTCTGGGGAAATAGTTACAAGTATAATGTGCAGGCGGCTTTCATTGCGCAGAAAAGAGCTATTAGAATAATGGCAAGGGTACCACAGGATACTCCATGTAAACCCTACTTTATTGACTTCAGAATCTTGACTGTCCCCAGCCTATACATACTGGTTGTGCTCACGGACTTGGTTAAAAATTTGCACTTGATTGAAACTACAGAACAGAGGGCCAGACGTATAGCTTCTAGACGTAGAGATTTACCTCAGACCGTGAACACCAGCCTTAAAGTAGTTAGGCATGCGGCAGGTTACCAGGCTGTTGGACTATTTAATAAGTTACCAGTAGAGTTAAAGTCACTCACCAATAGCCTCCTTTTCAAAAATAAGTTGAAGTCGTTCTTGCTAAGGAAGTGCTATTATTCGGTAGAGGAATTTGTAAATGAACGCACCTCTGACTTATAAAATTATAATTCTATTAATCTTTAAATTTAAAATTTGACATCCTACATTTATATTTCAATCCAATTCCCATTTTATTAAATTACGTGTTTCTATATTTTAATTTTACTATTAGTGGCATGTTTGTTTGATATTGTTGTTCATGTAGTTTAAGTAATCTATAAATTCAAACACAATGTAAATTGTTTTATGTATGAATAAAGAAATAATAATAAAACTTTGCTCTTCTTGCTATGGGTTCCTAACTTAGGGTGAGTTGCACCAAACCGTCTGTAATCATAAGCGGTGTTCGTTAAAATCTGAATGTATGGAACGTTCGACAAGTTACTATGGACTGACAGCTGTCAGCGCCATATTTAACGTTGATCGGTCTGTAATCGTAAGTCGATGCGTCAGACGGTTTGGTGCAACTCACCCTTATTCTACCTTCGTGCTATAAGGTATACTGTACTCTGGGGAGCAGTAGCGTTGCCGTTTGGCACCCAATTCACCGCATTCATATTTTAGCGACATTGTGTGCACGTGTTAAACAGTAAAATTCAGTGATTGGCTGATAAAGTAAAAATAAAGAAGTAGGTCATTCAAGATATTGCGATAGAAGTCACTTGTAATTGGATACTAAGACAATTAAAAAAGGATTCAGACGGGCCCACTTTGGTGCCATGGAAACTATAGGCAGAGCCCTGGTGTGGGATGTAACTTGCGTTGACACCTTCGCCCAGTCCCACATCCAGGGCACCCGTTCCCAGGCCGGCGCTGCTGCCGACCAGGCCCAAGTGAACAAGCTCCGCAAATACTCCTCCTTGTTACAGGATTACGATTTGGCGGCGCTTGCTGTGGAAACCTTGGGTCCCTCGTCGTCAGATATGCGTATCCACTGCAAGGCCTTGCCTTCGCGGCTGGTCCTTACTGCTAAATTGTGTAGACGGCTTATCGCTCCTGACAGAACCATTTCATAATTACGAGAGGGACGAAGCACCACGCCGAGTTGAAGGCTTCAACTTGGCGAGGTAATTCGGCCAGCGCACCTGCAGGGTTATTCGCTACGCGCTACTGCGGCTCATCCCGCCGGTCACCCGTCACGAAACTAGACCTCTACCTACGATTAGTTACTACGCATCGCGGTATCAAGATATATATGTGGGTGAGCGTTGATGTGAGCTTTAAACAAGTTACAGAATAGGGGGGTTGCGCGCGCCTCAACTCGCCGCAGAAAGAGGCCACGCCTCAAGCGGTTCCCCCCGTCCCGCTCTTCGACGTGCGGAGGAAGAATCAAACGGGCGTCAGCGTCAAACACTATTCCACTTTCGGAGAGAACGCAACTTTAAATAAATTCAGGAATGTAAGTCATCGAATTATTTTAAACGTATATTTAACTGTTTGGATCCCTTTTCCAGATTATGGGCAGAGCCGTTTCGGTGTTTTCATTGGAAGCTGTAACAGAATTAAGCGGAGTATTGGTTGAATTTGAGTTTACGTCTGATGCGGAAGAAGAAAGTCTATTTCAAGTAGTGTGAAGCGAAAATGGCGTACGAGAAGAGAATTGGTCAGCTTGAGTTTATCAAGTCCTCATTGTGATCCACGGATGATTCGTTGAGTCATCCCGAGTTTTCGACGCTTCATCTCGGCCATGTCTAGCTGCGCGATATCGATTTGCGCATCAAGATAAATTTTACTATTTTGCGTCGTTTCAATTTAGATGTACGTGATGAATATAATCCTTTGAGTTTGTCGTTTACTCTGTAAACTCAAATGTTCACAGAACAATGACGAAAGAGTTTCACGAGATGTCTGAGGAGGATGTAAATAAAATTGACGACTTGGTTGAGGAATTCAAGTTACATTTGGCAGACTTGGATACATTTTCTAATCGCAACAACCTCACGGACGATGAGCAAGATGAGAAGGAAGAAATCGAGGAAGCAATGATGAAGTTGACCGACGACGTCTACGAAATAATTAAACGTTATAAGACGGAGCCTCCGAAAAATACCAATGTGATGCTTGAATGGGGAGATAAATTTTTTTCATTACTAAATAAATAAATGGCTACAAGGAAGGCCCACCTTAGTTTTAAAGCCTTGTAAAACATTTACAGTATGGTAATAAAGAAAAATCATTCATCTGACTTCTAATTAATTATTTAACGAACAAATAAAGGAAATCCTACGTTATTTGCGTTGTACGTAACTATAAATCTTCAGAAAAAACCTACTTATTTTTTTTCCAAATGTTTATAAACTAATGAATAAAACGAACTAATGTTTTAAATATTCAACCACTTGCCTGAACATATTAAGGCCCAAGATGGGATCAGATTTAGAAACAAGCTCAAGAAATGGTTGTTAACAAAAAGTTTCTATAATCTAAATGAATATTTTATGTCTATAGATAATTAATTGTTTTGATGTTAATTGTTATTGTTATTGTTTAACATCTGCAATCTGCATGTATTAGTATAATTTAATATTGTACCTACCGCCCGAAATGGGCAAGCTGATGAACTTTTGTGATATTTACAAGACCTATGTACCGACACAGCTTTGACAATAAATAATCTTATATTATCTTATCTTATCTTATCTTATCTTAAATACACTAGGTGTTGCCCGCGACTTCGTCCGCGTAGAACTTGTTAGGTACCGTCCTTCGTTAGAAAAATGGTTGCTTAGCTACTTTTGCTAATGACTGTACCAAAATGTTTAGTTAAATTCTCATTTTTCCATTTCTATTAAAATCTCAACAACGCATTTAAAATCAAATGGCAATGCGCAAGTAGGTAGGTAACTGTCGGATAGTTACCTACTTGAGCCCAAGGTGAAAAGCTCCTAAAAACATAATAAGTAAATTATACTTTACAACTTACCATTAGGTACACAAAATTCAAACTTAATAAAGAATTGTAACAACGGTGTTTCCACCAATAGATCCTGCGCGTGAATGCGTCCTCTCGCGCGGCGAAAGTTGTATGATGTCACATAACGTACCTATCTATAAGGATCGTGTGACACAATACACCGAGTATGGTGTATCCTGGTTTATTAGGTTTATGAGATGAGAGATAATAAACAAACAACTTAATACCGAAGAGATTATCTAACAACCGAGCGAAGCCAAGTTCTATGCTTCAGCTTAAGGGGCTCCCATACGCCAACGACCTTCGATCTGAATCCCTTAGTTTTCTAATGTTTTTTGTAGCTCATTTTATTAACAACAACGGCTTTAAGCTATTATGGTATCCCATATTTACTTCAAAGTTCATTGTTTTCGAGATATTCGGCATCAAAGTTGAACGATTGTAGGCCAAAAAAACTGGTTTTCTAGCCATATAACGTTTGTGTTAATAAGTTTTAAATGAAAACTCTAGACACACTTTTTAGAGAGGTCATAGACGAACCCAAATTATATGTAGTTTTCGTATATGTTAGATCTTAAGTTAATTAATTATAATATAATAAGGGTTTTTTTAGACATTTTTAAAAAAAAAAATTGAAAATTAATTACCTATTCAATTATTCATTGCTTTTAAAATCGGGTAGACAAAAATGGAGATAAAAGATTGAAGAACCGATAGCCGTTTGACGTATAAATTCTATCTGTAAAGTGCAAAAGTATTCAGAAAGATTCCAAACTTGTCAAAAATCGATTAAAACCTCCGATACCTAGCCCCTTAAGCCGAAAATCATTTGTTTGTCTGTCCGGTGTCCGGTGTCTGTCCCGCTGTTCTCCGCGACAGGTCGCATTTGCCCACTGATTCTCGTGATGTGGATCGTTAATTATATATACAGTTTTCATCAAATCACTTTTTAGAAATTCACAAGAAAAAAAGACAGGTCCTTGACTTCTACAGCCCACAGAGCCACTATAGTGAAAATGCCCTTACACCCAATATTTGACAGCTGTCATCCCAGTACAATTTCTGTCATCATAATGTCATCATTGACGTTTATTGGACCGGGATGACGGCTGTCAAATATCAGCAGTTAAAAAATCTAAATAGGTAGTAAGTAGGTAGGTAGGTATATTAATATATTCAGTCAGTGCACAGGATCACTACTAACTCTTAATTTTAAGATTGAACATTGTACGCTCCAAATGAGCAACTGTTGTTACCTTCTATATATTTTTAACACCTACATATGTACACAGTTTACAATGAATAAATACTTTACTTTACTTTACTTTACTTTACCTACCCACAGTCGGCCCATTTATTTATTTATTTATTTAAACTAGTTACACAGCATAACATAAATATCTAAACAACTGTGAGACTATAGATGGATATTTAGGTACAACATAATTTAAATTATAATTATTACACAACAATATTTATTAGCCAGAACAGTTCTAATATATAACAGAGGAGCGACGCACATCAATCTTCTCGCAGAACTTCAGACATTCATCACGCACTACATGCCAACTACTGGCAAACAAATCGCACTCGAGAGCTGATGCAAGGAGCCCATTCAAAAGCTGCAAAGGGTGAACTAGCGGAGAACTCACACGCGCCACAGTTCGTGACGTTGGCACTGCCAGTAGACAGCGTTCACGAGGACGGAGGCAAGTTTTGGTCAGTATAGGAGTATAAAGGCGTACTAATTGCGCCACCAACTCAGCACAGTCAGACTCGCCACGCAAAATGCTGCAGGTTGTGGAGAGAAGCGCAAAATTTCGCCTTACATCAAGAGAGTTATAACCCAAGACGCCCAGCAAAAATTTGGTTGGGTATAAAAACGGGTAGTATCCGTACAGTTTCTTGTACAGGAACACCTTTTGCATCATCTCAAGAAGCAAGGCATAGGTAGCTTCATAAGGGTTCCAACCAACGGAAGCAAACTCTAGCTTGCTTCTCACTAGTGCACTGTATAACAGTTTTATGGTTCCGATGTCCTGAAAATCCCTTGCATTCCTAATAATAAACCCTAGTCTCTTATAGCAATCACGTGTTAAGGAGTTTGTGATCATGAAAATTAAGGTAGGTGTCCAGATTCACGCCTAGATCCCCAATGGAGTTTACACGGGCAATTTTTTCCGGACCTAGGGAGTATTTGAAGTAGAGCGGGTTGCGGGCCCTACTAAAAGACATAACGTAACGGCACACTTCATGAAAATGATGTGCACTTTAGAACTTTGTCAAATTAAATCAAGACAAGGGAGAGTCACGCGCGCGACGGTTAGATGACAACCATTTAAATTTAGAACCATTGTTATGAAATACATGCAATTGCAGACTTGTCATCACTTGAGGAAGGACATAGGATAATTACCTAGTTTTTAAACCGGAAATCATCCCCTAAGCGGGTGAAATGGGGGGTGGAAATTTGTATGGAGCTACACACGAGTTCCACGCGGCCGGAGTTGCGGGCAAAACCTAGTATTGTTATGTGGTGAGAATGCGCTGTATTGAGGCCGAGGCATGGGCACGAGCAACGCGCAACGTCTGTAGTTAGTTTCTAGAACGGCCTTAAGTTTTCAACATGGCAATCAGTAGTTGACAATGTTGCTCTCAAATTTAAGAAGGCGTCTGTATTTATTTCTCCAAGATGCATAAAATACTGTGACAAACATGAACGTAGAATTACTCTGAGGGGGCTAACCCAAAACGAAAACGAATTGCGTCCGTGTAACTCCATCTCTGTCGCCTTTGCTAGTTCGAGCGACAGAGAGGGAGATACTCGAACGAAGTTCGTTTTCACTTCACGGTAGCCCCTCTGGACAGGCTATGGTAATAATAATACCACGTTAGCATACAAATCTCGATAAGTGTGACAGAAAGGGAAATATCATTCATAGTCCTTGTCATAATACCACTTTTTTTGTTTGCCACAACTGATTTCGTATGAAGTTGTGGCACACAAACCATTATCCGTCCAAATTTAGTAGATTGTTTATGGCAAGTCATCAGCCATTTTCAGACGAGTTCTTAATTTAGCTGCATAAGAGCTATTCCGTCCCTCACTGTGATAACAAGTACCTACAGCCCGTCCATAGTATTCTAGTTCATAGTGACAAAATACAACAATGACAGTGACAGTGACAATAAGAAAGATAATTTACGTAGGTAGCTAAGAACACCGTGGTTAAACAAAATTGAGAAAAAGAAAATATAGCTACTTAAATTTAATTTTCTGATATTTATTATGGATATAACGATTTTGATTTCTTGTGTTTAAATTAATAATTTCATCTTTTTCCAGAAATTAACGGAATTGTTAGAAAAAATAAACTAATTTGGAACTTTCTTCATACACGTCCTTTCTTCTTGGCTGAAACCATGCTGAAACCACAGATTACTAATATGTAGCTAGCTAGCTGAAACTGAAAGGACGCGCATCCAGATCTAGGCCATAAACATTAAAAAGATGTTATCTTATCTTCTCTGTACTCTGTAGTTGGTTGTGTTGCCATACTCTTTGGTGTTGCGGACGTTGTGTTGTGCTACCGCATACGTTAGTATCTCTTATCTTCATAGAGGTATCTTTAATTAGTTTAAAATAACAATATGGACATTGTCATAATATGAATTACAAATCAAGTCGGAATACAATGGTGTAAAGAATGATAAAATTAAAATACGTAAAAATAAATAAAAGTAATACTACGAGTACATCCCGCTCTGCGTCAAGCCCGAACCAAAGGTCCCCAAAATGCTAGCGGCATTGCCTCGCTGAACAGCAATGGAGACCTGTTGGACGAGCCATGACCCAGAGCGGGGGTCAAGGCCCCTGTCCCTTAATCGTCTGCCTAACTCCTTGCACAGCCCGAGAGCCTCACTGCCCCAGGGCCCAGCTGTCTCCACAGCAACCGGAACGAAATCATAAGTCGGTTCCAAGGCAGAGTACTTTGCGTGTTTGAGCTTGGCGGCATTTTCGGCCGCCGAACCAGCTGACTTAATTGTGTGCTTTAGATGGGACGCTGCAAAAGTGCTAACACAAGTTGCATCCCATAGGAGGCACCGCCCTCTCTGCCAGGGAACCAACGTCAACCCGTCTGGTCTTTTTCCGTCAGTCCGAGACAGACCCGGGGGCTCCAGGATGCACGGTACGTTGGCGGACACCATAGCCCGACGCACGATCTCATTGATAGAATGGTGTCTAGGGAACCGACCCGCACATCTTTTGCAGCTTAGCCCGTGGTGGCCATTCTCCTCCACCATTGTCCCACAAACGCATCGGTGCGCTTCGCATACCTTGCTCCCCAGCCTTAAAGCAACTGCTATCCTCAGGGAGTCGTTGTCGAGCAAAGTGCCGAGTTGAGGGGAAGGCAAGGCATGCAGCCACGCACCGGATTCGGGCTTTGTGAGAGCCTTGAGACGTGCTAGGTCAGTCCCCGAGGCATCACTCAACAAATGAGAAAACGTTTGCCGACATAGAATATCGTCCCATCCTCTTTGGACCGTTAAGCTCTCCGGATGATCATTGGACGGACATAGTGTCGCCCACTTAGCCAGGGCCTCGGTTACGAATGGAACTCGAATGCTGCTGCCATCAAATGATAATATTCGAGCAACAAGATCCGACGAACCATGTGCCGACGCTAAAAAGGCTACCAGACCTATGTCCTGGACCCGACGCACGCCCAAGCCACCGTAACGAACTGGCAGAGCCGCCTGACACCATTGTTTGTCGTCTAAACTCACATTGAGTATTGACTCTAAACAAGATTTAATAGTGTCATCGAACGATTTCAAATCCGTGTCATAAAGCCAAGTTGGAGACTTCCGTAACATATACACCATGCGAGGCAGAGCAAAGCAGTTTCGCAGCAAGATAAGGGAAACATGTCCCGACAATTGTGTCAAATGTTCCTGTGCCGCCGAAAGTGCTTGTCTTTTGGCTTGAAGGGCCGAACTAACACCCTCGGTGAAAATTGGAGCACCCAGTAAATTGAAAGAATGTTCGTGTATTTGTCTAATGCCAGGTAAAAGTGACTCTATTTCTGCGAGAGAGTTGGTGTCTAAAAAACTGCAAGTATAAAACTCGCACTTAGACGGGTTTATTTCAAGACCAATTTTCTTCAAGGCAGGTATCAATGTTTTCAAGTCGTTTAAGACCACTTCTGGACTTCCTCCTATAGTGCCATCATCCAGATACCACACGTTAAGGGGCGCCTTTAATCCAGAAATAATCTTTTGGATGCCGAGACAAAACATCAAGGGCCCTAATGGGTCGCCCTGCTGGGCACCAACTTGCGACTGTATTAAACTGCCTGAGAAGAAAAGATTACTTGAGGAGGCGTAACATTGGTAAATGAAAGGGTAAAGAGAAGGAGTTTGCTCTAAGGTTTCGTTGAGAATAGTGTCCCTTTCTAGGCTATTGAAAGCGTTTTTGATATCGATTTTAACGATTATGGTATTGGATGATCTGCGATGTAAAGCAAAAGACCGGGTGGCATGTATTGCCGCCTCACAACCAAGTCTGGTACCGAAGCCCATTTGAATTGGTTGCAGATAGTCAGACATAGCTTCTCTAACAGATTGGCAACAGAGCTTAGCCGTAAGACGACGAAAAAAGCTGCCCACCGCAATTGGTCTAATACCACCATCTTTTTTAGATAAGGCACATAACGAAGCACCATATAGGAACGGTCTCACCTCCAAGTTTAGCATACCTCTCAGTAAAAAATTGCATAATTTTGTGAGTGATTCTAACAATCGGGGACCATTATTTCCTGCGGAGGGTGAAGTCAACTCTTTGAGATGCTGCGGTCGCAGACCATCTAGACCGGATGCAGACCCATTGTAGAAAGACGCAATTGCGTTGGCTACGTCCGAAGTTGTAACAGAAAGGAAAGGGCTTGTTAAACTCGGTTCAGGTGGTAAGATTATTGACCTCGATAGCTTCCTCCATGTACTAGCGCCATCTATTGTCCGACGTTCGAGTTATCTGTATCGAGTTATACGAACAATGCTATGCATGTACATATATATATGTATATACTATATATATATATATATATATGTATACATGCATAGCATTTCACGTTCACTGCTTGTAGGCTACTTTTCCGCCGAGATGCTGTGTTTCCATAGGATTGATACTTAGCTTTATAGCTAAACACAATAAGAACACCTTCTTCCGTCACCTATCCGTCTTTAACATGATGGAAAAATACAGCTTCGCACATCTCTGGCGGATACAGAGCCTTAATTCTGTTCATTCTGTTAGGTATTGATTATATTCAAAATAATAAAAAGTGCGAGATCATAACATTTCCTATTACTATAAGCGTAGGTATCTTTAATATTTCTGACTGATGGGCCATCCACATTATGTGATTATACTTACCTATACCCCAATTTGTCAGTACAACATGTCGAAGTCAGAATTGGGTGTAGCGTACAGACGTAACAACTGCAACTACAATTTCATTCAGTGTGGCCAGTTAACAGAAGGAAAGCGAAAATTGGCGCATTCAAACGGTCCTGCGAAGCGTACTGCAAGATTGTTACTAACCGATGAGGTAGGGCAAGACAGCACGTCTAACACACAGCCGCGACATACTCTCGATTTCTCTCGCATGTCCTAATAAGAGAGAGGCGGATAGTGCGAGAAAAATTGAGAGTGCTCGCGCGCCGTCGCGTAATAGCCGTGCAGCACACAAAAATCCAGAGTATGTTACGGCCACCCCATGATCGACGTGCTGTCTAGCCCTATATCATCGGTTAGTAACAATCTTGCAGTCCGCTTCGCAGGACCGTTTGAATGCGGCAATTTTCGCTTTCTTACTGTTAACTTAATGAAATTGTAGTTGCAAAACATCGGTTTAAAAAAAATTACAAAATGACAGTGTAAAATATTAATACAATGTTCTTTAGCATATATTTTTTAATTATCGTTTAAATTTATTTGTATGAAATTTGTGAGAAAAAAAAACTTGGCAGATCATGCAAATTCCATGGTCCAAATTGTGATTTTCATGCAATTAGTCCGTACAACTCGTTTGACGGTTGGAACATGCATCCACACTATAGCAATTAGTCAGATTCTGATGAATTGGGGCTGACAAATCACTTAATGCGGATGGCCCATGACAGACTGACTCCGCCATTCGAATGAAATTAAAAAAAAAACAAAGCACTACGTTCCTCTACACCGAATTGTATTATGTGGTTAAAGCACACAATATTTGTACTTGTAACTGGAGCTGTTGTTTTTAAATAAAAATATATAATTATATTTCATGGTAAGTTTTTAACGGAGTACTGGAACATTTACGGTTGTTTTCATATAACTGTTTAAAATAGATGCAATTTAAGAACTCTAAAAAAGTTAGTGGAATGGAACGGAAAACAAATTTAGTCTGTGCCACAGATTACAGAGAAAAGCAGATAGGCCCTAATAAATTGAACGTTTTCTATACATCCGATCTCTTCTCACTTACGTACTGAACGCCGAGTAAGAAAGGGATAGAACCATGTTATCTGACCGGTCTTCAGACGTCATTGTCTCCGCTTTCTCGCTCGCACGATGTAATTCGCTCTCTCGCTCGCTCGAGATTTAGTGCACAGAAAGATATTTTCTTACAAGTTATCGATATCGATATTAACTGTTAATAAATTCGTAATATGCGATACTCGTAAGTAAATTGTATCTCTATCCATACTATGCCAAAATTAATATGGTACTTACCAAATAGAAAACAAAAACCATTACACGACTACGAATATAATAAACTGCATTCATGTTTCATACGAGTTACTTTTTAAGTCTCACTATTTTGTGGATCTTTAGTGGAACACATTTATTTTTAACCGACTTCTAAAACTTATCAATTCCGCTGGCTCTTTATTTTTTTATGTATGTTCCTCGATTACTCTTAGACGCCTGGACCGATAAGAATGGTGTTTTGTTAGAAAAGGTGGTCCTAGGCAGGTCAGGATCTGAAGATGCGATCCTGGAGAAAACCAGGGCAATCTTCAAATCTTATTTTGAAACGATTTGTGTACTTTGAAATCGTGCATTTGCTTTCAGAAAGCAGTTCATGCGGTAATATGGAATGTGGCTTCGTGAAGTATTGATTTTAAGTCGATTAAAACTTTGTTATTAAAGTAAGCTAACACAAAATAACAACGCAATTATATTCCTGAAAATATCTCATTTTAATAAGAAAGTTACATCTAATGCTTTAAATAATAAATATCCAATTATATAGAACTTTTTGCAATCAGTAAACTTGCATCACCTGAAGAAGCAATGCAGATGTCTTAGGTATTGTATCTGGTAGCCTTTCATTACTGCTCAGCATCATTTTGTTGTAGTTGCCTTCTAATTGTTGATCCTGGTGAGATCCCTGCATTAAATACAGTAAAGAAATAGTTATTTACGATACAAGTGCCGAAAATAGGAAATTCGCAACGAGTGGTGATAAATTAAAACACGACCGAAGGGAGTGTTTTAAATCGACACGAGTTGCGAATTACCTATTCGCACGTGTATCGTACAACGTTTTACTGTACATATGGCTCTTTAAAGTTTCGACATATGCACGAAAAGTGCTCTTTTCCGCACTAGTGCGGGAAAGTAGCACCATATGTACTGTAAACATTATTATACAATCTCTATCAGTTGAGCTGCTTAAGTATGAACAGGTAAACAACAAACCGACACAGAGTTACTTTCGCATGTATAGTATATATTATAGTAGTTATGGATATATAAAGAAAACCAATGTACTAATACAAATTCGTTGCATATACAAAACTTAAATGAAACGAACTCATCTGGAGGGACCTCAGAAATGTCAAGTAATAAAATAAATAAAACTCACTATACCAACTTACCTCAAGCGGCCTCTGAAAAACTGTAGGTATCGCATCTGGCAGCAAGTGTTTTATGTTTTTAATAATAACGAAACAGTTAGTTTCGAAATGTCTCGAACATATTCTATGGTGTTTTTTCGGCGTCCAATTATTGCGCCCTACTGCGTCAATCCATTTTTTTCGAAGGTTATTATTTACAGGAAACCTGAAGTTAACAGTTAAGTTAAGACATGTAACATTAAAATATTTTGTCTAAACGCCTACATGAATAATTCATGTCGACGAAATATCGATATATACATGGTAACAACACTACCCACGTTTACGACAATTGTATTTTTACTAATAATCCCAAAAATATCAAGTTTGATCCATGTAAAAAGTACTTATCCGATAGTATCAAGCATCTGCTGTAATCCCAGACCATTATATTGCGTAATGTACATGAAATATTTGAAAAACAACCAAATGATTCTTACCGATGAAATCCGATTGTTTCTCCGGTCTTTTTTAACAATCAAGCGTAACTTCGGCAGTACGGATCTGCACAAGCCATTGTGCCACTTCATACAACTTAAATCATTAACTTATTACAGAAATATTTAGTTTTTCAACACAATATTCTTGAAATAACCAACTTTCCTCAAGATTCACAAGAGATTTGACGTTGATTTGACTTTGACAGATTGTTTAGCATTTAACACCGTGGTTAACAGTTTTTGGAGACAAGTCGTCAATAGACTCAAAATACCATACTATTCGTCTCATTCTAACTCACATCAGCTGACCATAAGCAGTGACAGAGACAACTATATGAAACATCGTCTTGCTTTATACTGCGCGTCTGTATTCATATTAGTCTGTGGTCTGTGCTTTATGCCGTAATGTTGCCAGTTATGCAAAATTACTATCATAATTCATGATATTTCCAAATAACGTCTTATTGTGTTTTTAGTATGTATTTATTTATAAATAAAATAAGAATTTAAAATCAGATCTCATCTTAATAATAGTAATTCACATTATAGAAATAACTCCATCTGTCGAGCGACGTCCACACTAAAACATGCAAATTTTAATGTATGGGATCTGTTAAGGCGCCGTAGGTTCAGCGAAGTTAAGCGAACAGAGTTTTTGAAACAATATAATGCGTCTGTTTATAATAATATGGTTTCAAAAAAATACGAATAGTAATCTTGAGGCTTTTCTGCAGGGAAATCAGTGTTTAGAAACATGATTAAGCAATTTGCGCTCGATAGAAAAAAATCACGAACATAGGTCTAAAAGGGTCTAAAATACACTTAAAATATTTGTTACAAATTATTCACAAAAGCTAAAAATATTAAAATGGCTTCTAAAAATCGGCAATATCATGTTTGAGAAAACTCAGTGTTTACTTTTTCATTTATTTAAAAGGCCAAAAAATTAAAATTAAAAAACATGATTTACGCGCTTCCGAGCACGCACTTCCATCTCGCTCACGCTTATGCTCAGTGAGAGGGAGAGAAGACCATGAACCTACGGCGCCTTAAGTACTGAGTGAAATGCCCCTGCTTGTGCTTATTAGTCTGTGGGTACCACCGTGGCTCGGCTCGCCCCGCCGCGCCGCGTGTTGTGTCATTGGTGTGATTGGTGTCAGTAATTTATTTTATCAAAAAATCTAAATATTTACAAATTGTGAATCTAAGATGTTAGCTGTGTTCTAAACTAATATATCGTGTTTTGTGACAACATCGCATCCCTATCAACGAAGGTGAGTCAGTCAGTGAGAAGCGCTGTGCTTTGCGAAATCTTATGTATTTTTTGGTCCTTACATCATTCACGAATGCAATTTTTTGACTGAATCACGATATAATACTGACATATCCGATCGCAGCACATAAGATTATCAATTGATCATTGACGTCCGTGTTCGCATTGACTTGAATTCGTGAAAATCGCATAACAATAGGTGATAGTTAAGTATGCCTCACAATTTCCATTAGGTCTCGGAGTAAACCGTGCTTTAACCTGTACCGGTTTCTTGTTGATCTCATGAAGTAACCATAAGTTTAACCCTTCACAACCCACGGACAACATATGTCTTCCTCGCAAAATCTCCTTTAAAACCCACCGACGACATACGTTGTCCGCGATGCTGCGGTCGATATTTTTTTGTGTTATTTAAGAAATAGAGTTAATAAATGTCTTCCGACCGCAAAACAAAGTTATGCGTGGGTTTCGACACTTCACGAGTCTATGAACGCTGGGTTCGGAAGGGTTAATCTCGTGCTTGGAATTCGCACTTTGGCTTGATGAATACATGATTTAGGTGCTCAATTTTGACAATAAAATTAATTCTGATTGTTTACTTTGGAGTATTGGTTGTTATTTTAAGTCTTATTAGATTTTGTTGATCTTGATTAGGATTTACTGGATTAAGTGCATTCGGAACAACGGGATAACTTCATACAAGCAATATGTATATAGAAGAATGAAGTTGTCATGACATTTCTGCTGGCTCAGCTTTTGAATCGTTGTCATCGAGTTCATGGCTCATTTTTTTAATATAGATTCTACTCATTAAAAGATGATTCCTCACCAAATTTCAAGTTGTGAAAATCCATAGTTTTTGAGAAAAAAATTATTAAAGTTTCCATATAAATTTACATTACTGTGTATTTCGCGGCAGCGGCCGGCGAAGCGCCAGAACCGAAAATGTGTTATTTCACTTAGGTGTACCTACACCGACCTGCGGCGCTACCACGAACTTCGAAAGTCGAAGTTCGTAATACATGCATCCCTGTCACTCGAGTATAGGAGTGCGATAGAGATGGAAATACCTCGAAGTTCGTGGTAGCGCCGCTGTCTTAGGTATTAAAGATTTGGTAATTCACGTATTTGGAAAAACGGAGTTTAAAAAAAAGTGTCAAAAATCACACGTAATGACGCCATCCATGGAAATTTTTATGGAAACTTTAATATTTTTTTTCTCAAAAACTATGGGTTTTCACAACTTGAAATTTGGTGAGGAAACATCTTTTAATGAGTAGAATCTATATTAAAAAAATGAGCCATGAACTCGATGACAACGATTCTAAAGTCGTACCTTTCTGCTTGTTATTACCACCCAATTTTCAAAAAATTCAATTTGAAACTGTAATTAAACAAGTTTGTAATGAAAATCTCCCTTCCACTTCCTTATTACTTATATGAGAAAGAGACATGCTTAGAAACAGGTTGGATATTATACTTTTCCTCTCAGAGCTGAGACTGAACCTGGAGCTACATCATAGTTCCATGTAATAGCACAATAAAAACAAATGTCTATCCTATTACCTATTAATGTGTTTATTCAGACAACTTGACAGCATATATGTTGCAATACTGATGAGATCAGTAAGTTATCTTTGATGCGGGTTAAAGTCTGTACTTTGGTCAGACTTGTGACCTTAATTTATAATCCATTGATAATTGAATGATGTAGGTAGTTTACTGTTTTTATTTATTTGGTTATCAGAATTGTGACCAACTAGTGCATAAAGTAAAATCTTCGTCGAATACCAGGGCAATGGATCCAACAGCCACACAAGCATATTTAACTAAACTCTTTATTTCTATTTTATTATGTTTCTTTAGTATTCTAAGTCCAAGGCAAGGATACCAACAGCCAAAGTACACAATAAAACTTCATCCAATTTTATTGTTTTTATTTCCTCTTATTAATTATTTTTTAAATTTGCTTTTTGTATTAGTAAATCAATATATTTGAATGATAACAATAAGTTATCATAGACATACGAAACAGAATATTTTTATAACTGAGCTGTATGTAACGACCTAAGTCAGGAGTTGCATACCTACTGAAAAGAAGGTTTTCATTTCATCTCCTCGCAATCAAAGTGAAAAGAAGAGTGTACAATTTGTCCATAAAACCCATTTTACACGCTATTTTATATCCATCCTAATAAACACACATAAACATCTCGCGTAAAATGGTTGTAGAATCTACTATTGTGTCCACAATGGGATCCTCCCAGCGAACAACAATACATAGAAGTCTTAGTAGCGTCGCGAAATGGCACCACAGAATAGCTGCTATTGCCACTATGCAGCGATGGGGGGTGTGTGAAAACGATGCCAGGCAGCCGTTTAGTTTGAACATACCGGGTTTTGGGCACGTGTTTGGATAGAAATTTGTAAGAAGCATGCATTGTATGGTTTTTTCGTTTACTGGATCCGCCATATCTAGGTTTGAAAGTAGTTCTGTTGCTTGAAATTAATATAGAGAAAGGTCAACGTTTTTCATACTAAGCCATCAAACGTCATAGTTTGGCGAGTTTATGTGTAAGGTATAAAAAGATTACTTTTAATAAAAAAAGTCTGTTCGCTTAATTTTCTTTTTCTATTGCAATTTATAGCAATAGAAACTAGTTTTCAATCTAGATATACGGTGGGTACCAGCTATTGGTATTTTTTGTACGGGTACCTACTGCATGAAACACTTCGATATAGGATTGGTTTGTTTGATAAAAACCCTGAAGACAGTTTAGCAACTTGAAAATGTGGCAGTCTATTAGGTAAAAATCCTTATGCAAATATTTATTACTTAATGCCCTCTGTGGCTCCACACATCTATTTCAAGGTACGCAAGCAAACTTGGATAAAATATAGCCTACGTCCATCCAGAAAGTCCATTCTATACACAGATCTATTCCAGCTATCTTTCTTACTCATTAAAGTACATGCATTTTCTAACATTTTTAGGTTATTTGTCAACCATAAAGTCCATAAACATAAGTTACTATGTTTACAAACGAGCTAACCACACCTTCAAAAGAAATAGGTAGTTTTACAAGCACCTTAATCACATGTTACTACGGCTGTTATTCGCTACGCGCTAATGCGGCTCACCCCGCCAGTCACCCGTCACGAAACTAGACCGCTGACTACGCTTAGTTACTACGCATCGCGGTGTCAAGATATATTTGTGGGTGAGCGTTGAGGTGGGTTTAAAACATTGAGAATAGGGGGGCAGCACACAGTCAACAACAGTACGTCACCAGTGAACGTTGTATCAACAGTAAACGATAAGTTACTACCGAAATGACGTAACTACATACCAGACTCGTGTTGACATACGATTTTGGCTAAGGAAATATACGTACGTACTGCTAAAACTAGCCAAACGTGGGTGTGGTGAGCGCGTCACGGGTGACACGAGGTCAACGTGACGTTGTTTCACGTGATTTTCGCAGGCTAGCCAATTATTTATTTATACCATGACTAGGTACCTTCTCCCCGCGACGCGTGCGCATGGAACTTGTTAATATCGTAGCTCCATACGAGCTTTTTTCCCCTCAAGGATGATTTCCGGGATAAAAACTATCCTATGTCCTACCCGGGATTCAAACCGTCTCCATACCAAATTTCATCTCAATCGGTTCAGCGGTTTAAGCGTAAAGAAAACTAGTGCCTATGCCAATTTTTGGGATTAGGTGGCGGAGCGGACCCCGGGCTCCTTTGAGGCGCAACCCGGAATAACGCTAGGAGCATGATGATATATATTTTTGCATTCAGAGCTTTGCAAATAACCAATAAAACATGTTTCACTTTGAATTTACATGGCAATCAATAGTTGACGATATTGCTCTCAATTTTGAGAAGGCGTCTGAATTTAGGGCCTAACCGGGAATAACGCTAGGAGCGTGATGATAAATTTATCTTAGCTTGATCTTAGCTGTTTTTAACCTTTTAATACACAGTAATTTATGTTGTTACGAGCGGCGATCGTGGGTTCGAATCCCGGCTCGTGCCAATAAGTTTTTCGGAACTTATGTACGGAATATTTACCGTTAGCTTTTCGGTGAAGGAAAACATCGTGAGGAAACCGGTCTAATCCCAATAAGGTCTAGTTTTCCCTCTGGGTTGGAAGGTCAGATGGCAGTCGCTTTCTTAAAACTAGGGCCTATGCCAAATCTTGGGATTAGGTGTCAAAGCGGACTCCGGGCTCCTTTAGAAGCACCCCCCCCCCCCTTATTTTTTTATATATCTAAAGTAGCACGTTCCCTCTCATACATGAGAGGAGGCCTGTGCCCAGCAGTGGGACGTATATAGGCTGATGATGTGATGTGATGTGATATATATATATATTAGGCGCGCGGTTATTTTATGCGTTAAACCAATGATGTAATTAAAAAGAGGTAGATACGTTGTCTATACGAAATACCGTATTTAAAAATGGCCAGGCTTGACACATGAAAGAGCTGAAAATATTGCAGTTACACACTAATATTGGTATGAAATGAGAGTAGCACGTCTATCATGGGCTGGCCGCGACATACCCTCGATTTGTGTCGCACTATACCTCTTGTTCTAAGTGTTCTAATAAGAGTGAGACATATAGTGCGAGACATCGAGAGAACTCGCGCGCCGTCGCGTGGTGGCCGTGCAGGACGGTATGCTTATTTCCGGGAGCGAAAGAGACAAGTAAATGTGTTGCAACATGTTTGCAACGTACGATGCAGAGAAACATATACTTGTCTCTGTGTCTCCCACAGAAATAGCATACCTTACCACATATCATGCCGTCTCATGGGTCATCCACATTATGTGATTATACCCCAATTTGTCAGTACAACGTGTCGAAGTCAGAATTGGGTGTAGCGTACAGACGTAACAACTGCAACTACAATTTCATTCAGTGTGGCAAACAGAAGGAAAGCGAAAATTTGCGCATTCAAACGGTCCTGCGAAGCGGACTGCAAGATTGTTACTAACCGATGAGATAGGGCAAGACAGCACGTCTAACACACAGCCGCGACATACTCTCGATTTCTCTCGCATGTCCTAAGGGTATGTACGCACTGTGCGGCTGCCCGCACTGCGGATGACCGCTCGGCTAACCGGAACCTCAAAATTGTATGTAAACCGTATTACCTAACGCACTGCAATCCGGCTGCCGCCCATCCGCTCCGGTCGCTCGGAGCGCTGCGGCCCGACTGGCGGACAGCCGGACGGTAGCTGTGCGCACTACGCGGATCCACTGCGGTTGCCAGTTTGCGGCTGCTCGCGAATGAAATTTTGGAAATGGCCAGTCGACTCAACCGCGCGGTCGCTGTACGCATTATGCGGCTGGCCGCGCTACGGCTGGCCGTCCGGTTGGCCGCAACTGCATCCGCAACCCGCGGTCAGCAGGACGGCCAGCCGCATTACGGCCAACCGCTAAGTGCGTATGTAGCCTAATAAGAGAGAGACGGATAGTGCGAGAAAAATTGAGAGAGCTCGCGCACCGTCGCGTAATAGCCGTGCAGCACACAAAAATCGAGAGTATGTCACGGCCACCTCATGATCGACGTGCTGTCTCGCCATATCTCATCGGTTAGTAACAATCTTGCAGTCCGCTTATTCGCAGGACCGTTTGAATGCGGCAATTTTCGCTTTCTTACTGTAACTGGCCACACAGAATGAAATTGTAGTTACAAAACACCGGTTTAAAAAAAAACAATATTACAGGGTAAAATATTAATACAATCTTCTTTAGCATATATTTTTTAATTATCGTTTAAATTTATTTGTATGAAATTTGTGAGAAAAAGAAACTTGGCAGATCATGCAAATTGGTTCAGCCATCAGCACGGGCTCACTATAACAGACAGATACTTTAATCTGATGATTGTAAAATCAAGCATTAATGGTCGTTTGTATTTTTTTAGATTACTAATACGAAAACTATTGTTTGAGTTAATTTTTGTTTTCAGCAGGAACAGGGAAAGGAAAAATTGAAAACCAAATCGCCAAGTGTTGGGCGTAATTAATTACTTTTTGTACTTAATTACCAATTAAATTACATGTAATTCAATTACAAGTAATTGCAATTACATGTAATTGAAATTACTTGTAATCGAAATTACTTGTAATTGCAATTACATGTAATTTGTAATTGCAATTACTTTTTGCTCAATTACTTTTAACTGGAACTTCGATATCTCTCTAACGACACATGTTAGAAAAAAGTGTACTTGACAGTTTGTGCTTATTTTTGCGCGTTTTATATAGTGAACTAAAAAAATATATTGTTTCGTCCAAAATTATCTAAGTCCTTAAATAGATTCGTTCGACCATTGTGGTTGAGCATAACGATGAAAAGAGCGATTTTGGGAAAAAAATTATGTAACGTTTTGTGCTTGTTTTTAAGCATTGTTTTCGATAGAAAAAAACAAAAACCAAAAACTAAGAAAAAATTTTTTATGGTAATTTCAGTCCTAGATACTTAGATAGCACCGCCGTCTAACACATCGAGTATATCGTTGAAAGAAGCGATTTTGGGGAAAACTTTATATGACATTTTGTGATGCTTATTAAGCATTACTTTCGATAGAATAAAAATAAAACCATAAACTATGAAAAACATTTTTGATGGAAATTTCTCTTGTCCTTGAGAACTTCGCTTCTGATCCATCGAAGTTAAGTATATCATCGAAAAGAGCCATTTTGGGAAAAAGTTTATAAAACGTAATATACTTTATTTTAGGCATACTTTACGACGCAATTGAAAAAAAAACAGAAAAACGTCAAAAAAAAAAATATTGACAGAAATTTCTGTCCTAAAAACCGTGTGCCGATACTGCCGATGGCAGTTGATAGTTTAAGAGTTGGTATATTGCATATTTCTGAAAAGGGAGATTTGTTTAAAATTTAATTTTACAATTTTGTGATTCTTTTGATGCGCACTTAAAATAAAAATTAAGATAAAGAAATTTGTAATTGACTAGGTATGCCGATTGCTTAATTATATAATTTGTAATTGCAACTTTCTGCTCAATTACTTTTCACTAAAACTTCGATATCTCTGTAAGTATACATCGTAGAAAGAAGTTTATTTGACGTTTTGTCTTTATTTTTGTGTGTGTTTTACGATTGAACTGGAAACCAATAATAAAATTAAAAATATTTTTTTTGCTCGTAAATTCCTGTCAATTCAAGTCCTGGAATCGATTCCTTCTAACATTGTGACTGAGTATATCTTTGAAAATAGCGATTTAGGTAAAAAGTTTATTTGACGTTTTGCGCTTCTCCTTAAGTATTGTTTCGACAGAACGAAAACCAAAAAGTAAGAAAAATTTTTTTTATGGCAATTTCTCTTAAGTCCTTGATAGCACCTGCACCGCCGTCTAAAACACATCGAGTATATCGTTGAAAGAAGCGATTTTGGGGAAAACTTTATATGATAGTTTGCATTGCTTTCAATAGAATAAAAATAAAAACCGAAAACTAACAAAAACATTTTTGATGGAAATTTCTCTGTCCTTTGATCCATCGAAGTTAAGTAGGTACATCGTTGAAAAGAGCTATTTTGGGAAAAAGTTTATATGACATAATATGATTCTTTTTAGGCATACTTTACGACGCAATTGAAAAAAAACAGCAAAACGTTAAAATAAAATTATTGTTAGAAATTTCTCTAAGTCCTAGATAGCACCGCGCCGTCTAACACATCGAGTTGAAGTATATCGTTGAAAGAAGTGATTTTGGGGAAAACTTTATATGACATTTTGTGATTATTTTTAAGCATTTTGTACGACCGAATTAAAAAAACACTAAAATGTGAGGAAATAATTTTATGAAAAATTTCCAAGTCCAAAATATACTCGAACATTGTGTTAGAAAAAAGTAATTTGTAATTGAAAAAGTAATTAATTACCAATTTTAATTACAAAATGTAATTGGTAATTGAAATTACAAATTACATTTTGTAATTGCAATTTGTAATTGAGGCTTCAATTACTTTTTCCATGTAATTGTAATTTGTAATTGCAATTAGTAATTTGTAATTCAATTACTTTTTGCCCAACACTGGTAGCGACGGGCCATGAATGCCTGTGGTCGCCGGTTCGAATCCGGCCCGGAGCATTAATTTTTTTTTCAATTTTTCCTTTGATTTAAAATTTACTATTGTTTGAGATTTAAGTACTTACATTCAAGACAGGTATTGCAGATCTAGTCAGTCTACGAAAGTGGGTCAAACACACAACAGATGACTTATTCGGCTTGAATAGTTGATCACGCCTATCTCTTGCCATTTTGCACGTCGTAGAGGATTTCGTGCAAAGCTTTAATTTAAATATATACGAAATATAATAAATATATTTATAAGTCAAAATAAACCAACACGATTAATTAAAATTAAAAAAAGTAATAGCGACTCCATATATTTTTGTTCTGTGATAAACCACAATTTGTATGTACAAAATAAATTCCTATAAATCATGAAAGCTTTACAATTTTAACTAGAATCTGTTTAAAAAAATAGAACTTTCGTAAAATAAGTAATTCCATACTTTTTATTTGTTTTTTTGTTATTATTTTTGCAGTTTTCCACTGCACATTTCGTCATGATTGACAACTGCCTCTGTCTGTGGTCGGAACAAGACTAACAGCCAAACTACTGCCCAAGTCTATTAGGCAGTAGTTTAACTTGCTATTTTTTCCTGCTGATTGTGTATCTAGTATAATATTAAATCAATGGTTATCACCATAAACTTTAATCAAAAATCACGAATCTTATGCCTTCGATCTTATCAAGACCCCTCTGTTTACATACTATTCTTTGATCGGCAAAGATATTGCTTCTCTATCGCACTCACGCTTCGGGTATATTTTTGTTGCACTCAACATGTTCTGGAAACATCTGTACTGTAATAACATTACAGTACAGATTTTACCTACTACCACAGACAAGAAAGTTCTCATAATAAAATCGGTTGTCAATTGTCATAATGCTGGTCATTTCCTACGGTTTCTGAACGCATTTTAGAGCACTAATGATATGTGCGTAGATAAACTTACTTATAAATGTTTCGCATGTACTACTGCACATGTACCTACTTATAGTGCAAATATATGTCTTGATTAGTGTCACCAGAACGCTCGGCTCTTCATACAAACGTAGTTTGGGTGTCATTTTAAAACGGCAATCTGTAATCTTTTTCGCGCGGTGCTACGGTGGAAAACTGCCGACTCTCAACTGATAGTGTGTAGTCGCAGCGCAGAGATGGCAGCAGCAATAATCGCTTCAGTGTGTAGACGTTATTGGCCTAGGACGGCAGGCCGCCCGATAGGACCAGAGACTGCAGGTGGACTGTTAATGAGTGGGCTGCTTTAGAGATCTGTAAGCTCAGCGGTCTTAGAGCATACATAACTGGAGTAGTCTTATGTTCGTATTTCAGTACAAAAAAGTCTGCCAATTTTTGCGGGGGGGTGAAGAAATAACACATGCAAAAGATTACTCACTAATGCAAAAACGATCTGTTTATTTACACACGCACACATTATGAAAAAGGAAAACACATTCTCATTTTGATGCACACAAACATATCACACATGGAAAGACTTTGTGAACACACGGTTGAAGAATACGTAAATGCCAATGTGATCAGCTAAACCTATAGGGCGAGGTTTGATTCGATAACTAATGTCGATAATTCTATCGATATTTACACATGCGTATAGGTAAGTATAATTTTATTATATACAAATTATTGAGACTCAATTGTTTACTGAAATAACTGTTAAGCTATAAAATACAATAACAGGAAAAATATTTATCTAAAATAGCAATTTCACATTTCAATTAACTACATGCATATAAAGTAGCGAATAGTATAACGAGTATACTGCAAGACGCTTTCCCGTTTAAGACTCGTTTTTTTGCTTGGACCGTTCAAACCAGCTTGCCCCGTTTATACGAAATTAGGAGGACCCGGCATAAACTTTTGTCATTGAACTAATTCCGAGAAAGTTATTGATTCTTAAAATGAATTAACTTATTATATATGTGGTGGATACATTTTTTTGGATCGCTTTTTTTGGAAAGATATGAAAGTCTTACATTTGTGTATTTCCGCATTACTGATTTAGCCAATTCTACTTTATGATTGACAAAAATGTCAGAGTCATGGTTTAAAATATTTGAAAACAAATCTTTACCTACAAAATACGGTAAGCTTTTTAAGGTTACGTAAGAAGCTGTATACTTCGAATTGATTCGTTTTTTCTCGTCTAGGCCTTGTCTGATGATTTTCTCACATTGTTGGCAAAGTAAATTCACACACTCGGACGCATACGATAAATAACCTTTCGTCTTATGATAAATAAAACTTTGGTCATCACAAGGTCCAAACAGACCTTTGACACAATAATCACACTTAATTTTTTTAGCCAGTGCAAAAGCCACGAATCCGGCTATGTATTCGACAACTTTTTCTCCAAAAGGGGACAGGTAAATTTGGCATTCTAAGTCAAATGAATCTTCTTCTGAGTCATCATCTTTTGGGACTAAGCTATTTTCTCGTGCATTTACGGAAGTGACATTAATTCTTTCAATGGCTGAGGAGCAATTAAGGATATTTATATTTTCTAAAGGCACACAGTTGGCTCCTCTTTCATTGGCTATCAGTTCTTTGTGTACAAGAAGTTTTTTGTAGATTGATTCCAATTGGAATGCCGTTGGATTGTCTGAAAAACCACCGTGACTTCTGATATTGGAAAATAATATTTCTATATGATCCTGACTTATTTTATGAAACGGTAGGTAGCTCATTCCCGTGTCCGGAGTAGTAACTAAATCACTATACATTGCTTTAGCACTAGATATGCAGATGAGAAAGCCTAGGAATCCAGTATATCGAGGACTCTTTAGAACACCAATCCGCTCCATTTGCTTTCGACGATTTATAACATCAACTAACAGATTACGAATCACTACTGTAGCTTCATCTAACCGCTCAAAACATTTTTCGTAGTTTTTGGAGTTCATAGCTTTCTTAAACCCAAAGCCACATGTCTTGGAATCCAAAATATCGAAAACGTCATTAATAAGTTTTAAAAAATCAGCCGTCACACTGGCCTTGTCAAAATCTTGCATTCGTAGCTTCGTTTCGCAAAAAGTTAAGGCGTCTGCAACACCTTCGCTAAAAAGTTGGGCTGCTAGACGAACGTTCATGATCTTTGTTTTAAAATAAACGTGATTAGCCCTTAATTTATTGGCCAAATAAAAAAGTTCGTTTTCTTGTAAGTTGTGTAGGTTCATGATATAATTCCAATTTATGCTATTACCTGAAGAGTCGTAAAAGAATTTGTAAAATTCAAAACTGTTCCGAACCAACTTCAGCATATGGCAAGGATCCAAAAAATTAGATTGTATGTTATCAGGATTCAAACTGCAACCTAACTCCTCGGCCATGCTAATATTCGTTTTTGTTCCATCGCAGGTTAAGGCTTTTATTTCCACTCCAGTGTTATGAACGAGCTGTAATGCTGTGCTGACCAGTTGAGATCTCAATTTTGCGGACGTTCCTTTAATTAGAAAATATCCGATGGGTAGTTTCCAAGAGGCGTTAATGCCAACTAATAAAAACATAAGAGCATCGGTTGCACTTGTCGACCTATCGCCTCCATCGTCGAACCCATAATTTACATGACCATAATGCCGCTGTGTTTTGTGGTCAAAATACGGAAATTCCTTGATTTTCATTTCATCAATTATGAGAGAACAGAACATTTTTTTTGGATTGTCTTCTTTCAACAATTTTAAAGCATTTAGAGCCTCCTGGGTAAAACCAGGACGTCCATCAATGTTAGCATACCACTTTGTTATTGTACGTGGGTGAGGTAAAGACGTTCCGAAAGTTTTCCTCACATATCGGTATGCTTTTGGTGAATAATAATTGAGTGTCAATGCAAAACACCGTAATTCAGGGGAAAATTTCTCTCGACTTAACTTTCCCGTTTCGCTGTTCTTCAACTGTCTTTTTAATAATTCTGCACTTTTAACTCCAATTTTTTGTAAAATATGTTTTTGTTCTTTATCAATCAAAGATTTTTCATCTAATTTTTTCAAGAGGTCTTCTAATGAAGCTACTTTTGTTTTTAGATATCGCGTTTTGGCTTGCAGACGTTTAATTTTTTTTGCTTGTGCCTCTACTTTTTCGGTTAATTTTCTTTTTTCTGAAAGTCAGTTCTAATGTTGAATTCGGAATAGTTGGTTGTTGATTCTCCTTGCTGGTACTTGGATGTGGCTCGGTGTTGGGCAACATTACGTCACAGTTAATTTCTACTTTATTCATTTGAGTCAGTGGTTCGTCGCTGCTCTTCGGAATGTTGTGCTAAAAGTAACCGTAACCGTTAATTATTAGTAACAACAAAAAGTTATGTTGACTAAGAGGGTAAAATTCAATACTGTAATTACAGCATTTCTATTTTTATTATGCCTACGTGAAATTCAACTAACTGATATAAAAGTTACACGATCTCTGCTGGCAGATGATCTCTTAGCCCTATTCAAATACGAAATAAATAAATAGATTAAAAATGCGTAACCGACACTACCTAAACTTTGTCTGTCAACTGCATTATCATTACATCGAAACACAATCAAGTTTGGTAATTGGGGTTCGAAGCTTATATACGAAACTGAATGTGATATTCACCACTATCATATCATTATGGCAAAAGAGGAACATCGTACATACATCCGGAAAGAAACTCAAAGCGATATATTATTTCAAGTTACCAACCCGCTTGAGCTTGCATTTTGACTATAGCCCAAACTTTCTTGGAAGTTTGCATATAAGATCCTATGAGATAGAGTTAGGATAGTACGGTCTTTATCTTCATTACATACTGATTTTAGAATGCAAAGTTGGAATACATATTTAAATACTAAACTTACTAACTTTTTTATATAAAAATAAAGTAGGTACGGCAAAAACAATTAATTTTCGCCGTTTACTTGGCAGAATTCGATATTGAGATGCCTCGAAATGTCTCGAACATATGGAACTGGTACGTGCAGGCACCCAATTTGCTTGTCGGCTGCATGAGGCGGTCCATATATTTTTTAATTCTGGGTCTTTCGGAAAACTGCAAAGTATACATTTCAAATAAAATTTGTTCACTTGGCATTACGCAAGTTCTTAGTGTATCATACTTATTATCGATAATTATGGATTATCGACACTACCCTCATCTCTAATTACGAGTCTCGTGGCACTGACCTATCATTTTAAATAATCCTTGCAAATATTATTATTAACTCTATTGTAACTGCTATTAGGTTTATGTTTACAAAGCATGAAAACCGAGTCTCGTGGGGAGTGCACTAATTTTACAAATTTTGATTAATCGATGCTAATATTATTTTAGACTCTTTTTCAAATGCCATTAAGTTATTTCTTCCTAAGCATGAAAACGCGAATCTCGTGGGGAGTGCCATGACGTATACAAGAAAGAATTGTAAATCGATTACATAATCGTTTAATTTGAAATGTCATGAAAATATTTTCATAAAAATAATATTAAAGCAATACAAAAACACTAAAATTACTTACAAATGGAATGTTATACCATCTTTTTCTAAGCTCGAAGTGGTTGAGCGTTTATTACACGTGCTTACGGCACATGTAGGCATTTTCTAATTCGTGGTTTCTCTTGCGAGGCGATTCTGTGAATGACCACTAATCGATTGTGAAACTGTCTTTGTATGATTTTTTGCACATTGTGCAAGGTTTTCGACAGAGGGGTAAGTTACTGAAAGGGTACTCCAGTTATGTATGCTCTAAGCTCAGCGGTACTAACGGCGCGGCGGTCGAAGAGCCGATGTGCCCAGGTTCGAGTCCGGCGACCGGCATGCACTTTTAGTATGTTTTAAATGAATAGTGAGTACATTTTCAAAACGCCGAGTAGCGTGGAATGTTCTAGAATGGCGAGCGAATAAACATTCAATGCTTAAGGAAAGTATAGACGTTGGTATGGGCTTGGAATATTCGAGAAACGTGGACTGTAGCAAGTTATCTGGAAGAGCCCATGCTACTCAAAAAAAATGAGATGAAATGAACAACGAAATGAAAATTGAAATTAAAGACTAGAATCTTCGGTAAGGGGTATATAAGGGTACCACGTTCGCGGTACTAGTCAGTGCAAACGAGTATGGCTATTATTTTATTATGCGGTTATTTAAATACCTACAGCCTGGATACCGTCCCACCTATTAAAAAAAACATAGAACCTTCCAAATTTTATGAGGATTAATTTTGTTTTTGACACTTTAAATATCTATAAAGCGTGTCACACACTGGCGCGGCCTGGCCGCGGCGGACAATAGTCAAATTGATATTATAGCTGTCAAATTTACTATTGTCCGTCACCGCAAGCCGCGCCAGTGTGTTGCAGGCCTTATAGTATTCCTGAGAATGTCACAAAACCACCAACGGGGACACATTTCAAGGTGAGGGGGGAATCGAGCGTCAGGTGGAGGGGGGGGAGTGGTGAATTTTATACAGTACACCCAGATTTTGTTGATATCTTGTGGCCTAGATGTGGCGTAGCTTCTAGACGAATCGACCTGTCGTGATCGAGAGGGTTCTTAGCTTCGTGTCAACAAACGATATTGAACTTTGAATTATAAATGGCAGGGGTTTATCAACTTTTCTAATTTATCTTTTGTGCGTCACTTCGCATTATTCCCTTGTTTTGTTTCGCGCGCCCGCTTCCACAGAGCTACCGCGTTAGAAGTTAGAACCGCGTAAAGCACATTGGTATTCGTATATTTCGTATGTGGTGCGCAAGGGAAAAACCAACTGGAGGCCCTGAAGGCCGAGGCGGATCTACAGGATAAAATATAGCTTATGTCCGTCCCGAAGCTTCGCATTCTATATACTGGTAAAAGATTTTTTGGAATCGGGTCTAATCACCACGAGAGAGATTAAAGTCAACCAGCGCTGTTATTCGCTACGTGCTGAAGCGGCTCACCCCGCCGATCACCCGTCACGGAACTCGACCTCTACCTACGCTTGGTTACTACGCATCGCGGTGTCAAGATATAATTGTGGGTGCGCGTTGAGGTGAGCTTCAAACACGTTACAGAATTGGGGGCAGGGCAAATGCGTCGATGAGGTAAATGCGTCTCTTGATGATATCTCGGAAACTGAACATTTTAGAACTATTACCGTCTTAATTGAAAGTTTGGCGATCACACTTTGAACACCGAAGGCTGTAATAGTTCTAAAATGTTGCGTTTCGGAGATATCTTCTAAAGACGCATTTACCCCGTTGACGCGTATTAATCCTGGTAGGCCCTACACCCTACACCTTGTAAAGCTACACCCGCGCTCTACACACAAACATAAACCTACACACTCACAAAGTTTACCTTTCCATACTAATTATAAATGCGAAAGTGTGTGTCTGTCTGTTACCTTTTCACGCTTAAACCGCTGAACCGATTTAGGTGAAATTTGGTATAGAGATAGTTTGAGTCCCAGGGAAGGACGTAGGGTAGTTTTTATCCCCCCTAAGGGGGTGAAATGGGGGGGGTGAAAGTTTGTATGTAGGTAGCTGCTATATAAACGAGTTTCACGCGGACGGAGTCGCGGGCAGAAGCTAGTGTATAATATTGCTAACTATAAATAGATTTATATGTCGTTTTAATTATTTGGTATTGCTGTCCCTTCGCCCTTTCGTTCATGATCTATTTTGGCATCACATCCAATCATTGGCCAATTAGTAATCATGCGAGTGGACAAACCTCTGCATCATTTAATTACAAATTTACCGTTTAAGTGACTTCTGATCCGGCAAAATGAGCGTGAAAATTAAAGGATCATTGCGTAAATCGTTCAGGAGGATATTGAGGAGAGAAAAGTCGGTTTTTGGTGAGTTTCTTTTTTATAGTTACGTAATCGTGTGTTGCTCTTATTGTTTATGATGGCGTCTTCTTTGATCTTTGGTCGGGTTTCTAAAAGAAGGTCTTAGATTTTTATATGACACGCACATATGATATAGTAAGAATGAGCTAGCTAGGATTGTCTCAGCAAGACCTCGAATAGTGATTGTAGCAAGATTAGTGCCATCAATATGTTGTTTGATCGAACAAGCGAGCGAAGCGAACAAAGTTCTATGCTTCAGCTTGGGCCGAGCATCGTTCGTTCGTATATCCGGTGTCCGGTGTCTGTCACGACGTTCCGCTGTCACGCTGTCCGGCTGTTCTCTTCTACAGGTCGCTTTTGTCAGCCGATGCTCGTAAAATTTTGTGAGCAGGTTCCTTATGTATGGGTGTAGAATTTTTAGTCGAGTCACTTTCTCGTTTTTTTTAAAAGCAGGCTCGTGAATTCTACTGATAAGCCTTGTTTGGGCTAAAAAAGTTTAATTTCGGTTTACCTAATTTTATTTAGACTAATCTAGTTTCGCTCGTTTTGTCTAATTTTTATTTGTGTGAAAATGATTTTGCCTAATGCTCACGTCACCCAATTTTGTTTTGCCTAATTTCATATTACCTAATTTTTTATTGGTATAATCTTATTTTGTATACCGTTGGAATGACATAACTACGTTTTGTCTAACATACATTTCGCATAATTTCATTTGTCTAATCACTCCCCGCCCTCCGCTCGTAGGTACTGTCGCCAGAAACTAATAATGAAGGTTTTGGATAAAAGTAAAGCTTTCGCTAAGTAAATTCTTTATAAAAATCGTTTCTGGCGCTTCGCTCGCTCGGCTCGCGCGCTAAGGCAGGTCGGTGCAGGTACGACGAGCGAAGCGAGGAGGACTGTTAGGTAGAACTGTGACCCTAGTTCTCCAATATTTATACCGACAACCGCCAACCTTTCAAAAATATCTACACATGTGTCTTATGTCAATAACAATAAAGTATCTGTATACATATTGTTGAAAGGTTATCTGTTTAGATATTGGGTGTTTCGCTCATAGCAGCTGGACCGAAATTAGGCAAAAAGTTAGTAAGTATAACAACATACACAATTCATGGTAAACCGTCTTTTGTACAATGACTACTTTTTAACAAGTGAATATTGTAAAGATTCAGTATTAGACAAAAAATCTAATTAAAATCGTTTCGCCAATCCCGAATTCTACAGCTCACTGAGCCGGGAATCCCTTGTAGAGGCCAAACACGTCTATAACGTTTTGTCTAATTTCGGTTTGTCTCACAACTTTTAGTATAATGCATTGTTTGTCTAAAGTAAATTTGTATATAATTATTTTTTTCATAATAATTGTTTGTTCGAAATACGTTTACCCTAAATGACGTTGTTCATAAGTTTCATAACTCTTGTTTTGCTGAATAGTATTTTATCTAAAAATCACTTTTTCGGTTCTTATTTTAAATAATCATCACATTGCCAAATAACGTTTTTATTTAGATTTTTTTCGCTAATTTCAATTCAATTCAAATTCAAATAATTTATTTCAGGCTTGCACCCATAAGTGTTAGTAATATACAATAAAATCTTAATCTATAGTTAGTGACAAACAAGAATAACAATAACATTAACTAACTAAGTGTTGGTCGGACATGGAGCTGTGTCCATCGACGTATGAGCGCGCAGTCCCAGCGGTCCGCGAACGCGCTCAGGATCCTGTTGGTGCTGCACTGTACCCGGGCTAGCAGGGACGCGCAACGTTTGCGCATTATGGCCGCGAACCCGTCGGTCCGCGCCCCCGCGAACATACCGGAATAATACTGAATCATTATAATATTTACTTGTCAAAAGGTACTATCGTACAAAAGACGGTTTACCATTGTTATACATGCTTACTTTTTGCCCCATCTCGGTCTACCCACGGTGACCGAAACACTGCTGTTATGCACGTCTTATAGCGCCGTACCGCTCGCATTTCATACACCGGAGTGGAAAACGCGTAGTGAGGCAATCGTCTATTTTCAAACACAACAGTCATGCCAATCTTTCCACCGACTGTTATCTTGGGTTTAAATTTACAGTAAGACCTATTTGTAAGTTTCTGATGTAATATTACACATAGTGGATGTAATCAGGGGTCAAGATTTGTTTAAGGCGGAATTGGAATCGGAGCACCCCAAAATCCACGTGGTCTTGTCTGCCCTACCCCTAAAGTGTATATAAAAAGCCGGAGGCGTGGAGGGGGCTAAGGCGGAGTCCTGTCACTGGCCAACTAATTTCTATGAGTTTTCTGGTTACCCTTTGCTACACCTCGACCCGTCGTCTGCTGCTGTCTGCGTTCGGGCTTCAATTTGTACCTTAAGGTAAGTTGGTGTAGGTACAACGACGAGCGATGCGAGGAGGAGGCCGGTAGAGCGCCGGAAACGATTTTTTTTCAAGAATTTACTTAGCGAACGAAAGCTTTTATTCAAAACCTACATTAGTCTCTGGACAGTCCGAGCGGAGGGCAGGGAGTGAGTAGACAAAAATAAATTATAGAAAATATATGTTAGACAAAATGTAATTAAAAGAAAGTAAGTAAAAGATTTTGCAAATTAAAAAAGGTGAAATGAAATTAGGCAAAATAAACTCAGGTGAAGTGAGTATTAGACAAAATGAAATTTGCGCAAATAAAAATTAGGCAAAACGAGCTATTAGGTATGCGAAACAAGATTAGTCTTAATAAAATTAGGCAAAACGTTGTTAGGCCAAACACTGAGCCACTAGTTTTAATGCGGTTGACGTCACATCTATGTTACATTTTAGCACTTTATTTCATTTTGATACAACGGAGAATTGATATATATTTATATATATATATATCTTTGACTACAACTTACCTACTCGTACATAAGACTTCATGGCGGTTACATTACACAGCGACTTTTTTTAAATAATTAAACAGTAAGGAACTATCATCGACACATATAAGCACTCGCTCTGCTCACACGCACCGCCTGCAAGCCATGCGCCCGCGGCTATCGGCCGCGTGCACTGCATGCCTGCCCTCCCCTATTCTGTAACTTGTTTTAAATAAAAATAAATAAATAAAAAAAATAAAAATCATTTATTTCAGAAAACTTGTTCCATAATTTTGTTAGTAACAATTGCCTTAAAACTATGTTAGATAGAAGTAGTGTTAGGTAGATAATAATAGAAGTAACAGGGCTCCTCCCGCGCCTCATCTATCCCTATCGACGTGCAGGTCTATGAAACGCGCGAGGATGCCAGAGTCTAGCCTATCGGCGACCATCTGCATGATACTGTTGCTGCTCCCCCGCACACGACGTATAATGGACGCCGACTTCTTGCGTATCATGGCATAGAAGTCGTCCACGGCTGCGTCGGCGAACATTCCCGACGCGCTGCAGTAGCGGGGGAGCCGCAACAGGGCCCTGAGGACATTATTGTATTGCACTCTCAGTGCATTGTACGCTCGTTGCGTAAAACTGACCCATAGACTGCTCGTGTAGAAACTTTGGCAGTAGGCTCTAATAAGAGATAATTTTACAGGCACACTACAACGAGCAAATCTATGAGCCAGCATGTTGCCTCTCACGGACAGTGACCTGCGCTCACGTTCGATGTCCTTATCATCCCTAAGCTCCTCGGTCAACACATGTCCCAAATATTTGAACTGTGACACCCGCTTTATTGGTAGATCGTTTAAAAGAAGTGGTGGTACGTAATCTGGCAGTTTATTTTTACCTTTGAAAATCATGAACTCACTCTTTTTAACATTGTACCTCAAGCCATGAGTCTCAGCATATCCACTACATACATTTATCAATTTTTGGAGCCCATAAAATGACGGACTGAGCAGCACCATATCGTCCGCGTAACTTATTTTATTTACGCTAACATTATCCATACGACATCCAACATGCATGCTACTCAGTTCGCCTAGCAGCTGATTGACATATAAGTTGAACAAACGTGGTGATGATAACCCCCCCTGTCTCACACCACATTTAAGTGAGTACTCGTCAGAATAAACATTTGCCCATCTCACTTTATTTTTTTGATTACTATACCAATATGAAAAAATATTCACAACCTCGGGTGATGCACCCGTCTCCCTTAGCTTATCCCAAAGCAAATCATAGGACACTAAGTCAAAGGCTTTGGATAAGTCTAAGAAACACGCGTAAACCGGCGTTTTTCTCTTGACGTAGTAATCAACAGTGCACTTAAGGGTTAAAATCGCACTTTCAGTGGATAGACCCTCCTGGAAACCAAATTGTGCGTCACAAAGTTTTATATGTTGGCTAATATGCATGTCCAGTATTCTATCTAATACTTTTGCGACCACTGTAGCAAGCGAGATGGGACGGTAATTCGCCTTATCAGAAATGTCCCCTGTCGAGTTTTTCACAAGTGGAATCACAACTGTTTTTATAAGGTCACACGGTAAGTAACAATGGCGAATACAAAAAGTATATAACATAGCGAGGAGTCTATTTAAATGCGGACCAGCGTACTGGAGATGTTCTAAGCTCAGCCCATCATGTCCTGGCGACTTACCTTTTTTCATACATTTAATGACCTCGGACACCATGGTATTTGTTATCACAAAAGTCGGGCTTGTTGTGCTGTCCACTGCATCCGGACCTGCACGAGGCTGTAATGGCGAGTCTACCTTGAAACACTGACCAAACCTGCTCGCAATACTCACGGGGTCACATCATATACCATCCACACTCGCAGGCAGAGACACTTTTCCATTCAACTTTTTTGTATTTTTCCAAAACTTGTTAAACTGCTTAGACTTATGCTGCGAGGCGAGAATATCCATGCTTATTTGCTCTTGGTTGACTTGACAGAACTTAAGTCTAGACTTAAAAATCTTTCTACTAAGGCACATAGCTTCATACACAGGCCCACGCTGCGGCCTCCCATATAAAACATAGGTACTGAAATCCAGCCGCGCCCGTCCATGTGCCTCAGCCACATGCTTATTCCAACCTCGCAAACATCTGTTCCCGTTGACATTTTGAGCATGTTTTTTAGTGCATGACTCAACTGCCGCCCCACTCAGTACATTGATAATAGTTTTGTAATAATTATCTATAACAATCCTATGATCAACATCCCTACAATGTTTATCAGCACACAATTGCAACTCGGCCGGAAAATCTATCAGTTTTAATCTATTATTACATATATTGGTATATTTTTCTGCCTCTTCAGCACTTCTCATGCCCCAAATAATACCATTATTACAGTTTCCAGTGCTTACTTGCAACTTACACACAATATGTCCCAAATCACACTCCATCCGCATAGGAAAATGGTCTGACCAGTAAATATCATACAGAACTTCAATATTTTGTATAGTTTGCCATGCTGATTTACTAACTATACAGTGATCAAGCCATCTTTGACACCCATGGGCCTCACTAATATATGTATAAGTATCAGAAGTAATTTACAATACTAATTTTACAATATCTGCACAAACCCAATCATTTTCACTACAAAAATTAATAATTTCCTCTCCAAAAGGAGCCTCAGGATGTGCATTTAGATCCCCTAATATGTAAACAGTTTCAATACCACTGTCCTGTGCCAAAGCATACAATTCGCCCAAACATTGAGTAAACAAAGGTAAATTATCCTGTTGGTCCGTAGGCATATACACACACATTATCAAGATCTCACTCCGCCCTGATGTTACCGCTCTTATCGCACAGATTCGGTCACTACAGCACTTAATCACGGACACATTAGGGAGAACACTTTTTCGCCACAGTATGCCAACCCCGCCATGAGGACGGCCACGATGCATACCCGACGTTAGGTCTATTGCAGATTTACCTGGGGCATCAGCCAAGTCTCTTGCAACGCAACAATGTCAGCCGTTTCACACAATGCCTGTACACAACCAACGCTCCTCTTAATGTTTTTACAGTTGTAACTAATAAATATGTTTTTCTTATTCTTCATTTTAGGCATATTCATGAGTCCTTGTTTTTATTTAACTGCATACCGAGCGAGGGCTCCGTCTCCTTTTCCTCGCTCGCCTCTTTCTTCTGCCTCCCTTTAAAATGTATGAAGGGGCTAACGTATACACCCGCCGGCCACAACGAGCCATCTAAAAAGAGGTTCAGCTTGTCCTGCGCCACAAACATCTTGTAAGACTGCCAGTCCTTTGGCTTACGCGATTTTATGTTGTACATAAACACCCTTTCATTGGTCTTCTGATAGATATATTCTATTACGTCTTTTAACACAACTTCTTTATGAACGTTTGACACAAACAATGGAACCCGGACGAACGCCGCTTTAAACTTCATATTCCCTACAGGTTCAACTTTCCCTTCACAACCAATGGACCTATTCTTTAGCCTCTTTCTTTGTTTTTTCTTGAAATTTTCGTCCACTTTAGGGGTTTTCCACTCTTTTTCACTGGCCACCATTTGCGCAAATGATGCTGTTTTCGGTGCTAGTGTCAACGTCAACTTATCTTCGGTTATACAAACTGCCCGATTTAAAATTGCTTCACAGTCATGCGTTCTCGGACTGTGAACCTTAAGCCCACTTCGTACGGTCGCATTTTGTTTGCTTGATGGCGTGGACACCGTCGAGATTGGTTTCGTTACCACTTCATTCGGCGATGAGTGCGAGTGGGATAGCTTCCCCTCTGTGCCCGCGTGCGACAGGGAGGGAGAGTCATGTATGTTCGGCTCCTCTGCTTGCTGTAGTTGCTGTATCACATCCTTCGGCGATGAGTGCGAGTGGGATAGCTTCTCCTCCAAGTTGACGTGCGACAGAGAGGGCGAAACTTGAGTGTTCGGCTCTGCATGCGTCATTGCATTCAGCTGAGACGATGTGAGTCATTTTCGTTATTACAAAAATTAACGGACATTATTGATTTATCACTTTGGTTTAAAAAACCCCTCGGGCCACTGTCTAGCATATTACACGCACCTCTTCTGGTATTCACATTAATTTGGCTATTTATGAAGGACGCATATCTATCATTATGACACTTAACTTCCAACTCTTCCACCCTTTTATTTGTTGCATACAAGCTCTTTATTTCCTGTATTTCCGCTTTCAATCTCACTATGTCCTTTAATAATGTCGAATCATCGACATGGTCGAAAGTTACCGGAGGCAACCTGTTTAGTTCTCTGGCAACAAAAATCGGGAGTAATTCTGGATCAGTTTCCTGGAACACACGGATTATATCCTCAAGATCTCTTTGCACTTTTCCTTCTTTTCTTCTTGTCACTTTCTTCTTTTTACTTTTCATGGAATCGAACAGCATAGATTTTGCTGTTACCACTTCCTCTTGTTTATAAGCAGATGCGCATATGCGAATCATACTTTCCAAATTCATGACGTCGACTTTATTTTGGACAAACGCTAACAGCTCGTTTATCACGATGTTGCAGCTTGCACATTTCACAGTATTCGAAGACGACATTTCGATAACACGCTTGTGCGATATGCGCTCACCTGAACGCTCACCTTCAAATATATCTTGACACCGCGGTGCGTAGTAACTAAGCGTAGGTCTAGTTTCGTGACGGGTGACCGGCTGCAGAGCTGTCATTGGGTCATGGACCTATGGACAGGCTATACGTGATGCCACAACGATGGACGGAAAAGTTCCTAATATGCAGCTAAATTAAGAACTGCTCTTAAAATGGCTGATGACTTGCCTCAAACAACCTACTCAATTTGGACGGGTAATGGTTTATGTGCCACAACTTCATACTAAATCAGTAGTGGCAAATAAAAAAATGAGACTAAGTATGAGAAGGACAACGAAGCTCGCTCGCACGTGGTATTATTATTACCATGGCCTGTCCTGAGTAGGGTTGCCAACAGTACGTATATTATATAGTATTGTATAAGAAATATATAGTAAGCAAAAATACTATATTTAGGGGGGCCTTACGAAGTGCTTCAAATTGCCCAGCCAAGTACTATATTTTTTTACATTGTACTATATTTTTGTAGTTTTTTTCTGGAAAAATACTATATCGATACCCTAGTTCACAGTCGTACTAATTACATTTTTTCGTCACTGAAATTGCAACTTTATGATTCGAGCACTATCATAAAAAAGTTGGCAACCCTAGTCCTGGGTATCATAGGCATAGGTCCATGAGGGCTGTTATTCGCATTAGCGCGTAGCGAATAAAAGCCCTGCACGCTGCACGGCACCGGCAGTACCAAACTCACCTCGACGCCGGACGCTTGACACTTTGCGCTGCTGCTCCTTATATTGTGCTTCTCACTTACTTTGTGCTGCCTACTGTTTGTGGACCATTATACCGCGGATACAACTGGTGTCTGTTATTTGGACCTGCAAACCTTTCGAACACTGCACGTAAGTTTGTAGTTATTTAATACCCGGATATTTTATGTGCATAATATGTATTATAATACTGTTTCATATTATATTCCGTTTTGTAGGTACAGACGAGTTCTCCAATATCAGATGTACAGATATTTTTGAAACGTCGTCTTTATATTGGAGGACTCGACTGTACCTAAGGGCTGAGATGATATTCGAGTTCAAAAATGTGGTCTAAAATCATTAATATACTCATAAATATTATCATAACCAGACTTAAATACTATCGATCGTATGAATAATAAAAAATATTTTTTAATACAGTTGCTCAAAAAGTGGTACTTTTTGTGGCTGCGTAGCGTACGAGAAGCTCAATTTCTCCAACTAGTGCTTTTTACTTTTTAGTTCCAAACTATACTTTCGAAACGCAGTAATTTTATATTAGATTTTTTACTCGATGGCGCTGATTCCAATAGTATGTTGTCACTGTCAGTGTCATTTTTAAAGTATGGGTTCGTTCAAAAATAACTTCGAAGCAAGCATATTTTATCGCAATGATATATTAATTTATTATTTTTCGCAATTGTATTAAAAAACGTCGTTTACAACACGTGTGAAATGTCTTTTACCACTCGTACCGAGTCTTGCCACTCGCTTTCAGCTCGTGGCAAGATACCTCGGTACTAGTGGTAAAAAGACATTCTTTTCACACTAGTTGTAAAATGTGCTATTCCGAAATTAAAAAGCCAAAATATATTTTATAATTACGTATTGCCGTTGTTTAAATAAAATATGTAGAGTTTTAATTTATGCTGTTGGTAATGGTGAGAAGTTTTAAACATTTGGTTAGTAATTAAAACAATTACCAGTTTCCTACTAGTTTAATTGGCAAATATTCATAGTGATGGATAAATCATTAAATAATTCTGAACATACAAAATGGGCACCACCTGCGTCTGCCCCCTTACCATTGTGAACTAAATCCCATAGAATTTGACTGTAAAACACGTCATTACAGTAGAAGACAAAATGTGCCGACTCGACCACCGATTGACAATGTCAACGATAGATTTATTATAAAATAGCTTCTGCCCGCGACTCCATCCGCGTGGAACTCGTTTATATCGCAGCTCCATACAAACTTTTACCCCCCCCCCCCCCCATTTCGGGGATAAAAACTATCCTGTCACTCTCCATCCCTTCAACTATCTCCACTTAAAGAATAACGCCAATTCGTCGCTGCGTTTTGCTGTGAAAGACGGACAAACAAACAAACAAACACATCCCATTTATAATATCACGTCGTCGAGTGAATAAATATGTGTTTTATTTCCTCCTTGTATTCCTGTCAAAATATTATAGATATCTGAAAGTCTTTCGGCTTATAGCTGTATCTGGCTGTATCTGTTAAAATCATGCATAATTTATATGTGGTGAATACTTTGGATGAAAAAGATTTTATACCCCTGGAATGTCACTTTGAAATTGACAGTTGTTTGTTTACATTTTTGATCTCAAAATAATGCGACAGCATTTCCTTATTAGTGTGAATTATTCCCAATCTAAAGCTCCAGCGACATACGTCACAATTCACAATTCACTATCATTAAAGCAACAAACTATACACAAGTATGACTAAAGGCTACTGTTATTTATTTATTTATTTAAATCAGGCAACAAGGCCCATATTACAAATTTACACATAGACCTTATTGTACATATGAATGGACAGCTGGGTTTTTACAAGCCATTTTCCTCAAAGCTAGTGGAATTTGCTATTGCAATAATTAAAGCCTCGCTTGCCTCGTACTCGTACTATATGTCCGCTAGAGAAACCCCGAAAGTGGTAAACATTTCCATATTGAAACGTTATCAATAAAATAATGTACTTGCATATAGCAATATATTTCTCGAATCAAACACTTTGTGACGGATGTGAGTGATATTATATTGATTACGCAAGCAGGGTCACCTTTTTGCTTACAAAATAAAGTGCAGCTTCCTTCTAAAACTACTCGTGGCGTGGCGCCTAATTGCCTGAATTGAGTATGAATGAACAATATTTTCAAAATGTGAAATGCTATGAAAGGAAGATAGATTACACCATTACATATACATAACATATTTTAACCTTCACAATGAACCTATAAATTAAGTGCATAATATAAAATTCAGTATCCTTGTGAAATTCCCTCACGATATCGTACATTATTAGCCGGTTAATCTGCAAAAAATACGTCATCAGCCGATATCGTATTGGGCGTGAACTGACGCGCCTCCGTCAGTATCAATGAATGTTTGCGCGGGACCGCACGCATGTTCTAAATTTGAATTGCGCGCGTTTTTATTTTGTTTTCTTTTCGGCTAGTGCGTTTTGTTAATTAGAGTACTAAAAATGGAAAATGGTAAGCGGGTTTTAAATAGCGGAAATATGTGATGTATGTCTATATTATTTTAAATTGCGTTTTTGAAAAGTGGTTTTTTTGTTTTTATTCACAAAACAAGGAACTCTTATTTTTTTCCATGAAAATGCGACCTTACTGTACTCAAAACCAAATGTTTGAAAAAATATGTTTATCAAAAACAATTTTACCGTGCAACCATCAAATCATCACAACTAATTTAACAATCGAAAGTAAATTAAAGGCTACAATATAGCAGTGTGGGGCAAAAAGTAATTGCATTACAAATTACAATTACAAAATGCAATTTAAATGATTGTAAAATCGTAAAATTACAAATTACTTTGATTTAATTCTTATTTACTTATATTTTATTTAGTGAAAATGGGAAACAAACAGCAAAAAAAAATAGCACACATGAATATCTAAAGTTATACAATACAAAAGCCAAAACAGTTTCCACTTATAAGTTAATATCATTATGATTGTTCAGACAAGACTATCTTATATTATAATGCCTATATTAAAAAGTGAAGTATACTATAGTTCCTACAGTATATTGGATTACAGAAGATATCATATATAACTAGTGTTCTTTTTTAATAAATAATCTAACGCATAAATTTTTCTTAGCAAAAAATAAGTTAAATAAAACAATTTTAATAAATAAAACATTTTTAATTATAAATATTTAAATGAAAGGAAAAATTGATAAATTAACGCTCCGAGCCGGATTCGAACCGGCGACCACGGATATATAATAATTTATAATTTTCCACGGATATATTTATAATTTTCGTTAGCAGCGTTACTGCATAAAAAAACAAAAAAGAAAACAAAAATTAACATTTTTCATTATTAACCGATTAAAAGAAGCGAGCAAAACGTCTGCGTTTCAGCTCAGGGAAAAATGTTTGTCCAGATAACCAGCTATTCTCGAACACAGGTCGTATTTCCCAACCAATACTCGTAAAATTTTGTGAGCGGTTCGTTAATTATATAAAATATTTTTGTCGAGTCAGTTTTGAAAAATATGAGAGTTGAAAAAAAAACAGACATTTCCAATGTTCACGAAGACTACAGCTTACTTAGCTACTAGTTTTTACAAGATTTTATTTAACTTGCAATGATTGTTTGTGGGTTTGTGGCTGATTGCATTGAAAAATTGTAACTGTCATCAAATATAAATAGGTACTTGCTCCTTTTTACTTTACTAAAAGAGTCCACTTAAAGTAAGTTATTGAATAGTTTAATTACCAATCAATTTAATTTCAATTACAAGTTACGAATTAATTCAAATTACATGTAATGCAATGGGCGTAATGCATTACATTCGTAATCGCATTACATTTTATGCAATAACGAGTTATGGTATTACTTGTGTAATTACTCGTGTTCGTTTATTTATTTAATCTTTATTGCACAAAAGAAAACCTTATCCTATTTATAGGAAGAATACCATAGGTATGGCAAGTATATCTTATAAGATATTGGTATTCCTTCTCTACCAGTCATCCAGAGGCATTAGAATAGTAAGCAGCGTCACAGAATAGATAATCAGCGTTTTCTAACAATTGCATCAACGAAACTAGAAATAATTAAATTCTATGGGGCGTTTTCAGAGCTCTGGAATGCCTAACTTTGACTCATATTTTTTGTCTTCATTTGTTGATCACATACTAGTTCGATTCACATACATTGAACATGAAAAAAAACACACACACCATGAAAAAAACACATTCAGGTCCTATGTTGAAGTAAGTAAGGCTAATCTTTCACATATTTGTACAGTTTTGTTGAAACAGTATATAACCATACTTAACAGTGCCATTAAATAAATAACTACATAATATTACTTTATTATAGCGAAGCGTCCTGTTGTAAAGTTTATAAACTCTTATATTAACTACATTTTATCGTAATAGATTATCTTAATCTTTCAAGATAAAGTGATAGTACCTAGTTCGGGTATTTAACAACGTAATGTAAATTTCCTACAGAGTATTAACGTGCTAACGTTCAACTTATCTTTACACGTCTGGCAGGTCGTAAAATATAATTACCTTTTCATATTTTTCTACTATAGTCTAGCCAGTTTCATACCTAAGTTATAATGTGGCCACACTGAACGGCCAAACGCCTGATAGGGCATGAATCATGATCAATGGTCAAATCAGCAACTTTTTATGACACGTCAAAAACGCTGATAATATGAAAGGGCAATATGAACAAAAGGCTCACAGTTTTATACGGTCTGAGTAGGTATCCTATTTTTGATCTTTATGAATGAAACATACTCGTATGTATCATATCAAGGAGCATGATTTGTTTATTAGTAATGTAGGAATAATCTAGACATGTCTAGATTATTCCTACATTAATAATACATTAAAGCCTAAGGTCTGACTTGGCTAGTTCTCATATACGAGTTATTATTATCATTATCAGCCGAAAAACGTCCACTGCTGGACATAGGCCTCCCCCAAAGAGTGCCAAAGTGACCGATCTCGCGCCACCCGCATCCAGCGGACTCCCGCAACCTTTACCAGGTCATCAGTCCACCTTGTCGGGGGCCTACCCACGCTGCGCCTTCCCTTTCCTTTCCGAGAACCTTTCCTCCCCATCGGCCATCGGTTCTACGTGCTATGTGCCCCGCCCACTGCCACTTAAGTTTAGCGATCCGGAGGGCTATATCGGTTACCTTGGTTCTCCTGCGGATAGTCTCATTTCTGATGGGATCACGCAGAGAAACTCCCAACATGGCCCTCTCCATTATTGCCCTTTGGGGTGACTTTGAGCCTTCTTATGAGGCCCATAGTAAGCTACCACGTTTCAGTGCCAGTTCAGTGAGTTATTAAGTACCCACTAAAACAGTCATGGACGAACCCTATGTTCGATAATAATTTTTCGGAAGAAAAAAATAGCTTACAGCTTTAGACTTGCAAAGGCTATAATATAATTCGTATATGAAAACTAGCCTTAGGCTTCAATATATCAACCGAAGTTATAAGAAGAAATTATATTTAAAGTTGTTATAAAATATTTTATGTTGTTTTAAATACGTTTCGGGACTGACCATTGATCTTGGCACCCATAAGGGACGTCTTTCGGCTGATAGGAGGGTGATGGCTGCATTTGATGTATTGAAATGATATGTCGTCTTGGTTCATGTTCACCCTCTTGCGTTAGCGCATAGCTAATCATCAGATAGGATTTAATGCACATGTGCGTATCAGAAACCGGTAACCGGATGTAACCTAGTTGAAATTAGCGTTTCCATGCCAAAGTATTCTTCCGTTGCAAATAAGCACAAGGTGGACTGATGACCATTTAAAGGTCGCGGGAGTCCGTTGGATGCGGGTGGCGCAGGACTGGTCACTTTGGCACTCTTTGGGGGAGGCTTATGCCCAGCAGTGGACGTCCTTTGGCTGATATGATGATGATGATGACAAATAAGCATGGCTAATTATCACTTGATGTTATTGGCACGTTCTTTGCCAATAACACACACACACACGAGTCTATACATTAGTAGTTTTGGATTTTATGGTTGTCAAAATGTAAATTACCAAGTATTTAATCTATGTATTTTATGCCAATAATTAATATTTAGGACAGGTATGAGATTATATGTAGGGTGTTATCTCTAGAAATAATAATCCGATTAAAAAAACCATTTAGAGGTTGGTATGAAACTTAGATGGACATCGATCGATACTAATATTATAAATGCGATTTTTTTCTGTTTGTCTGTCTGTTACCTCTTCACGCTTAAACCGCGGAACCGAGATAGATGAAATTTGGTATAGAGATAATTTGAGTCCCGGAGAAGGACATAGAATAGTTTTATCCCGGAATTCATCCCCTAAGGGGGTGCTCGTACGGAGCTACGATATAAACGAGTTCCACGCAGACGAAGTCGCGGGCCGAAGCTATAGTAATCTATATTGTTGCAGTCGTTTACTGAGATATGCACAATGTTGCATTATAATATTAGTCTGTACTGAATTGCAGTGCTTTGAGTAGAGACACGTGTCTTGGACACTTGTACCCAATATAATAATGATTACTGTTCAATACAGAGAAAATTATAATAATAATATTATCAGCAGCAAACATCCCTAACGCCTTTGTCCACTGAGCTGAATGAAACGTACTTACCAACGGTTACTGAGAACTTACCTCACAAGGAGGCAAACTTAGCCGTTTGCCTGCATTTTAAAGAGCATCATATTTGAACGACCGAGCAAAGCGGCCGAAGTTCTCCATTTCCGCTTGAGCAAAATAAAATCGTATGGCCAGACGTCCGTCTGTGAAATTTTGTGAGTAGGTTCAATAATTACTTACATGGTTTTTTTGTGGATTAAGTTTTACGTAATTTTAAAGAAAATATTATGGTTAAAGACAGGCGGGTTCTACAGTTAAGTGTCACTAGTTTATGTGATGTCAATTTCATCTATTTATAACGGATAATAATTTGGAATTGCGCTTGTCTTAAACAAATGGCGGCTACACACCTTGCAATTTTCACGAACATCAGCACGCAGCTATATTGTATTGGTGTCTTATTCCGACTCTAGCTGCATGACTCTCCATTATACCCTGCATTAGACGACCTCTGTAGCCTAGTTGGTAGTGACCCTGCCTACGAAGCCGGAGGTCCCGGGTTCGAATACCGGTAAGGGCATTTATTTGTGTGATGAGCATGAACATTTGTTCCTGAGTCATGGATGTGTTCTAAGTATTTAAGTATTTATTTATCTATTTAAGTATGTATATCGTCGTCTAGTACCCATAGTACAAACTTTGTTTAGTTTGGGACTAGATCGATTTGTGTAAGATTGTCCGCAAATATTTACGAGTATTTTACTTTTATTTATTAATTGTGTTGGTATTGTGACGAATTGCATCGTTTGTAGCGTGCTTTATCGCGAAAGCAAATCGCGCGTATCTCCCTCTCTGTTGCACTTGCTGCTTCGAGCGATAGAGAGGGAGATACTCGAACGATGTTCGTTTTCACTTCGCGGTAGCCCCTCTGGAGTAATATACCTTACGAAAGACCGCATCCGAATAAAGCTTGAAACAAATAATCGGACGCGGCTGACGGACGCGACTGATAAATGTGCACAGTCGTACGGGATCCAGCGCGCCAGATTTCTGTCGGACGTCCGAACGCTAAAGGTTACGTCCACGGCTTACGTCCAATAATTTGATTCAAGTTTAAAACTAGTTGCTCTGTATGCAGAGTTTTTGACATGTATATTGGCTTCTTTATATCACATATAAATGCATTTTATGATATTTTTTACAACAAATCGTCGTTTATTGCGTTCTACGGTTTTCCTTAACAAACCGCCAAGGCCCCGTGTGGGATGGTTCTAGTGTTTTCTCGAATGATCGCTATGATTGGTGCAATGCGTCTCAGCTAACAGTTGACAGACGACTCACCCGGGATTATCACCCCTATTGCTATGATTCTTACGGCTTAATCGGCATGTCAACTGATTTATATCACGGATCCCTGATAGACGTATCTTAATGACTGCACGTTGTCTTTGGTATCTGGAAAATTCTAGAGATAAATGAAACATAGTCCGTATGTGTATGAGGGTAAAGTGCAAAGTCTCTTCCTGTGTAGTCAGCGATGAAGTGTTTTATTTAATACTAATGCCATGAAGTGTAGTAATCTTAATATTATCGCAATGGTACGAGATTAAGTAGGTAAGCAGGGTCAACTATAAGTGTCCCGAGTCGAAAATAGTTATTCCGATGATTATAAATAAATAATCGAAGTACCCAGTAAGCTCAAGGCTTGCGTTGGGTATATGTATATTCTAGATGAGGATATATTGAATAAATATTAATACTTAAATGCGTATAAAACATTCTCTTCTCGCAAATATTAGCCATTACCGGGATTCGAACCCAGGGCCGTCAGCTTCATAGGCACGGTCACTTCTAGACTCTAGTGTCACCCAATCGGCTAACCCGGTCATCGATTATTAATAGTTAGGTATTTATAATTACTTACATAGATTTTAATAGTTATCAACAAACTGGAACTACTTAGTATGTGTGTTGCATAGTGTATCGGCTAGTTTTCTTAATATATATTAGTTTTACCGCTATGTTAAGACAAGATTGCTTGTCGCAGTAATCTCGCTGCACCGAGTCAACATAAAGAGATGAAGGACTATGTTATTAATACCGACGAGACCGAGCTTTGCTCGGCGTCATGATCGGAAACCCGGACAAGACATTTTTTTCCGGAAAAGGGACTTAATGTGAACTGTATGGTAAATCTGTTGGAAATCGTTATTAAAGCCTTTTCCGAGAGAACCCATTTACAAATAAAAACCTATAAGTTCTCGTTTAATAGCATAATGATTAAAATGAATCGAACTGTGTTTTAAGTAGATTTGACGGCAGGTCGGATGTTTAAAGTGTTTGAAGTATTTTTCCGTATTATTAATGAAATGTTTGTGTGTTTGTCTGCAGGCGAGATGCCCGTGAAGGACGGCAACCGGCGGTCGCTGGTCGGCGTCATCGACGACGGCACCAAGACCGTCCGCGTCGTGGTAAGTCTTATGCAAAATGTCACCAGTATGCTATATGTATTGTATACCCATTCCCCGCCACGCTATGCTCGCAGCGCTACGTGGTAGTGCGTATGTAGTAGCGTAGCGCTCCGGTGCGTCACTGGTGCTGAAAAGGGTAAGTACTTTATTGGTTAAACACTGTTCACGCTTTGGGCTTAAAACAACCAAATTTCATAATACCTTATTCACTAATACCCCTAACTTTCATATTTTTTTTTTCATTTACCATGGGCTCGTAATACGTAAATGTCAAATTTTCTCATTCTTAAAATGAACGAAATTCATTATGACTGACCTAAAAGGTCATATTCTCTGGATATCTGAAGATTGAAATCCATACTTCCTTCATACCGAATGACAGAAATGACAAAATATTAAAATAACTCAAACTGAAAACACCTTAATGGCAAAATGCCACAATTTCACGTGTGGTTCGTTGAGAATGATTTGATATATTGATATTATGATTTATGACTTTAGTTCAGCGGCGCTACCACGAACTACGAAAGTCGAAGTTCGGGTATTTCCATCTCTATCGCACTCCCTTACTCGAGTGACAGGGATGCATATATTACGAACTTCGACTTTCGAAGTTCGTGGTAGCTGCTCAGTTCCTGTCCGACGTGCGCCATAGGCCTTAAATAAAAATACAGGAATATGTTGCTATTGCCTTTATTTAATTGACAATCGACAGTACCTACAAGGTATTTTGACATTTGGTTGTTTTAAGCATATGTTGTTCTGAAGTTTAGGCATTATGACACTTCTACCTATTTTGAAATACGGCCATGCATGTTTTAAGAAAAGAAAAATTTGTTTATGTAATTTTGGTATTTTGATACCAATAAGTTTTTAGATGTGGGAATATTGATAATGAGGTTAAAAGCAATTGAGTAGTTATAAGCCCAAAGCATATAGAGGTAAATAGGTCGTTTTTTTTAAGTCGCCTTCAATGGAATTTGCTAACTATGTAAACAAACCGCCATAGTGAAAGACAATGGGGTTGGCCGGGTGAAGGTATTTGCAGATGGCGCCAGCATGAGGTTTTACTGTCAGTCCTACCAAAACTGTCAAATTCTTGTATTTTTTCGGAATTTCCTTGTTTAGAATCAAGCCGTTTAAGCCAAATCCCATAGAAAAAGGCTAGTGATTAGGTAAAACCTATGATGGCGCCATCTAGTCAAACTTTTGCCAGTTGCCAACCCCATTTCAATATGCCGGTTTGTTTACATAGTTAGCAAATTCTATTGACGGCCACTTTATGTCAAGTGCGTTTGTCAGATTCAAGACCTATTTCACAAATCTGTCTTAACAGCGCTTTGCATAAAGTGCTAGAAAAATGTGAGACACTTAGCTATGCTATAGTTACACAACACAATGGACAAAATGACACCAGGAAAAAGTGTAATCACAAAAATATGCGCAGAAAAAATTAGGAGCCATGCCAATTCGCGTGTATGTGTTACTTACATAATACTGTGTCCAAGGAAAACTGCGAAGTCCACTAGTACTCTACCGAGTACACTATAGCGTATTAGCAAAAGGGGAAATATGTCACAGCAAATTGTTGTGAGGCTCAAACGAGGTTCTAATCATATTGTTTAACTGCTGAGACGACTATACTTTTATAGAACTATTACCTGCATGCAGCCATAATATACTTTGATTTAGCCTCGTGATTCACATTGTACATTACAACGTAAACTTCCTTTCAACCTTTCGTAATAAACCAAAAAAGTTGTATTTTTATGTTTCGTAGATTGTTCGAAAAAATAATAGTCAATCCGATTATCTATGCGTATAGAATTAAATTACCTTAGTATTTTTATTTAATTTGTTATGTATTCTATTATTTATTAGTAAAAAACAAGAGGATATACCCTAAAACAACAACAAGGAAATATAAACTTTGAAAATGACCAATGTCAATATTACTAGATGCAATAAAAAAATATAATAAATATTTGTATGTAGACACAGAATACAAAAAAAGACATAAATAATGGGCTGTTTACTGGGCTGTTATTAAAATTTAATGCAAGTTTATTAATTTCTGGTGAATCTGTTCGGGAAAACTTAAATATGCTGATGTATCCTATCTCGACCTTTCTGAGGAGCAACTTAATAAACTTGAGTGTCTCCAAAATGTCTGCATTCGGTTCATATTTGGGTTACGCAAATATGACCACGTTTCTAGTTTCCGTTCCAAACTCAAGTGGCTCCCTATCCGTTATCTTATCGCCGTAACTCTCACATTGTTTCGCTTCTGTTTAGTGTCCTTTTTAACCCTGCAACTCCCCGCTATCTCAAAGAGCGTTTTAGTTATTTTAACTCTGTTAGATCTTCTAACAATTTTCTTTTAACTGTGCCTTCGTCATCTTCCAAATTTTACAGTAGTTCGTCACCTTTAAGGCAATTCGACCGTGGAACTCTCTCCCTCGTGATAGACAAGCAAAATCTATCGGCAAGTTCAAATCTCTTCTTAAAGAACATTATTTGTCTATCCCTGAACCCTGATTGTCTTTACTATTGTTATTTTTTGGCTGACTGTTTATGTATTATATATATTTATTTGTGATTTTTGTATATATGTATGATTGTGTATGTATGTTTTATATAGAGCTATTTATGTATGTGTATTTATAATAAATATTTTGATTTTTGGCTAAATATAATCTCTACACCACCTACTACATAATCTAGTTTTATCTCTTTCTCCAATACCCAAAGGTTGTCTGGAAGAGATCGCTCTTCAGCTATAAGACCGCCTGTTGTCTACCTCTACCTACATGTTATTGTATTCTTTCTCTTTATAACTGCTTTGTTTGTGTGAGGTGTGCAATAAAGAGTATTTGTATTGTATTGTATTGTATGCGATCAATATGCAAATATGCAAACCTCGCCGCTTATAACCTCTTACCTCTCGGTCTCGCTCGAACCACAGGTCACGTCGGCAAATAGGAAAGATGCAGCTATAGTAGTTACCATTATTCTGTGACCAAAATTTTGAAAAAACATAAAATAATAGCTACTGAAACGTTTAGTATAGTTTATACTAATTTCAAACAATAATTACGATTTGAAGTAATGTGAAACGGAATGTGTTTTGACCCAACAATCAGCATCTGGTGAAGTGATGAAGTCACTCCTATCAAAAGTCAAAACTTAAGCACCTACATATGGCATCTAGGGACGAACCACGGACAAACAAATATGGCGAGTGAGACACATGAGTGACGTCACTGGAACTGTAGACCCGTTTAGGCGCGAAAGTTTATATTGTCTGTTTGTAACAAGAAATTTTGACTATAAATTATAGTATTTTAATTTTTAAATACTTTCGTGGGCTATTTCTACATGCGATTCTTTCAAATGAAAGCAAAATTTAAAATACTGCATCGTCCCGTATACAGCAGCAGAAGCAGAAAATGAACTAAACAAGTCTCTAGCTTGTGTCAACTGTGTAGATCGTTTTGAGCGCACTAATTTGCGTGGCTACTTCTGTTGCTGACTGTACATTCTTTTTTGTTTTGGTCAGATGTTAAGGTAATATTTTGCAAATGTCACTACTAAATTTTTCAAGCTATTTATAGATTTTCAATACTATTTACAGAGATCAAAAAATCGACGTCGTTTGACCATCGTCATATGTCACAAGTTTGTAGGCAATTACATACCTAGTGATAGGTATGCAATTCCCTACAAACTTCAAAGTAACGGAGCATTTTAAATTCATTGAATGTATAAATTATTTCAGATCTACGAAGCGGAGCGTTCTGATGAACTGGCCGCGTACCAACTGGACAAGACGGAGGTGCAGCCGCAGGAAGGATGGTCGGAGCAGGACCCGCTCGAGATCATGCATCACATACGGCTGTGCGCGGAGAAGGCCGTCGAACAGCTCGCCGTCAAAGGTACCCGTACATTTCCAAGTCCAGCACACTGCCATAAACGTCCGAAGATTGCAGGTTCTTCATTCCAGGTCCTGTCACGGTCGCCATCATGTACTTATGTTAAAGGTACTCCACAATTGGCAATCGATAGAAATGGCGAGTGAGATAAGGTAAACGTTTTATTGATTTATTGCAAAGTACAACTGACGTTGGCGTTACCGTTTTATTGAAATGTTGCTGAGCTAGTCCTATCCATTGCAAATTGAACAAGCACCTGTTTCAAATGGGTATGGAACAGGACGCAACTTGCAGGTTCTGCCAGGAGACAGAGGAAACAGCAATGCATATTCTCTGCTCCTGCGGAACACACATGCACTAAAAAAGAGGTACAGCATATTATCACCGCCCAAAGAATCTGGAATTTCCTAGTGGCAAAGCGATTTAACGGTGAAATGGGCTGCCACAAATGATCACTTGCTGGTCGAAGCGGCATATAAAGGCCCACAACACAACAATAATAATAAAAAAATAGTCCTATCCAGGAGTGTACTTTATATGGTCAATAGGGAACATGCATATGGGACTTCAATTTTGAATAAATTGCACTCAATTACATACATACATACATTCACGCCTTTATTCCCAAAAGGGGTAGGCAGAGCACATGAAACGTATGTTCCAGCGCCACTTTTAACATAAATGTGGGTATAAAATATCGACAAAATGTGATATTGCTGTGATAGGTTGCTAGCCTATCGCCCACAACACACTTCAACCCTGGTCCCTTAGTCGACTTTTACGACACCTACGGGAAGAAAGGGGGTGGTGAAATTCTAACCCGACACCACACGGGTCACTTGGTCGGGCTCTCAATTAATGCAGATATACGTACAAATATCATAGATTAAATATAAAAAAATGTAATGTATGTTTCTTCAAATATTTTTTTTGTCTTTTACGATAAAATTACATAACACTTAAGACTATTGATTTGGAAATGATATTTTGTATGACTTAAACCCACATTTAAAGGAGTTACATAACTGCAAACGACGAAGGTAGTCTTTGCCCGTTCAATATAGAGCGTTTTCGGTGGGTGCCGGCGCGTGCAGATTTCAAATGCCTATAACACCAGAAAAAAACCATAGAACGTTAATGCTACAGTCAATAAAAAGATGGTATACGCATGTATGCATCTCGGAGCGAGCTGATGGACGACAGAGACTTCTTGTATCTAAATTTGGCATAAAATGTGTTAGCATATTGGTCCACCTACTTTTATTCTTGCTTAGACATACTCGTATCTTATGCCAAGGTCATGAAGAAATAGTACTATTATGCTTTGTTTAAGCTCTACGATTATAGAATATATAATTTACTTAGTATAAATTAATTCTGTAGTTATACCTGTGAGTCGTGTTCAATCAGAAAGTGCTTATTAGCCACATTAAGGCTTCTCAATCAGAGCGGCTTCCCTATAAGGGGGAAAGATATCGACGGGGTTAGGGCGACGCACACATGGATCTATGCCATGCTTTCTAATCGTCTGGTTAGCCCGCAGATTCGCTTATTTATTGTAAATAATGAATTAATCATAATCATTTACGGATATACGGTCAAATACGGGTGTAGACTCGAACACTATTATTACTCCAAAAGAAAGAAGCCAAAAAATGTGCCTAGTGAAAAAAATCCCATTCAGATATCTCATAGAATTACGAAGCTACAACCGTTTTGATATAAGCAATATCAAGATCTCATTAGAGAGAGAAAACGCAAACTGTTTGTGACGTCACAATCTGCGAGGCTGCCGCAGAGCGCACACGGCACGTTGCCGTCTTCTACTGACGTCACTAACTATGAAGTTGCGTTACATGTACCCCTTCTTAAAACTTTGGACACAACTTCGCGATTATTCAACCTCTTGTGTTGCTTATTTCTCCCATCGACTACATTTTTAATCCTTTTTTCTGATTCTTTTATTTAGTGTCTAGACACGTATTGGTGAGCCATTTAGGTGTCAACTAATTTTGGTTTTACAATATAAATAAACCTGTGAATTGTTTTGTAACACCGGTTTGGTATCGGTATCTGTTATTTATTGCACTGAACCTCTTTACCTTTGTATGAATAAATATAATAATCCGATTTTTTGGTTCCAGGGTACTCCAAGAATGACATCGTTACGCTGGGCATCACAAACCAAAGGGAGACGACGATAGCGTGGGACAAGTTCACGGGGGAGCCCCTACATCCTGCTATAGGTTAGAAAATGTATATCATGCTATTGATTGTATAAATCACCCAATTGAATCCAAACATGCAGCGAATATTGAAAAAACAAAAAAAAAACATTCTCTGAAATTCAAGTCCAACCTGCACATAGATTACGATGGACATTGGATTGAAATGTACAGTCATAAAAGTAGCGTATGCAGGAGTATGCAGCTGAATAGTTTGCTGGCGAAAATAGTTTACCCTACAAGAACTTGCTAATGGAAAATAGAAGATTTAAGGAGGATGTTCAAAGATCCTACTTGACTCACAATGATATGATAAATCATATCATATCATATCATTGTGAGTCAAGTAGGATCTTTGGATATCCTCCAGCCATGCTCTGCCTTATACACTTATTCATGTAATTAAATGATTGCCTCGATGCCGCGCTCCCTCGTAACTTAAAAAAACCGGCCAAGTGCGTGTCGGGCCACGCGCAGTGTAGGGTTCCTCAGTTGCCTGTCTGTCTTAGTTACATCCACGTGCGGTGCGGTTGCGTCGGCCGAATTTGTACTAAAATTGGCCTTTCCAAGTACACATTAAGTTGGTCGATTATTACTCGGTAACTACTTATACCTACTTGTCCGTGATAGTTTTCCTTTTAAATTCATTATATGTACTACTTACTACTACCACTAATTTTTTCACATCCCCAGTAGTAGCCATTTAGCGGGCAGGGGACACACACACACACACACAAACACACACATCGACTCGAACAAAATAAGGGCTTTCAAGCCCAATATCTCGCAAACCAAGCACTGATTTGAAAAATGGTTTTAGAAAACCCATAATATTTTTGAACGAGCTATCCAACGACACACCATGACGGACGGACGGACGGACATGGCGAAACTATAAGGGTTCCTTGTTGACTACGGGACCCTAAAAAACATAAACTTTAAATAACGTTCTCCGCAGCATGGAACGACATCCGAACAGACGTGACCGTGGACGCCATCCTCGCCAAAGTCCCCGACCAGAACAAGAACTACCTGAAGTCCGTGTCAGGGCTCCCCATCAGCCCGTACTTCAGCGCCCTGAAGATGAGGTGGCTCAAGGATAACGCCAAGACCGTTCGGCGAGCTGGGCGGGACAAGAGACTGATGTTTGGCACTGTCGACTCTTGGATCGTGTGGGTGAGTCGTCATATCAGCCCAAACGCGGCCACTGCTGGACATAGGTCTCCCCAAAGAGTGCCACAATGACCGGTTCTGTGCCACCCGCATCCAGCAGACCCCTGTGGCATAAACCAGAGAAAATTATAATCTGGAAGTTTCAGTTTAAGAGAGCTAAATGATAAAAAATTACAAAATATAATCCATTACATTAGATTCAAGGTCTCTATCAGAATTGACAAGACGTTTGGAATATCACTTAATATCGCAGAGATTTATAAGGTCCCTGAGCGTCCAGATACAATTAATAATTATTATTCTAATGATCTTAAAGATATGTACAGTATATAAGCGTAAAACACATAAATAGGTACATTTATTAGTAATATTGTATAGAGATATATAGGGTCAATAACTATAAAACCAGTCAAGAACAGGATGATGTCTGTCTATACGTCCCACTTCTGAGCACAGGCCTCCTCTCATAGGGAAGAGTGAATGGAAAGTAGTCCCCACGCTGACCCACTGCGGATTGAAACCTTTGAATTTCTACGCAGATACAAACAGGTTTCCTCGCGATGTTTTCCTTCATCGACAAGCTAATGGTAAAATCGAATGATATTCCGTAAGTAGGTTTCGAAGAACTCAGTGGTACGAGCCGTATTCGAACCCACGACCGCCGTTTGACAGGCCCACATGTACTAGGTTGCCATAGGTTCTACACTGGGTCATGTGGGTAAGTAACAGTAAGTATCGCCGCGGGCCCGCCGCGTGATTTCGGCCCGCGTGGATGCTTGCAGGCTTCGAACACTTCAGGCGGTTTCGTTGCGGCAATACGTATAAAACCGTCAGCCCAAAGGACAGTAGGTGTGTGGTCCTAAAACTGCGTGTAGAACTGCTAACACTCGGTGGGTGTTGCACTTCGTACTTGCTGTCATTGTAAAAAAGAAATTGGGTACAATCTAACACAAATTGACCGTCTCTAATTAAGTAAAGCTTGTACTATGGGTATTAAACGACGATTTACACACTTATATAGGTAAATGAATACTTAAATACATAGAAAAACATCCATGACTCCGGATTAAATATTCGTGATCATCACACAAATAAATGCCTTTTCCGGGATTCGACCCCGGGACCTAGCTTAGCGCAGCGTTACTACCAACCAGGCTACAGAGGTCGTCCGTAGAGATCTTAAGATTCCGCAGTAAGCTCGATTCTCCATACAAACGTAGTTACGCTCTCATTTTAAAACTACGTGTTGGATTGTAACGAAACTTTGCATGTTCAATGAAATGAGGTATATCTATGTCTGTAATTAGTTTACGTAGCTTCAGATACCATAATAAAAAAAATACAGCGAATTTAAGTATTTCATACAAAACTAGTTTTTGCTGTATTTCGTTTGTTTTATAAATTGGAACCGTATAAACTAATTACCGACATAGATATACCTCATGTCATTGTATATGCAAAGTTTCGTCACAATCCAACCCGTAGTTAAAAGAGAGTAAAATGAGAGCGTAACTACGTTTGTATGGGAAGGTGAAATTCGGCCGAGCTTACTGCGGCCTCTTAAGCCACCTGTCTGTCAAATAAATGTCATTTTCGTTTCATCTTTTAAAAAAATGGGTTCAACTTACGCTAATGGGTTACTTTTTCTATTGTAGAACTTAACGGGCGGTCCACGAGGTGGTTTGCACATCACGGATGTCACCAACGCGTCTCGAACACTCTTAATGAACCTGGAGACTTTGAACTGGGACCCCATGCTGTGCAGGTAAGGCACCATTCGCTTTTTACCCTTCAAACTTATAATAATAAAATAGAAAAGTTAATTTCAGACCAAGATCCATAATAGTGTTAGTAACAATTGAGACTTACAAGACTATGTTATTATTACACGCTACGTTAACTTAAGTAGTGCTTATTGCCAGTGATTAAAAAGTTAAAGTGAAATAAGAAATATTTATATCTCTGTGAAAAGGATGAATTTATTTATTTTTTGAAATTTTCAATTATATCTCGCTTAATGTAATAAATAAATAAATAAAAATTTGGGGACAATCTTAAACAAATCAACCTAGTCCAAAACTAAGCAAAGTTTGTACTATGGCTACTAGACGACGATAAGCATACTTATATAGATAATTAAATACTTAAATACATAGAAAACATCCATGACTCAGGAACAAATATTCATGCTCATCAGACAAATAAATGCCCTTACCGGGATTGGAACCCGGGACATCCGGTTTCGTAGGCAGGGTCACTACCAACTAGGCTACAGAGGTCGTCAAAGATAAAAAAATAACTGTTGTAAAAGATAACTGTCTAGTGTCTACATATAAATCTTTACGTCACACCTGGCCATAATGCGAGTTTTACTGCACGCTGCGCGTACGGGAAAACTTGCATTGTGCCCAGGTGAAGACGTAAAATATTGTACTCAACACGGGCGGTAATTCGTAAAGCCCAAGAGCGCATATTTATGGCCCTCACCTTCGGTTCGGGCCACAAACACCTGCGATCTGGGGCATTTACGAATTCACCGCCCTAGTTACGTAATGTACTATTATATTGCTCCGGCTTTGTAAAACTATGTTTGTCCCTGTCTCCTAAATAACTGTCAAGTCCCCCTGTCAATTCCTGGAAAAGTCGTAACTTTTATGTAACTTAGTTGTGATTAAAAAAAAAACATAAATGACTTCGTTATGCGTGATCAGGTATAGTTTCCAAAACATTTTCAGTATTTGTAGCAGTTATAATATAATTTGCATTTCGTCTAGGTTATTTGGCATCCATCGAGACTCGTTACCTCAAATACGAAGCAGCTCCGAAGTTTACGGCGTCGTCAACGATGGATCCATGTTAGACGGGATTAGAATATCTGGAGTAAGTATTCTACTGACAGTCACTTTATAAATGCTTTATAATCTTACTAATTGTAATTTTAGTCTTAAGTGTAAGTTTAGTGTTGTAACTAAAACATTACACTCCCTCTTGTTGAGCAGTTGTATAAAAAGTGATGCTGGGTTGTCGATGGAACAATATTACAATAAGATTGTAGCCCTGCACTGCAGAGTACATCTGCTTATTTAACTGGACATTCAAACACATTTTTCGAACTCTCAATTTAAAATATGTAGTTCCTCAGCAGTTGCAAAACTTTTTTACATGCTTTTATGTTACTTGCAATGTATACTACGTTTGTTTGGGTGGAATCTTGCAACAGAATTTTGAAGTTGATTTCTTGAACCGATTGAGCTGAAATTTTGGGTTTAATTATAGTTTGGATGATCATTTAAATTATCGAGCTGATCTGATGATGAGACAGAAGGTGGCCTTGGGAATTCAGGACTTAACAGACGTAACCCTATTGAGTTTGGGCTCGTTAGAATCGTCTCAACGAGTAGTTGACGACGGTATACAAAAAGTCCAGTTGGCAATAAAATATTGTACCAAAAAATATTAAAAAAAAAAAGTGTTATATTACCGTGTTAGGCAACTTGATGTGGTAACATCACAAACTGGTGTTACAGTTACAAAGAAGATTTTACGTGTCATACCTAGGGTACTACTGATTTTCGCTCGTTGTTTAGACACTGCGAGTACAAACTATTCAGAACTCTGTCCCATCTATTTGCATTTCGAACTACTGGGGAAAAAAACTTAGTAATCCGCAGTGTGGACTATTAGGAGCACGCCGTGTTCGCGAAATGCGTACATTCTGAATTGACGTCAACATCACCACAACTATCGAACTCCGCAGATACTGGGCAACCAGCAATCGGCGCTGGTCGGGCAGAACTGCCTGCTGGCCGGGCAGGCCAAGAACACGTACCGCAGCGGCTGCTTCCTGCTCTACAACACGGGCCCGCGCCGCGTGCACTCCGCGCACGGCCTGCTCACCACCGTGGCCTACCGGCTCGGGCCCGAGGCGGAGCCCGTGTACGCGCTAGAGGGTAACGATTACGACAATAGCCCAACTTACGGGAACACACACTGAAAATATGCAAGATAGGCTTCTTCTCGTGTCGATAGTTTCAGACTGTGCGGGACCAGAAGGTGGCAACGCTTATCGCCCTGTCTGTTGCATCTCGAAGGTCTTGCTTGGAGCACGCGTGCGGGCACGCTGGGCAAGACAACATGTGCTCCATCGTTTGGGGAACCGTCCCACATGGGCACTAGAGCTACTTAGGGCGCCCCACTTCAGCAAGTTCTTACTGCGACCGACCTGGGAACGCAATCTATTTAAGGATTTCCAGATCGGCCATGGCTGACTGCCCAGCGGGTAGCTAGGAGTCTGACACTAGACAGGCACATTAAGAGGAAGCAGATACTAATCAAGGAACAGAAGAGATTTATATTATTTTTTTGTCACGTGAATCATGACACTGTCAGACACAAGTCAAAACAGAGACACTAAGTGATGTGTTCTGGGCAATCCGTCTTTAATAGACACTGGAGAAAAGGCAATAGTAAAATTAGAGAAACTATTAACGATTAGGTCTCGGTACCATGAAAATGGAATGGCACTTCGAAGTACCATTAGCTAGTCTAAGCACACGTCTTATCTTATCTTATCTAGATGAGGGCCCTTTCGGATGCACTTCGACTCAGTGGGATCTTTTGTGCCTTTCTCCTCTCCTTATGTCTACTCCCAGCCTCGCTCCATCATTTCCACAAAGCGCATGATGCAGCTCAGCGGGAGTACCTTGAATTCCTTTGGTTGCGGATATCCGTTACCAAAGTGACTCATTCTTTGTCTGGCAAGCACACGTCAAAGAATAGCTAGTTAATCAGGAAGTACGTGATCTAATGGGACGGGGAAGGTGCATGTCAGCACTCGTCGGCGTGGACGTAGATTACCGATGTAAACTTATATTTATAATAATAATAATATTTGGGGACAATCTTACACAAATCGACCTAGTTCTAAACTAAGCAAAGCTTGTACTATGGGTACTAGACGACGATATACATACGTATATAGATAAATAAATACTTAAACGCATAGAAAACATCCATGACTCAGGAACAAATATTTATGCTCATCACTCATCACACAAATAAATGCCCTTACCGGGATACGAACCCAGGACCTCTTGCTTCGTAGGCCGGGTCACTACCAACTAGGCTAAAGCGATCGTCATTTGTGGTACTACTGGACCCCTATTGAGTTTGTATAGTGCCGGTAACAATACTAATTCACGATTATGATCCTCAATTACGTAATCCTCGTTCGTCTAATCTTCTACCTACCGTTATCTCGGCTTTTCTCCACTATGCTCGGGCCTAGCTCCTCTGGGGCACTCCTACCAGCAGCCTAAGCTCCGAACTGAAGTAGAGTTGTGTTCCAGGGTCAATAGCAGTAGCCGGCGGCGCGATGAAGTTCCTGCGCGACAACCTGAAGCTGATCACCGACGTGAGCGCGGACACGGAGCACATCGCGGGGCAGGTGTTCTCCACCGGGGACGTGTACTTCGTGCCGGCCTTCAGCGGCCTCTACGCGCCCTACTGGAGGAAGGACGCGAGGGGGTGAGCGTGTTCTCCACCGGGGACGTGTACTTCGTGCCGGCCTTCAGCGGCCTCTACGCGCCCTACTGGAGGAAGGACGCGAGGGGGTGAGCGTGTTCTCCACCGGGGACGTGTACTTCGTGCCGGCCTTCAGCGGCCTCTACGCGCCCTACTGGAGGAAGGACGCGAGGGGGTGAGCGTGTTCTCCACCGGGGACGTGTACTTCGTGCCGGCCTTCAGCGGCCTCTACGCGCCCTACTGGAGGAAGGACGCGAGGGGGTGAGCGTGTTCTCCACCGGGGACGTGTACTTCGTGCCGGCCTTCAGCGGCCTCTACGCGCCCTACTGGAGGAAGGACGCGAGGGGGTGAGCGTGTTCTCCACCGGGGACGTGTACTTCGTGCCGGCCTTCAGCGGCCTCTACGCGCCCTACTGGAGGAAGGACGCGAGGGGGTGAGCGTGTTCTCCACCGGGGACGTGTACTTCGTGCCGGCCTTCAGCGGCCTCTACGCGCCCTACTGGAGGAAGGACGCGAGGGGGTGAGCGTGTTCTCCACCGGGGACGTGTACTTCGTGCCGGCCTTCAGCGGCCTCTACGCGCCCTACTGGAGGAAGGACGCGAGGGGGTGAGCGTGTTCTCCACCGGGGACGTGTACTTCGTGCCGGCCTTCAGCGGCCTCTACGCGCCCTACTGGAGGAAGGACGCGAGGGGGTGAGCGTGTTCTCCACCGGGGACGTGTACTTCGTGCCGGCCTTCAGCGGCCTCTACGCGCCCTACTGGAGGAAGGACGCGAGGGGGTGAGCGTGTTCTCCACCGGGGACGTGTACTTCGTGCCGGCCTTCAGCGGCCTCTACGCGCCCTACTGGAGGAAGGACGCGAGGGGGTGAGCGTGTTCTCCACCGGGGACGTGTACTTCGTGCCGGCCTTCAGCGGCCTCTACGCGCCCTACTGGAGGAAGGACGCGAGGGGGTGAGCGTGTTCTCCACCGGGGACGTGTACTTCGTGCCGGCCTTCAGCGGCCTCTACGCGCCCTACTGGAGGAAGGACGCGAGGGGGTGAGCGTGTTCTCCACCGGGGACGTGTACTTCGTGCCGGCCTTCAGCGGCCTCTACGCGCCCTACTGGAGGAAGGACGCGAGGGGGTGAGCGTGTTCTCCACCGGGGACGTGTACTTCGTGCCGGCCTTCAGCGGCCTCTACGCGCCCTACTGGAGGAAGGACGCGAGGGGGTGAGCGTGTTCTCCACCGGGGACGTGTACTTCGTGCCGGCCTTCAGCGGCCTCTACGCGCCCTACTGGAGGAAGGACGCGAGGGGGTGAGCGTGTTCTCCACCGGGGACGTGTACTTCGTGCCGGCCTTCAGCGGCCTCTACGCGCCCTACTGGAGGAAGGACGCGAGGGGGTGAGCGTGTTCTCCACCGGGGACGTGTACTTCGTGCCGGCCTTCAGCGGCCTCTACGCGCCCTACTGGAGGAAGGACGCGAGGGGGTGAGCGTGTTCTCCACCGGGGACGTGTACTTCGTGCCGGCCTTCAGCGGCCTCTACGCGCCCTACTGGAGGAAGGACGCGAGGGGGTGAGCGTGTTCTCCACCGGGGACGTGTACTTCGTGCCGGCCTTCAGCGGCCTCTACGCGCCCTACTGGAGGAAGGACGCGAGGGGGTGAGCGTGTTCTCCACCGGGGACGTGTACTTCGTGCCGGCCTTCAGCGGCCTCTACGCGCCCTACTGGAGGAAGGACGCGAGGGGGTGAGCGTGTTCTCCACCGGGGACGTGTACTTCGTGCCGGCCTTCAGCGGCCTCTACGCGCCCTACTGGAGGAAGGACGCGAGGGGGTGAGCGTGTTCTCCACCGGGGACGTGTACTTCGTGCCGGCCTTCAGCGGCCTCTACGCGCCCTACTGGAGGAAGGACGCGAGGGGGTGAGCGTGTTCTCCACCGGGGACGTGTACTTCGTGCCGGCCTTCAGCGGCCTCTACGCGCCCTACTGGAGGAAGGACGCGAGGGGGTGAGCGTGTTCTCCACCGGGGACGTGTACTTCGTGCCGGCCTTCAGCGGCCTCTACGCGCCCTACTGGAGGAAGGACGCGAGGGGGTGAGCGTGTTCTCCACCGGGGACGTGTACTTCGTGCCGGCCTTCAGCGGCCTCTACGCGCCCTACTGGAGGAAGGACGCGAGGGGGTGAGCGTGTTCTCCACCGGGGACGTGTACTTCGTGCCGGCCTTCAGCGGCCTCTACGCGCCCTACTGGAGGAAGGACGCGAGGGGGTGAGCGTGTTCTCCACCGGGGACGTGTACTTCGTGCCGGCCTTCAGCGGCCTCTACGCGCCCTACTGGAGGAAGGACGCGAGGGGGTGAGCGTGTTCTCCACCGGGGACGTGTACTTCGTGCCGGCCTTCAGCGGCCTCTACGCGCCCTACTGGAGGAAGGACGCGAGGGGGTGAGCGTGTTCTCCACCGGGGACGTGTACTTCGTGCCGGCCTTCAGCGGCCTCTACGCGCCCTACTGGAGGAAGGACGCGAGGGGGTGAGCGTGTTCTCCACCGGGGACGTGTACTTCGTGCCGGCCTTCAGCGGCCTCTACGCGCCCTACTGGAGGAAGGACGCGAGGGGGTGAGCGTGTTCTCCACCGGGGACGTGTACTTCGTGCCGGCCTTCAGCGGCCTCTACGCGCCCTACTGGAGGAAGGACGCGAGGGGGTGAGCGTGTTCTCCACCGGGGACGTGTACTTCGTGCCGGCCTTCAGCGGCCTCTACGCGCCCTACTGGAGGAAGGACGCGAGGGGGTGAGCGTGTTCTCCACCGGGGACGTGTACTTCGTGCCGGCCTTCAGCGGCCTCTACGCGCCCTACTGGAGGAAGGACGCGAGGGGGTGAGCGTGTTCTCCACCGGGGACGTGTACTTCGTGCCGGCCTTCAGCGGCCTCTACGCGCCCTACTGGAGGAAGGACGCGAGGGGGTGAGCGTGTTCTCCACCGGGGACGAGTACTTCGTGCCGGCCTTCAGCGGCCTCTACGCGCCCTACTGGAGGAAGGACGCGAGGGGGTGAGCGTGTTCTCCACCGGGGACGTGTACTTCGTGCCGGCCTTCAGCGGCCTCTACGCGCCCTACTGGAGGAAGGACGCGAGGGGGTGAGCGTGTTCTCCACCGGGGACGTGTACTTCGTGCCGGCCTTCAGCGGCCTCTACGCGCCCTACTGGAGGAAGGACGCGAGGGGGTGAGCGTGTTCTCCACCGGGGACGTGTACTTCGTGCCGGCCTTCAGCGGCCTCTACGCGCCCTACTGGAGGAAGGACGCGAGGGGGTGAGCGTGTTCTCCACCGGGGACGTGTACTTCGTGCCGGCCTTCAGCGGCCTCTACTCGCCCTACTGGAGGAAGGACGCGAGGGGGTGAGCGTGTTCTCCACCGGGGACGTGTACTTCGTGCCGGCCTTCAGCGGCCTCTACGCGCCCTACTGGAGGAAGGACGCGAGGGGGTGAGCGTGTTCTCCACCGGGGACGTGTACTTCGTGCCGGCCTTCAGCGGCCTCTACGCGCCCTACTGGAGGAAGGACGCGAGGGGGTGAGCGTGTTCTCCACCGGGGACGTGTACTTCGTGCCGGCCTTCAGCGGCCTCTACGCGCCCTACTGGAGGAAGGACGCGAGGGGGTGAGCGTGTTCTCCACCGGGGACGTGTACTTCGTGCCGGCCTTCAGCGGCCTCTACGCGCCCTACTGGAGGAAGGACGCGAGGGGGTGAGCGTGTTCTCCACCGGGGACGTGTACTTCGTGCCGGCCTTCAGCGGCCTCTACGCGCCCTACTGGAGGAAGGACGCGAGGGGGTGAGCGTGTTCTCCACCGGGGACGTGTACTTCGTGCCGGCCTTCAGCGGCCTCTACGCGCCCTACTGGAGGAAGGACGCGAGGGGGTGAGCTCACCTCATACGAGTATGTGCTGGATGTCACCCAAACTTCACAGTGAACGTACACGTCTTTCAGGCCCTGTTGGTTGACTTTTACTTGGTAACCTAAGGTGTCCCCTGTACCGGGAAAATTGGCTTTGATCCGTTTTCAAAATCGAACGACGTAAAACAAATGCAAGTCTTTTCCAATTGGAATGGTATACATTTTATTAAACAGGACCTGACCTACATATGCGTCAGCGGTACCTAAACCCCTCTTTTTATTTAAAGCTAAAATAAGTCAGAGCTTCATGTTTTCTGAGTATTTTTTAAAGTTTTGTTTATTGATATAGTAAAACTGATTTTACAGTACATATGGTGCTACTTTCCCGCACTAGTGCGGAAAAGTGCACTTTTCGTGCATATGTCGAAACTTTAAAGAGCCATATGTACAGTAAAACGTTATACGATACACGTGCAAATAGGTAATTCGCGACTCGTGTCGATTTAAAACACTCCCTTCGGTCGTGTTTTAATTTATCACCACTCGTTGCGAATTTCCTATTTTCGGCACTTGTATCGTAAATAACTATATTTGACTGTTGTCAATGTAATTATAACAGTAAACGTACAACTCTTGAACTAAATCTATTGTTTCAGAATTATTTGCGGTCTGACGGCGTTCACCACCAAACAACACATCATACGGGCCGCGTTGGAAGCAGTTTGCTTCCAAACTAGGTAATTTTAAAAATAATGAAACTATACCATGTCACCAATATAAATAAACCGCTCCTGCACTTGCTTACACAGTCATAAGCCAACCATCTTTGTCTCCCTTCTTTACACTGTTTGTAATAGAGACAACAATTCTAGCCGTCAACACCACTAATATAAAAGATCGGCCGAGCGAAAGGCCACTGATGATAATACCGTTGACACAAAGATGCGGACTGAACCCAGCAACCACTAGTAGCCGCGTAATTTTTTTTGTTAATCTGAAAATAATGTCTTTATTTACGAAACAAGAATGATTAGTTGGGTACATAAAACTTATATACAGACAAACACCCCCCTACTTAACTAACAATGATAGAATCCGCAACAGCAATTTTTGCTTGTGCTTTGATCTTTGTATCTATTGGTACAATAAAGTCGGTCGTGGTGGATTAAACCAAAGCATAACTTGGTACCAGCCGAAGGGCTTGAAAAATAAATTACACTGTAGCCAAGCCATAAGGCACGTCCCTTTCAATTTGCAGGTCGTGGGATCGAGCCCCGACTTGAACCAATCGGTTTTGATATTTATCAATAGATTCTGAGGCTCTAGTATAAGTTTTACCGTAACAAAACGTTACGAGCGCGTTCGCGTTTAGCTGTCAAATCCCATACAAATTGAGGGTAAACCGCAAACGCGATCGTAAAGTTTTGTTTCGGCAAAACTTATAGAGCCTCTGATGGCGGAAGCTTATATAAATCTAATGCCTAAGTCAAATCTAGGCCATCAAGTGCCAAAGAGGTCCCTAGGCTTAGACGACCGGAAATAAACGCCAGCAGTATGATGATGATGAAATCAAGAGTTCAGGAAAACATTTTGGGTAGTATAATAATGTAATGTTGAACAGGGACATACTGGAGGCGATGAACAAGGACTGCGGCATGCCGTTAGCCAAGCTGCACGTGGACGGCAACATGACGCGCAACGACCTGCTCATGCAACTGCAGGCCGACCTCATCGGCATACCAGTGTGTGAGTGTCCACTGTGCTTCCACATTTACAGGGACTGCGGCAGGCTGTGCGCGGCAGCGGCAGTGCTACTTAGAATTATACCTACACTTTGCGCGCCGCTAGCGGTGATTCAGCCGGTCGGTTGGCACACGCGCTCGCGGCCGGACGCCGTTTACGCGCACTATACAATGTTGTGAACAATTATTTGAAAAATTACTTCGTCTTGATTTTTTTCCGTTCGAATACTTACTGAAATTATTAAAATTCTGAATTTTCACCACTCTTAAATGTAATAATCGTACATTAAAGAAGGAAAACAAATCATTCAACACTGAATATTATTTCCAAAAATAAACCTTGTTTTATTTCACTCAATTGCTCATTATTAAATAATTTCAAAGCGGTGTCAACACTAGCGTCGATTGGCCGACACGAGCGGGAAACGACCCGCGCGTTCAAAGTCGCTCCATTGTTAAATTTTGTAGGCATGCAAAACGTTAGGTATTGCCGTTTTTATTTGGACTTGAGTATCTGTTCGTAGAATTATTATATAATCTGTGGCAGCGGTATGCTAGGAAAACTCCACTGCCCCACACTCAAACCATAAGATATAATATTTAAATTCATTAAGCGTTTGATCCGTAATCAGAGCATGTAACTGACGTCGGAACGCCAGAAGTAAGGTAACATGACCATAGCGTTGGACTTGTGAAAAATAATCTTTTAAAATGTTCATCATGAGCTACATTTTCATGTAGTCGTATGCGTCTTTGAGAAATGCGTTTCTTTTGAGGGTGATCCGTGAGAGGTCTATAGGCGTCAGAAGGAGCATAAATAAATAAATATTAGCGGATTTGTTTACCGTTTGTATAGGGAACCCTTAGTGCGCGAGTCAGACTCGTACGTGGCCGGTGTTTTTTTTTAAATAGTTTTTTACACAAAAACTAATTAAATTACAGAGTAAGGTGTTCACATATGGCATACGTAAGGTATCCTATCTAAAGTATCGGGTGATGACTGCTTGTAGCTATCGATCTTCCTTTACCATACTAAGGTCATGGAGTAGGCTGCAGTGTAGGCTATCGTACTCCCGACTAACGACGAACGCATAGGGGTGAAGTGTGCGCGTCCGCTATGGCTGTCGCTAGCTAAGTGACTCGATACTGCGCGGGCGACAGCGAACAAAAAAAAAAGCATAGCTCCTTACAAATGTCTACCCAAATGCTTGCCTAAAACCCGGTGTGCGCATGGCCAACAGGACATCCAATCGCAGCTGCCCAAAATATCAGCCTATTTCTTATTACCCAACACAAATGAATGTGATTGGTCAATCTACGAATGCATTGCTGTGATTAGCCGTCGTGCATCACGTCGGACGTCAGCCATTTGACAGTGACAGCGAAAACGGATAATTGTTGAATGATTACATGCAACAAGAAGCAAGTTAGTTATCATAACATTCGCGTGATATTTTTTGGTCAAGAAATATGTTTTTTATTTCATTTTAAATTTAAATTATAGATAATTACTGTCTTAATTTAAATCCTTTCTCCGATGATCGCAGAGGTGGAGTCAACTAAAGATTCTATTACTATTTAGCTATACATATATATGTCGAGGGATATAGTTATTCGGGAAATAAAAGTCACACTATATACGAGGGTAGATCAATAAGTTTTGAGAATCGGCATAAAAACAGAAGTTATCCGTTATTTATCATTTTTAACTATTAAATACACTCTTTATTAGTTAACTTACCTAAAAATATATAAAAAATGTTTTCATTTTGCTTCATATGAAAAAATCTTTGGATAGACGAAATGGAGACTAGTTTTTACATAGACTCAATTGCACAGATTTTATTGAGGAGTTTTCACTATCTTAGAATAACAAATAATAGTAAAAGAGTAGGTCTAGATTACACTGTAGGTAACTAGAATTCACAAGCCTGAAAAACAGCCCTGGTAATCGGCAAGCTCGGCCAAGAAAAAAACTCATACAATTGTTTTTTTTTCTTTGGTTTTTTCTGAGACGGCCTCACTTAATTGCTATAGAATTATGATGTATCACTCTCCCTTCCTATTTATATTCATATATTTGTCACCTAAGTTCACCCTGTTAAAAAAAATAAAAGATATATATTGATGGCCAGAAAAACCTACCTTGAACTTTGTTACGTGAGCTGTGCTTAAAAAAATGATGACATGTGTTTAATTTATTAATTTCGTGGCATCAAAATAAATAAACTTTAAACTTGATTATATATATTTTTACGTCACACCTGGCCATAATGCGAGTATTACTGCACGCTGCGCGTACTGGAAAACTCGCATTGTGGCCAGGTGAAGACGTAAAATTTTGTACGCAACACGGGCGGTAATTCGGAAAGCCCCAGAGCGCATATTTATGGCCCTCACCTTCGGTTCGGGCCACAAACACCTGCGATCTGGGGCATTTACGAATTCACCGCCCTAGTTACGTAATGTACTATTTATTATCGCACCAGAATTTAGCCAACACTGCCCCAAACATGTAACAAAATATCCTCCCATTTTACTGACGTCAGAATATATTCCAAACCATCATATTTATTGAGCTATTGAATAAAAACAAATGAATGAAATCTTTTTTTAAAGTTTTTAGTGTATTATTGAATAATGGCACAATAGGAATGACAATCACAAATTATCAACACGAGATCAAATCATGCTGATTCTCAAAACTTATTGATCTACCCTCGTACCTCAATCACAATACTATTTAATTAAATTGATAAACACCGAAAATATAACAGGATTGCAATAATAAATCTCGATTAAAAAGCCAATGGGTCTGCAAGCGACCATCACGGGCGGGGCGCTGTCAACGAATGACGTCCCTCGCCGCCATGACACTGACAACTCCATTCGGGGTACCCCGAAATAAATCAACTTGATGTCAACAATTTCGACAACTACCCACTTAAAGAAATAGTGAACTTCTCAACATTATTCACGGTTACTCGATTAATTGGATTCCAATACAAATCATTGAAATAATTAATCGCGCGCCAATATGAATGTATATACAATTAAACAAACAGTATTTGTAATCACGTTTTCGAAAACAGCTCTGATTGAAATCGTTAGAGCCGTTTTTAAGAGCGGTATGGCATTATAGGGGTTTACGGAAGCGAATTAGTTTGCTCTATTTTCACCCGGCCAGGGCTGGGAGTTCAGGTATCTAATACATAAATAAACATACCGTACAAATTGGGATTGTACTCTTAAATTAAATTCTCTGTAAATTATCTTCCTGATTGAAATGAAAAGAACAAAGCGTAGTAATTTTTTTGCATGCCATTTCAAATCATTCCGTTCCAAACGGACTGCTTTATTCCAAATTTCTTTTCTAATTGGATCTGTTGGAAATCTAAAAAAAAAAAAATGTTACCTTTTACACTTAGAGAGACATCGATAAAAGCTGCTAAATATTGATATGATATTCAAGGGTTGATATAGTAACCACTTACTAAAAAAGTTATGTCTGTTGGCATAATACCATCCCTATACAAAATGTGATCATAACAATAAAATCAAAATAATTTGTTTATCCCTGTACTTCCTTAAGAAAAGTGATTCCATCTTCTTCGTTGTGCTTGTCCGAACGACTCACACACCATTTTACAATACAACAAGGCATATTTAATGAAATTGAATACTTGGTTTTCTTAACAGTTTGTCACGGCAGCCATGTTCGAACTAAACGGCAGCCTGGCATCCCTCTGACGCGCCGCCTACCATGGCACCCATTTTGTGGGGCCATTTTACGGTGTTAGTTAGACTGCTACGCTTTTTTCGTTGCTTTTTTTTTTTTTTTTTTTGACCCTGACTGTTGCTATAATAGGACGGACCCAATATAGCGGTCGAACTGCGTGGTTGGAGGGTGGCCTGGGGAAAATCCAGGGGAAGCCTCCGGCACGACCACGCGGGGAAGTTTGTACACTGGAATACTCTAAGAGTTTGCGCTCCAGTGAGATTGGTTGAACGGTATCAACCGAATCTGGGGTGTGAGTGGTATCGAACTACTGGGAGTTTTATCGCTGGTTCGCTAAAACCTAGCCTAGCTGAGAAGAGTCCAGCAAGAAACTCAGCTAGGCCCGACTTGCGTCGGACTGACTCTACCCGGTATGCGGCGGTACCGGGACGAAAGCGGACTGTATGTGTCTGTGTTGTCTCGCGGTGGACGTCCCCGCCGGCGGGAACGCTGAAGTGTACGCGATGTGTTGGACGCCGAAAGCGCAGCGTTCCATCTTTCGATGGACGCTGTGATTTCGTCGTCCGGGTCCGTGAGTGTGTGCCTAGGACGCCGGACCGTGCGGCCCCTAATCAGTGAGCGCCGAGTAACGACAGAGGGGGGAGGGATGGGGACGTAGTCAGCAGCCTTCCTAACTAACGGATTCCTATGGTGGGGAGCGTTATCAAAATAACGTCTGGCAGCCTGCTTAAAGAAACCATACATGGTGCTAATCTCCATGTCGTGGTGCAGGCTGAGGTTCGATTGGTACCACGGGGCACCAGTCGCCCTTCGGAGAAAACGATTCTGAATGACCTGAAGCGGCTTGAGCGATGACATAGGCACGTGAGCGAATGCTACACTTGCATATGTCATGATTGGACGAACACAAGTCTTGTAGAGTGTCAGCTTATTCCTAAGTGACATTTTACTAAACTTGTTGATCATCGGCCCTAGCCTTCCTAGCACGAACAACGCGCGGTTGCGTACCCTACGGATGTGGCTACGGAAAGTCAGTCTCCTGTCGAGGGTCACTCCAAGATATTTGGCCTCGTTGACCCAGGGGATGGGTCGGTCAAACATCTGGATCGGAGCCACCCGCCTTTCTGTACTAATGCAGTCCGACGGATGAAAGACTATTGCAGTGCTTTTCTCCGGGTTGACTTCGATACGCCAAAGATTAAACCAACGACCTAGGTCGGAGATTGCCTCTTGGAGGTATCGCCGGATAGTAGCGTACTTACAATGAGTCGTAAAGAGCGCGGTGTCATCCGCAAACAAGCCCAGTTGCACCTTAGGGTGCCTGGGAATGTCGTTTGTGAATAACGAGTAGAGAGTGGGAGAGAGCACGGAGCCTTGCGGGACTCCGGCCCGGATGGGGTGTGGGTCCGAATACGTTCCCTCCAGTCGGTATCGAAAGCTTCGGTCACTGAGAAAATCTCGTATTGTGAGTACGAGTCTGTCCGGCATTCCGAGCTGGTATAACTTGTATACAAGCCCGTTATGCCAGACCTTGTCGAAGGCTTTCGCTACGTCGAGAAAGATCGCACCGGTCTTGAGCCCCTGGAATCGAGAGAAACCATCCAACACGTGCTCCGTGACGCGGTGCACCTGTTGGACGCATGAGTGTCCGGATCTAAAACCGAACTGCTCATCGATGAGGAGGTTATTCTCAGCCGTAAATCTGAGAATTCTCGTGAGAAGGATCCGCTCATATAGCTTTCCAAGGGAGCTAAGTAAGCTGATCGGCCTATAAGAGGCAGGCGAGGTCCGGGGTTTGCCGGGCTTCGCTATCCCTATGACCGTTGCACATTTCCACGCGGCTGGAAAGTGAGCATTGGTCAGTGCGGCATTGAAGATGCCGACCAAAAGGAGGAGGAGGGTTTCGGGGAGAAGTTTCAGGATGCGATTGGATAGACCATCCGCACCCGGAGCCTTCCTAATACGGAGACGCCTGACAAGGTCACTGACTTCCTTAACCGACACCGGTAAAATGGGTGGTTTTTTCGTTGCTGGCGGGCGACGGTTTATATACGGTCTGTCGTGCGGCTTCGGGAGACTTCGGCGATACTCGGCGTCCGGTCGGTAGCGTTGCGGTGTGCGAACGAGAAAGTATTCGAGTTCGCGCGTGATATTGTTATAATAGTATTTGTTTGTATGCAGTGCGCGCTCATTCTTGGGACATGTCTGCGCTGGGCGCGGCGGTGGCGGCGGGCCGCGCGGCCGGCGTGTGGCGGCTCGAGCCCGCGCCCGCGCCCGCCCGCGCAGACACCTTCCTGCCCACCACCACCGATGACGGTAACTATACTCTCACATGCTTCATACTAACACTACAGAGGCCGGGAAGTAAAGGATTGCCGCCGAGTACGTATTAACGGCCGGGCGTAGCGAGCTCGGATAGTTTTGAGGCTGGCAACCCATTTTCACGCCGAGGTATGTACAGTGCTTTTCTCAAACATGCAATGAAATAAATTATAAAAACTCCAAGAAATCAAACTTTAATTTTCATGCCTGAATGTGCCACAAATTACGGAATAAAAATAAAAAAAAGACCATCTTGCGGGCCTAGGCCTCCACTTTTGTATGAAAGAAACATATGAAAGAAACAGGATCTCTCGTCTCGCTCCGCCCGAAACGTGACACTTCAAAGCTAAGTAGGAATAACACGACGTCAATATTTCATTGCACGTCTATATGTACTCGGCCGGCAACCTCTTCCTTCCCGGCCTCTGTGGTAACGTACTATTATTCCACCCCAATATAAATACCAACATCCTGGCACTCATCGTTGGTCTTAGCGGTGAAGTCTCTGTGCATTTGTTTAGAATGTAGAAAAAAAATATTGCATCGATAGTATGGCGTTTGTGGCGCTGCAAACAGGAGCCGTGTAGAACCGCGCTTCCTTACAGATAGACCTCCTATGCCTAACAGACTCTATATTTGGGTGGTATTCCACTTGCCAAAGCTCTTTGTGCAATGTGTATTTGCGTCTCACATTTTGCTTACAGTGAGTGAGACGCGTTAAACGTGCTCGCACGCGTAGCACGAACACAATGAAGGTTTAAGAAGCTCGTTAAATATTTTACGTAAATACCTACATTGCAAAACCTTGCAATGTAGTCTCCCGAATTAACAAATTTTCACCACTCGAAAATAAACTTCAATGGAGTTAATAAATAACATGTCTAAATTCTAATGGAATTGTTCATAGTATTTGATTCCAATATTTTGATAAATTCCAAGAATATTTAAAACAATATTAATCCCTGCATTATTGCCAAACTTCCTGCAGATTTTAATTTTGTGTTTCTTATAGTAGCTCTACAGGAACTTTGATAGTAACGCGAGCAAACAACCGACTGCTGTTAAAACGACTATTCTAACAAAAGGCCTGAATGAAATGACTTCAACGTGATTACAATTTATTAACCCTTACGTTTCCAGATCGCGACGCCCGCTACACAAAATGGAAGATGGCGGTCCAGCGCTCCCTCGGCTGGGCGACGGTCAAAAAGTCAATCACCATGACAGGTCAGAGCTTCCGCAACTTTAGTAGGACCCGGTTTAACAGTCTAGACACCCTCTCCACCGACAGTAGGGAAAACGCTCTCTTCGACGCCGACACAGACCTCATAGACGAGGAATGTAGCACTGTAGAGGAACTACTCAAGTACCAGGCTAGAAAATTCTCTATCTACCCGCAAAAAACTAGAAAAGACCGAAGTATTATCGACGACGCGGACCATTTCATGGCTAAAAAAGAATGCGATTTCGGTCTCTGTCAGTGCTGTAAAGAGAAAAAGTTGCACAGCAACACTAACTGGGAGAGTATTGAGGAGATGATAGAGAACCAGAACGAGATCATATTCGATGGGGACCACAACCCTATAGTGGTGGAGCCGCGGCGGATGTCCGCGGCGCCCGTGGAGCTGGGCCCGCTGGACTCGGCGCCCGCCCTGCTGACCGGCAGCACCCGCAGCCTTAACAAACAGATGCATATGGAGAAGCTCACGGCGTTGTTCAGGACGATCTGTAACAAGTTCTCTAACACTTCCTTCACGTAACTCGAATTGAACAACCGAGATATGTATTCTCTTAGGTAGCGCAAATGCCTTGAAAGCACAAGTGATCTAAACATAGAGGCAAATGTTTTAAATTTTCGCGTCTCTTTCCATTTCTAAATTGCGAGAGGAAGGGACTGCGGCAATAAGGAATGCCTTGCCATTCCGTTTCATAGTTCGTCTATTAGAGTTAGAATTGATTTAAAAATACAAATTGAATGTTCAAAGTTCCTATTTGCAATCGAAGAAAGACATATCGTACTTTTGACGTTTAGCGTCAAAATTAACTAGCTCTACTATTCTAATTCGCGTTCTATAAATATAAACGAGGCAAAGTGCAAAGATAAACTTCATTGTTTATTAAGAACCCCGCGGAAGGGGATTGCCCCACAACTATGATGGACTCTTCTTGTAAGGTTCATACCGTGAAGCTGAGGATTTTCTCCTTCGGAGCAAAATTTACACGCAGATATTTATTATGTAATAAAATACGCAAACCGTACAATACCATTGTACGTATAGTTTTATTCGGGCATTGTAAATTCAAATGCAACTGCAGGCAAAAGTACTCTCTATGACTATACGATTATTGATTATTTGGCCAACATACCTGCATGCAGTACAATTCATTTACATATACATTTTGATTATTTGTATATTTAGTTCTCATTTTGGCCCTTTTATATTTTGCACTGGAGCCTAGATTCGTTTCGTGCGACGCGGAACAAGAGAGGCAGGGAGTGGTGACGGTATAACTTTGCCCCGCTATTCGTTAAATGCTTAAAACATTGAAAACCGTTATAAAATGTACGCTAACAGTGCAGATCGCTTCAAAAATATTATATTCTTTAAAGGTGTGGGGTCCTTGGCTTGGATTGTGAAACATATTGTAAAGATGCAAAACTCGAAATTCCTAAATGTATGGAAAAAAGACGGTCAGTATTCGAAAGTAGTGTAAGCTTAAAAGGGTTTAATTTTTTTTTTTAAATTATGAGTAAAAGTATCATTAAATCTCAGAAAAAGTTAAAATTGACTTCTTCTTCAACTTAAGAGCTCTGCTCTTGTCGGTGGAGTAACCGCCATTCAGCTCTACGCTCTGCCACTGGTTTGAGCTCCTGGTACGACACTACATTGACCTATGGCATGTGTCGGTTTAGTTGAGCCTCTATTTTTGTGGTAAAAAACATATTTTAGGTCAGAATTAATTACACAATGTGGCGAGCATGTGCAATGATTAGAATTTTAAATATTAGTAGGTACGATTTTTTTTATTTGCATCTTTACAAATGTTTTATGTTTGTATATGCGAGGAGGTCATGGCCGGTGTAGTTATTCATTTAAAATTATATTATTGATGATCTTTTTCTGTATCTTTTTCAGGCCATAAAAATAGAATAAGTAATACGGTTAGTAAATTATAAAAAAGTCATTAAACCCAAAAATGTTTTGTGAAAAAATGTAAAGGTGTTTTTGGAAAAGACATTCAGTTTAATTTTGATGTATTAAAGTTGTTAATAAGTAGTTTTTTATGCAAAACTCTATTGTTAACCTATGGTAGTGAAACTAGATTTGACTAGAAGCGTTCTATTTAATGCACTCACGTATTACACGATTTTATGTTTTTATTACTTTTATCATGTATCTAGTTGCTTTTTTTTGTAACAGAAAATGTTTTGAGAATTTCTAATTTTCTATTTATACAAACCCAATTGTACTGACATACACTAGAATACACTTTAGATGTCAGATATTTTTAAGAACCTGGTCCTTGCAGAAGATAAAGATATAGGTAAATAAATGTATCGTAGTGCCGCTTGTATCCTTGTCAATAACGTGGTGTTTTTTTTTTTCATAATATGTCCGATGCTCGACGACTTTGTTGCCCTTGACTGTCTTTAGCTTTCCTATTTAAAAAAAATCGTCCATTTCATATTTTGTTATGAGCTTTTTAAGCATGATGTTAGACAAATCCTTTTTTACTAAGAACGATCTCAGTTTAGGCTACTTTTTCACAATGAAATGAAAATAACTTTAGTGAACCAAATGGTAATTAGTTACATTTTATCTTGCGTAGCGTGTTTCTGTCATCGCTTCTAGACTTTTACAACAATTGTATTGTCAAATAAATGTAGTTCTCACTAACATAACAATAAGACTGCTATTAACTTGAATATTGAATAAAAGTATTGTTGACCTTTTAAACGTTTTTAATTTTTCTACGCCTTTAGGTTTTTTCCATTGACACTTTTGCAAACTGATTATCACATTTAACGAATTAACGTATTGAACGAAAACATCTTAATGCTCACTTTGACATAAAAAAACATTATACAAAATCAACGTTTCTGCTAACATAATTTATAAAAAAAAACACTTTTAGTACTTCACCATGCTACCATACGGTATTATGCATTATTTAAAAAAAAAAACAATTCACCGCGTGAACTGCTTTACGAGAGCCAAATGCGTTAGTTTTTACACAAAATGCCAATAGGTTAGTGGCCTTGTCCATTATTGTTGAGAAGTTCCTTCGATACCTTTTTTTTTTTTTTTTTCCTTTCCTTCGATACCTAATGGATCCCAGCATCCAATATTCACCAGATTTATATTGCTAGCCGTTGGCCCCACGTAGATACCAGATACCTGTTTGAAAAGAGACGTAATCGATCAACGTGGTAAAGAATGATCGCTGAAGCTGCTCATTGAAATAGAAACATGGAAACGAACTGAGAACCACCTTCCTTATATCGATAACCACCTAATATCGTTAATGAATTTTGAGTATGGAAACATTTAACATTAAGTATTAAAAAAATTGAGATGTCACTCTCAAAAACCGATTTCCAGTCAATGGGCGTTTACACTTTATATCAATGTAGTAATTAAGGTTACATTACATAATTACGAAGAGTAAGGAGTTGGCCAAAAAAAACCCAGAATTGCATTATCAAAAATGTATAATACGTTACTGCTAAAACGACGTGGTATAATAGATACTTCAGATTAATGAAACAATAAAAATATTTTTTTAGATTCTGTTAAATCTGTTTTAGCCGTGATCTATGAACTATTTACGGTTCTTAAATATAAAAAATGTGGTAATAATGAAGTACTATATAATATTCTTCGAAAAAATCATATAAATGTGCAATATAGTATAGGTGCTCATATAGGCAGTGCACTCGCGAACCAATCGGCCAGTGGCGGGGAGGAGAGGAGAGCGAGGGGAGAGAGTTGGGCGCACGGCAAGCCGCTAGCCAAACTCCTCCGTTCTGTTTTTTTATACAGGTCTAACTGAGAACTTACTTTTTTTTGAAGAACGCACGCACACACATATACTTATATATATATTAAAGGGCGTTAAAGTGACAGCGATAACATAAAAGTCAAGAAAAATAAATGTAAGTATATAGTATCGTAACTTCTATACTACATCGTTTCGGGGGCTGATTTTTTAAAAAAACGTAATGGGTTGACTATACTGAACCTATTTTATACATTTTGTTGTTGGCGATTCTGGGTTTTTGTCGAAGTCCTTTCTCCGAAAGATTTCATAATTCTTAAAACCATGTTCCGCTGAAGTTATTTTTAATTTTGCAGGATGTAATAAGTACTAACCTTACCTATTTAGATATTCCATTAAATCATCAACGTCCAATTTTTTTGCGGAAAATGGCGTCGGTATTTTTAAATTTTGTTCTAATGATGGTTTCGGACAAATAACTCTTCGGTTTTTTCTGTATTCCCAGTAATTTGTATTTTATTTTTACATGGACACACAATATCGATCTCGTACTCTCATTGGGATTTCTACTTGGTATTAATTAATATATGTCTACCCTAACGTAACTATGTAAAGTCCTTATTGCAGCATCCTGTCAAACCCTCCATCCAACTTTGCCAGAGTGTAAATTTGTCCACCGAAAAAGCTATGGGTTTCTGATAAGTTTGGTGGTCACAAATTATTTTTAATAATAGTACATTACTGTAGCCGCCGGGAAAGAAGGGCTTGCCGGGTGAGTAGGTATAGTGATACGAAGCCGGCAAGCCCTTTTCACGGCTAGGCATGGATAGTGCTTTTCTCAAACATATGCAATGAAATAAGAAATATCACCACTCAAAAAACCAACCTGCATTTATGTACTTGTCCTTCGATTTTGGCGGCAACAAGTTATTCATTGCTAATTCGGCCTCCGCCCTCAATTCCGGCGGAGTACAATTAGTTTCTTCGTCGCTGTTATCATCGGAACTCATTTTGAAGTTTTATTTATAAATATCAATCACAAATATACACTACACGACAAAAGACTTTTAATTTTCCCTCCAATCCCTCCATAATGTTTTTTTTTACGGAAGTGGTCCGTATTACGCGTGTGTAGTGTTTGAATAGACCCTATTAGGGCCATTATACACAAATTGATAATGAGAATCCTAATTTCTGTAATAATTAAAATAAATGCAGAGGATATAAATAAAATGAATGCAGAGGATTTTAAATATTGTCTAGGTCTCTGGTGACTTACGAATAGACAATATTTTAAATTTATTCATCAACACATTGAATCATACAAATTTCTATTCTTAAATCAGTTCGTGTGTAATAGGCATTAACGCGGATATTTTTGGTCCGATTTCGAATTCAGCTGTTTTGCCTGTTCATGAACACAGGCGCCATATTTAGTTTAGAATTAAAAAAAAAACTTCCCGGCCTAGGCCGTCAATTTTGTATGAAATTCCTTTACAGTTCTCTCGAATTGCTCCGCCCGAAATGTGATACGTCGAAGCCTGATATGACGCACGTAACGACGATATTTCATTGCATGTTTGAGAAAAGACTTTATTTAAACGTAATAAGGTGCATATTAATAAAAAAATAAATGTCTGGCGAGTTTTTACTAGGTACCCGAGAATATAATAAGGTGTTTGCCCCTTTTTTTCTTCAAACGCAACAGATATACCACGTCGGTCCTTAAGTACTGTCACAAGGTTTTTGATAGATAAAACTCAGCAATTTTCTTATTCATATTATACATGATTAAACGCCTTATTTTATACCAATCAAATTGCAATACATCTTAAACAATTACCGCAATATGATAAAATAACCTTGTAACTTGAGACAATCGTGAACCCAAAACACGCCGCAACTGACAAATATACCACTTACAACAAATTTAATAAAACAGTAACAATAAAACAGTGTTGCAGATGACCAAAAAGGTTTTTTTCATTTATTCTGAAACCTCGATTTTAGACTATGCTTGGGCACTATATAGCATTTGATTTTCTGTTAGCTTTCAATTCCAACTGCTCCCAACGAGAACTTTACGTACTTTTTACGTTTTCAGAAAAACGCGTAAATTTGATCTTGTGGGCAACAAGTTCACTACGTAAAATGTGAATATGACCCAGACTTACTTATCTTAATATGCTTCAAAATGGAGCTACGAGTAACAGGGAGGGTTCTGATTAAAATCTCACGTAAGTTTGAAAGGTTTTAAGAATCATGGAAAAAAGTTATAGTGCGTGTTTTTGATTGGCCAAAAAAGTGCGAAATCGCCATTAAATCTCTGAAGAAACTAGCATTTGTGTAATTATGGCTTTAAGCATCCAATAATCGTTCCAATTTATCATTATCAAACCATATATAGCGTTAAATAAAAACATTCTTGGTATTATTTACTATGCGGCAAAACATTAGTGACAGAACTTATGGACCGACTAGGTAGTACATTCTATGGAGGCCGAGAATTAAGGGGTTGCCGGCCGTGTACATCTAGACGGGCGCGCAGCGAGGTCGGATAGTTATGAGGCTGGCAACCCCTTTTCACGCCGAGGTATGTATAGTGCTTTTCTCAAACATACAATGAAATAAATAAAATAAGTCCAAGAAATCAAACTTAAATTTTCATAGCTGAACGGCGTGATGCTGTGCATAAATTAAAAAAGACCATCTTGCAGGCCTCCAATTTTGTATGAAATCCCATTACGGATCTCTCGTCTCGCGGCGCCCGAAACGTGACACTTTGAAGCCCAATATGAAGAACACAACGCCAATATTTCATTGCATGTTTGAGAAAAGTTTATTTTATTTCTAACCAGCACCACTCGTATCATCTACATTGCACTTACTTTACATTGTCATAACCACATATTTATGCCTGCTTAGATTTTAACCATCAGAATTAATTCCATATAACCACGCGCATAGGATCATTGTTTTATTAATGCCTAGCAAGGTAACTTTTTTTTGTGTCTGGCGTCCTAAGGCCAACATACAACTCAAAATGCCATTGAAAATTGAATCAAGTGATGTAGGAAATTGAATTGTGTATCTTTTGTTTCAAAATAAATGCAGCTCAGGTCCAATGGAAAATTATTTCAATTCCTTTTTTTTAAGGTCTATAATGGAATGACGGGACTGTGTTTTGTTTCTTGTTTACAGAGGAACGCTACAAACTTCTCTCCTCGATCCCTGCAACACTGTTCCTGATCGGCAGTTTCGCCATGCTAGTCGTTTCAAACGCGCTCAAGAATAGGTGATAAGCTAAATTAGACCTTATTCTATAGGCAAAAAGTGTCATATCGGCATAATTTGTAATGAGTAAGTGTTTTTAAACTGTGGCTAGTTCAATTCTGTACACTTTTTACTGCTCAAAGCCAAAGTTTATTTATGAATTTGATCTTTCCCGAGACAGAAGTTCCTGCAATAAGGACAAAATACTTCATTTTATTAATTCAAATTTAAGGGAGACAGTCTTTCTACTGTTTCAATTAATTTTTAATGAAATAAGAGTTAAAAACTTTTACTCGGTTCGATTGGAGCAACTTCTGTTTAACTTTTTAATACGATCTCAAAAGGTGTTACATGATCATGCAGCCATCAGACGCATTAGTTTTTTACATTTCCTATTTGAATATTTTCAATTGCCGTTTCCCATTTCGGATGGTTTCTGTGTCGCTAGAACGACGAATCTGATACATTTATTACGTATTTTAAATATCCATTAACATGGGCCCAATAAGGGCGTTCATAGCTATTAGACAGCGGATCGCCAGTACATTTTGCTGCAATAATGATGTGAAAATTCGATATTTAACCCACCTATCGATATCGATGTTTGATAAATGAACATGGGTTGTTTTCAAAGTATGTATATACAAGATACACTGGTGGTCAGATGTCTAATTATAACTTATTTTATTTAGAGGATATTAGTAGAAACGTAAGTAGTTGAATTCCACATAATTATGGCTTACTTAGTAAATAAAGTCAGAAAACTGGCACCAGATCAGATGCTTGTTGTGAATGGCTGGTATGTTAAATGAACCGTATATTGGCACAAAACCATTTGGCCAGTGTTTAAACTACCTTCTTTGGAATAAGAGTGAAGTTGCCGATTATAGGATAATTTATCGGGTTTTTAGGCTTTTTTTTATTAAAATGAAATCATTTATTTTAAAAAATGGTTTCATATGATTGAGTTGATATAATGTATAAGGATTTTTAAATACTAATTCAACAATATAATTAACATTTTATGATCGAGACTATCAATTAAATTAATTAATTTTCATTCCAATGTGCGTTGACATTAACGGCATTTGTAGAATAGTTAGCTTTAATTTCTATAATTTTTTATTTTATTTATTTATTCTAGTGTAAGCAAAGTTGCAACTGTGGGTCAGAATTAGGTATAATCTAGTATACAATTTGTAACCACTAAAAATTGGTTACATAACTTTTGGGCAGCTCAAAGCAAAATCAGGCCCTAATTATAATCTTTGTAGCTAATTACTGCTTCATTTAATACTAGTCACGTCTTACATCTTACCAATGATATTGTAACAGAAAATATAATTAATTGTTCTATGTTAAGTCCAGAAAAATCTGCATTTGTTGTTTTCTTACCTCAGTCGTTGCCATTGCTCTCATTGCGAAAGACGTGTTTTTCGTTCAGTGCTCGGAGTGTAAGATATTTCTTACTGTGCCCAAACTTTTAGCAGCTATGAATGTAAATATGTTAAATAACTTTGGGGGGAGGCGCTGGTCCAGTAGTGGTCATCTTTCGGCCGATAAGAAAAATGAATTGTGTATATGCCAGGGTAAATTATACGCTATAAATGCAATCGATTCGCCATGCATTTTAGAACAATCAGCAGTAGAACCTATTGCTCTAAATGATCTACACACTCTAGTGTCAAGATTGAGTAGAACATTTTGCTGCTGAGTGTACTGTACACATGCCGATTCCTAAACATGAATTGTTAGTGGTTAAATGTTGATATATTACACATAGCTGATTTCAGCGATCATTATGTATATTGAACGCATAAGCACTGATAAGATTTACCGATTGTATAGTAAGGGTTAAACGTCTTAAAACGTTATGTTACAATCGCGTCATATTTTAAATCAAATTATACACGTAATTCGCATGATGTCTTATCACATTGTTGGTGCAACGATGTTTATAAATCCTTCAATAAAATGATCTAGTTACCCCTAATCTGTCTGGAAAGTGTAGTTTTTCCATCTTTGTAGATACGATGTTTGTACAGAATCCTGTAGATATTGACATAAGTATAAAGTAGGTATAGTTGTTGGTTGGGTTGTGGTTGGCCGGGTCGGGTTTACCGTTAAGATACATTTGTCTCGTTCTAAAAATATGTACTTGTGACTTGTTCCCGTGCCGATAAATGAACAAAATCAAACGTTTGCTCATAGCATTTATTTAATATCCAGGTTTTACAGTTTGTTAAGTTTTTTGCTGATGTACAGTTACTTATGTATTCTTTAGATAATTTATAATAGAAATTATATGTTGATGTTATGTGATTTTTAATAATTTATATTAGTGATTTTTACTAATCATTCCTTTATTATTGATTATGAGGACACATGTTTATTTATATATAATAAAAATCGAATATAACCACTTTAATACCTACATAAAATTTTCCTATAGAGGTATATGTTTGTAATTGCTTTTATTAATTATGCATTTGATAGAAATTGATTTAGTATCAGTGGTGTATTATTTATTAAAATTAAAAGACGTTTTTTATCAATCCTCAATTTTGCCGTAAGTACTTATGTAACATATTACCAGTTGTTGAATTGAATTTATATTGTTAAACAATTTGTTGTGTTTATTTATGGTGAATTAAATGATTTGTTGGGTTATATTGGTCACATTATTCCTTAGGTACCTGATAAAATATTTGCACATTGAACTTGACAAATAAGAACAATTTCAAGGTAAGATGATAATTTTAGGAGTGTTTCTTTACTAGCTATCCAAGCGGCTTCGCATGCGTATTGTAAAGAATGCAGATCAACCCGCGGGATAACATCATCAGCCTATATACGTCCCACTGCTGGGCAAAGGCCTCCTCTCATGTATGAGAGACATACGAGATAACATATTTATAGAATACTAAGAAATACCGCGAGTTTCACTTTTTTTAGAAGTCCAATTCTATAACCACGGAATGTCCATTCTAAACGCTGGTGAAAGAATTTTTGACCAATTACCGCGAAAATCCTGCTTCGGCATAAAATACGTAACTACCAGCGAACGAAAAAACCATAGAAGTCTAAGTAGCGCCGCAAAATGGTCCCACGGAATGGGTGCTATTGCCAGCGGGGTTCGGGCCGGGTGTCAAAACGATGCCAAGCAGCTGAAGCAGCTGTTTAGCTCGAACATGCGCAAATCGGGTTTTATGCACGAGGTTGGATAGACAATTGTAAGGAGCTCGCATGCTATGGTTTTTTCGATAGTAAGTAAACAAACGTAGGTAAACAATATATTTGCTAAGCTTAAATTAAAGGTAATGTTTGAACAGTATCTTGTTTCGTAAGGTATCCATTACCTATATAGAATGGGCATTAGGCAATAATTTTTATCCCATGGTTTTCGTTTTCGATTTTCGTTCTGTGTAACACGCGGGCGGGGCCGGGAGGGCAGCAAGTATCGTACTTATCGACATCTTTCTAGCGAGTGCGTGACGAATGCTTTACGTTATCGATATATATTTGGCCGTGCAAGCTCTGGCATAGTCGTGCAGATAACTACAGTCATGTCGTAAGTTTACTTCGTTTCGATTATTTGTAATAATAATACCAATTAAAGATACCATCGTTATTATTTACACATTGACCTTGCTTTCGCAATATCGATGTCGATCAAATACTCTTTCGCAACACTATGGTAACCTACAGTCCGTGGGAAAATAGGAATAACAGAAACAAAATGGTAAATAAAAAAAACTCTCTCAAATACAATTAATCATTATTGTAATGGTTCGTAGAGATGTCGGTAGGTACACGGTCTCTAAGCGTCAAAACAAAAAGCGTCTCTACGTCTACTCGTCAAAACGAAACTTTAGTAATAATACAGTCATTCTAATGTAATAACCAATGTATGGGAAAATGAAACAAATTAATATAGTTTTCAAACCTGTGTGGCGTGATACATCTAGGTGTAGTGTTTAAGATTCACAACTCCCCCCCTCCCCTCCACCTGACGCTTGACCCCCCCTCACTTTGAAATGTGTCCCTGTTGGTGTTTTGTGATCTAACCTGTCACAAAACCACCAACAATGACCTGGTAAAGGTTGCGGGAGTCCGCTGGATGCGGCTGGCGCAGGACCGATCACGTTGGCACTCTTTGGGGGATGCCTATGTCCAGCAGTGGACATCCTTCGGCTGATTTGAGTCAGGTGCGGCCCTAATACAAAGATGTATCTCCAGTACTAGTTTTATATATCTGGTTCCTATACTACTACCATGTGACCGCGTAGCGCCGAAACGGATGAACCGATTTTAATGAAGTTTTTTTGTTTGTTAGCTGGCTTTAATGCTTTAATTTTTTACATACATTTCATCATAATCAGTCTAGCCGTTTTGAAAATATAATACACGTCGTCAAAAGAATATGCTTATTATTTTATTTTACGGTTATTTAAGTACCCACAGCCTGAATACCGTCCAACCAATAAAAAAAATATTGAACCTTTCTTGTTCCAAATTTAATAAGGATTAATCTTGTCTTTGACACTTTTTTGATACCTATTATAGTTTTCCTGACAATGTCACAAAATAACCAACGGAGACACATTTCAAGGTGAGGGGGGGTCAAGCGTCAGGTGGGGGGGGGGGGGGGATTGGGATGCAGTATTTATTGTTTTTAAAAACAAAGGAAAGTCTCCCTTACACAAAATGTGCTATTTACAATATTTAAGGTAGTTGCCATCCATGTGGCATTCGATTTTTCCGCCCTGTATATTTATAAACTGGAAGTGAATTTGGTTCGTCAATTCGCGTTGCAAAATGATTCGTATTTCGTACACACGAAATTGATTACGATCATTCGTGTCACAAAATGCTTAGTTTGATTCTTTTTTTAATTTAGAGATTTATTATAAGTGAGAGATGAGAGATTAACTTATTAAGTACTAGGTACGAGTATTTTACTATGAGGTATGCCTACTCCAACTAAGCTTTAAGTTTAAAGTAGGGGTAAGGGGTAAGGTAAGGGTTAAGGTAAATAAAAGAAGAGAAAGAAGAGAGAGAAGATTGAGTATCGCACTGGACATAAATACATAGACTATACCACTTCCTTGAAAAGACAAAGTACTACTTTATTAAGTTTTCGTCGTGAACGTATTGATGTCTTGATCCTGTACAAAATCATTAATAACATCATCGATGCCCCTTCGTTAATACATAAGCTTTCATTTAGAGTAGGTACCCCGGCGTTGCGAGCGATCTTGTAGAAAAAAACCCCTCTTTCATATCCCCCGTAGTCGTACTTCTTATGCTAAAAACGGTTTCATTAGAAGAGCGTGCAGGCTTTATGACGAAAAATTTCAGTCTAGATATTCTCCATGAGACATTTTGTAGCTTCAAACGATTATCTTTACAATGTATTCAACAACTATAATATAAAAAATATATATCATAACTATAAATTTTCTGGCAATGTTTGTATTATTAACGATGCATCTCAATAACTCAAAACTTTTAATCTTCTTAATCTTTATTGTTTAGGTTTAAATATGCTGATTAAGGAAACTGTAAGTCCATAATTTAGTACTTTTTACTGTATTCAAATGTAACCATATGAGACTGTTTGTTTTTTAATAAAATAAATAAAATAAAATAAATAAATAAAAGTAGGTTCCTAATAAACAGAGATAAGTACCTAGGTTAGATGATATTGTGCGAACCTGTCGTTACCAATTCGGCTGACGCAACCGCACCATTTAGCAGGGGCGCGCGTGTCGATGTAACTAAGACAGACAGGAAACTACGGAACCCTACACTGGCCCGACACGCACATGATCGATTTTTTTAATATTACCACCACTTGTTATATTTAGAAACATGTAGATGACACAGGACTTCAAACAATAAGGAAGTACCATCTGTATCTAACATCTAACCAAACCAAATCAATAGACAACCGGTAATGTCGCATATAGGTTTCCATCCGCATACAGCTCCGATCTTGTGTCTGGTGAATAAATCACAATATTGTTTACATATTTTTTAGTTGAACGTTACATTTGTGTATGTCCAACGGATAGACATGGATAGTCCGACAGACCGAAAGTGTCCAATTGTCATGTCTAATTGGTATGCGTCTCGCAACAACCTAAGGCCGCGGACTGCGGGCAGTACGTTCAAGCGACTGAAGATAGATTATATTCTACTGTTTTGTCGGCGTGATTGATTTATATAGCCATGCCAAATTACAGTCTTCTAGTTATAAAGGTTACTGAGCAAAGCCGAGGACGGACTGACGGACATGGCGAAACTATAAGGGTTCCTTGTTGACTACAGAACCCTAGAAAGGTGTTCAATTAACGAAAAGACAGGTTCGCACAATATCATCTAACCTAGGTACTTATCTCTGTTTCCTAGGAACCTATACCTTTATTTACCTCTTATCTACTTTTAAGCTTAGTTGGAGTAGGTAGGTACCTAATAGTATAATACCTAGTAGTTAATAAGTTAATCTCCCATCTCTCACTTATAATAAATCACTAAATTAAAAAAGTATAAACCTAAGCATTTTGTGTCACGAATGATCGTAATCAATTTCGTGTGTACGAAATACGAATCATTTTGCAACGCGAATTGACGAACCAAATTCACTTCCAGTTTATATATAATAAATATAGAGTATTGTGCAACGCTCGGCGCTTAAATAGGATTAAACCTTTAAACTAAAACACACAAGTTCACTGTCGAGGTCTCCTGAAGGTCGCAGGCTGTTTTAGGCACAACATAATAACGTAAAAATGCCGGAATGTGGTTTGTCATCATGGAACGTTTAAGCCGTTGGCTGCGAACCTAGATGCTCCGTTAAGTACCTAGGCACTGGGACAGTCAACTATATAGCAATATGAAGTACGTACTTCTTGTTAAGGGTGATTATTCACCAAAGCTGGATGAGGCAGCGAGGCAGTGAGCGAGGTAATCATCCACAAATAGCGAAACTGACCGCGGTCTCGCATCAGTTCCTACTGGGGTGAATTGCAAATAAATTGTAGGTACATTCCAAAATTGGAAATGTCGACCACTGTGTCTTCCATTAAATGCTCAGAGGTTAACTGGAAGAGAACCCTCAGAGGGATAAGTTCGCCTTTGACCCTTAATCTTATATAATCATGTTTAGGTATGTTTTCACCAGGTTTGTGTACAATTGTTTTTCTTGTGTAACAATTTTGTGAATATTCCTTTTCGTTACGCGTGTACACTCTATTTTTACCACCCCCACCGCCTCCCAATCACACAGCTCTGGTGGAAAACAGTAGTCACCCTTAACCTTTTCTACACTAATGACGCCTTAATTGGCCACGAGCTAGTGTCCCAGCCTCGCCATGGTGTTACTTGTGTGATTACTATCCTCAAACACTCGTTATTATAATTATTCTGTTCGCAATCACCCGTCGACCGCAGTGCTTGCCTTACTGTGTGTGCGTGCGGAGGTTACTGTGGCGACACTAGTGGGAGATTAAATTACGGAGAAAAATATGTAAGTACCTATACCTACTGTTTTTTTTTATAGTATCATCTATTAATTCAGCTTTTCGGTGAAGGAAAACATCGTGAGGAAACCGGTCTAATCCCAATAAGGTCTAGTTTTCCTCTGGGTTGGAAGATCAGATGGCAGTCGCTTTCGTAAAACTAGTGCCTATATGCCAAATCTTAGGATTAGGTGTAAAAGCGGACCCCGGGCTCCTTTAGGGGCATTGCCGGGAATAACGCTAGGAGGACATCAATATCAGGTATTTTTATACTTATGTATGTCTAATTGTAACCCTAATAATAGGTAAACACGGCATGCGTTAAATTTTTTGCATTAATGCACTTAACTAGGTATCTATCCTTTAACCTAAATCAGATCAGTCAGATTATGGTTCAGACTATGGTTCAAGGTTCAACAACAGATCCCTGATTTTGCATTTGAAGCTGTTGTGAGAATCACAAAAAAACGTTATAAAATAAGTGCATGGCCGACCCTTTATTAATTTGATGATTCGGTGTTTTGACAATAAGATGCCCTAGCGACTTTACTCACCACCTGTACGCTTACCATGAGTTTGACAATGACGGCTTACGCTAACGAGTATCGAGTTTTCTATCTGTGCATCCCGCTCGTACTGTCAAAGTGCAGTAGAGATGCACAGATAGAAAACTCGATACTCGTTAGCGTAAGCCGTCATTGTCAAACTCATGGTAAGCGTACAGGAAAACAACACCACATACCATTGAGATAATTTAACGTGGCCGACTAAACCTAAAACTATCATTGGAATTGTGATCTTCTATCTTTGACGGTAAAGTTGCTTTTTGAATGCACTACTTTGATGCAACGAATTGCATGCATGCCACCTCAGACAATCTGAAGTAGTGGTGTTATGGCTGCGATCTTTTATGAGGTGAAAGTTCTTACTTCCCCAGCCCCGCTATTCTGTAACTTGTTTTAAGCTCACTTCACCGTTCACAAACAAATATATCCGACGCCGCGATTCCTAGTAAGTAAGCGTAATCAGAGGTCTAGTTTTGTTAGGCGTCGGTGAGGTGAGGCGCAATCGCTTGTTCTTAATAACAGACCTGATGGGCTGCTCCGAAAATGTGTGCCACTCTCGCTTTAACGTTAAGGTACAAAAAGTGGTTTTTTAATAACTACCTATTTAAATGAGTGAAATAACATTCCGATGTGCCTTATCTCTCGAAGCTGTACGAGTAAAAACCCCTGACCCCATGCAAAATTAATTTAGACCCCACGCATAATTTATTTTAAAAAAACATCCATAGGTACCTAATATGGCGTAGGTACAAATAGCTACGGTAGCCTAGTGGTTCGAATCCGGAACCGATGAGTTTTTCGGAACTTAATGTTCCGTTGCGTTGTTGAACCGTTAGCTTTTCGGTGAAGGAAATCATCGCCAGGAAATCGGCCTAATCCCAATAAGGCCTAGTTTTCCCTCTGGGTTGGAAGGTCAGATGGCAGTCGCTTTCGTAAAACTAGTGCTTATGCTAAATCTTGGGATTAGGGTCAAAGCTGACCCCGGGCTCCTTTAGGAAACAACCAGGAATAACACTAGGAGAATGACGTGAGCATGTTTTCACACATTACTTACTTGCTAGGCTGGCTCAGCGACCCGAAGTGGACTTCAGCCGGGATGCAGATGGGAATCTGAGTTCTATCCTAAGTAGCTTGCCGCCAAATCATGATCTGGCATAGATATGTATATTACTTGGTAAAGATAGGCCCAACGCGCACGAGTACTTCGTCCAATGCGGTGGCCCGATACTGGAAATCGCGGGCCAACGTGCCTTAGTCTGGGGTAGGACGCCGTACCGTTCAGCTGTCACAGTGTGTCAGAGTCAGAGCCGACTGTCACAAAATGCCCAGTTGCACTGTAAAAGGCTGCAAAAATCATGATCAAAAAGTTAAAAATAAACATGGGATATCGTATCATCGGTAACTAAGTTTTTATCGCTTAGTAACACATTTTCAAAATAATTATTTTGTTACCAAGCGCCATTACGTTTAGTTACATCGCAACCGCTATTCAATCGAAGTAACCTTGTAAGGGCGTCATTTTCATACTGGTGAACCATTGACTATGGACATTGTTTGATAATATACTGCTAAACATTTGATTGTTAATGATTCTTATATTGTATCATAATAATAATTACCTCTAAAACGGTACTTTGATTTCGAATTGCTACGTTTTTTTAATAACTTAAACCGTAGGTAACCATACGGGTCCAATCTTGCAATAAATTTTAAACTAGTTATAGCCAGTTAACCAACATGAATTGTTAAATACTTAAGTATGTAACATAGTATGTCTATGTTTGGTGACTTCGGATTATTACGATACCCTGACTAAAAGAAGCTATACCGTAAGATCAACTAAGTAAGTAGGTATCGTAGGGTTTTCCTCTTATTACATAATTAGTATTACAGGTGCAATCCAACGTAGCAATAACATATTTTTTTTTAAATTAGGTACAGATTTTTATCAACACTAGTAGGTATTTATTTCAACACTATTTGGCTCTATCATTTGTGATGTAATTATACACACATTTTAAGCTTCGGCTTTTGTGGCCGAAGGCACTAAATTGTGCCCGTGTGGTTTTCTATCATTTGGAGACAGTAGTCACTTTTTGTATCTTCTACCGCATCCCTAAATTTCGTGACGGACCGTTCAGTAGTTGGGCCATAAAAGTAGGTATATATAAATATACAAACTCAATTTCAGATTTATAAATATTTATTTATTACTTAGGTACCACTATCTCTATTTAAGTAAACATCAGTGCATCAACCACTGCCAGCCACATAAATAATTGATAAGAGTCCCCCTTACAAGGTTACTCCGGCCACCCAAACGAATAGTCCGCACGGTCCGCCACGTGGTACGCAGTCCGTACAACAGATGGCGCTACTCTTTTCCATGAGGGACAGATGTCAAGCAGATTGTTCGGACAGGCGTATCTTTACTTTCGATATCATTGTGATCTGGATCAATATGGGGCACAAATTAGGTGATCATCCCAGTATATCAGACACTAAAAAGAGCAAATATATTGAGAGAACTATTTCGAAATGTACTCAGTATTGTAATATACCCAAAATAGTGAATGTCATGGCTCATGGGTAATTTTAAATAATATTTTACCATAAGGTCGCGTCCTCGCTGGGAGACGGACGGGCGACCGCGCACCGCGCCATTCTAAAATATATTTAACGCCAAAGTGCAATTATCTTGATTCTTGATAGATGCTTTTTGGGTTAAAGTATTTATAAAGTTTTTGTTCTTGAAAAGTTCATGGACTCAGTAAAAGTAAAAGGTGTTAAATAAATTCATTATTTTGATATGCATGTGCATTACACTTCTATGGTTTAAGTATTTTTCCATTACATTTGGTCTCTGTATCATATCGTTTGTATGTGCATTGTTTACTTGCGTTAACAGGGAAGAATACTAGGTACCTACTCGTCCATACAAAAATAGAAAACGATTTTCCACTTCGAAATATTTTCCAATCTCAATGTTTTTTTAGTAGGTACCTACCTACGTTTTGACACAATGAAAGGTAATGTTTATAGGTTTTTCTCAAAAATGGTATGTAATGTTGCCATAACATCTCTAAAAAGTATCCAGAAAGTGAACTCTACCGGAGATTTATTCACAACTGTCCAGTGAGTAACGAGATTTTAAATTTGGAATTTCCTACTGTCCAGTAAGTATTAGTACATTACGTAACTAGGGCGGTGAATTCGTGAATGCCCCAGATCGCAGGTGTTTGGGGCCCGAACCGGAGGTGAGGGCCATAAATATGCGCTCTGGGGCTTTACGAATTACCGCCCGTGTTGAGTACAAAATTTTACGTCTTCACCTGGCCACAATGCGAGTTTTCCCGTACGCGCAGCGTGCAGTAAAACTCGCATTATGGCCAGGTGTGACGTAATAGTACATTACGTAACTAGGGCGGTGAATTCGTAAATGCCCCAGATCGCAGGTGTTTGTGGCCCGAACCGAAGGTGAGGGTCATAAATATGCGCTCTGGGGCTTTACGAATTACCGCCCGTGTTGCGTACAAAATTTTACGTCTTCACCTGGCCGCAATGCGAGTTTACCCGTACACGCAGCATGCAGTAAAACTCGCATTATGTTATGGCCAGGTGTGACGTAAAGTATGTTATTTACTTACTGGACAGTAGGTCATCCTCTTTAGATCTGCTTAGAAAAAAAACATAGTACCAGACACAGATTAGAGTTTACCCATTATAACATGGTTATAGGAGGGAGGCTCCAAATATATATCTATCTCTCTTTTTGGTATAACATTTTATGAGATAGATATATTTTATAGTCTGTGACACTAAACGCGACGCAGAAAGAGGGGTACACCCCAAGCCAACGAACGGCTATGTATCTCACTCTAACAAATAGCTGTCACGTAAATGCTTCGCGTTCGTTGGTCGTTCGTTTGCTCAGTGTATGTAACCATAAGTATGCACGTTGCGTTTTGTACTTAGTAATGTTGTAGAAGTATAGTGTGGGATTATATGTTTGTATTTAGTAATTTCAGTTTATAAATCATGTTGGATTAAAACTTTCCATTCTAAAATTACCATGGAGTTTCAAAAACAATAATTTACACGTTTTACTAAAACATTCATGTAATGTAAAAATAATAGAACAATGTTCAAAACTAAACGCAAACTTTTTAGTACAAAAACAACGACTGGCGGGATTCCACATTCAAGTGCGACAATGTGTGTTTTAATTTCCCGCGTGAACATAAATAATCCCAAAAAAATAGTTCAAGCGAATCAGATTCGGAAATAGATGACACTCCTCCTGATTTAAAAGCTGAGGCAGAATTAGCAAAAAACAATTTACTTCCTCCAAAATCCAAGGAGCGATATAATATATGAAAACTTATGAAAAATTATGAAGTGGAAGGCAGAAAAATGAGCCAACAGTTGGTCTGAAAATGTATTCTTGTCATATTTCGGCTTTCTTCGCCACACAATGCAGCCGACAAGTTTATGCACTGTGCTTCCGGTAAATCGATCACAATTCAATATCTATCAGTAATTGCCCTTATGAATGTAACCTTCAGTACCATTCATTAAACGAATTTGTTGTTAAACTTTCTTTCATTTTTCAGAAAAGCATTATATGTACAAGCCTCAACCAGTAAGAAAGCCATACCTCTCTTTTATTATAGCGTGGCCTCGTATATAAACAGGTGAGGTCCGGTCAACTCATACAATGGCCAGGAAGGCTTACTGGATTCTGCAGTAATGTACTATCCCTTTTTTTAGGTTTTGCGATAAATTCAAACGTAGGTATAGTTAGGCACCCCTAAAACTGATTTTTTCTGATGATGATGATGATCTTAATAAGAATTATGCTGAAGCGATCGACATCAAAATCAAAGTGATTTGTTAAGATTTAGGCGGCAGTGGAAACCGTTTTCCGAAATGGAAATTTCATCAATAAAGCTATTGTCAGCCGCGAGCTAGCAGCTACAAGGCTATTATTTCGTTTTAAATTGTCTATATAGTTTCTGTCGGTTACCTTTTATGGAGATACTTTGAGACCCTGGAATGGAGGTGGGATAATTTGTATCCCGGAGATCGTCCCAAGGGAGTGCGATAATTGATGCTGCATCTATGGGAAGACTTATTGCATATTTCCTATTAGATTATGTACACATTGAATTTACAGCTCTAAATATGGTTGACATTATACAACGTGGCCGACTTTTTATAAAACTGCCATTCGAATCGGAATCTTCTACCATGGCCGGTAGAGTTCCTTTCTGAATGGACGACTTTGATGCGATCCTACTCAAATAATCTCAAGTAAGGGACTGTACGATGGAGTATGTACCAAAAGCTTTGTAAATAATTCTTAGGCTGTGTTTATGGACAAGCGACGCGTGCGGCGATGCAGGACGCGCCTCGAAAATCGTCCAAAACAAGTCATGTGGCTTTGCTGGAGTGTTTATTGTAACATCCAATTCGACATGCCCCCTATGCCTTTGTATACAAAGCAAACGTACTTCGACCATATGTAAGTCTTACTGCAACGACGTAAGGTTTCCTTTATACATACGTCTTCGGTTACTATGTTGTAGGTAAGTATTGCCGGGCGTTCGTCAGCGGTTAATATCAGAAACGACAGGTTTTCCTTATTCCAGTTTTATTGCCGACATCAGGTACGATCCTAACTAAAGGGCACTGGGCCAAATTACGAATACCTTAGTACCTACTTATGAAGATCAAACTAACGTGTAAGCATATTTTAGTTCACATACAGTGAAAACTAAATGAATATCCATATACGAGGCAGGTAGGGATATTTTTCCCATCGCGAAACCCCAAGTGATTCAAAGTACCTCGCCGTAACCATCAAGCTTTAAAGGGTGACTAGGGTGAACAATATAATGGGCCATCGTGGGGAAACATTAACTATAATAACAGTCAGCAGCAGAAGTAACTATACAGATGACGACGACGCCTTGATGGCTAGTTCAGCTTTTCTACCTGTGCAGCTCTGTCTGTGAAACTGAATAATATGGTCAAAACATGCCATTTATTATATTTTGAGTATGTCTTTCTTACAAAAGCCACTTTCACCACAGGATATTACATTCATGAAGTTTATATATATATATATATACTTTACTTGATGTGTAAAATCACACCTGTATCGTTTATCTCAGAAACGTGAGGGCCGCATTCAGACGACTCGTGCGCAGATAGCGGCGCGCGATCGAGCGCAAAGCAACCTTGTTTATTTACTTTTGTAGGTAGCTACCTAATTAATTGTTTATACTACGGACGTGAAATGGTGAAGTGATTTAATTAAATTAATATATTTTTGGTGTGTATAAGTTTGAAACAGCTTGGAAAATAGATGGGATTTGATTTATACATGGTAAGTTTAAATTATTAATTTATCAATAAAACAATCAGGAACAAAAAACTACACAAACGTATATTAATTGTGCTGACATTTAGCGATTTCTTTTTAAAAAGTGGATTAGTAAATAATAAAGAAAAAATGCGTGTGTAAATATAGATACAGTAAATATAGGCAGGTATGCCATTATTTATTTATCTTTTCGTAAATTGTACAGTTTTCAGTGTCCAACTTAGGGAACTTTATTTGGTATTAGGTATTATCCAACATTAAAAGTTATACTTACATTTTATACTTACACATAAAAAAAAAAATAAAAAAAAATTACTCTGTTTATTTCACTTATTTTTTAAAACCAGCCTCACATTTAAACATGACCTCATATTTATAAGCCAGCCTTAACCAACGGGCCATGGTTCTCAATACTTCCTACCTTAGTGTTTATATTTAGTAAGTAATGCAAACATGTGGCATCAGACAAATTTAACTCTTAATGTATTAACACAAGGTCGCTCTTTCTTATAAATACACTGAGATATTGTCACCGTTTGAAACTTGTATTAAAAACAAGTTTCGCCTAATTCCTTTGTTTTTTTGCAAGGTTTTTCATCGGAAGATCACTTTAAAAACCGCAGCCTTGACTGTTATCATCTCAATGAAGACAGTCAGACACATAGGTAGGTATATCTATATTATATTAAAAATGGTTTAATTTTATCTACAGATAAGGAGCTGTGAGAGACAGATCGACAGGTTGAACTATATCTACAGTAAGAGCCATTTATCATTAAATATATGTATAGCAAACTAAGAAACAAAGAAAGAAAAATCAAACATTGATTAAAAATATAGGTCATAAAGTCTGTTTGCACTTCGCAGACACAAATGTAAATACACAGGAGGCTCAATAAAACAAGATTAGTGCACATGCAACACTAAAAGGAACGAAACTAAAAACAAACGAAGATGGTGCAACGAGTATCAGACACGGAAAAGACCATTCCTGAAGACACGTTCTCCCAAATGTTAGGCCACTTTGGGAAATGGCAGCTAATAATCTTTCTATCCGTGTTTCTCATCAAACTCTCATCAGGATGGGTGCAAATGACGGTCCTCTTTTTAACGCCGAAAATGAGTTTCTGGTGCGAGGAGTTCCCGGAGAATTTCACTGGGGTTATTGCGAACGGGACCTGCTATGCTGAATGTCTGAAGTATGGGTATGACACTACCCCCATGGAGAGTACGATTGTGTCGGAGTGGGATCTGGTGTGCGACCGGGCTTGGATGGCCAGTTTCACTCAAATGATGTTGCAACTTGGGATTTTTATAGGGAGTATCGTTTTCGGATTCTTTTCTGACAGGTGAGTCATGTATACGTACATTATCAGGAATATAAAGATATAAATGGTTCGCATGGTCTCCTGGGGCACTTTTAGAAGTGCGATTGAATATCCTATCCAATTTATTTTTTCACGTGGACAATCTTCGGAGCATTTTAAGTAGTTGTCCATGCTGTAACCATTTTTCGAAGAAACTCTGTCATATTTTTTGGCTAACGGGACATAATAACAATTGGAAATAGTTCGAAAAGTTAATCAAAAATGTTCCCCTAAATCAGTCTGTCTTGGTACTTCACGCACAAATACATCAGTGACCAAGCCGTAGTTTAAAGGCAGTACAAAAGGGGGTAGAAATAAGGATCAAGCGTGGTCCTTCCATTACTTAAAATAGGTTAAACTAGTTTTATGGATGCTTGACAACGGACTAGGTCGTAAATTAATATAGTAAATACGAATAATGTAATCAATATCCTGGCAGTTTTTGTGCGTCTATAGATTCTATGGCACCTACATTTAAGCTCAACATTATTTTTTAAAAAAAGCGTAGGACTTTCCTTTATACGTCTAATTTTATCAGTAAAGCTTTAAGTATCTAAACAAAAAAATTTTTAAAATACTTTGTCACCAAAACGACCATCAATATTCAAATACCAGCAAATAGCACAATGTCATTACAGAATTTTTCATTTCCAGATACGGCCGCCGCCTCACCTTCCTCACTGCAACCCTCGGCCTCATCGTATTCGCCTTCTGCATCCCGTTCTCCCCCAACTACACCCTCTTCACCATCTTCCGTTTCCTTCTCGGCTTCTCCACCGCCGGGACCATGGTCGTATCCTTCGTCATCGTGATGGAGGCCGTCGGACCCAAGTACAGGGAGGCCTTCGGCTGCCTCTTCCATATACCCTTCATGCTGGGACACCTGAGTATTCCGCTCTTCGCGTATTACTTCAGGACTTGGGAGACGTATACGTTGGCGCTGGCGGTCCCTCAAGTGGTGTACTTGAGCTATTTCCTGTTCATGACGGAATCTCCGCGGTGGCTGTTGAGTGTGGGGAGGGTGGACGAGGCGACGGCGATTGTGAAGAAAGCTGCTGCCATGTAAGTAGAAATAGTTCTGGTTCTATTCGAATTTAAATGCGTAATTAGCTAAGAGAACTTATACTTTACTATCTGTTGCTCGAGATTACGAAGTCAACGTTACTCGTATAGCCTATGTCCTATTCAGACAGACTTTCAGGTTGCTATTTTTTTTGTGCATGTGACTATATTTGCTCTGAATGTTTTTACAGATAGTTTTGCTGAAGGAAACCCTGTGCTTATATTCAGTAAATGTAGAATATAAATCATAGTAATAGTCCATACTCCGACCTAAAGCCAAGCCAAGCCTAAAAATTGGATATACCTACAATGTACGAGATTTGGGACTGTTGGGAGAGTGATGTGGCTAGAGTAAATCGATTGTCATAATATCCGATTACGATTGATGATGGCTAATAACCTCGTGGCGCCCACGCGCCTTTTGAAAGGCCGTGTCAGTTGATGAAACTTCAAATTAATTCCATTTAAGAAAAACTCAAATTTCACTCTTCGTTTTTGCGTGCTGGGCGCCACGAGGATAAAAGGAATCGATTGATTACTGTGCAATAATTATTTTTAGGAAATCAAATAGAGAGCCTATACACTGTCGTCTGCTAACACAAGTGTCCTGTAAGTAAAGAGAGAGACTGATAGTGCGAGAAAAATTGAGAGAGCTCGCGCGCCGTGCAGAAATCAATGCCATATTTTCAAACGCAACATTTTGCACAATCAAATATGTCGGTTTCGATCGATGTGATTTTATTGATTTTATTATCGTGACAGTAATTAAATAATACATTGTTATTTTCCTATTCACAATTATTTGATTCACATCGATTTATTTCTAAATTGACAGACTCCAATCAATTAAAGCAGTGTATCACTAAATTAAAAAAAGTCGTAAGACGTAATGGTTTGCATACCGAGTTTCCAATGCTAATTTCTATACAAATAAGCCGTAAATAAATATTACAATCATTTCATAAGTGCTAAAAAGAGCGTGCATGGAGATTGAAGTCTGTTTTGTAACTCGGAAGCTATTGAAACTTTTTTATTATTTCGATGAGCAGTGCCAATTTATGTTATATGGGTGGCGCGATGTGTCAAAAGACCATTTTCAAATCTCGAACACTGTAGTCAGATACAAAAATCAGAAATGCAGAATATACTAAAATTACATATAAGTAAATGCTTGAAGCTAAATTCAGTTTCACTAACCGTATCTGACACATCACTTCAATATTTCCAGGAACAAAATGCCAACAGACAAAATCGAGGAGACACTAAAGAAGGTCTCCCACGAGCTAGTGACCCGCTCGGCCCCGCGCGTCCACTACGGCGACCTGCTCCGCCCCGCGCTGCGCGTGCGCACCGCGTGCTCGTGCGCGCTGTGGCTCATCACGGGGGTCACGTTCTACGGGGTCAACCAGTACATCAGCCAGACCAGCTCCAGCCTGTATGCGAGCGTGGCTGCTGCTGGCGCTGTTCAGGTACGTTAATTACGGACACGAGCGGCACTGCCTTCGTCATCATCACCACTATGTTCATCAACATCATCACTATGCATCATGATGATGATAATGTTGACGAAGATAGTGATGTTGATAATGATGATGTAGACAACGATACTAATAATGATGAAGATGATAGGGTTATGTCGACGAAAATTGTGATGATGATGTTGATAGTGGTAACGATGATGATATTGACGAAGATGGTGATCATGATAGTGATGATGATGGTAATGATGACGAATATAATGATGATAACAAAAATAATCCTGATAGTGGTCGTGATGGCGAAGTAATGATAATGATGACATTGCTGACCATATATTTATTGCTTCTTTATTTCTTATTACTTCTGCTGTATTCATTCAAGTGTACGGCGTATTGTTCGGTGTTTGATTTTTGAAAGTGTTTCGAGTGACCCTTACAACTAGAAAACTGCAATTCGGCGTGGGTATATAAACTAATCACGCCGACAAAACAGTAGAATAAAATCCAGAAAATATTTTTTTAGGGTACCACCCCTACATGTAAATTGGTGATGTATTTTTTTTCTCGTTAAATCTATAGTGTGTCTATCGTTGGATAGCTTGTTCAAAAATATTATGGGTTTTCTATGACTATTTTTCAACTCAGTTATGCGTTTGCGAGATAATGGGATTTGAAGCCCTAATTTTTGTTCGAGTCATGTGTCCCCCCCCCCCCCCCCGCCGGCTAAATGCCTACTACTGGGGACGTGAAAAAATTCGTGGCAGTAGTACATATAATGAATTTAAAAGGAAAACTATCACAGTTAAGTAGACATAACTAGTAAACGAGTAGTAGACATAACTAGTTACCTAACTGGTAAGAAATGCACTTAATTTCGGGTGCATATACATTGTCATTGGAATTTGAACCTTTTACCGTGGACGGTAGAGTTGCTTTTTCACGGCACGTTATCTTCAATATAAAAAACCTTGTCCTTCAGGTGGTCGCTAACCGGCGAAACGACCCTATACATTGGTGTGTTATAAACAGAGATCGGAAAAATTTGCGACATTGTTTGCAATTATGTGGACTAGACTCCAAAATCAATCAAAATGTTATTCAGTTAATTATTTTTGTACTTGACATATAATTTGATTCCTAGTCAATAAATACAAAAGTTTGTTAAAGTATAAGTTTATTAAAAAAATTGTCAGTATTTTTTCCAAATTTTCTGCTGTCAGTTTATTTCTTTTTACATCGAAAACACACTTAAGTGCTGAGAAACTCCGCTCGCAATCCACTGATTAGGAATATTATCATTCCAGCATAATTCAGAATTTACTTTCTGTTGTAAGTTCTGTGCGATAACCTCAAAATCGGGATTTCTGTTAAGTACGGCTTTCATTTTAGCTTGCAAACGGTTACCTACTGCTCCTGGTATACTGTCCAGATTATTTAATATAGTTGTTATTTTACTTAAAGTATGTTCGACAGTATTTGAAGAAGACTGTAAATTGTTTATTACAGCCAAAATGTATTGGAAATGTTGTGAAATGAAGCGTAAATTGTCAACTACATCATCCGACTGCATAATCTGTTTACATTTGCGGACATATACACTATCACGATTGGGAAATGTTTCTATAACTCTGTTTACTGCTGCAAAATTATCATTATAATAACATGCCGCTTGGATCCAAGTACCCCCATCGTGTGATTACGGGTTGAGGTGGTAAGGGAATGTTTGGGTTCATTTATTTCAATGAATAATTAATTAACATTTTGATTAATTTTGGAGTCATGTCCACATAGTTGCAAACAACGTCGCAAATTTTTCCGATCTCTGGTTATAAAAATAATCATATTTACGATGTAATTAGGGTTTTGTTTGGGTGGAAAGGAAACTATATTCAACGAGTAAATATTTATATATTTGAATTATGTTATCTTGACTGAGGTTAATCCCAAACTTAGATTAGGGTAGGGTTGTTGATGACGCTTTGGTCGATTGCGCTAGTTTGCAAGTGTATAAGTTAATTAAGCTTAGCTGGGTTGCCGGGCGGTGCTCCCCAATGTCCCTCGGACGCGGGGCGCTAGCTTGGTCGATCTAGGCGGCCTGGCTACGAAGTGGCCCCAACCAAACACCTCCTTTTGGAGGAAAATCGTCTCGCCTGGTGGTCAAATATTGACGAATGTCGACTCCGGGGCGTAGCCAGCCCTCGGATCCGTCTGTGACGCCTTGCCGTCGCGTCAAAGGTTATCGAGAAAACAGCTCGCTGGAGCGTTCGGCTCCTCACAACCCGGAAGCCCGATGCGGCCCACGCGGCCCAATTAGTATGCCCGTCACTTGGGCTGGTTAGAGAGGAAGAATTAAAAATTGGATTTAATTCGGAAGCGAGGGGCCTCGCCACGCGTTCGCTTTGTCTTTTCTTTTTTTTTCTTAACTCCTAAGTTGCCAGCCTCTCAATCGCAACTCCCCGGACTTCCGAGCGAACGCCAATGGACGCCGAGCCTAAGTGTGACAAAAAATGTCTCGCTCCTCACATAAGAGCTCGGACAGCTGAAACGAAAATCATACAAACCTCCTTGGCAATCGCATTGTCAAGTTTATTAATAACGAAAGCTGTTTATGCCAACTCCTCCAGCGATCAGGGTAATCGGAACTAACGATCCGGCAACACCGAACCACAGACTCAACACACCGGCATAAGGCAGGTGCGCACAGATACGACGAGAATGTAACAACGCGTTACAGGTTGGCCAACATTAGAATGATATCAGGTTAACAAGGGAAAGAGAAGGAACGCGATATCCAAGATGTGACAAATTATATATTACACCCCCTTAACCAGGAGAATTTTACGAGGGAAGTTAACTGAAAGAGTAAAATTCCGGCTCGCCCTCGAGCCGTAAACTACCTCGTCGCCAGGACTAATCCTGAAACAAACAAGACATTTAAAAAAAACAAGTATTCCCGGCCCGGAATCACAAGGTCTGCAGTACCTTGGCATCAATAGAATCCGCGTGGCCGACGCTGGAAACGATTGCATCTAGGCCTGCGGCACTACAGAGAAGGAGGGACACAAATAAAACAGCAATGGCCACAAATAACGATAAGTAATCGACAGCACATGTCAATCAGTCTTGTGGAAACAAAACCACACTTACTTTACGGCGACTTGGCAGGTTGCCGAGTCCAAGTCAAGTAAAAGTGGAGAAAAATATCAACAATGACAATAGGAGACCTACACCACGCAGGCGCAATTCAAGTGGTGAGGGTCAGCTGACGTCGTCAGACAGCGTTCGAAGACAACGGTTTGCAGTCCTTGATATGCCACTTCCCCAGGCGTTTACCGTTCTCGTCTTCCAGTTCATACACTAAACGGGATAATTTTCGTATGACACGGCACTTCTCATACTTGGGAGCTAGTTTGGCCGCAAAATACTTGCTGGCCTTACTTTGTTTAAAGGTACGTTTCCAGACTTCGTCTCCAACTTCAAATTCGATGTCACGGCGCTTATCATTGTAGTACTTGATGTTGCGATCGTGAGATTTCTGCAACAGCACTCTCACGGCGGGATAAACATCCCTTAAGGTATTAATTTTATTCAAGTAATTGAGTCTTGATGAAAAAACAATTTCGTCGACCTCTTCTGGTTCGTCATAGATTGTTCCATCAGGAACCGCCTCCCGTCCGTGTACCAGTAGGAACGGGGTATAAGAAGTAGAATCGTTCACAGAGGTATTTACTGCAAACTGAATACGTGAAATGTTGGCGTCCCACATGCGGTGGTCTGACTCAATGAACGTGGAAATGGCGGTCACGAGGGTCTTGTTGTATCGCTCCACTGTGTTGACCTGTGGGCAATACACAGGCGTGTAATGCAGCTGAGGTATGTTATAATTCGCGAACAACCTTTGAACGTCGCCGCCAGTGAAATACGAAGCGTTATCCGCAATAATGGTTTGAGGTATTCCGTGGATCATGAAGACGTGGTCCTCTAACCTTTGGGAAATAACTGCTCCAGTGGCGCGTCGCATGGGAAACAGCATACAATATTTGGTGAAGCAGCACACTACCACCAGCAAGTAAGTGTTTAACTTACGCGAGGGGGGTAAAGGTCCAACAAGATCCAAGCTCAGACATTGGAAAGGGCGACAACAAACCTTCGCGCTTCCCATAAAGCCTGGGGTGGGAAGCTGACTATGCTTATGTGCTGCACAAACAGAGCAGTTTGCAACGTACCGGATGACGTCCTGATACATACCCGGCCAAAAGTAGCGTAATTTTAGCCTATTGTACGTCTTTGCTGTGCCCAAATGCGCAGCGGTTGGAACCGAATGGTTATTCATTATGATCTCCAATCGGAAGTCTTGAGGTACAACTTCTTTCCATTCGAAATCCGATGACAGGGCGTTCTTTGGTTTAATGTAGCGGTACAAGCGACCGTTCATTAACTGAAAATTGGGAACGGACCCCGGTCTGGACTCACACCTCTTATATAATTGTAAGTACCATGTATCGTTAATAGTGTTTGTATCGATCAAGTATACTGGAACGGCTCTGGACAAGGCGTCCGGTACTATATTTTCCGAGCCTCGACGGTGCTCCACCACGAAGTTGTAAGGCGACAGTCGGCAACCCCATCTCTCGAGGCGCCCTGTAGGGTTCTTAAGGTTGAGGAACCATTTCAGACTGGAATGGTCCGTTATTATTTTAAATTGGCGATCTCCTTCTAGATACGGTCTGAAATGTTCGACAACATTAACCACCGCTAGGGCTTCCCGTTCCGTGGCTGAGTAATTCCGTTCTTGTGGCGAGAGAGATCGACTGTAATAGGCCAAAGGGTGCTCATCACCCTCAAACACTTGGGTTAGGGTCCCACCAATACCAAAATCCGAGGCATCACAATGTACAGCGAACGGTTTGGAGAAGTCGGGGCAGGCGAGGACCGGCGCAGTTGTTAAGGCAACCTTGAGCTCGCTGAAAGCCCTATCCGCCTCAGGGGACCAACGAAAAGATGGCGCGCCTCTCCGAGTCGACGTTAACTGGTTGAGAGGGCCTGCTATGTTGCTGAAGTTCTTAATAAAACGGCGGTAATAAGATGCGGTGCCAAGAAAACGTTTTACGTCCTTTCGACATGCGGGAACAGGGAAATCGATAATCGCCTTCACTTTGTCGGGGTCTGTCCGCAAACCATATTCATCCACAACGAAACCCAAGTATTTGAGTTGTCTGCGGAAGAATTTACATTTCGGCAAGTTAATAGTAAGGTTAGCGTAACGTAGTCGCTCGAACACCGTACGCAGTAGGGCCAAATGCTCGGTAAACGACTCCGAAACAATAATAATATCGTCTAGGTATATAAAAATACGGCCGTTGTACTCTGGACCGAACAAGATGTCCATCAGACGTTGTTGCGTCGCTGGAGCCGACGTTAGACCGAAACACATTACCTTAAAATGGAACAAACCGCGACCCGGCACCGTAAAAGCAGTCTTCTCCCTAGACGCCTGTGAGTCCAGTCCAATCTGCCAGAAGGCTGATTTTAAATCCAAGGACGACAAAAACTTGGCGTTCCCGAGTTGACCCAGAATCTGGTTAATTAGTGGCAGCGGATAGGCGTCGTGCTTTGAAATCTCGTTCAGCTTCCTGCTGTCTAGGCAGAATCGGAGGGTTCCGTCCGATTTCTGTGCCATGGTTACGGGGTTGTTCCACGGGCTGCTACTCGGTTCCACCACATCCAGCTCGAGCATTTCATCCAACTGCCTGTTCAGCTCGGAGAGCCTCGAAGGTGATAGCATGTAATGGCGCTGTTTGATCGGTCTCGCGTCACCAGTATCAATAGTATGAGTAAGGAGATGAGTCCGTCCCAAACCCTTCCGCTCAGAGGATATGGATTCGAATTCCTTTAATATACTTTCCGCTTGGCGTTGTTCCTCCGATGACAGAGACTCAAAGCCTTGTATAAACCTAACTTCCGATGCAACGGTATTTATGTGTTCTTCATCTGACAAGGAGCAATCGTTTGGCAACAAGGACAGCACATCCGGGCCAATATTAAATGCTTTCCAAAAATTTATACCAAATAATAGCTTAGTTGGTACCTCTGGGATTACGTAGAATTTTACTATTGCAGTCCTTCCGCCGACTGTTACTGGCAAGAATATATGACCCATGATAGGGGATGAGGAGCCGTTCGCCGTTACTATGCGGCTCAAGTCGTGTGATTTCTGAAGGGTAACCTGGTCCTCAAAATGTTTCCAAGTATCGCCACCAATAATGGATAATTCCGATCCGGAATCCAAAAGGCCCGCATAAGAAAGACTGTAAATCTGTACGGTAAGGTAAGGACGCAAGTCTGAGCCGTCTATATAACTGTTTAATTTATTAGCAGCTCTGCCACTATCAAAAAATGAACCAATCGTCGCCAGCCAGGACCGCCACTCTTCCCGATCAAAATTTGGTGGTAATGGGCCTGCCGCACTACGTTGGCGTGATGAGTTCTGTCTGCTCACAGTACTAAGTAATGCCTCTTGGACTTGTAACTCATGAGGACAATCAGTTAGGATGGGAGCTTCGTTGTTAGTTACTGGGTCGCTAAAGGCAGGCAAGGCAGCATCATCGCTGGTGGTTATGGTTACCGGATCCGGGCATGGCGCAGAACTCGCGTGGATTGCGTTAAACGGGTCAGTCGGGTAACCGGCGTCAATCGGGTGAACGGTTGTTAACGATGGGGAAGCAGTTGGTATTGAGCTGGAATTTGCGCTTGGGTCATTCTCGGTGAACCGGTTATTTTGGTTAACTGCGTTAATTGAGTATGTAGTAGTACCGGAAGGTATGTTAGATGATTCTGAACTAGAGTTAGCAATTTCACAATTTTCGGTGAACCGGTTATTTGGATAAACTGCGTAAATTGGGTAAACAGTAGTAGTGGACGGTATTGAAGTTGATTCAGAATAAGAATTTGCTACTTGGTAATTTTCGGTAAACCGGTTATTTGGGTAAACTGCGTTAATTGGGTAAATAGTAGTAGTGGACGGTATTGTAGTTGATTCTGGATAAGAATTTGCTAATTGGTAATTTTCGGTAAACCGGTTATTTGGGTAAACTGCGTTAATTGGGTAAATAGTAGTAGAGGAAGGTATTGTAGTTGATTCTGAATAAGAATTTGCTATTTGGCAATTTTCGGTGAACCGGTTATTTGGGTAAACTGCGTTAATTGGGTAAATAGTAGTAGTGCACGGTATTGTAGTTGATTCCGAATAAGAATTTGCTAATTGGTAATTTTCGGTAAACCGGTTATTTGGGTAAACTGCGTTAATTGGGTAAATAGTAGTAGTGGAAGGTATTGTAGTTGATTCTGAATAAGAATTTGCTATTTGGCAATTTTCGGTGAACCGGTTATTTGGGTAAACTGCGTTAATTGGGTAAATAGTAGTAGTGGACGGTATTGCAGTTGATTCAGAATAAGAATATGCTATTTGGCAATTTTCGGTGAACCGGTTATTTGGGTAAACTGCGTTAATTGGGTAAATAGCAGTAGTGGACGGTATTGCAGTTGATTCTGAATAGGGGTCTGCTATTTGGTAATTTTCGGTGAACCGGTTATTTGGGTAAACTGCGTTAATTGGGTAAATAGTAGTAGTAGACGGTATTGTAGCTGATTCTGAATAAGGGTTTGCTATTTGGTAATTTTCGGTGAACCGGTTATTTGGGTAAATTGCGTTAATTGGGTAAATTGTAGTAGTGGAAGGTATTGTAGTTGTTCCTGAATAAGAATTTGCTATTTGGAAATTTTCGGTGAACCGGTTATTTGGGTAAACTGCGTTAATTGGGTAAATAGTAGTAGTGCACGGTATTGTAGTTGATTCTAAATAAGAATTTGCTAATTGGTAATTTTCGGTAAACCGGTTATTTGGATAAACTGCGTTAATTGGGTAAACAGTAGTAGTGGACGGTATTGCAGTTGATTCAGAATAAGAATTTGCTAATTGGTAATTTTCGGTAAACCGGTTATTTGGGTAAACTGCGTTAATTGGGTAAATAGTAGTAGTGGACGGTATTGCAGTTGATTCTGAATAGGGGTGTGCTATTTGGTAATTTTCGGTGAACCGGTTATTTGGGTAAACTGCGTTATCTATGTGAGTGGAGGTGCCATCATTTGAATATGTTCGGTTATTGTACACATTAGTGATTGTGTTTGTAAGGGGTAGGGGGAGGGGGCAGGAGCAAACTGGCAGGGGAGGGGCGTTGTACTTGTTAGTAGTATGGAGTAAAGCATTAATAAGCGGGGAAGAGAGGGTGTTGTGGGGACATAAATAAATAACACAGCGATTGACACAGCGTGTTATCCAAGAATCAGATTGATCGTCTGGTACTCTGCGGTTAAGCAGGGAAACACATAATTTGCTCTGACAAGAGCAGTTTTACGTTGCCCTGAGAAGGACAGTTTGTATGTCCGGAGCCTGAAGCACCCTCGTCGGATTCTTCGTGTCTTCCAGCACCGAGCGCGGAGAGCGGAGCACGGCGATCGACGACGATGTTCACTCCACGGCGGCCGGCGAGCGAAAGGACTGGCGCCGGCGCAGAGCGTAGTTTTATTCACCCGACCTATGACCTCGCGCATGCGCCGTGGCAGGCGCACTTTCCCCGCGCGGGGGGGCTATCTCTGTCTCACTCGCGCGTATCCGTCCCGCTCTAATTTGTTGCGGATTAATGTAGTAACTAGTTGTAAGCTTTTTTGTTGTATATAGTTAGGCCTATTTGTAAATAAAATTCATTCCAGTATTAGCAGTCTACAGTTAACAACAAGTGTTTCAATACAAGCCTCCAGCCTAAATCAGCTGAACCACCATCAGCTAAAGTGTTATCTTTGTTAGTTGGGATGTGGGTGGGATGCAGGGTATCAGCGGGGGTGGTTAAGTACGTGGTGTTAGTGGGAGTGGGAGTATGGGCTAAAGCGTTAATAAGCGGGGAAGAGAGGGTGTTATCTTTGTTAGTTGGGATGTGGGTGGGATGCAGGGTATCAGCGGGGGTGGGGAAGTACGTCGTATTAGTGGGAGTGGGAGTATGGGCTAAAGCGTTAATAAGCGGGGAAGAGAGAGTGTTATCCGTGTTAGTTGGGATTGGGATAGGATGCAGGGTGTCAGCGGTGGTAAAAGCGTTAGGATAGGATGTGAGGTTGTGAGGTATTGTAATCTGAGTATGGTGATTATTGTAGCTATTGTCGGTATCGGTTGTGTATGTATGGGTTTTATGAATTAAAATTCTTTGTTTATTCATGTTAGGTGTTGGTATGAATATTCTACTGTTATATACTTTATTAGTTTTTATTGAAACCGGATCAGCCATACTCTGATTCGGTATCACTCGTTTTTTGAAGTACTTGGTACAGGACTGCATTTGGGACACGTTCGTGCTGTCACGTTATTCTCGCCACAGCGATAACAGACTAGTTTGGGTGCCGCCTTACATGCCTTCAACGAATGCCCCTCTACTCGGCACCGTACACAAAAGTCAATAGGGGTTTGTACCGCCGATACCGGTTTTGCAGAAATAGGTTTATACACCAAGTCTTGGGCAAGAGACTTGGACAAGTCTCTATTAGGTTCAGCGAAGCGTTTTGCACGTTGAGTTGCTGCCTCCAGCTGGCGACAACGGTCTTTAAGGTCAGTGATGGAGTTAACAGCAAATAAAGCTAATTGTTTTGAATAA